>OZ007497.1:144933557-145586768 GCA_963931805.1 Microdon myrmicae
TTGTTATGTTATCGCTATGGTATACGGCTCTGATGCTTTGTTTATTCGAATTCCCTTTCGGTGTTCTTCACTATTTGCTCGCATATTGTGTGGGTATCTGTTGGAAACGTCGAAGTCTTAGCCAAAATAACCATGGGGTCCCTATTATTTACCAGACTTTCCGTGGTGCCAGGGATAAACGAATTCTCCATGATAGCGATATATCATGATAAAACATTGTTTTTTGATGGGAAAAAACTTCTGAGCAATCATTGCAATGGTTGGAGAAATGTTGTCCCACATGTGCTCCTCCGAGAACAACGGTTTACCGGCGGCGTAGTGAATTTAAAGTGGGTCGTACAAGCACCGAAGATGCACCTCGCTCCGGAAGGTCAAAAAAGACTACGGATGCGGAACTCGTAAAGCAAGTGTATCGAATCGTTTTGGCTGATCGTAAAGTGAAGTTGCGCGACTTAGCTGATCTCGGGGGCATTTCAAAAGAACGGGGGGATACATTTTGCACAATATTTTGGAGATGAAAATGCTATCAGCACGATGGGTTCCGAGTATGCTGACCGTCGACCAAAAACAGCAGCGCGGTGATAATTCAACGGCCGGCTTGGCGTTGTTTCAGCGTAATCGAGCGGATTTTTTTTCGACGTTTTTTGTGTTTTGTGACGTTGGATGAAAAGTGGGCCCATTACCATATGCCTGAGTGGAAATCCACGAAAGCTGATCACAGGGGCCAAAAGGCCAATGCTCGTTCGGGAAAGTTACGCCCTCCGTTTTTTTTTTTTTTTGGATGCGCATTTTTGTATGCCGAATACATATTGTGTAATTTAGAGTGCTTGCGACGAGCTTATGTAAAAATGATACAAATAAAATAGAATTTAGCATTTATTTTTAAGTAAAATATGTAATTATATTGGAATTAAAATATATAATTGTATAGATTTAAAACTAAAACAAAAAAAAAAAACATGCAAGAAGAAGAACGGTCACAGAAGAATATTATGCAGTGTTATTGGTCAAACTGAAGAACGAAATTCAGAAAAAACCGCGGGCAAAGTTTCTTCTTTCAACCCGGCGAAGGCCAGGACGACCCTTGTCGCTGTTCAATCCAATTTGACCTGCATTCTCCACGTGACACAACTGGATAGCTACTTTGACACCCGCCAAGTGGTGAACCAATGCATGCAGCGACATCCTGAGAAAGGTTGTCGCAAGGCTAATAACCTTGCCCGGAAAAACAAGTTATTATGAACAATTTAACAAGTCTCGGATATGGATCGGACAAGGCCATAATAATACCAAAACCGGATTTCGGTTGTAGTGACGATGATGATGACATATCGTCAGATTTTGGAAGTAATCGAACCCAGGAGGTGCGGCATCTACCCAGGGGTCATAGTAATTGAGTTTAATTGAATCATTTTAGTTGTGATCCTTTCGTATGTAGATCTGGCATCTGGTGCTACTGCGTTCGACTACCGCTAATTTAGGATATCGGGCCATTTTAATTTTGTCGCCTATATGTCATGAGATTAGCGCGCAGGTGTAGGTTACCCTGGGAGTTTTTATTTTCGGGTCCCAGCTTTTGATCAATCACTTACTTAGTTTGTAGAGAGACCTAGTAGAGTTGCCGCGATAACAAAAACTAATTTACGATATACTCTATTTCAATTTCGTTATTTGTTATTAATTTAGTTATTATTTATAAGTGTGATCGAAGAAAGACGAACATCTTAAGTCCCATGCTAAAATGGTCTGGATTTGTTTTTAATTCAAATAATGTAAGATATTTTATTCAGGTCTACATACGTTTCAATACTATTATCAAACGTCGAATTCAATCGTCTACATCCAAGAAACGAATGCCGATTGGTAGGAAGAAGAGAAAGTTTGATGAGAATACTTTGAACTCAATTTGGCAGCCAAATTGCAAGCAAATCGTATGAAATTTTGAATTAGTTGTACTGTTATAAATGAAAGAAATTCCAATTTCTCTATTGTTCTAGTAATTGCAAGACGTAACGCTAGTTTCATAGCTTCCCTCAGTGGTGTTTTCTGAATTGATTGGCACCTTTTCTAATTTTGTTAATTAAAAAGCCAAGTTCGTAGTGAACTCTTTCGTATCATCCTATGCAGACGTATGTTGTTTCTCTCGGAGGGTTGATAGTGAGCGATTTTCTCCATTGACTAATGTTTCATAGATTGCTCATTCATCTTCCAAGACATTTTATTGCACTAGTATGCCACTTAGTGGGTAAATTATACTTCGAACTTGTCCCCCCTTATTATTTACTCCTAATTCATACTCTGTTCAGATGTCTGAAATCTTACGTCTTCGCAAGAGCCATTTCACCGACCGGCATTTGTTGGAGATGCATGCCGATTATTTCAAGTTCACAGACCATTATAATTGAGTCTAATGGGGGATTTATTAAATGAGCAAATGCGAGGCCTTCATTGGAAGTGTGAAAATCCTTCATTTGCAACAAGTGTATAAGATGAAACGTCTGTTGTTCTGTAGGTGTTGTGACAGACCAATGGTGACACTTTTGTAATTTGTTGTGAATATCTGAAAATTATACGTTTAGAGGTCACGCGAGCCTATTGTTGTCGACACCTGCAATGGACTAGTTCTTTCCATGTGCAAAGGTCTATAAATCATGCTTAAGTCAGAGTAAATGGACGAGGGCAGCATTGCTTGTGGAGCTTTGTACTGTTAGGCATTTATTAAAACTCAATGACGTTCAAGATTGATCGTGTGCAGGGGTGTGACCAGTAGACTTCGTGGGAAGATTATGCTTCTAGTTTGCAAATACGATTTTGAGACGACAGGGGGGGATTGGTTTTATAAGCCGATATTACAGATGGAAATTGCGTCATGATCATCTTTCTCATGATTTTGAATATTACAGAGTGTGCTCGCACAAAAGGTTGCAATTTATTATCATTTGTTTATGCCTTAGTAGTGGGTTTTGAATTGCTTTTTGGAACTAGATATTTATGCTTAACATGTTAAAGAGCAGAATTGTATAGTAATGTTTCTTTATAAATATGGACTTTTTATTGCTTTATTTGTAATGGAGAGAATTGTTTCATTCAATGTTGAATAAATGTTATTATTCATTAAATGGGAGCCTTTATATCTACTTTTGGCCTCCCAATAGACTGAAAAGTTTCCGACCTCAACCCGAAGATAACAGCACTCGTCAATAAAAGCTAGTGAATGTAGTTGTGCACCTTTTCACAGTTGCTCGCCAAAATTTTAGCTATTTGGGACGCGTAGTTTTTATTTGACAGTCGTTTGAGTGAGTCGATGTGAGTGTTTTTGTGAAAATGGACAAACTTGAATATCGAGCGGTCATTAAATTTTTGTTTTTGAAAGGCAATACGCCTACGCAAATCAAAGATGAGTTGGACTCTGTGTATGGGGATGCTGCACGATCATTTACCACAGTGAAATTTTGGGCAGCTGAATTTAAACGTGGCCGTGAGAGCTTGGGAGACGATGAATGTTCGGGACGTCCAAAAACTACAACAATAACGATAACATCGCTAAGGTTCACTAAATGGTGCTAGACGACCACCAAATTAAAGTGAGAGAGATATCAGAGACTATGAAAATGTCCAAAGAACGTGTGTGCCCCATATTAAATCAGGATTTAGGCATGAGAACGCTGTCCGCGCGTTGGGTACCGCGTTTGCTCATGTTAGACCAAAAACGTGTTCGAATGAACATTTCCAACGCTCTGTTGGCGCAGTTTAGGCGCAATAAATCCGAGTTTTGGCGTCGATTAATTATTGTCGTTGAAACTTGGATACACGAATATACGCCCGAAACAAAAATACAGTCAAAACAGTGTACTGCAAAGGAGGAATTGGCTCCAAAAAACGCAAAAACAGTTTTTTTCGGTTGGAAAAGTGATGGCGACTATGTTTTGGAATAGTCATGAATTTATCTTAATCGATTATATTGAAAAAGGAAAAACCATTACAGCAGCATACTACGCATCATTACTTGATCAACTGAAGGCAGAAATTGTGGGAAAACGGAAACATTTGCAGAAAAAGAAAATCCTGTTTCACCAAGACAACGCGTCGTCTCACACCTAGGCGGGTGCCATGACGAAAATCCACGAATTGCGGTTTGAATTGCTTGACCGTCCGGCTTACTCACCAGATTTACTCCCAAGTGACTTCGTTTTCCCTAATCTAGAAATTGCACCCGGAGGACAGAGATTTTCGTCAAATGAGGAGGCAATCACCTTTGTTGAAGAGTTATTTTGCAGAGAAAAACAAGAGTTACAAGGAGACTACGTAGAAAAATAAAAATAAATTTTAAGAAAAAATGTCTTGTATCTTTGTTAGATCGGAAACTTTTCAGGTCACCCATGTATAGGCAGTTTTCAACTGCAAGATTTCCTCCTCGTGCCGTTTTAGATGTCGTTGACGAACCTCAACGGAACACAATGTGGTTATTCCCTTTTTTTTGAGGATGATGAAGAGGCGAGACATCTGATCTTGCGCCGAGAACTCATCGGCGATGAGTTTTGCGAACTTCGTCATTGCGACAATTCGAATAACGAGTACCGAGTCTTCGTTAACATCAACGCCTAGATAGATACGTTTAAGCTGAGATAGAAATTCAATAATTTTACACTGGATAGATGAGCGATTCATCATTAACTCGGGTGGTGTTTTTCACGTTTACCATCGATTAGCCTTCGCACTGTTGACCACTTGTGTGTTGATAGCCAGTTCAAATTATCGCCCTCGATTCCGATAATGCTCCAACTCGAAGGACCAGAAAAAGTCTCTACATAGGATTACAGATTAACGACCAACTTTTGTCGATTTAGATCCACTTGTGTTTATTCACAATTAAGGGGGAGCTTGATCTCATAGACACCTCACAAATGAATTTTGATGTCGACTTGATGAATCATTAAATTGAGCGCCTACCTGCCACAATCTTCTGAAGAATATGTTCCTACCAAATCCAGGTTTTTGTATATTGGGCAGAATAGTTTTCAGTGAGCAGATCAATCCTCTTATATGCGACTGCCGTGTAACTAAAGCAATCGTTTTCAGTTCATTCATCAATTAACTTTATGGAATCGGCTTAGAGAATAGAAAACTGAAGGATTTGCAGAGCCTCCCGAACGGTGTCCAAAGAAGTTGCCGAGGTTATTGCGGGTAGTGTACCCATACGACTGGAAGCAAGAGTAGCTGGTATGTACAAGATGAGCCAGCGGATTATATAACCTCTACTCAATACAAATCAAAACTCAAGGCTATCTGAAACTGGAACTTTACCCAACGGCAACATTAATTGACAGCTAGTGCTCACAGGAATATGAACTTAAGAAAACATGACAAATATTAAAGAGTGCAGGTTTTGCGGATTTTTCTGAAGTCACTGCTGGAGTGTTCCGCCGAGCACTGTTCACGACAACCCAAAACAACACCGGAGCGGATTCAATTACAACACCTAAAAATTGTCACAAATGAAACACCGAGTTATGGTTGTTTATTTTGATCTTTTTATTGTTCCTTTTTTTTATTGAAAGACATGCACTAATTTGCTATCGCGTTACAAGTTTCGCTGGTTTTCTTTTAATTATATTTCTGCACACTACGTAATTAACCCGATAAATAGAATCCCAACGTCCTTCGTGAGGCTCACAGGTCTGCGCGCATTGAATTGTGGTACGTTGAACGTCGAATGTCTACGTTTATTTCGGTTGCCTTAGGTGGCAGTTCCGCGACTCCACTCGCTAAACTCGCGTATTTTATAAGTGAAGCGACTTCGGGTCGGCCGGTTTCTTTTTTGGATTTAATGCGCTGTGTGGATACCTCTGCGTCGGGTTCTCTATTTGTACTCTATGGATCTCCTCGGTGGGGTTCTCTCTGTTCGACTATCCTATCTTAATTAATTTTGCCATCCATCTCCCATTCTCTTCCCCCCATCTGAAAAAGAAATTTCCCATCATAGTTTTAATTCTCTTATCTGAAAAAGAAATTTCCCATGTCAATTCTCATTTCCTTATCTGTATCTTGTTCGAAGAATCGAGCGTACCGCCACTCATTTCTCGATGCTTTCATGGGATTTGTTTGCGTTACACATCTGGATTACGCCAACAAGAGTTTTGTGTGCTTCAGATGGGTAACAAAGGAACCGTGGGATTTGGTATCGGTTTCTAGATCACATTTCCTAGTCGTAAACATCTGGCGTGAAATAGGCGCCAAGATGATTGCAAGAATTCTGTGCCGGCGGGCGAATCGCTAGGCCTTTGTTCGTGCACGTGCGCTTGTCGGCTTGGGATCTTGCGATGAATTTAGGGTGCTAATTGCTATTAGCTACATGAGGAGATTATTCTGTTTGTTTTCAGAAAAATGCGTTTAATGGATGAATCGAATGTAGGCACTGGATGGATGCATTGCATTCAATATTAGGAAATTTTGAACGTTAAGCTCGATTGGTTTTTACTATTGAATTCAATGTTGGGGTATTTGGATGCTACCTTTGTTTAAGGCGGAAGGAAGAACTTTGAGGAACGTGTCTGTGGGCACGTCTAATGGATATAGGTGATCCATGGTGGAACGACGATATCTCAACCTATAGTGGGTTGTGTGGTTCGTAGAACCGCCACACAGGTATAGGCCACACGGCGAGGGAGATGTTTTTCAAATCCCAATGCTTGCGAAGTAAATGGTGCGTTAGACACTGCCTGTACAGATACAAGGACTAGTCAGGCCGGCGCCAGAGATAATCGAAATCAAGCCTCCTTCCAGGAGAAGCCAATTATGGTTGCTGACCAATTCAACGGTTAAGTAGACGCGGTTAACCTAAAAGTGGTAATGACGAGTTTAAATAACGGCTGGGAAATCATCAAGGCATAGTTTGACTTACTTCGCATGGTACGAAAAGATCAAGAATGCAGGCGAAGAAATAAAAAAATGCTACCCAAGGAAGGAACCGTGAGTTCTTCTTGGCAGCCAACAGGACTTTGTTGGACTGGGCTTAGTCTGTAGGTGGTTCTAGAAAATGGAACGGATCGGGCATGCCACTACGGTCGATCCACTTATATAGGGTTTTCCAATAGGGACTTGACAGCTTTGAATTTAATTTGTGAACGCACCCTCTCACTAATCATCGAACTGTCACTGTCAATTTATTCAGTAAACTCAACATTTTTATAGTGTTTAAGTACACGAACGAACAACGTCCGAAAATTATAAAAATTTGCTACCGAAATTTGGAGTCGGTGAACGCATCTGACACAAGACTAATGACCTTCCCCGGAAAAAACAAATCATTATGGAAAATTTAACGAGCCTCAGGACTTGCTAAATAAGGCCAAGACCGGTTCCCGGTTGTAGTGCCGATGATGATGATGATGATGACCGCAGCTTTAAGAGCGTTAGCTCCAATTTTCCGTCGTAATTCTCGCCCTAGTAGACAGGCAATAACAACTTCAGTGCAAAAATTTGAGTCTACATATTCGTTGTGTGATGTTGCCGTGCCAGTGAGACAACGGTTTGGTCGAAGTGTCGAAAATATAGCTGCCGTTCAGGCGTCCGTAGCAAACGATCCAAATCAGTCAATTCCACGGCGTTCTCAAGAGTTGGGTATCGCCTAGACCACTTTATGGTGAATTTTACGTAGGGATCTTGGTTTACACCCATACAAGATCAAGCTGACTCAAGAATTGAAGCCGATGGACCATTTGAAGCGACGTACGTTCTCCGATTGGGCTCTGGAAAAGCTGCGCCAAGATGATGAATTTCATCGCAAAATCATCTTTAGTGACGAAGATCATTTTTGGCTCAATGGGTTCGTCAATAAGCAAAACATGCGTTATTGGTCGGATGAAAATCCACATGTGCTTCATGAATCACCAGTTCATCCACAAAAAATAACTGTTTGGTGCGGTTTGCATGCCGGCGGCGTCATTGGGCCATATTTTTTTGTCGACGATAACGATCGTCACGTTACTGTGAATGCCCATGGTTATCGCGCCATGATTACCGATTATTTTTGGCCTGAATTGGAAGATATGGATTTGGGCGATATGTGGTTTCAACAGGACGGTGCCACAAGCCACACAGCACACAGCACACAGCACACGATACAATCGATTTATTGAAGAGTAAGTTTGATGAGCGTGTTATCTCAAGAAATGGGCCAGTCGGTTGGCCCCCTCGTTTGTGTGATTTAACGCCTCTAGACTATTTTCTTTGGGGCTACGTCGTCATTGGTCTATGCCAACAAGCCGACGACGTTGGAAGAGATCAGAGCCAACATTGAACGCGAAATAGTGGCCGAGTCATCGAAAATTGGATCCAACGAATCGACCACTGCAAACATGCCCGCGGTGGCCATATGGGGGAGAAGTATTGTGCACCGGGGTACGGCGCTGATTCACTTCACATACCCATCATTCATTAGAGAGTTCATCGGTTCCGCCATTAACCGATCACCAAGGATTAACTCCACGCACCGAACACCGAAGCAAAATGTTCACAGACAATTAATCACAAAGACAACGAGGAAAAATTTAAACACCGAGTATTGGTGGTTGCACATGTAGCTTGTTTTATTGTTTTCTGTAGTTTACATGAAACATATTAATGTTGTAAAATTTTTGAGTATGATCACGACTTCACTTAATTGTAATGGCTTTACACGTTACGAGTAAGCTGGTAAACTCGATTTAATACAACAAACACTCAACAAAGGATAGGTTTTAATTACGCGACACTGGGATGTATGCGTCCCCGAGCGCCACGGGGAGCAGGAGTGACACGACCGGCTCGGCCTAGTGATGGCAAACGACTCAGTGATATCAATTCGCTGGCTAAGGAAATTCGGCCAGTGAATGGATGCATTTTCTATCCCAAGAGAAACGTGAAGTCTCTCTTTGGGGGTAGGTAACCTGATCTCATAGAGAAGATCATAGAGATACACCTGTATGTGTGCACATTGGTTTTTTCATGGGACAAAGCCATGAGAACGAATCTGAAAACGAAGAAAGGGAATGATGTGCATCAATGAGATGAGAGTTCGTCTAAGTAAACAAGCCGAATCTCATTGGGTGTGTGGCGGTTCTTGCAAACGCCACTGCTTACCCGCTCATCTACCACCAGGTAACCATTTCCACGCGCGTCGTATCCTATAAAAAGCATGTACTTGCTTGCCGTGTTCAGACCATAACCACAGGAAAACCTGTAAAGCATAATGTCTGCTGATATGTGAAATACATCTGCAACAGCGAACATTCGCCGCAAGGCATAGTCGTGCGAAACGCACCACGTTGCTAATAGGCAATACGGTTGCACATACAGCAATCAACATTGCCCAACAGGTATCAAAGAAATACCTCCTAATGTGTCTATCGCATACCACAGGAGATATTTCTTCCTTTTCGTGGTCGTCTATCGATCGACCACCCGACCAACAAGCGAATTTGTTGGCACCAACGAAATGCCCCTGAAACATGGCTCGATACAGCATCACGTGGTCGACATAACTCCCTGACATAATTCAGGCGCATTAGACGAAAACATGTTCGCACACATGCGCATAGCGAGTTATACCAGAGGACGCCAGCACGCGCCCAAGCAGCGTAAAGTTCCACACCATGATGGTCGAAGGAACATATCCTTTTATGGAAGAGTGATGTACACGATCGGCAATAATGCTTTACGCACACGTCGATCGTGTAAGCATTTCAACCCCTGTTTTAGCTGAGTTACTCGCACCTGCTGCGAGCTTTGAATGGGATCAATGCTGTGTCTGTGTACTTGCGGACACACACGATGAACAGCAAAAGCAACCATCGTCTGTGCATTTCAACCCCTTTTGTGTTGAACAAATGCAAAAGGATAAATTGCCAAATATGGATGGATAGAATTTTGGTATTCTGTCGCTTCGATGAACTTAATTAGTCTCATCATAGATTCCGTGGAGGCAAGCGGTGCCCTCCACGTAAACGTGAAATCAATAGAGTCGGAAAGTGAACATCGGAGAATCGAGTTTCATCTACCAGCGCGTCCGTACGAGTCGAGTGTCAACGGGGTCGAATTCGAATTTAAATATTGTGCTTACGTCGTAATATATATTAATCAAACAATATAGAATAGATATAAGTGAATTGAATATAGTGCTTACGTCGTAAAATATATATTAATCAAACAACATAGACTAGATATAAGTGAATTGAATATTGTGCTTACGTCGTAATATATATTAATCAAACAATATAGCCTAGATACGAGGGTTGCCTCTTATGTTTCGGGATTTGGCAACCCTAGTGTTGCAATCCGGCAATTGACAGCTCTGTCGTAAAGTTGGACATTTTTGAGGTTATACGCACTCAGAACGTTTTGACATACGAGCGCTATTTGTGTTGTTTACAGTAACTTAACATCTCGGCCCAAAATGGAATTAAATCGTCAACATTTTCGTGCGATTATTTTTTACAACTTTCGGCGTGGATTAACTCAGCAACAGTGCATGGATGAACTTAATTCAATTTTTGGCGATGAAGCTCCATCAAGGACTAGTGTTTATCGATGGTATGGTGAATTCAATCGCGGTCGTAGTTCACTCCAAGATGAATTTCGTGAAGGTCGTCCAAAATCAGTTGTTGTTCCGAAAACCATTGATGCTGTGCGCGAACTGATATTGGAAGATCGTCATGTGACCTATCGTGAGATTGAGACAACCTTAGGCGTTAGTGGGACCAGCATACATTCAATATTGTATAAACATTTGACTGTCAAAAAAATTTGTTCGCGTTGGATCCCACACAATTTGTCAATCGCCCAAAAAAAGGCTCGTGTCAATTAGTCGAAAGAAAGGCTCAAAAAATACGGTCGCGGTGCTTTGAAACACGTCTATGACATCGTGACGGGTGATGAATCGTGGATTTACGCGTATGAGCCCGAAAGTAAACAGCAGTCGACGGTCTGGGTGTTTCAAGATGAGCCAAATCCAACAAAAGTTGTTCGCGCACGAAGCACTTCATAGCAAATGGTCGCCTGTTTTTTCGGAAAAACTGGACATGTCGCAACCGTACCACTAGAACAACGCAGAACAGTAAATTCTGAGTGGTACACAACCATTTGTTTGCCAGTTGTCTTCCAAGAAATCAGGAAAACCAACCGCCGAAGACGGATCACTCTTCACCACGACAATGCGAGCTCTCACACATCGGCTGCGACAACTGCATTTTTGAGCACCCAAAACATCGATTTGATGGGTCATCCGCCGTATAGTCCTGACTTGGCACCGAATGACTTCTTTTTATTCCCGTACGTAAAAAACAAACTGAGAGGTCAACGTTTTTCGACACCTGAAGAAGCGGTTGCTGCATTCAGAATGCATGTGTTGGAGATACCTCAATCAGAGTGGCAAAAGTGCTTCGACAATTGGTTCAAACGCATGCAAAAGTGTATAGATCTTCATGGGGAATATTTTGAAAAACAATAAAGTGATTTTCGATGATCAATATTTGTTTTTGTTCTCTAATCCCGAAATATAAAAGGCAACCCTCGTATAAGTGAATTGAATATTGTGCTTACGTTGTAAATATATTAATAAAGCAATATAAACTAAATATAAGTGAATTGGAGTGATGTGCTTACGTTGTAAATCATTATGTGTTGTAAAGCTAAGAAAAAGAAATAGAGTCGTTTTTCTAATCGAATTGTGACGTTCGGAGACCAACCACAGCGTTTTATTTCCTACGCGTGATCGAGGACAATTGAGTTGGGACGTCTTGGTGAACAGTGCACCAGCGCGATCTTCACTAAACCCTAAATACGTACCGTGGTGCCAGAGACAGAGAGAGTGAACATACAACCTGACCAACGGAGTGCGTGAAACAGTCAGTGAACTTGATGGGGATAGGAGTAGAACCAGTGCCAAGGACGGCACACTTACTTCTTACCCCCATAGGTGCTAATTGGGTTTCTGTGTGTTCATGCCGTTGGGTGATGAGAAGCAGATCTAGAAATATTGTAGGACAAAGGGATCGTATAGATCATTGTCTTGATGTGCCATGCAGCTGTATTGATAGCCCCAATGCGCCATGCACATGGTGCTAATTGGTTTTAGCTTATTTACAGAGAATTGGTGTTTATGGTATCGCTGCCAAGGGTAAGTATACCTTTCCTATTTGCATTTGCCTATGCTGTAGGATTTAATTTATGCCTTAAGACGCAAGATGCGTATATTTGCTTTTATCCCTTGGGTATAGGTCGCCAGCCAATGTGTATGTAAAGGAATTTATTATACACATGGTGAGGCTAGGAATAGGCGACGCAATGTTTGTGATCCCTGTTATGATGGTTACATTTCGACTAGGGAAAATGCGTATGTAAGATTGGGATTTGCCTGGCAACTGAAGGTGCCGAATTGGGCTTGGGATTTATGATGTTTGGAACAGAATTCTTATAGGGAATTTTGGATTCGAATAAATGAATGAAGGTAAGACTTCTCTCCCAGGAGCTTTTAGCTAAATACGTTTGATAAACTTAATCCGTGAAGCATTTACAGGAGCGGAAACTTATGAAAGCTGGGTTGTAGTTATGGGGGTTCTTCGGGTAAGTAGACAGTGGGGTTTGGCGGAACCGCCACAGCCATATCAACGAAGTCGAGTTCCATTCATAAATGTTTTGATTGTACTTCAAGCCGATAATAAAGTTTTTGAAATATCTCAAATGGTTTGCGTTTTATTAAAAAAAAAAAGTTGTCAAGTCCCGATATCTTTTGCAGATTACCAACTTTAGATCGCAAACAAAGAAAGTGAAATTCCAGAGTTGCATACTGTGTTGTTATAAGTCGAAGAATATATAGGCCTGTACCAACTCCACGTCTTGAAAGTATAGATATTAGGTTAAAAGTACAGCAAAAATAAGAAAGGACGCCAAAGAACGCAAATTACGGTTCTTGTCGGGGTTAACAAAGATTATCTAATAATACACAGCCCCAAAATTATAAAACACAGAGTTGGGATGTAAATATTTACATGAACATGATGAAGACTATTCCCATCATAACGTTAGAATCAACTCCATTCGGCAATGTCTAGAAACTAACTTTCGCTTGCAGTAAATAGAAGGTGATCGTGAGGACTTCGTGACAATGTGTTTTCCGTCAATGTTCCATACAAATCCAAACTCCCGAGATAGGCAAATTCGACATTTCGGCTATTTCCTTGGTAATAAATTCGGATGTGTGAAATGCAATATTTATCATAAACTAGAGTGTAACTACAATTATTATAACATTTTTATGTTCAAATAAATCTATTAATTAGCATCATCATCATCATCATCGGCACTACAACCGGGATCCGGTCTTGGCCTTATTTAGCAAGTCTCTCCACCGGTGTCCGGTCCATATACGAGACTTGTTAAATTGTCCATAATAATTCGGTTTTCCTGGGAAGGTTATTAACCTTGCGCCACTATTAATTAACAATTACTCCTTTATCCATCGATACTACTTTCCCTATTCGCCTATCTCATGTATTACGTTGTAAGTCCGTTTCAGAAAATGAAGGGTTGCACGTATATTTTACGTTTACTCATTTCCCTATATGATTTATATTTTACATTTAGTAATTAAGCGAACGTGTATAGTGTTCGTGCTCAATATTGTATATGGCTTGTAATTGAGAAATTCGTCGCTTGTAGGGAAATGCGACACGGTAGCAGTAAGATTTAGTATCACGTTTGGTTTATGCTACCACACCCGGTCGAAAGTATATTTTCATAGCTACTATAAATTTATTTCCAGGTATTAACAATTCCGTCCACGTATCCATTAAACTCAACGGCGCTCATTGATGATAATATTCCACGGCTGCTGTGAGCATAGTCCGTTGGTATACTGATTTAGTCGTATACAAGCCTTTTCATCTGTACAATACTAAAGTATTCAGATTGTGTTTTAATGATTCTTATCTGTAGCACGACACTCTTAGTGATCTGTTTTTGTTTGGGGTTGCGCTTAACTTTTACGATGACCTAACGTTGAGGTTTCAATGGCCAATTTCAAATTTGGACTTCTAACGATCTATTGTAACAAAAACCATTGGTTTGGCATCAATTGTAACTAATGGGCGCAGCTGGGTGGGACTGAAAAATATTTGCCCCCTACTAGCCCAAAACAGTGGATGTTTTCGTGTCTTTTTTACCGAGTTTGCGATTTTTTGTATCTGTTCTACGAACTGTATTGCAATCGTGCTGCAAATTGCATAACTTGGAAGTATACTGTGCTGTATCGCGATTGTGTGATCCAATTACCAACGGCCAAATTTGGTTTGTTTGGTGGGGTCTTTACACAAATGATATTTTTGTGGTTAATTGGAATTCTATGCTTTCTTTGGTACGACATAAAGGAGCGTCTAACTGCCGGTTTAAAGACAGGAGTGTGTTGGAATTTTACGACAATTTTACACTAATTAGGATCATTTTCTTTTATTTACTTTGATTGATGTAAACGTTTGAATATAGTGGATAGATGTAGTTTCGAAGTGATTCGAATGAGGTTTGGAAAGTAGTAATCAAATTATAGAAGTTATTTAAAGTATATAAAAAAATTCTGTAAACCCAATAACATATAGTAGACTAACTTGATCCAAACAAAAGCTGTTTAATAAATCACGAGATCACTGACTGTGGTAAGGAAATGTGAAAATAACAATGAAATAAAAAATGATTTTTCGGCATATTTACAATTAATTATAATTGTGTATTCGATGTGTATTTCTAATTTACACAGGAAAACGTTTTTTACTTTACTGACGAACTTTTTTGAAAACTCATTCTTTTCAAACTTGTTCAAGTGACACTGTTTGTATCGTTTGGTATGGCGAACGTCCTCTTGATTAGCATACTGCAAGTATACGAAATAATTCTTAAGCAGTACCAAATTTAGAACCAGTGTTGGACAGGAGTAATTGCGACTAGAGGTTGTTGTTTTGATAATGTTTGTCATTATTAAGGGGATGTGATGATTCAGTTGTTTTCGCTCCAGTTTTCTGTATGTAAAAAATTTAAACATAAAATTGAATGAATAATTTTAATGACAATTCGACCATGTTGCGGCTGTAACTAGTGGTGACGAGAATACATTTGTTTTAAATATATTCTTGTATAACACCAATTACATCTCATGTGTTACAACCCTAGAACTAATTGTGGTATAGGCATTTTGAAATAACACCACACTACACAAAAGAAAAGAAAGGAGTTTGGAACCAACCCGACACTTCACAAATGAAAACAAAAGCAGATTCAACGGGGAGCTTGGTTCGATGGACGTGTGGGGGTTCTCTATACGATTACTATCACTCGCGGAGAGAAGTTGTTGTTCAGTCCTCGTCGTCTAGAAACATCATCCTCACTGACACCAACACACACCCCCCAGAAGGCACGCGCCTTTTAGCACAACTAATTTCCACCAACGAACCTATGACCGCAGGCCTTAGCGAGTCTCCCTCAGACAGCTCCCCTGCACACGTCACCATATCCGACCTGCTAGCGTTGCAGGCCTCACTCCGCCGCGATTTAAACCAAATCCGCGCGAAGGTAAGAAGCGCCTGTGGGGTACGAGTATTTCTGCCAACGTATGGTATCCGGTTCACTCGAATCCCCCTCAACTTGTTCCACTGCGCGAAATGATCACCAGGTAATCCAAGTGAAGAGATGAAAGGCACTGGTGTTGATTTGATGATGTTTTCTTTTATTTTCTTAAGTATCCACATTTATTTACATAAAACAAACGTATAAATTTGATTTACTAAAGTTCACTTCACGTGCAACTTCTTTAGTACTTGAGTTTTTCTTGTATCTATAAGCAACGAATTTAAATAGCAAATTTCGCGTTTCGATTTAACTAGTGCACTATGAAGTTCTTGAATATTAAGTATTAACTCACGATAGATTTCACGAATCGCGGCGGCGTGACCTCCGGCGGTGATGAATGACAAGCGACTGATTGGAATTTGGGATGGAAATTGGGATTTCTGCTTTTACACAACCTTTTTTCCTTCAATTCCCCACGCTCATCATCATTGCGTATTTGTTCGACCTCGATGGGGGTAGAAAGGATGAAGAAATCAAAAGGTAAGCACAATAACCCAGGGTTGATCTGGCTTAGTGTGTGTGTATTAATGCCGCGTCTGAGACTGGTCCACTGACCTAGTGTGGTGATTGTGGTGATTTCAGAGGGCATCGAAGTATGAAGAGACAGAATTGTGGAGGAGAGGAAAATGTTGTTTGCGCTATTCACCTGTAAAATGAGAT
This sequence comes from Microdon myrmicae, assembly GCA_963931805.1. Classification (NCBI taxonomy): domain Eukaryota; kingdom Metazoa; phylum Arthropoda; class Insecta; order Diptera; family Syrphidae; genus Microdon; species Microdon myrmicae. The sequence goes on from OZ007497.1 coordinate 144,949,869, forward strand.
TGTTGATCCCAAGCGAATGGGTGATCTGAAGAAAAGCCGAAGTGACGCCAAATTGGCTAGGGTAATTTATCATGAGAACTAATTAAATATTTTGATAAATTCCCCAGCGATTTCGGTATAACGCGACGGCGTCGTTTGCTTCGACTTGTTGTTGCTAACCGACATGATGTGATTTCCGATGGATACCTCATGGGCTAGCAAAAATGGAGTTGCCATATGGCAAAAGGTAGCTGAATTCAATTCTACATTATCTGCATAGAGTAATGAATTCAGCTATGCTTTCTTTTACGAAACCCACCTTTCTGCCGGGAGTGCTGGCAGTATGGCCACGACATTGTAGAATGCCGTGCGCGATACACCACACACAGAACAGGTCACCGCGCCAGCAGTGGGATTCCCACAATAAGACACATCCGGGACCACACCAACCCTCTGCCCCTAACACCCCAGCAACATCAAACCCCCGAGTGTGTAGCATTCGGAGTTGCTGCTTGTTGTGTGACCGTATAGGTCATATCCGGAACAAGTGCGAAGATAGGGTGAGACGGGAAAAAACAGGTAATTCCCCGGTGATAACGACCACACAACCACATGTCTATAGAGGGCAGCAAACAACTTTCCATACCAATGTATGGACGAAAAATGCCGACCCTAGACTCAGTTCTGCTGCATCCCTCACACGGCACTCCATCACTATGGAGAAAAATTAACACTGGGTTTCAAGCTCCTCCACCCCGCACACGCAACTTCGTCACGGCGAATGTGAGCGAGCTACCGACAGGCCACGACCTACTCGGACGTCATACCTGTTGGTCTATGCAAACCATAACAGACCAGTGGACCGCACCGCAATCCCCTTACCCCTGCCGGCAACACGCGCGGTACCAACCAGGTCCACTTTCAATACGAACCCAAGCCCAGCCACCAACCAGATCCTAGACACCCGACTCTCCTTCTGACACACACCGAACTACTACTTCCGCCCTACCTTTGTTTAGTGACTACATACTGTGGGGGTTCTCTACACTACATGGAGAACCAACCCACAATTTGAACCACAATTTCCGCCTTATTTCGACCGCTCTCAGGGCGTCATATCAACCCCTATCCCATCGTTCGGTAATTCCTCTGCAAAACATTGGTTCTTCGAATCCAATATTGTATGAATACTGAAGGGTATATGAGCACAGAAACACACACCAGGAGCCCTGCAACAAAATTCATCACAGCACATACGAGATCACTGCGTCGGAGTAAGTCAATCAGATTACATGTGGTACAAAAGAAGAAACCCAACAGTGACCGATCTAACATGTTGAATATCTAGCACGAATAAGTGAAAAGTGGCCGGCGCAGTAAAATATTTCTCCTAAGGATCGATTCTTAGTATAAATTAGTTTTGTCCGTAGTGGAGCACTACGACATATTGTCAGTTCGCTATAGATTACTAAATCAAGTAATTTTAAAGCAATTTGTCGAAGTCCTACATTATATTTGAACAAATATGATCAACGAAAAATTCACTCTGATCATCGTAAATCAGATCTCCAGATATTTAATTCAACCCAACTCTACACGTATTGAAATTCTCGTCGAGTGATTAGTTCCACACAATATAAAATCATTATTGCCAGTCGAATATGGAATTCCACCCAACACAACACGTCACAATATAAATGCTCTCGGTTGGATATTAATCGAAACACAAAATAAATATTTACGGCGGAATATTGATCTCTATCCACTACGAGTACAACATAAAATAAAAATTCTTAGCCGTACATTTATTCCGACACAGCACAACACGAAATGAATATTCCGACTGGGGATTTGTTAAGTTCAGACGTACTCTATGGCGGCACCGCTTCCTTTAATCCTATTCAAGGAAACATTTCCTAAACGGAACAAGGGTGGAATTTCAACCTCACACAACTCAAAATACAATACATATTCTCGGCCGTGTATTCAACTCCACATGATATCACATACGGAAATGCCACGTCAAGTCATGCTCAAAGGAAAAGAAAAGAAAATTCAATGGGGAGCTTGGTTCGCTGGACGCGCTGATTTTGCGGAAAACTAGCGTTTTGGATATGCAACGTTACAATTGTGTGTATAAGCAGTGGAATACTCTACGGGGGTAGTTTGAAAAGTAATGCACACATGTTTGTGGATTTTTTTTTTAATAATACTTCTCAGGAGCGGCGAACCTATAGCGCCGAAACGGCACCCCGAGATGTCATCAAATCACCGTTGCAGTTCTTTTTGAACAGTTGCAGGTTGTAACGCTCCGGAAACACTCGCGCGGGGAGGAAATTCCGAATCCTTTCAGCTCTGTAACGGAACGAGTTCTGATGCAGAAATGTTTGCGCCCGGAATTAACAGGATACAGATTCGAATACTCGCCGTCTAAAACAGACCGGTTCGATCGAGGAAGCCTTTCGTCCAGTCGCAAATCTGCTGGGAAGGTCCGTAGGAACGAAGTTTGCGTAGCAATGCCCCTTGCCAAACGCGGTCAAAAGCCTTGGAGATAACCAAGGCAGATGTGCATATATCGGTTGTAGGGAACGAAAGGTCTCCCGTGAACCGTGGCTCACCTCCCGATGGCGCGAACATCCCTGCATCAGAACTCGTTCGTTACAGAGCGGGGAAGCTATGGAACTCCCTTCCCATGCGAGTGTTCCCGGAGCGATACAGTCTGCAACTGTTCAAAAAGAACTGCAAGAGTCATTTGATGGCATCTCGGTGCGCCCACTTGGCGCTATAGGTTCGCCTCTCCCGAGAGAAGTCTAATAAAAAAAAAAAACCTTACATATTATAGACAGTAATTTTTCCCCTGTTTGGGATTGGCTGAACTAAAGCGATTTTCTAGCAGGTAGGAAATGTCCTATGTGCATAAGATAAGCGAAAGAGTCTGGTAAGAACCGGCGACAGGTCTAGAACACAGTTCTTAAGGACTAGTGCTGGTATTCTCTCCGGGGCGGTTCCCTTCCTGCAGTCCAGTCCACGTAAAATGCGGCGAATAGGAATAGGAATACGCACAAAAACAAAAAAGCAAGAACGGGCAAGAAGAATATTAAAGTACAATTCTTAAGCTTCAAAATTATATATTTATTTGTTGATCTGTCCCAACGTGTAACGGGTTTTTGTATTCCTTCACTGAAAAATACCTCGGACTTTTTTAGAATTTAGGACTAGACAACGGCCCTCACCTCGTCCGACGTGTAATGATTTCCCATGAGATCTCTCTTGAGTAGAGGAATAAAATAAGAATGTGTGGAATCGGTACAAAGTTCAGGTTCAAAAATTGCTCGCAGCACTCCAATCAACGCAGTTTATTCTGGACTGTGAAATGGAGTGGAGCCCATCGTGCACTAATTTTACGGTATCCCAATCGCCCAATAATAATGTCGACATGTCTCTTGGATGTTCCAATATGGTTTGCGATACGGATTTGAATGATTCGCCGGTCATTTTAGATCATTTCGTTGAAGACTTTGCAATGATTATCATCTGTGGCAGTGATCGTATTATATTCTTGGTGCACCACCGTGCTTCCGGGGCCTCTGGGTAGAGTGGGCTACCGTACAAATCCTGAGGAATACGTGGACGTGTATCTTTAATCCTTCCGGGTAATCCAAAAAATGTGCCGTCTGTGAACAGGTAACTCACACGATCATATATGTCAATATCACACAATAATATATCTCACACTTGAAAGTAATATATAGAACGAAGTGATAAACAAAGAACGAGCCGGAGGGAAACGACCAAATTATGATTTCACTAGGTGATTCGGAACACCAACGCAGGGACGAAAGAACTTTGAATCAGACAGTAACCGTAATCAAAAACAAACTGGTCAATTTGTATATACTATTTATTCGACTGAACTTTCGTCTCCACTCTAATCGCGCTACCAACTGACTGACCTCTAATCTACTTCTTCATATTCTTCATAAAAGTCTGAACCCATTGCCTCTTACCATAGATTCTTTTTGAGGTTTGTTTGTGTCATCCATCTGGCTAATGCAAACAAGAGTTTGCATGCACTTCAGATGGGGGCAAAATCCACGGGAATTGGACGAAAAATTGGATGGGAATCTGGGTCTAATTACATATCATAAAACGTCTGGTTACAATGCATATGGAGATAGGCATTGTGATGTTTAGATTGCCTGAATTTATCGCGTAGTTATTTTGGATATTGGATTTTAGAAATGCATAATTGTACATGCATATGAATATATGCGTTGTGATGTTTGGATTTTAAGGAATTGATGTTCGACAATGAATGTTCGGCAATGAAACGTTTGGTTCAATTTGTTTCACATTGAATTCAACGTTGATTTGGGGATATGAATGGGAATTTTATCTGCGGGTAATATGTATATGGAAGTGAAATGGTGGGGCGCTTTGGAGCACTATAATCGGACGTCTGCTGCGTGTTCCATCAACAATTAAGGATTTTTCAGGCTCGTATCCCGAAAGTTCATTCAACCTCGATTTACAGCATCGCCACCATAAACAGCCCGAAGGTCATTTCATTCGCGTTCTGCAAGCAGGTGTGCTTTACTTTTCAGCCTATTAACGTACTTTGGCTAAATAAACCGAGAAAGTTTTAGTTCTCTTTTTTCAGTGATGTTTTATACGGCCAGTCTCAGGACGTATTTGTAGCACTGTGTATATCAGGAGTACTATTGTCCTGTTGGTATGTTGTGTCGGTGCGGGCTACGATGCCAAACGGCAGCATATTTGAGAAGCAGATTTAAATAAAGTTTAAAAATTAGTGTCGGTTCTATTTTTGAGTTGAAAATTACTGATTCGACAATTAATGCTATTTGACTATTGAACTTAAGGCAGCCAATTAACGAGAAATTGACAGATGATAATGGGCTCCAATAATGACAGGAACAAATTTCTTACTGTCACTCCCACGCATACAAGAGCTTTTAAATAATGGTCACGGTACTGTCGCATCACACTAACACTAGAACTATTGACAATTGACGTATACCAATTTCTATCGGAGGCGTGGCTGTTGTTTGGTTTATGAATCGTAGGGGAACCGGCTTGGTAAGTGGACGTACTCGACATTGTAGTCAGTACAGCCCTGAGCGAGTAAGAGGTAGATACGACTGTCACGCAACAGATTATTATAAAAGTTTTAACAAATGAAGGCGTTAAGCCCTCGTAAATTTTCTTCTCGGTTGAAGGCACTGTTTGGTGATGATGCACTGTCTCAGAATCATGTGTGTACGTGGGCCACCGAATTTAAAAGTGGGCGAGAACGTATCGAAAACGAAAGTCATGATCGGCGCCCAAGGACAAGTCGTACAGATGACAACATCCGTGCCGTTCCAGAGTTTATTGTAAGTGATCGCCGTTTAACTGTTGGAGAAGTCTCATCAGAAGTGGGGGACCGGTAAAGGGAGAACGCCGCCGGTTGCAGTGTGGTGAGGCATGCTTTATTGCAAGGTAAGTAATGGCGTTCGAATAGAACCGCCATAGTAATTGTTTCGATAGAATTTAAGTGCTCTAAGGAGCTCCAGGGGAGGTAAGTAGTGGCGTTCAATGGACCGCCACAATGTCTTTATATAATATTGTAATAAATAAAACCTGATGCTTCAATCCTTCGCTTCTCACCCGTTTCATAGTGTGTTTAATTCACCTTCTCACTAGCTTTGCTAAGCGCTATAGTTTCATAAGATTTAGGATGACATATTCACCCAAAGATACGGATAATTATTATTGTTGTTGTGCAGCTAGTCTTCTTTGTTCCGTTTAGAAGACGTTTCCTTAGATAAGATTAATGGAAACGGCGCCGTCATGGTTTTCTTCTCAGATATATGTCTGGACTCTATGATCTCTATGGCCGTGTTACCACCATAACATTTTTATACAGTGGACTGATTAATTTAACATTAAACAATCCAAAGTATGGTCATTCATTCATTATGTGATCCTCAATAATATAAATTAAAGAGCTTGGCTCGGTAAAGGATATTCGGGTGGGTGGTTCAGGTGTGTGTGGAGTATTTTACTAGTGCGTCTGCATGGGCGCTGGTTCAATAAAACACCCACTGAGTAAATGCTGACGAAACACCAAACACAAGAGAAATTAGTAGAAATAAAAACACCACCGCTGTTAGTACAAAACACTGATCACCCTGGTGAAAGTTGATGGAATGAAACAAGTTGGTTTATTTTATTTATAAAACGTCTTTTTATTAATGTTCACTTGATGGTGGCAAAGTATTTCTTGTAACTCCTTAGCACAGTGTCTTTTTATGATAAAACGTTCTTTTTACTAATGTTAACTTGATGGTGGCAACGTATTATTTGTTACTCCTTAGCACAGTGTCTTTTTATGATAAAACGTTCCTTTTATTAGAACTAGCGGTACATATTAGCGTTAATAAAGTGGAAGCTGCGTTTAGCTTATTTCATTTAACACTTTCACAACGGATATGAAGTTATATTTAGTGGCTTGCACAAAAATCAAGACGATACTCAATTACTAACTCGATATCAAATAGAAACACCCACAAGACTAAAAGCGGTACTTAATTACGAACTCGACATCGTATACACTATTATCGATCCTAATACGACTCGTATAGTGCGTGTGCACACTTAAGGGAATGAAATCTGACTCCCGGTGCACAGCCAACCCGTGATTGAGGTGGATTTCCACTGGTGTGGAGAAAAGAGAAATGACATTTTTCATTCGCCCGGCAGCATGAAAGGTTCCCATGGTGATCGTACAAACCAGGTTGAATGTCCATGGCCAGGAAGGAAGGATACACGAAATTGCATCGGGAATTGGATGCCACGAAACGACTCTACCCAGGCAGCTGAACAAACAAATGGTAGCTCAATAGCGACCGAAAGAGGCTGCCATGTTTATGTTGTATTCCAGAATACTACCCTTTATTAAATTTAACACTGAATCTCCTTACACATCCTTAAAAACTTCACTTAACATATATTACATTCTCACTTAATACATACCATTCATAAACATTCACAATATTACCAGTTACAGCACATTTAATAACCTGCACCTTTTTATTCATTCAAAACATAGTAACTTTGATTTTCGTCCAAATTTTATTCATGTGAAAAGTCACAGAAAAAATTAAATAGAAAAAGTTTTTGAGTTTTGAGTTAGCAATTGAAGTAGCAGTATTAAGATTGAGTTTTGGAAATGGAGTATTGAGAGATTTAGTTAGAAGTTTGTGTTATCAGTTCTAGTTGAAGAAAACATAAAATTAAACAGAAGATAAATTAATCCCGCGTTTTAATAAATATTCAAAATAAAAGGTCCCCGCTCTTCCCTCAACCGAGGAAGCACGGCGCCGGACGTCAACATTTATAATAGCGATTCGTTTATGATCGAGGATATTGCCGGGCGGGTCGAAATATAATATTTCGTTTATATGTTATATCAACAGTAAATTTGTTTTCAATGGCAAGCGCGAGGATTATGGGTCCATGATGATTTAGGAAACGAGACATAGGACGTGACCATTGCCATGATTGTTTATCGGTTACTTCTGCATGTATGTTATGTATACAGAAATACGATTTCGAAGGCAAGCACGAGAATGAGTGCTTGTTGATTAGGCAAACAATTAGTGAGACATGACCATTGCGATGATTGTTCCTAGATAACAACAGATCATGCAATTGGTCATGCAGCTGTATAAGCAAGCAACTTCTCATGGCTTGTCTGTCGGCCCACGATTGGTTGGGCATAGTATACACGGGGAAATTACTGTGTACATGATGGATGTGGTTGTCGACAAGAGGAACCGATCAGATTCCCAAATGGTTCGTGAAGGATGAACCGAAATGCTTTGGGATGAAATCGGTGCTGCTTGATACCATGGCGAGATGATGATCTTGCCGTGGGTTGTATTACAGGTGCGAAATGCTTTGAAAGAGAGCTTTATGCCGCTCGATTGCAGGTGAGGAACGGGAAGTTGGATTAAGGAAAATGGGTGGTTCTTCGGGTATGCTTAAATAACCCCCACAGGTGTAACATCTATGTAAGTGTTTCATTCAGTTTAAATGTGACAGTTTCCGCACTGTAACAGCATCGAAAACAGAAGCATGCCGATCAGGGGCCATATGTAAACACGCGACTATATTGTTACGGTCAGAAAAAGGTAAAAGAAGAATGTAAAGCGATCCTCAGTTTTCCATAAATGTATTTGAACTATACAGAGATAATAGGAGAAACTCATAAAATCGCAAATATCCTACGTAAAATTTTACATAAAAAATACAAAAAATAAATAAAACTGCTTTACAGAATTAATTATTTCCATATTTAATAAATATAAATATATGAAAAATTCATATACGAGAAGCTAAGTAACTTTATCAATGCCAGGAATCTAATACCTGATTTGCAATTTGGATTCAGAAGAGCGCACAGCACCACTATGGCACTCAACTTATTTCAAAACCACGTCTGCGTGCGCCACTTTAAAAGGAACCTACCATTGCGCTCCTCAATAGTATACTGGTTAGTATACCCGCCTGTCACGCGGGAGACCGGGGTTCGATTCCCCGTCGAGGAGCCTGTGGAGCAAGACTAATGACCTTGCCCGGAAAAAAACAAATCATTATGGAAAATTTAACAAGCCTCAGGACTTGCTAAATAAGGCCAAGACCGGTTCCAGGTTGTAGTGCCGATGATGATGATGATGATGATATTTAAAAAATGTCACAACATTTTAGGAAACAACATATATTGACATTACATAATAACTGTAAGAAAGGCCAAACAAGTCATCTTGACCCCCTTGGTAGCTGTAGTGTCAAAGCGCTATTAAAATGTGGACGAACCGATTCGACATGTTCCGGATCACGAAACAATTTCAGAAAGCTGTAAGAGAAACTTCATATAAGTTACATACTATAGCGGAACGGACAACTTCAAGATCCCAAACACATTTTACTGGTCCTGCCACTATAATTATTAACGGAGTCGTCTTTCAATTAGTTAATTAGTTGGATACTTCGATACGGTCGACTAATCATATGGAATCGCATCTTTTCACCGAATCGGCAATTGCGCTGTGCATTTGGAATAACAGCCATTACCGAAGGGCACCCACTGACTCTGACCAATTCAATAACAGTCGCCAATTGAAAAGGAATGCATTCGCGAGCGGTTTTTGAATTAAATAACATCTTTTATTGGTGCTCCTTTTATCGTTTCTCTACTTCTATGGAACAATTTCATGGATCAATATCGGAAGGCACGTAAAAAATGAATGCCATCTATTGAACTTCACGATCGCCGTTACGGATTTATGCTGATCCTGGAAAGTGAATCGAACATTTCACTTTCATTCACGCGAAGTCGCTTACAACAGTCTTCTATCTGGATCATTGAAGCGGCCGACAGCGTATACGGCGTCACTAATAAAGCGTGAACACAATCCCAATGAAATTGATTATACATTCGATTAAAATTCCGTCGATGATCGATTAAATAGCTGTGCAGCACTGACAAGCACGTATACGTAAGAGTAAGCGAGCTTCAGCGTGGGCAGATAAGGAAGACCTTTTACGGATCATGTAAGCTTGTCACTTTCTTTTTTTCGGGTGTATAGACACCCTATAATAGCCAGAGGGAACTCGCACGCTTGCGTTTGCAAATCAATTCAATAGAGGTCGGACATACTGACCCCATTGAATGAGAATTTATGAATTTATTAAGTGTGAAAAAGGTGAATCCTGGAAATCTACCGGATAAAACAAAACGAAATCATAGACTGGATTCCACAATAGGTGCTGATTTGGTCTAAGAGGGCGATCTTTTCTAAAAGAAGCAGACACCACATTAAAATTGGTCATGTGTAACTATGTTGTATAAGAGATCGAGTCCGGACTATCTAGATAAAAGTAGGTCGTGCCTCCTCGTGTAATGGACATTCACGATCAAGTCATCGATCATGGAGAGAATAAATATCTGAAGACAACAAGTAGTTCGTTCCTAATGTGGTGTACGCATTGACGAATCTGCAGCTCGTTAACGCTAGTTCGAGTGCTCACGTGCCGTCTGTCAACAGCGCTCTATAATTGGAGTGTCCAGAGTGTAGGTAACAATCATTTTAAAATATTTGGTTTTTATTGCTGAGCTGACTGTGTAAATTTGACTCCGGACACGAGTAAGTGTCGAAATCTGAATAATTTCGGCTGATTTATGTAGACAGCCAGATGTGGGATACCATAATGAGCTAATGTTGATCTTCTGATCGAACCTTAATGATCGATTTTTGTTGAATATGGTGTGCCATATGGGACCAGGTCAGATGAAGTCCGTAATAAGTGCAGAAAACAAATAGCAGCTAAACAAGTTCTGGAAGTACACGCTTATGGGTGCATCTGAATTGAGTGATGTATGGGATTGTGTATTGAACTGCTAATAAAAATTGTCATCCCAAAAGAGTGAGAGGGGGGAATATATTTGCGCATGTAGAGACACAAATATAAGTGGTCGCGACAAAGAGACAGGAAGTGTAGTAGAAAGTTAAGTCTCAAAAGAAGAAGAAGAATAATGCAAGTTGGAACTTAAGACGGTGAAGGTGTGTGAGGGGGAGATGTTAGCGAGGGTAAGAATGAGAGTGAGTGTGAGAGTGAGAGCGAGAGTGAGAGTGAAAGCGAGGGTGAGAGTGAGAGTGAGAGTGAGAGTGTGGCGGTTCTGCCTAGCCCCACTGTTCACTTACCTAGAAAAACCCCCATAACTTCTATCCAATCACATAATTTCGCTAATGCAATCGCATTAGCACCTTAAATGCTTACGCATCTAGGATTACCTAAGGTATAATCAATAAAATAATTCTTACCTTTTCTTGCATCTTTTCGCATACAATTCCTGTAAGAGTTCTTTATTCATCATCATCATCGGCACTACAACCGGGAACCGGTCTTGGCCTTATTTAGCAAGTCCTGAGGCTTGTTAAATTTTCCATAATGATTTGTTTTTTCCGGGCAAGGTCATTAGTCTTGCGCCAGAGGCTCCCCGACGGGGAATCGAACCCCGGTCTCCCGCGTGACAGGCGGGTATACTAGCCCCTGTACTATCGAGGAGAGTTCTTTCTTGCCTTATCATAAATTCCCTGTAATAAAATTCATCGGTTCGCATATCATACGACCGCATATCAGGGAATCTTACCCTTGAGTTGACTAATCCCAGCCTCAATATGTGTACATAAAAACTATCTATGCACACATCGGCTGTCGACCCTTTTAGCCAGCGATAAATTGTCCAACACCAGTTGCATATAATTAGCACCATCCACGTTGAGACTATTTCACTAACTCGCAACATGAGTAAACAAAAGACCGCTGTTCTTTATCAGGCATTCCGGCGATACGCAAACAATTCAATCATCCTAGTATCCCAAATGCACCTATCATCTAATGAGTTGCAACTTGTTTACTCAGTTGAACTCTCAGGTCATAAATTCCTTTTATCCGACATAGTTCTGGATTCTTTTCCCGGTAGCCTTCTCACATAAAAAAATATCTCCACGATTCCCTTTTCCTTTCTTTGTTTCAGGTTCATTCCCATGGCCTTGTGTATGAAAAAAACGAATGTGATCTTCACTCACATATACACATACATTGCCATGTCTTTCTTCCTTGTTTTTACCACGAGAGAAACACTTTCTCTCTCGGGAAAACTTACCCCAAACTATTGAATATCGTTGAGTCTTATTCCACCCGCTGACCATCACGGCCATGCCACTCCCGCTCACCGGTGCGCACGGTGACGCGAATATAGTTGAGTCGAGTAATAACCCCCAGTCGTGTTTTAATAGTTTACCTTTTTAATTTAACGCTTGCTAATTAATTCGATTAAGTTTACCCCCAAACAAACTGTTTCCTGTATGGTGTTTTTATTCTATTTTCCGAGGCATTGTGTGGTCATCTGCCCAATGTAATGCCTTTATGAATATAATTATTTTACAATGAAGTGCACCTAGTTCATTTCGGAATATACCGCGGTTTGAATAAACGAATTAAATATATTACAAGTGTGTTTTAATTCTACCAATCCTTTGGATCACCTTGGTGAACAGTTTGCTGCAGCGGAACAATCGACGAGTGGAAAGTGAATAGTTTGTGGGGATGGAGTAGAACCCTGTGCCGTACGCCGGCACCACGAGTTCGCCCACCACAAGAGTGTGAGTGAGAGTGGGAGTGAGGATAAAGTGAGAGTGAGGTGAGAGTGAGAGTGAGAATGAGAGTGAGAGTGAAAGTGAGAGTGAGAGTGATATTCAGATTGGGAGTGAGCATCGTTTTTTAAATGTCACAGCCTTACACGTCCACTTCAGAACGTTATCACATCTTCAACGTAGTAAAACCGTCCTCAACAAGTTTTTTCGCCCCAAAACCCCTACCTTCTCTTCGTCGTCACTTGTCGCTTTCCCCACCTCCTTTAAGCTGGACTTTGTGACAGTCAAAATCACTCTTCGTCGGAAATCAATCTTCGTCATGTGCTTCTATATGTTGCCATCCCAGCCTATTGAAGTTTACGCGCTAGCTCTTAATCCTGTCGACCATATAATTGAGCTGAGCAATTGCGAGGACGACATCATTATTTTCGGAGAATTTAATCTTCCACAACTCAAATGGGTTATATCTGACGACCATTCACACTAACCTCCCACCCGATCTCGGGTCAGGAATGTCTCCTTATTGATCGACTAGAAGATTTTTGTCCCGGCCAGGACAGCAATGTTCGAAGCGTTTTGGGTAGGCAGCTTGACCTCATCTTTACAACAGACCCTATCAATACATCTGTCTCACCCAGCCCCTTCGTCCTTACATCTACAGACCATCACCACCCTGCCCCCTTCTCGTGTCCTTCTCCCGATTCCACTCGGATTCCGACCTGCCATTCGCACCCCCCCCCCCCCCCCCCCCACATCACTACGCCTACGATTTCCATAAAGATAATTTCCGCCTCATCAACGACTATCTAGGCCGCCTTTCCTTCAACTACGACCACCTATCCGTTGGAGATGCCATCACCCACTTATATTTCGCGACATCGTTTTTGAGACCCTTCTTGTGGATGGGGGTGGTGGAGGAGGTTTTCCAAAAGTGGGGGAATACGTCTTGAGAGAGTGAGAGATTGAAGATCAGTGAGAGGGGAGCAGAAAGAATGGATGAGCATTTCTTGAGAAGTATTGCGGAGATTCCATCAGGGCCCGGTATAAACTCGTCTTTGAGTTCCAGTAGCTTAGATTCAATTACGGTCGGATCAAAGGAGTTGTGGAGAAGGGGCCCGAGGGAAAAGTCAGGTAGGTAGTTGAAGTATGACGGGTCAGGAACAAAGGAGCCCTTAGTGAATGACTGATTATAGTGAGTGGCGAAGAAGTTTGCAATGGTAACAAGATCAGACGAGGTATGGGAGTTTAAGCGATATGGGGTAACCATCGAATCTACGTTTATGATTGATGAATTAGAAGAAGATTTTGGGGCCATTTTTAAGATTGGTTGTAGTTTAGTTTTGGTAAGATAGTTGCGATAAGGGTGTTGAAAAGTTCCGTGAATTGGAAGTAACAGACAAGCAAGATGGAGTAGTCGGGTATAGTTCGATTCTGAGAGAAGAAGTTCGCGAGAAGAGGGTGGTCTATAGATGTAAGGACGAAGGGGCTGGGTGAGACAGATGTATTGCTGGGGTCTGTCGTAAAGATGAGGTAAGGTCGTACCAAGGATCCCAACACGACGGTGGGCTCGCTGGTGCTAGTCTAAGGTGAAAACTCGCTGCTCTTGATATGTTCGTTTACAAATATGGAATCTAGACTTAGCGATATAAATTTCAAACGACGTCCTATGAACAAAGACAACTTGCAACACTGTGAAAAATTATAGACTCAAACATAAATTCACAGTTTTCTTGGAATGAGTAATAAACTTTTATGACTAGTTTTGTGACAAAATATTGTCAACACACATCAACTCAGGGAAACCCTTCAATTGTTAAAATGCTTTTTTATAAGAAAGGGTAATATGGGTAGAACGTATGTGTGCCGTCGTTGGCACGGGTTCTACGCCTATCCCACGCTGTTGCTCCGTTGGTCGTCACCAATGTGGGGTAAAAGTTCCGGTATCGGCTTGTTGTTGGTGGAGCTGAAGATCGAATTGTGGAATGCACTGCCGTCGATTTTATTGTGCAGTTTGAAACCTTTTACTCCTGTGAACAATCGCTGCTTCGTGACACACTGTTTTTACTGAGCATCTTGTCGATGGGCTTTTCTATATCACTATAATCGCGTTTATCGTAATGCGATGAAACGACACATCATTAATAAAGGCGGATCAACTGACGAGGAAGCAGTAAAAGGATAGACGTCCAGGACTTCTAATGGTGAGTAATGCACTTCCCGATTGTAGTCAATTCAAATGAGTCGAATGAGATTAAAACACACTTTCATTCTTTTTACTAAGCACACCGTTGCTATACTTGTTTTTATTTCGTATAATTGTCAAAATATTTCACAAAGGCAGGCTCTGTATTTAAATCTGATTAAATAAAGTAAACACCGTATTTCAATTTGCTTAGTTCTAGTTAGATTAATTATTAAAATATTTACAAAGGCAGGCCTGTTAAAGCAAACACGGTATTTCAATTTATTTGTTTTCCTTAATACGCTCATCCACCGACGGTTGTTGGGCTCAGACTCAATTATTTAACGTGGAGGCACGACTTGCCTCTACGGAATCCGTATCGCGATTGATTCATTCACCGAAGACGACAGCACAGCAAATTTCGTTCATTGCTTCGATGCTCGACAAGGGATGATTTTCCTTGCATTGGTCCGGCAGCTCAACCAAGTCAACAATCGATTTCTTCCTAAAGTCTAGAGATAGCTATTCATCTAATCCTCCCACAGTGTCCTTCACATTCCCTTCTGATCATGGCTCTGTCCACACCTCGGTTCAAATCCCCTCGATTGAACCACTCTACACTCTGAATCCTATTCCAAATTTCACCAAAACAAACTGGAAAAAAGTCAATAAGGATGTTGCTGTTAGCTTTTCAAAATTTTCTTTACGGGAATCTTCTAACCTGCCCCCTACACAAATTGACCAAGCAGCGGCCCAAATAGAGCAAATACTGGGAAATGCTCTCTTCAGCCATACTCCCACTATCGTTCCTCATAATCACTTAGGAAAACCCCTACCCAACCTACTCACAAAATTATTACGTATAAAAAAACAACTCCGACGAAAATTGCACACTAGCTACTCACCTTTTATTAAACAACAGATCCAGCTATTGACCTCCCTGATAAATGGACAACTGAAAGTTTTCACTAATCAGACCTACACATCCACCCTAAACAGTATCAAACCAAATCGCGATCTATTTAAAAACATAAACAGACTAACTGGTCGCAAACTCAAGCCTCGAACAGATTATCTTATTCACCCAACTAGTAATAACATCGTCCAGTCGGACACTGATATAGCAAACTGTCTCGCTGAACATTTCTGCAAAGTCCATAAGCAAAACGATACCCTCCCAGTAACAAATTTCCACGATACCGTGAACGGTTGCATTCCACGGTCACTGGAGCCATCCCTCACACTATTTATTACTGAATTCACCGAAACCAATAAAGCATCACACCCCGTAGGAATCGACACATTCCTAAGCCTTGAAGAACTATCCGAAGTCATTACTTTACGTAACAATAAAAAATCGACTGGCCTAGATGGAATCCCTAACCTCCTATTCAAAAGACTCCACCCAGGCAACTTGCTCCCGATTCTCGTTCTTCTCAACCACATAATAAACGCTTCACATTTCCCTAAAAGTTGTAAAACAGCGGTGATCGTCCCTATTAGCAAATCTGGGCCCTCCAAGTACCCGGATAACTTCCGTTCGATATCGCAGCTAAACTCGCTTAGCAAGATTCTTGAATGTAAAATCTCCAAAAATCTTCTCTCATTTGCCAGGGATAACTCCCTCATTCCGAACTCTCAATTTGGCTTCCGCTCACAACACTCCACTTGTCATGCTCTCTTAAAACTGACACATGATGTGACGACCCACCTCCAAAACCAATCCCCAACGGTGTGTGTCTCCCTAGACATAGCTAAAGCATTCAACTGCATCTGGATCGCAGGACTGTTATACAAACTTCATTCAATGTATGGATTAAATATTCACTCCACAAAACTTCTCGCTTCTTACCTCTCTGATAGAAAGTTCATGGTGAAAATAAACTCAACTCTCTCGACACCTTATAGCATAACCACAGGAGTTCCTCAAGGATCCATCCTCGGCCCACTACTATACCTTCTTTATACATCAGATGCACCGCAGCCACTGTTACCCAATACAACAATGCTCAACTATGCCGACGACACCTTAATTTATTCAAGCAACAAGCTTGTCAAGGAGGCAAGAAACTGTATTAACAGATATCTCCCAATCCTGTCAGCCTACTTTACCAAGCGAAGAATTCAACTAAATCCAACCAAAACTCAGCTCATTGTTTTTAAAGGCAGAAACGCGAGTTGTACAAACAACACTATTCGCTGCCATAATAAAATCAGAATTAAATGAAATAACAATATAATTAAACCCTCCAAAACCTTAAAGTATCTAGGTATAACCTTTACCAACAATCTGTCATTCTCCGCCCACATTAAAAATACGATTCGTAAAGCCACAACCCAACTGAACCTCTGCAGAAAAGTCATGTACAAACCGAATGGTCTCTCTCCCAAAGTCAAATCCCTTATCTACAAACAAATAATCAGACCCACTCTCACATATGCATGCCCGATATGGTACCATATCACACCCGCCCAAATGGAGAAGCTACGCATTTTCGAAAGGAAATGCCTCAGACTTATCACTGGCCTCAACCGACATCCCAACTCCCACAAATATTACAACAGTAGTTCGCTCTACTATGCCGCTAATATTGAACGTATAGATCGACGCTTCCTCGAGCTGTCCATCAAATTTATCGAAAATCTTCCCAATAATCCCAATCCGATAATAAATGCGCTCACATCGACTCCGTCAGATAACCGAACTGACTACCCGAACTGTCTCCACACCAGAACCCTCTTCACCTCTGGCAGGTTGGTCAACGACTCCAATGAGATTGTATACCACAATACTGAACTCTCACCTCACCAGTTTAAATATTGTAATATACAACCCTTCTCTAATATCCTGCGTTTCAACGACCAATCGGAAAGTGTTCCCCCAACCCATATCCCCGACTGATAGTACCCACCCTAACTCAAATCCTACCCATCGACCACTATACCTCCCGCCCCACCCTACTCTAACTTATTGTAATAATAATAGATTTAATAATTAGATAAGCTAGGCTAAGCTAAGTTAAGTTAAGTTAAGAAAATTAGTTATAGGTTAAGTAAATAATTATATCCTGGTTTTCTGGCCTTTTCCAGGAAGCCCCACCTACTCCTATCTTGTCCATTAATAATGTTTGAAAAATGTACTAGCAAGTATGTGTAAACGATTAAAGCAAAGCTAATTATAAGTTATCTGTATTACTTATTGTAACAAATCATTTATGGTCAATAAATACAGAAATGCAAAAAAAAAAAAGGTCCGGCAAAAAGGGGTGAAACACACACACGATGAGCGTTTCTGCTGGTGATGGCGTGTGTCCACGAGTATGCGGACCGTGGTTCAACCGAATCCACAAGGGAAAATTAGCTGGCATGGTTGCAGCTGGTGCAACTATCTCGACGTAGAGATTTAGGTGTTTACACGATCAGCAACTGCGTACAGCATTTATGCTGATCGTGCACATCTTGGCGGCATCTCCATGTAGTCGAATTCTCGGTGGTAATTTTCCATTTAGGAGAACTCGACTTCCTTGGGCGGTCAGCCATATGCCATTATGTATTTGTCGATGGGATGACCGACCGATGTGGGCATAGGTAAAAGAAAGGAAAGGAAGAAACATCTCCTGCACGTGTGCGCCAGACTCGTTAGGTGATATCTCATGGATATGGTTCGGGTAATGTTGGTTGCTTGATGGTGTAACCAAATTGCTTTTCCTTGTGGAAAGTACTTATTTGTTGCTGATGGATTTTTATGTCAGCAAGAATTATTGATTCAAAGTATTTCTGAAGATAGTTGGTACAACTACGGAAGGTAAGAACATGTTTTTATGTGTTTTAGGAAACTGTTTCTTCACCATAGGTTGTAAGGTAAGTAGTGGCGTTCAATGGAACTGCCACAATACTTGTGTTATATCGTTTTTTGGATGCCCTAGGGGGAAGTTAGGTGCTGTACCTGGAAAATGCGAGCGGTGGCGTTATTGAAACAGCCACAGTAATTAATTTTTTGAAGAAAAAAAAACGAATTTCGCCTGTAAAAAAATATAAACTCAGGCCTTTTTTCAATCTCAGGCTTCGTTGTAAAGCATGGCTTGGTATGACAAAAGTTCTTAAAAAACAGTACAGATATTCTGGAGTGATAATAAACAGATTTTTGTTTTACGCAGTGAATTTTTTTAAAGTTATAAATATGCCACGTGGTAAACAATTAAGGGATATTGAAAAACAAAGAGTAGTCGATTTAAAAACTAGAATGACACAAAGACAAATTGCCAATGAAATAAATCGCTCCCAAGGTGTAGTGAAGAATTTTCTACAATCCGGTATTGAAAATTTCAGAAGAAATAAGCGATCTGGGACACCAACAAATAAAAACTCTATTATATTTCGCAGCACGGTATGTAGCCCGAAGGGTTCTGGAATAGAACTCAAGTGCTGAACAAAATAGCTCGGCGAGTCGAAAATCGTGTTAACACGTTCCGACAAATGACGATCGGTCAACGAAATTTCGAACATCGTTCACATTCTGTTAATCGGATTAGTTGAGATTGTTGTTCTTGACGATTCTAGTATACTCAATTACAATAGGTTAGTGCATTATAACAAAGCAGACGAAGCTGGGCAGCTAACTGAAATCCTCGCCATTAGCAATAATTTGACTGAACTAGTTGAGGTGCCGCGCAGCTTGGATAACTCTCTAGATTCTGTTCCTGTTATCCGAATTAAGATTTTTTCCGTACGAACTATCGCGTCAATGAGAAATTTGGACCATTCTCTGACATCTGTTATGCAATCACTTTCAAGCAAACGACCAATCTAAATAGCTTCGCCAAGTATGCAGATGCGAAACTATCAAATGGGACGCTTTGCGCAATTTATTCGCGGGTTTTCCGTTATCAGAGATGCTCTGAAATATCAGGAAATTGAACTATGTTATTGGCATCGTTCGGATGGAGAACTCTGCATTTTTTCAGTGGCGTAAAAATAGTGGATAAAATTGATATTTAAAGTCGACATAATTTACTGCCGCCTCCATTCGACCTCTTTCGCGATATGCGTTGAGCGGATTGCGTACCGGCATACTTTAAAAATTAAAGTCAAGCATTAAGCATTGGGAATTAGTTTTCTTCCAAATCACATGAACATTGTCTGATTATGTAGTTTCACGTCATTATAATATTCAGGCTGAAGTATACGTACATCGATACGTCGTTTAATAATAAAACTTCTGCCTCACTCCACCTCCCGCCCCTAACTCCAAGCCCACCCCCCCTTCGACCTCAAAACAGGTGCGAAGTATTCCAACTTCTATAGGTCACACAACCTCAACCCCCCTCCCCCCCTCCCACCAGGACACACCTCACTCATCCACAGAACCCAACTCGAGGCCGCCTCTTGCACTTCTCCTTCCCCCACCCAGATCTCGCTCCCGTCCATCTCGTCCCTCACCTAGACCTTTAATCGACCCACTCTTACCCCCGTCTGTCAAACTCACTGAGCAAACCCTTACTTCTTCTGACAATAGGTATGCCTTCTCTAAATTTAGGAACAATATGACCTACGAGAATGTCCGCCTCTATCTTTCATACCTCCACGACAAATCTGACTCGGTCTGTTATGAAGGTAAAACGAAAACCAGCGTAATGGCCTCCATCCAGCTGCAACGTCTACCCACCGCCTTTCATACCCTTCGCAGCCTGTTCGTCAAGTTCCATACAAATCTCAATATACTCCCTAATAAAGTGCTTGAAGATCTCTCGGCATTTCGCCAGTATATCGACAACAAAATGACCTATCCCAATAATGACAAGCACTTTTGACCCTAATCATTCGCTCTCTCATCCCCCGTATCATCTCAATACCCTCAATATGCTCCCCCTAACCGTCTACTATCAGAATGTTAGAGGTCTCCGCTCCAAGACACATTCGACACTGAAAAAAGCACATTCCCCCCTTTTCGACATATACGCTCTGACCGAGGCCAACCTTATCCCCAGTATTAACAGTCTAGAACTACCGCCCCCCCCCCCCACCCCTCAATGTTTTTCGCGATGACAACGGTCATCGAGAAGGTTCCAATTCCCCATGCCGTGGAGTGCTGCTTGCCACTCATAATAGACTCGCTTCGTCTCTAATTGCCATCTCTTCTTCTCCGGATCTTGACTTCGTTGCAATAAAAATTGACAAGCGCCCTAAGTCTCTTTTCATTATTTGTTTCTATATACCTCCTTCACGACCCGTCGTGTCATACGAACTCGCAATAGAAGCGGTAGATAACCTAACCGAGTTAAGCACCTCCCTAGACGATATCGTCGTTCTTGGAGATTTTAACCCCCCCATCTCCAGTGGACAGTGGCTGACGAACAAGCCCTCTACGTCTCAAACCCTACTAGTTCCAAGGAACGTATTTTTATAAACAGTCTCACCGACTCATGCCTCCATCAAATAAGCTATGTCCCAAATCATATGGGGAGACAACTGGACCTCGTGTTCACAACGGACCCACACAAGTCCCTAGTACACACGCCCACTGTACGATTGATAATTACCACCCACCGCTGCTCTTATCCCTATATCTTGATAATGAAACCCAGCTCCCTCTACCTCACGACACCTTTTCCTACAACTTCCACAAAGCTAACTTTCGCCTTCTAAATGAGCATCTTAGCAAAACAGCGTTTCGTTTTGATCATCGGGGGGTAGAAGAAGCTACTGCCACTCTCTATACGGAGATCTACTATGCCATCGCCTTATATGTCCCCTATTTTCGTCACAGGTCATCGGTTTCATCGTCGCCATGGTACAACCGCACACTCCGCACTCTTCGGAACAAGAGAAATAACTTGTAGAACATTTTCCTCAAAACGCGTTCCTTCCAAAACTACTCCAACTATCTCGGTTCATTTTATAAATTTTCCGAGCTCTACAACTCCCTCTACACCAACTACCTCACAAAAACACAATCTAATTTGATCAATGACCCCAAATCTTTTTTCCACTTCATAAATTACAAACGTAAATCCGACGCCTATCCTAACTCCCTTTCTTATGGCGCGACTACTTTAACCGACCCCCTAACTATTGCCAATTTATTCGCCTCGTTTTTCAATAAATCCTTCACAGACATCTCCTTTGAGCCCAATCCGTCCCACTTCAAAGACTTGCCCGAATTCTCCCTCGGCCCCTTCACCCCTCAAATTATTCAGCATCACGTAGTTGAGGAGAAATTAAACTTACTCAAATACGAGTTCAGCTCAGGACCTGATGGACTCCCAGCTGTTTTTTTAAAAGAAATGTTCCTTTTCTCTTTCCGATTTCAAAGATATTCAATCTATCCCTCTCACAAGATATCTTCCGTAGTATCTGGAAATCCTCCTATGTCACCCCCATACATAAAAAGGGACCTAAAAACGATATAGGCAACTGCCTAATCGCCAAACTGTCCCTAATCCCTAAACTGTTCGAAGGGATTCTATACAACGCGTTATCTTTCCGTTGTAAATCCACCATCTCACCCAACCAGCATAGTTTCCTTGCGGGTCGGTCGACCACAACCAATCTGATCGAGTTCTCATCCCATACTCTCCGTGCCTTAGAGAATGGCAACGAAGTCGATGTAATCACCACCGATTTCAGCAAGGCCTTTGACAAAATCTGCCATAATCTCATCCTTTTTAAGCTGTCCTCTCTAGGTTTCGAACCCCTACTGATCAAATGGTTATCTTCTTATCTGAACGATCGATCCTACCGTGTCAAATTCAGATCCTCCCGTTTCAATCCTTTTCTTCCCACGTCAGGGGTTCCGCAAGCCAGTCATCTAGGTCCCCTCCTATTTATCCTTACCATCAATGACGTTGACTCCATTCTTAAATACTCATTCATCTTCCTCTATGCGGACGTCGCCAAACTCTACAAAATGATCATCTCTCCTCTCGACTCCTCACTTCTCCAAACGGATCTTGACAGCTTCTCAACTTGGTGCCGTAATAATTGCCTTGATCTCAACGTTGTTAAATGTCACTTCATCACCTCCTCCCGTCAACGCCCCCCCCCCCCCGCCCCGTCCCTACTTCCTGTTAAACCAGCAGATATCATCTGTACCCTCGATACGTGACCTCGGTATCTTATTTGACAGGGAGCTTAGCTTCATCCCGCATATTGATGATATTATTCTTAAGGCCAACTCTGCCCTTGGGCTTGTGAAACGCTGGTCTAAGGAATTCTCTAAACCTTACGTTTCGCGTTCTCTCTACATAGCCTTCGTCCGCCCCCTTCTTGAATACGCTAGTCAGGTCTGGTCTCCACACTATTCGTCCCATATCCGTAGAATCGAAAGCGTGCGACGTCGTTTTCTGCGCTTTGCCCTCCGCGGACTGAACTGGGAGAATCCTCGAAATCTCCCCCCATACATAAGCCGGCTCCGTCTGATTAACCTCAACACACTTGAGGAGCGCAGAACTCATGCCGATATCCTTTTCATCCACCGTCTCCTTTCAGGCGCAATCAACTGCCCAAGCTTTATCCATCATTGCACTTCACATTAACCCCCGTAACCTGCGAAACCCTCGTCTCTTCTATTTGCCCACCCACTACACTTCTTACGGCTGTAACGAACCCATTTCACGAATGCTGAGGTGGGAAAACTCTTACCCTACCTCCTTCGGTTTCCACGTTACATCTACTGCACTCAAACTTCGTCTCCTCTCTTTCCCTTCCTGACCTTGCCCCGCCCACAGTCTATCCCCTCACAACCCGTACTTATTCCCACACGTATGCCGTTCACTGTTCGCTGCCTCACAGATGCCACATTTGCCACCCCCACATACACTCGCTCTTCTCCAGCCTCCTACCTCCCCTACCCCGAAGTCCTCTTCACCGTCCTTGTTTTTTTTTTTATTTTTATTTTTTTTTTTAATTATATGTTTTTTGAATTATATATATACCTTACACCTTTTTTTTTTTGAATTACTGCAATAGTTTTAAGTTAGTTTATAAGAATTATATTTAGTGTAATTAGCTTGTATTAAGCCGAATAAATAAATAAATATTTTCCCTTCCTTCCTTCGTGCTATCCTTTTCCTCTTAATTTGTAAGAGAATCATGAAATCACGAGCACTGTTTCTTTACTAAATCACACCTTCGAATTTGGTTACTATAACCCTCCTCGAGTATCCTTGTAAGACGTGTTATACCCACCTGCACTTATGAGTTCATGGGACAAGTTTAGTGTGGTATACCAATAAAACAAAAGTGTTTTCACCATACAGTGCCTGATAAAACCTCTGTATGTACGCAGTGCACTACCGGGTAAATATTTCCCACCACTGTGCATCTTTCGCTTATTTAAACCAACTAAAAGTTCAGTCCAACACTTCGCACACTTTGCCATCCACCTTTATGTCTCATTTAACTGTTAGTGTCAATTGCATTACACGTTATGTCACTATTTTGTGGAATTTTTTTCACAATGTTTTCCTTCAGTTCCATTCAGACACGAAAATCAATCAGTGATGCACGTCACATCGAATTTCCCAACACTGTTTGGCGTTGGATAAACCAAGGTTTGGTTTCAGACAGCCATTAGCCACTATAGAGCAAGCTATGTCTCTGTTGCTGCTATACTTTCCTATAAGCTTCAGGTAAAACACGTGACCAGAGCTACTTGGCATTCATGGAATTAGCCATTTTTCGTGGTCTTCGATGGCTCAATGGCTGTGTGTACATAAATCTTTGGCCAAAACAATGGCAGCCCAGATCCACATTCTTGCTAAAGTCTTACATTGATCTATTGCTGTAGGTTACATAAAGGATTTATGGTGACTGTACTTCCGGCGAAATTATTGGTTTGGGTTGATCCTTAAGACTCCTGCTAACCTAAAACTTCAAAAAGACAGAGACCCTGATACACGCGTCACCGTGCAGCAGTCCCGGCAAAATGTAGATTGAACCTGCAAGTGTAGAGACTGTTGGACAAAGGGGAGCTTCACCGACCTCACTGACCTTTTCTGGTCTGCTTTATGTAGACTTGTATCGTTTTAGTGTGATATAACAAAGGATGTGTGGATATCGCTCATCGATTTACGGTCTTTTGTCGAATATGGCAGAGCACACAAGTTTATTTTATGGCGGCGCCTTTGTTAAGTGTGCCCAAGTGCGACCTGAAGATTGTTTTGGTTGATATTCTATTCAAGTCGGATACCTTTACTCCGACCCACATTTCCTAATGTCATTATTAAGTTGTTTGGTTTTCAAGTTCCATTCTCATTTCGGTGTACATTGCATTCTTCTGTAATTTTTGTTTAATTTATTTAATTACAGAAAATGTGGTCGCGAGCTGTTTTGCCAGAAAACCACTTTAATGACAGAAAACCACTGAGGGTAGAACAATGACGAAAGATTTTACAAAGTATTGTCATTACTGTTTTTTTAGTGTGGGTTTTGCAGAAGTTGCGTACTGATTTAATGTTAGCGACTCAAGGCTTGTATAATGAATGCCACAATTTTATTGAAGGAGTTCGGTTTTTAACGAAACGCATTCACATATAGTATTTAAGGGTACCCTTAAATCTCAAGTGAGAGCAGAAGAAAAGAAACGGATAAGCAACTAATTCTGAAGTATATTGGTTTTAAATGACTAGTTATTACATTGGCGAGGAAACACATGATCAGATGGTTGAGGAATGTGGCGCCAACGTGGTACTGTCCAACGAGCAGTACAGGATGCCCGGCACAAATACATGCGAAAGGAACTATGGGGGGCGAAGTCATGGTGCCGTACGGCACAGGGTTCTACTTCGTCCTCACAAATTACTATAAGAAAGTTCCGCCGCAATCATCCACGAACAAAAGGACGAAACGCCTTCACGTTTGTCCACAACCAGGAGTAAAGCCAAAAAGGATAAGCACACATGGTCGTCACCAGAAAAAATAGTACAAATGAAACACACTGATTTGTTTAAGTTAAGTTTATTTCGAAATCAAGGAAAAACGCTACTATTGGAATAACTTGTTTGAATTAATAGATTATTGTTCCGTTTCATTTTCTTATTGATACTAAAATTTTACGTCAGCACTGCGTGAAAGTTATCTTATGAAATCAATAATAACACAATCTTCGACGACTGCCGCAAATAAAATATTCTACATGAAGGTTGCAAACACTTCGACACGATCCCGAGGTATATTACGCATCTCCGCGGCTTACGGAGTGCGGGAGAAAAACCTACCGTCGCGAGCGGTGGTTGGGATGAGACTCACCGAGGATAGAACTCTGACATGAATTCCATCCTAGGTTAGGGTTAAAAAAAGGGAAGAGAGACAAAAACTTTTCCCTTAAGGGTGTGGTCGCCGAAGAAATGCACTCTTTCAGTGCAGTGGTGTGTGTGCATGGTTCTTTCATGGATGAGAACGAACCTAGAACAAAGAAAGGGCATACAGTGCATTCATAGGATACGATTTTGGTAAAGCAAATAAAACCGAACTCGTCGGATGCTAATGGGTTTGCTTATGCGTCGTACTGGTAATGACGGTCAGCTAAATAAATAGCAGCCGTTCATTAAATGAAAAAAAAGTTTTTCGAATACCGCAAACGATATGAATTGTTTATGGTATCACAGGAAACTTGTGTAGGAACAGCGTTCTTCTGTTTACACTGGTGCGAGTTAGGGAATTTTATTGCTGGAAGAAAGAGGTCGCCGGCCGATGTGTACGTAAAGAAATTTATCATTGTTACGTACGTCGGCCACCCCATCAATTAATGGTTTTGTATTTAATATAATTTTGTTTTAAGATAGTATGATGGTAAGGTGGTGGAGGAATTGCACGATCCAGAAGTGAGTTTTTGAACACGCCCCGATTCGGGTGTGGATCGTGCAGTTCTTCGAGTTCGAATTCGGTTTTCGAAGTGGACGTGAGTGGAGAGCGAGAGAGACGGAGGGTTAATATTTTTTCTTGAATACGGTTTGGAATTCCGTTGTTGACGTTTTTTGACAACGGAGGAAAAAGAAAAAGAAACGATTTTCAGTGCAGTTAAGAAAAGGAAGAACAAGCCGAAAGTCCGAACTGTGTGAACCGAACACATGGCGAAGTTGGAGAATAGACGGCGCAATATTTGTGGTCACTGTCATGACGGTTATATTGTATGCAAACCGTATCATTTTGTTTACAGGAACTTGTCTGGTGCCGAAGGTGCCGAATTGGTTTGGAATTCCAGATAAGCGAAGAAAGAAATCTTACGGAAAATTGTATGCGAAATGATGCATGAACAGGTAAGTTTGCTTTACAGGGACTTTACGATTATAGCTTTGATCTAATTAATGCGTGAAGCATTTTCAGGGGCTTAATGCGATTGCATTAGCAAAACTTATGCGACTTGGGATGAGGTTATGGGGGTTTTTAGGTAAGTGTACCTTGGGGTTTGGCGGCACCGCCACAGAACAGCACTGGAACTGCGGCCATATGGACAACATGAAATTCCCCTATAGAACACGGAATTGACCAGCGGCAGGAAGGATTCGCATGTGCTTCAAGTCAAGGTCAATGGAAATCATTTCTACTGTTGTTTCTCTTCACCACAGTGGGAAATAGAAGAATTCGAATGCTTCTTATACCAGGTAACCGAAAAAATCAGAGCTAGAAGTGCTTTTAGAATTGGTGGAGATTTTAACGCCTGGGCGGGCGAATAGGAAAGCATTAGCACTAACGATAGAGGTCACGCACTGTTCTAACCCGTCGCAGTGCTAGATGTAGTACTATTAATTGATAGTGTTAAGGACGCCTTCATGGCCGAAGAGGCTGGTCCAGAATCGACATCACCTTTGCCAGCTCTATTTTGGCAAGAAACATAGAGTGTTGAGTTTTGGATACCTATATATATATATATATATATATATATATATATATATATATATACCACCAACTCATGATGTACCAAATAATACATATGGGGTGTCCATAATCGGCAGATTGGTGAAGAAAGGTCAGAAAAATGGTTGGAAAGAAAAAGACCTCGATGCAGAGCTGCTCGATTATATGCTGGACGAGCCAATCGAATAGCTCGACTCAGTAAAGTCATGAACTGGCTAACTAACGCATGTGATGCTGCCATGTGACGACAAAGACAACCAGCATGAGCTACTATACTGCTATATTGGTGGAGCCCAGAAATTGCCCAGGTACAAACAGAATGCTACAGGTTACGCCATTTTCAACAAAGAGCAAGCAACGAAATGGCCTTCCGAACCACGTCCGGCGGGAAATAGAAGTAGGATTCTGTCTTTATACGCATTCGCATGTATGAGGTCGAGCGTTCATTCAGTGTCTTTCGAGAGCGGAGAGTATGGCGGCGTGTTTTAGAGCTTTATCAGTGCGAATCACTAAAATCGTATCGCAAAACATATAGGAACGTGTCGGATTTATTATTTTACAATTAGGATATCCTAAAATCTGTGCGTGATGAATTCCACACCGGCTCACAGATAAGAACAAACAGCTCCGATTAGAATGCTACGAAGAACTTTTGAACTTCAAGTTTGAGTCGATTCTACACCCTCGTTACTGCCCATGATCCATGCGATTTCAAGGGCCACCATTGCATCTCGGACGATGAGGTGGTGGCCCAGTCAATTCCTGGAGTCGAAAAGAGTGTACGAAATTTTTCAATGAGGGAATAAAAAACTTATTACCGAGAGAGAGAAATCGATTAACCTCAACGGTGACTATGTTAAAAAATAAGTATATGATTTTGAAGCTAAAGAATTGTACATTAATATACTTATCGAGTATTGCGACGATAGTGAAGAACGTGTTCGCTGATAACTAGTATGTTAAAATTTATATAGATAAGCATTTTGTATCCATAAAATATGGATGTAGGAAATCAATCAATTTCCGAGTATGTCGCATCATTGAGATCTGGAACGGGAGATTGTAAATTTGTGTCAGAAAGTGATTGCAAAGCTTCAGTAGTAGACAGTTTTCTTCGGACAAAGTTCATTTTAGGAATAATCGACAATTCCATCAACGAACAATTGTTGGAATTAGAAACGAAGAAGTTTCAAGATGCACTCAGTCGTCCCACTGCTCAAAGCAACTACCCACCAAGAAGAAAAATAAAATAATTGTTACAATTAGTCGGCAGCACAGGGGACGCGCTTATTTGTTAATTTTGGTATATTGGCGACACTGAAGAACCCGCACGAATTGTATCGGAAAAATGTCTTGAATTTTTTTTGTCCCCCTTTTGCAAAAATGATTTCGTTCAGAACAACACAACTCTAACTCGACAAAAAAAGAACACTGCTACGCTTCGTTTTAAAACTCTCGACTCCAGTGATGTGCGCACCTTAATTGTTAAAACTCGACTGACTTGACTCTACCCACACGATGAACCAATCAGGATCGCACACTCATCCGCATTCTCCCATTTCCTCCCCCATCGAGGTGAATAAACTCTTGCGAATTTGCCCAACAGTCAATGGACTTAGAGAGAATGGGAGGACTGAAACGGAGAGCGTGATGATCTCAGGTATGATTTGCTTTCGCATGCAATGAAAGCACAACCAATGGTGACCGCATGACCCAGTTTGGTATTGAATTGATCTCAGGGTGCAATGCACTCCGGGAAGGGGAAATGGGGTGGGTATAAAAAGTATATTTTTCGTACTATTCACCTGATTACTGAGTTTATTGATCCCAGGCGATTAGCCGTGTCTGGCACAGGTAAAAGGACGCCGCGATGGCTTGGGATAATATCAGCGTGTGAACAAAACTAAAGGAATTCGATAAGACCCAAGCCGTTATGCTATGCAGCAACAGCATCGCTTGCCCACACTACTGCTATTGCTAACCAGACATAAGATTTTTGATTTCCGATAGGACATCTCATGTGGTTTATTAAATATATGATGCCATATGGCATAAGAAGGCTGAATTCAGTTATGCATTATCTGCATAGAAGGATGAATTGAGGTTATGCGTCCTTTGGGAGGTACCTTTTATAGTGAAATAGGCCGACGGAAGTGATTTGGATTGACGTGGTGCGCGGTTAGCGGGTGAAATTGGGTTGGTTCTCAGCGTAATGTAGAGAGCCCCCACAACCGTGTAGTACTCCACGATGCTTGTTAAATTTTCCACAATGGTTTGTTTTTTTTTCTGGGAAAGGTCACTAGTCTTGCGCCAAAGGCTCCCCTACGGGGAATCGAACCCCGGTATCCCGAGTGACAGGCGGGTATACTAACCACTATACTATCGAGGAGCCATTTATCTATTCGTGCACACACAAAATACCTAAAAACACACCAGAGCACATCTGCATATACATCCTATGTCCAAACGAACCCTTATTAAATGAACCAAATATCCATTTGGTTCGCATACCTACAATTACGGCAATCTAAAACAACACAATGCATATCTTCATATGCATTGTAACCAGGTGTTTTATGATATCCAAATAAACCCAAAGTCTCATCCATATTCCCATTCAATTCTCATGCAATTCACATGGACTTTGCCCCCATCTGAAGTGCATGTAAACTCTTGTTTGCATTAGCAAGATGGATAACACAAACAAATCCCAGAAAGGGATCTGCGTTCGCATGTCGCAGAAGTATGACCAGACCTATTGCACGATTGACAAATTGTTGGTTGGCTATATTTATTAGCAAATTTCAGTGTATCATTGCCTCGTCGTGGGGCCTGCTCGAGAGCATAATTGATTTCTGCTCTAAGACTTGGGGTACCTCGTGCTTTAACTAAGAGTTTTAGACTAGGATTCCTAAGACCATCTTCATACGCGTGTAGGGCGAGTTTCTTATTTTTCTCTAAGAGATATGTCTGCACGGCAGGTTCGACAGTGCTTTCAAACGTGGCTTTGTCCAGCAGATGCAGGAGGTGTGCGAGTCTGTTTCCAAACTCCTTCACATCTTCCTTGCTATCTTGCTTGGCTGTCACCAGACTGTTTTGTGTCGCTGACCTAGAGGTGAGAATTTTAAATTCTCCCTTTAATTCGGAAGCAAGATCATTCCAGGTTGAAATGACCTTGTACCGGATGTGGTCGTATGCTGGCCCTTTCAGTCTGGTTTTCACCACGCTTAGATAAAAAGCATGTTGGCTGTCATCCTGTGCCTGGGAAAAAATAATATCCCCGCGAGAAATGAAATCATCGAGTTGGTCCGGTACACCGGTACGAAATCCAAAATGTCTTTTAACCCAATTGTGACGTTCATATTTGAATTCGCGTTATTAGGTATTCGTTTTCGCGCATTTTAAACATGCGATTCGGGTATTATTTTGGGTGAAATATGCCTTCGGTAAATTCATCTCCCCAAATACAAGTGTAACAAAGGCGAATAGTAAGAAGAGAGTTTTTCGAACTCAACTGAAGCGAAAAGAGAAGAAGACTAAAGGGAAAAGAGAAGAAATGCTATCAAACCCAAATGTATCAATATATATATAGAGGAAATTTCGAAAATACTAAAGGTAAGAGAAGATTTTTACTGACACCGAGAAAAACAATCCTAATATCGAAAGATCCTGTGAAAGACAGATTAGCAAAAGAGATCCTTTCAAACCCAACACATCTTCACCTATAGAGGAAATTTCGAAAATATCGAAGGTAGGAAAAGATTTTTACCGACACCGAAGTACATTTTTATCTAGCCCAAAGTGAAACGAGCCTGCAAGTGAAAAGATCCTGGATAGGGGAAAGTGATCCTAAGGAATTTCGATCTAAACAGATGAAAGGAAAAAGACCAACAGACAGATAAGGGTGAGCGCGTTAAAATCGAGAATTTCCTGTTAGAAACTATGGAAAATGTTCATCAAGTAAATTAAATCCCTAAGAAACTTATTTAATGAATGTAAATATGTATATGTATATGTAAAAATTTAGGAAAATTGCTTTTAAATGTGTAAAGATTTTTTCTTATTCTCCCTCTGTATATTTAAATTTTGTTTGGGGTTTCTATTATCATTCCCCTTAAAGTAAATATGTTTCATACAAATTTTGGGTTCATTAAATTTGGGGTTTCATTTGTCCCCTTTGTATATGAAAAATTTTAGATTTATGTTGGGGGTTTTCTTTTATCCCCTTAAATTAACTAATAAAATTTAATAGATAAAAATGTATGTGCATACCTTGTACATTTTTCTGTTGCTTTTGATTTTCCTGCTTTGGTGTTGATGGTGATCCTGTTGTTGTTGATGGTGCATTATTGTTGCAATTGTTGCTTGGGTCCTTGAACACCTTATTGTTCCTGTTGCTGGTGTCGTGCTGGTGAGAGTAGATTGGTGCTGTTGCTACTGTGCTGAAGTACTAACGCTTGATCGTTAGTAGCTGGCGATATCGCTTTTGGATCCCATTTTACTTTGACTGCTTGGAGTGTACGTAGTGATTGTACTTGTGGTATTTTATCGGTGACGACTGTGGTTGTGCTCACATTGGCGTTAGCAAAAGATGTCACTTGCTTCTGTCCGGTGGATGTTACTGTCTCCTTTTCAATTGCCATTAGATGATTTCGTATGCTGACTGCTAGAGCTGTATTGACTGCTACTGGTCGGTGGATCTTTTTCTTTGATCCTTAAACTTTTTTCTCACTTTTAATCTTATTCACTTTTTGCACTGTTGCCGGTGTTTAGCTCCAGGCACGCTTTTGTTATTTGTTAATATTATTTTATGGGTTGTTGCTCCTTCTCCTTTTGTTGGTAAGGGATTACGGTATATCCCACCCGTGTTCTCTTCCTGTGGTAGGGGATGTTTGAACCAGTCTAATCCACTGCCGAGTTCGTATTTTATTGGTAGGGGTGTTGGGATCCCAAACCGCTGCCACCATTTTGTTGTGATCCTTCTCTCAGGGAGCTCCTGAGGGGACCCGTTGCGGTTGCTGCCGTGCTTCCTCAAACCTAGGGGGAAGAGCAGCTACCGATCGTTGAATATGGGTCCTGGGAATCGGCCAGGCCCAATAAAAATGCAGTTTTTGGAATCTGCAACTACTTTTATTCATTTTGATATTTATATGATATGATTGACGACCTTAAACGTCGGACACCAACCTAGAGACTGATCCTCGAATCTGAATTTCATCACCCTTATAAAGAGAAGCAAATCGAGATTTGTATCTCGAAAATACACAATTTCATACAAAAATCCCGATTTTAGAATCCTGAGTGAGATGCTCAGTGTTTATTTAAGATAAGAATTAAATTTCTTGAATTCTTACGAAACTATTTCGCAGATGTGGGAATGTATCTGGTTTTGGTTTTCTATTTGCTTAACTCAATGGAATTTTTCAGATAGAGATAACGATCTCTGAATTTTGAATTTTCATGATGCCGTGGAGCAAATGTAGAACAATAAACGAATATTAGATTCGTTTATTGTGAATTTTAATTTTAATTCGGAATTTGGATTAAATTTTGCCGTGGGGGCAAATGTTATGCGATAAACGAATGTTTGATTCGTTTATTGCGAATTTTGGATCATGTTTGGGTTTTTGTGGGTTTTGATGGGTTTTTTGGTTTTAGCTTAAGATAGCTAGGATTTGGATGTAGGGGTGGGGGAACAAGGTAGTAGGGCTTTTTGGAGCACTACAGGAATGCAGCCATTCACAATAACAAATGTCAGTGTTGCGAATTTACAATTGAATGTGCTGGGATATGCTGGAGAAATCTAGTACATTCGCAGTGTATACCAGTTGCGCGGCAGCTGTCGCGGACCAGCTGGCCGATTGTCACCAACGATGAGGTCATAGCGTCCCTTTTTTGAATTGGCAGTTATGCCCACTGAGTCAGTCTGCAACCAACCTTCATCGCGCCCACAACGTCGGAGTTAACATCACAGGTACCAGTTCATTTCAATAAAACAAAGTGTATCCGAATTAAATAATAAGAGAAATAAAAGTTAATCCCAAGGAATAAAGATCTCGGACTTTGGTTTTTTTGTGGTTCCTCGGTGCTTTTTCATTGGGTTCCTCTCGTCAAGGGAACAGTGGACAACTCCAAACACTACTACAACAGTCAGCAAACAGCTGACATGAATATTTAAATGCTGGTCTTGCAGCACGCAAGAAATACGTGTAGGCCGATCGATTGCCAATTCAGAGATCTTTAAATAAAGGTATGAGATTAGGGGGCCGGTATAAAAAGGCAACATTAAATAGAACTACAGGATGTTCCAAACGTTTTTTCATAACAAAAATTATTTACTAAAATAGTGGAAAGTTTAACGAATCCAGATTTTACATTTATTAAAGTCTGAACCTTGAGTATTTGATAAAAATTTTATCGTCCAAATGTATGTTAGCGTTATTCTGAAAGTTGCACAGACTTTCTAAAAGTTGTCCGGTATGTGTTCTCCGTTATGACTTTGAACGGGGTCATGTGCTCTACATTTTTTCGTTTGTTGATGACCTAAGTCGCCTCGTTTAACACCATTGGCGGACCAGTTTTCACAAACTTCTGTACCTATGTTGTGCTAAGTTCAAACTCTCGGAGTTTCTCGAATATGGCGCGTTTGGCACATATTGATAACCGCTGCATAGCGACTGAATTCCCAATACCGTGACTATATATTAGCATATGCTCCGCGCATTTCCCGGTGTTTTCATTCAAAACAAATTGAGCACTGCTTTTGGGATACCCTTCAATTCTCCAGTTACATGAAGTTACGATTAATTTCGTTTAAAGAAGGAAATAAAAAGCCTATCAAGTTAAAGTCTATCTTATGGCAATATCGCAGATTATGCGAATGCTGCTTTTTAATCTATGGAAAGCAATGTGATTTACGAATAATCTAGCGTGATGGAGAAATCGCTCAAGATCTTAGATCTATTCGACTGCGCATTGTCGTTTGAAAGGATTGTCTGGTGTGGGTTGATTATATACACCAACATACCGTGCGTTTTGAGAATTTTTAATGATCGCGATTTTAAAACAAACAAAACATTACAACGTCCACCCGTCTTCTGCCATTTTAGATGACGTCGTATCCGAGCAAACATTGAGTATAATTTGCATGTTAAAAAAAACGGAAGTGCGCGTGGTTGTTGAGGTTCAACATTGGCAAATAGACTCAAAGCAATGAAAACACAATCAATTACTACCTGATATTCGTACTACACATGTGTGCAATGCAAATACATTCCTCCCTTGCGAGTCTTGCTTAAGCCAAGCAGTCAATTAATGAGTAAACATATTGAAAGCGTAAGCTATCGTCCATAATCGTTTAGTGAAATTTGATCACGTGAGTAGTTTTGATGAATGAGTTTGGGGGAATTTAGTGGTGACCAATTCGTTTATGATGTGTGTTATTTTCTGATTCAGTGCAAAAACGCAAGAGTGTTCGAAATAATTTCTAATGCGTATTACCAATTGGTTCACAAATAAAAGATTTTACTTCTCATATACGAGAGCTTATAACATTAATTGTAAGAGCTGCAAATTGCCACCATTTTATGAGAAGAGATAAAAGGGAGCATTTTTTATTGATTAAGGTCTTGAACGATAAAATAAAAACCATGTAACGATGGATATTAATGTCGTACCTTTCACTTCTTATTAGCTGTAGTACCTTCGTCCTATTGTTTTTTCAACTCTTAGGACACTTGTGTTTTGCAGTTTCCGGAATGGAGACTATTGAGGCTTTTTAGTTGAAACATTTTCCTATTGTTTGTGTATCCATTTCGTGAAAATACGACGCTTTCGATTCTTGAGTTAACGCCACCTCAATGGCATGTTGGTAAGGGCGTTGTGCATACGTAGGTTTGTGGGGGGCGAAGATTTGTGTGCCAGCGTACGGCACGGGTTCCTATCACCCACCAACGAGTCCTTCACAACAATTGGCCTCCGAAATCCGGGCGCCAGGAAAGAGTGATAAATAAAAGCCGCTGGGGGAAGTTCTGTCGTATAAAGCTTTCTTTATTTGATCTATTTTTACACTGAGTTTTTGCTATTTGTCGTTTCACTATCAATCTCTTAACGTATACAAATTAGTTTCTGTTTTCTTTGTGTCTATTGTATTTTTTTAATTGGGAGCTACAAACAGTACTAACCATATCAAATAGTTCGCGTTTACTTGTTTTGTTTGTTATTCTTTTTCCCTTTTAAACCGTCCAGTCATGCATCGTCTTCGTTTATTTTATTTATCTCCTACCTTCTACTTAGTTTTAGGCACTTGAGTCCCGAACAAAGCGCGTCACTTCGTCACAACATTCGTTCAATCTATCTGTCTTTTCGACACAATACTGATTCTATGTTAGAAAACGGTACATTCTCGCGCACACGGTTCCTTATGATAATGAACGTCACCTCTAGACCCAGGCAAAGAAGAACTAGACTCTCGACTCGTCGCGCGATGTGAACTCGACTTTTTTAACGGGAGAGCGATGTGCGCTCGGCGGTGGTTGTGACTCGACTGACTAATGAATGGAAAGAATCCATTCATCGCGTCGTGGCGATTGAGTCATAGCAGAAATAAAATCACTGCTACTTGCTAGGGATTTCGAGAAGAGTTGCTATGCTTGCATAGGGAGTTTGTTTCCGGGAATTCCTGAATATGTGTACCGAGAAATCGGTTTTGGGAACACGAGCAAGTATGGGCATGAGTTTTCGGGGGAAATTGGAATTGCTTGGGTGCAAGCAAGGAATATCATTTACATAAGATATTAACCCAAGTAATTTCGGGGAAATGTATGCGGCTCGGTATAGTTGGTGGTGATGGTTAATGGCCCGTTATGGATTTTAATATGCGTTTTATTACGGCGTATGAATTTCGGGGAAATTAAGATTGCTTGGTCGCGAGGAAGGAATATAACTTAAAAAGGAAATGACCGAAGCGATTTTGGGAAAATGTATGTGGGGTGATGTAATTGAGGGAGATGGTTAATATTCCGTTGTAGGTTTGGAATATGCGTTCATTACAGGATATGGTTTTCGGGGGAAATTAGGATTGCTTGGTCACGAGCGAGGGATATGGTTTAGATGAGCAATTGACCGAAGCAATTTTGGCAAAATTTATGCGGGGATGATTTAGAATATATTCTGTTGAATTGTATTCTGTTGTGGGTTTGGGAATGTGTTTTTCGTGAAGTTTGGGATGTATGGTATTGCGGATTTTGCATGGGGAGTTGGGTTAAGGCGACGCCCTGTTAGCGGTCAAGATTGGTTAGAATTGTGGGTTCGTTCTCCATGTGATATAGAGAACCCCCACAGGTTCAATTGATGACTTTTGCGACTGTAGCGGTCCGGCACATTGATGATGCTAGGTTAGATCCCAAAGCACAGTTACTTAGTGAAATAAAATCCCGCTAAACTAAAGGTTTCATTAATTGATTGGGAGAAATTTTCCGCGCTTAGCTGAATGCTCCACTCGAAAAAAAATAGCATCTCAGGGCCTTGATTCAACTCTATATGTTGGCCTTTGCTGGAAGATGTCAAAGAAAGTAATCTTTGTTATCGTGTACTAACCAATCCTTTCGTCAAAATTCGATGTGATATGGTTGTTCCGCGCTTGATAGCGAATTGAATTGTTTGGTTACATTATAGCGTGTCGTAGCAATGTTTTCAGTTGATCGGCATGCATGACCGCATCTGCTATCGTTCCAGGTTTTTTTTCAATTTTGTGAAAACTTTGCAATTGCACTCTTATTACTTTACAGTCAATCATATCCCACTGAAATCATTTAATAATAGATGGCATTGGCTGGTAACGGGTGCGCCAATTGGAAGAAAAGACGTTCATATTAGAGGATTTTCTCAAATTACAAGAAATTAAAACGAATAAATGAAAAATTTATGGATCGAACTATTAAAAGGGTAAATATTTTTAAATTATTCCTGTGACATAATTAAAGCCACCCCTCCCGCACCCCCTCTCACCGCAAATCATTAAGCTGATTTGCGTTATTTTTGTATTAAAAAAAACGATTTTCTAGAATCCCAAACACACATTTCCCGTTCTTGAAATGCACTTCCTGGGTCTGCATTCCGAGAATTACACAAGCCTTTAAAACGAGGACACAATGTTTACCTCTTGGTTTCCCTTTTGGGAGCAAGTGAAACCAAATCCACCTTTAATACAAACTGCTCTCCTTTGCAATTTTCCCATTCTCCCTGGGTTCATTGACTGCTGAGTAAATTCGCGAGAGTTTGTTAGCATTGAGTGGGCGGGGAAATGGGAAAATAAGGCTGAGTGTGCGATCGGGAACGGGCGATCGGTATAAAAGGGTGCGAGTGGGCAGAGAACTTGTAGCTCGTCTGGTGGAAACACCTCGTGTGAATAGAATTAAAAGTGAACACTGAGATTTGTAAATGAAAAATAAACGCAATTTTAAAACCAAACATAAACCAAAGTAAAAGAAATTAAAACAAAATAATTCTAGTGTAAATGGACATCGAACAAAGTAAAAGACATTAAAACAAAATAATAAAAAAATCTAGGATAAATAGATATAGAACAAATTGAAAAAACCAACAAAATTGAAATTGGTAAATAGATAACATAAATAAATAGAGAAAACACAAAATGGGGTTTTAAGTGGAAGTTATTAACTTATTTGCTACTTTGCACACTCTACTTATAACCGCCAATTTCACAGTAAAAAATGAAACGAACATTAAAGATCCAATTCGAGAAGGGATCAACATAATACGAAGGGCAATCCGTGAAGGGTAAATTGACCAAATCAACATCTGCAGCTTCTACAACAGAGAAACTGTAGGGGTTCTTTAAGCATTCCCGAAGAACCACCCATCGTCCTAATCCAACTCCCCGTCCCCAACCTGCAAATACCTGCACCAACCATAAGCAGCTTACCTGTATACGAGCAGTACAAAGCTCTATTCAACAATTTCATACCTGAAACATAAGTCCACGGCAAGATTACCATCTTGACATGACATAAAATAAATAGCATCAATAAAATCATCTCGGTTCATCTGTCATGAACCGATCGGTTACTATGGGCGACCACATGCCCATCAAACACAGGCCAATCCTTCCGAGTGTTCTTGTTCCAACAATCTGTTGGTCCAAAAGACAAGCCATGGAAAATCTCTTGCTTATACAGCTGCAGCCGATATCCGTGATCGGTTGCATAAGCGATAAACTGGTATCGAATTGGACGTGATCATAGTTTGTTTTCCCTAAACAATCTAGCTATGTTCACGTCCCATGTTTTGTTCGCTAATACAAAACATAGCGCAACTCGCGCCTAGTTGCCAAGAGCCGAATTATTTGTAAATATTCACACTGCAATTCGACCCCTGACTCGCTATGGATGCAATGCACAATCGACGTGGATAAATACACACCCGTCATTGCGTAATCATCCTGATCACCCGATTGTGTCCTACGATACGTTTTTCATAAAACCAACATGCATCCATGCATTCTACCCTTTGCCATCGTAAGTGAAGTTCTGTTGACGTAACATCACCAGAAAAACCTATCCCGGATCATTTATGATGGCAGGGCAGCTAGTCTCCTTACAGCGGTCATCATATTTGGCCAGCTGCATGTTTGTTTTCGCTTCCTTCACCCCACGCATGTTTCGTTTGCCTTTCTTTCTTAGGTAAAGACATTCAACCTATCGGGACGATGTCTATGGGAACCTTCCAATGGGATGCGAATCGTTTCTCATTGGTCGTTGAGGGGAAGGAAAGATTGTTTTCCCCTACGAGGACATGAGTGGAAACCCACCTCACTCGTGGAGGTAGGGTCAACATAGAGCAGCTTACCAGGAGTCAGATAGTAACCTTTAAACCGCGCACACGTACCGGGCACGTTTCGTGAGTCAAAATGCATCCTCCGTGGAGTGCGCTTTCCGTTGCCGTAAAGTCTCAGCTGGAGTTCAATAAATCATCAGTGTCGGTGAAATCCTTTTTTTCTGTCAATTCTTGGTCGGTGATCGCATGGCGAATTGAACGGTTAATAAATAAATGAACAGTGTCATCGACTGTAATACTGATACAGTTCGTTCAGGTGACAGTTGAGTCGATTTTTTGCGAGTTTATGGCTTTTAGATGATGCCAACCGCATAGCATATATGGTTTACTCTCCCATCCAGGTGGCGAGGAATATCTAAGGTGTAGATATTAAATAGAGGAATGGGAGCGAACATACAGGGTAAAGTCTGTGCTTTCAACCCGGCGAATGCCATGACGATCCCTGTCCCTGTTCAATCCAAGTTGACATGCAATCTCCATGTGACACCCCTGGATAGCTACTTTGGCTCCCGCCAAGTAGTGAACCAATGCATGCAGCGACATCCTGAGAAAGGTTGGCGCAAGACTAATAACCTTGCCCGGAAAAACAAATTATTATGGACAATTTAACAAGTCTCTTATGTGGACCGAATACCGATGGAGAGACTTGCTAAATAAGGCCAAGACCGGATCCCGATTGATGATGATGAGATATTAAATAGTGTGGGGCTTAGAATCGAGCTTTGTGGTACGCCTGCGGCGCCGTTGCAAGTTCGGGATATATTTCCATTCACTCGAACTTGAAACGTCCTGTTTCGAACGAACTGCTAGATGATACTTCAGAGTGTTCTACTGAGACCAGTGTTCAACAATTTAAAGACGAGACCTTCGATCCACCTCGTATCAAAAGCCATTTCAATGTCCAGGCTGAAATATGTTAAGAGACATAGTGGTGCTGTGCGCTCTTGTAGATCCACATTGGAAATCATGTATTAGGTTCGTGGCACTGATAAAGTTGTTGAGATTCTCGTATATGAACTTTTCATATATTTTGCTGATGCAAGTGAGGAGCGAGTTGGATCGAACGCTTGGTGATACGTCTGTTTTCCAACTTTTGCCATCGGACAAACAATTGCATGCTTCCAAGTTTGGGGAAGTACCCCATGTTGTGGGCATGGTTGAACGGAATGGAAAGCTTTACAAAGACTAAAGCAGAAAGTCTTCGCAACGACATATTGTCGATACCGGATGACTTCTTGGGGTTTCAAGATTTAAAAAGGTTCTGTAGGGTATTTGGTGTGACGAAACTGTGATTATTACCACGTGTGTCGTCGAAGTATGCACTGTTAGCTGAGTTGAAGACAACTATTGGCTCGTGAAAGTTGTCTAGTTTATTGTGAACATCTGAATTAAAGATTGCGTTAGTATCCGGATCGCCACCCTCGAGAGTGAGCCTGTGATTATTTTCAAAGTTCTCTCCGATGATGTTTGCTTTATTGGTGTCATTATTGACAACAACACCGTTGTGGGTGATAGGGCTACTGATACGAGGAGTGCCACATATATTTTTAATGTTTTTATAAACATTCTGGTCTGTCTGAATACCCTTTAAGTTGTTTTCCAACTGTCGGGTACGACTGTTTTGGATTCTCTGTTTTATCAGTGTACCAATATTGCGAATAATGGATCGCAATAATGCCTCCCTTTGCGTAAAGCGGTGACGACATCTCATTCTGGAGAGGTTTTAACGCTCCCGATAGGAACTGATTTAAGTTCCCGAGTGAGACGAAGAGTG
The DNA here is from genome assembly GCA_963931805.1 of Microdon myrmicae. Taxonomy (NCBI): domain Eukaryota; kingdom Metazoa; phylum Arthropoda; class Insecta; order Diptera; family Syrphidae; genus Microdon; species Microdon myrmicae. The sequence continues at coordinate 144,990,739 of OZ007497.1, forward strand.
CAGTCGTCATGGGGAATCTGATAAGTCTTTTCAAGTTTGTACTTCGGGACACTAGTCTCCGAAGTTTCAACTTGAATCTCCTGAAGCCGAGCTGCGGCGTTATCTCATGCTGAAGAGCTTTTTACGCTCCTGCTAGGAACTGATTCAAGCTGCCGAGTGAGACGAAGAGTTCAGTCGTCATGGGGAATCTGATAAGCCTTTTCAAGTTTGTACTTCGGCACCTGAGTCTCCGAAGTTTCAACTAGAATCTCCCGAAGGCGAGCTGCGGCGTTATGTCCTGCTGAAGAGCTTTTTATGCTTCCCCTAGGAACTGATTTAAGCTCCCAGGTGAGACGAAGAGTGTAGTCGTCATGGGGAATCTGATAAGTCTGTGGGGAAGAAGTATTGTGCCTAACACGGACACTCCGTCCATTTCCTCCTCCATCATAAATTGTTCGCCGCGTATAACACCGAACCAAAAGAACGATTAACTAAACACATCCAGGTACGCCGAACATAACAATCATGATCACTGGTGGAAACCGCAACATAGGGAAGTAAAAAATTAAAACGCTAAAATGTCTAGTGATGATCACCGTTTTTATTATTTTAATAGCTTATAAATACTGTCATTTGGTTTGGATGTTTCCAAGTATTTTAAATTGATATTAAATTGATTTTTTATAACTTTTATAAATAAATTAACTGGCGAAACACTTTCCTCGACACGACTTCGCTATTGGGACGCTTCTCCGCCGGGCGACGGAGAGCGGGAGCGAAAACGACAACGACCTGCTCGGTCGGTGGACGTAAAAGAACTCAACGATATTCGTTCGTTGGCAAAGGAAATTCGGCCAGTGAAACTGGCTCTCTTAATTGAGGGGTGGATTTCCCGATTCCAAGAGAGACGTAAAGTCTCTCTTTGGGGTAACCAAACAGATCTCATAGAGAAGATCGTCGCGGTACACATGTATGTGTGTACATTGGTTCTTTTATGGATCAAAGCCATGGGAATGAATCTAAACAAAGAAAGGGAAAAGGGATCGTGGAGTTCTTTGTTTATGTGAGAAGGTTACTGGGAAACGAATCCAGAACTATGTAGAATAAAGGAAATTATGACCTGAGAGTTCAACTGAGTAAACAAGTTGCAACTTATTAGATGGTAGGTGCATTTGGGATACTAGAATGATTGAATTGTTTGCGTATCGCCAAAATGCGTGATGAAGGACAGCGGTCTTTTGTTTACTCGTGGTGCGAGTTAGTGAAATAGTCTCAACGTGGATGGTGCTAATTAGATGCAACTGGTGTTGGACTATTTATGGCTGGCTAAAAGGGTCGACAGCCGATGTGTGCATAGATAGTTTTTATGTACACATATTGAGGCTAGGATTAGCCAGCTCAAGGGTAAGATTCCCTGATATGCGGTCGTATGATATACGAACCGATGAATTTGATTACCGGGAATTTATGATAAGGTAAGAAAGAACTCTTACAGGAATTGTATGCGATGAGATGCAAGAAAAGGTAAGAATTCTTTTACTGAAGCTTTTTAGATTATACTTTAGATAATCCTAGATGCGTAAACTATTTAAGGTGCTAATGCGATTGCGAAATTGTGTGATTGGATGGAAGTTATGGGGGTTTTTTTTAGGCAAGTGAACCGTGGGGTTTGGCGGAACTGCCACAAGTCTTTTCAAGTTTGTACTTCGGGACGTGAGTCTCCGAAGTTTCATCTACAATGTCTTGAAGGCGAGCTGCAGCATTATTTATCTGGTGGAGTTTTTCGTTTAATGTTTTATTTACACCTTCTGTAGCAGGCTTTATATAGTTGCAAACATAAGCTTTTCAATCGGTATCTACAAGAACAAAGTTAAGTTTTTTGAACATTATCTATAAATTCAAGTTCTTCGAACAAAAATGAAGCTTTCGACCATTATTAACAAACTTGCTCTTTTCTTAACAATACAAACAATTGTGTGGCTAAATTCAATGTAGTTTAAAACTTTAACCGACATTGGTAAGAACAAAGTTATTCAAAATTAATGGATAAGTGGCTGTTACACTGTGTCACAGGTCGATCGTAACGATGGAAGAATTGCATGAACTGCATGTCGAATAGCTTAAGTCTCTACCGTTTTATAGCGTTTGAAATATTAGTGAAGAAGATCGTGTGATTCGAACTGTGGCTTTTACAGTTTGAATCACGAAAAAAATTTAACCTAAGCGTTACCCATCAGGCTACCGTGTTTTGAATTTGATTTCTAAACTCGACTATACTCCACTGATGTGAATTATTTTTGTTATCGCTTGGTATACGGTTCTGATGTATTTTCTTGTTCGATTTCTCGTTCGGTGTCCTTCACTATTTTGCTTGTGAATTGTGTTTGTATCTGTTAGAGTCGCCACAGTTTTCTCCAGACCTGGTTACCAGGGACTTCAGACTGTATGCAGGCTACAAAACAATGCTTCCGAGAAAGAGATTTGGTTCCAATAAAGAAGAGAATTCGTAAACTGAGATTTATAATGAGAGCAAATACAAATCGTTTGAATTGTTAGAGAAGTGTTGGAATCAGTGTTTTATTCTAGGAGGAGACTATGTTGAAGAAGAAAGCGGAATTTTACGTAAAAGTTGTTGTATTATTAGTTAGTCGTGGGACTTTTTGAGGGATGTGTTATTCAAATATTTTCAAAGCAATAACCTTAACCATGCCAACATTTAGAATATAACTGAATGTATTTTGTGTCTTTCTAGTACAAATGGGTGGATCGAACACGTATTTTATTTGATGAGCGAGTTGTGGACACACGAGAAAATGGATTAGAGGTTCCTTACGTAAGCCAATGTTAATTATTGAGGTCGTATTAAAACATCTTGCCAACAGTTTTATCCATATTTGCTCATCAGTAAAATTAAAAATATTTAATTTTATATTTCTAGTAAATGTAACCTTACATTACCATTACCATTATATAAGAGTACACAACTATTAATATATACCTTTGATGGCTCATGCTAAAAATTACAAAGACCTGTTTTTAGGTCAAAAAAAAAAAAGAAAAGAATAATGTATGTATATATGGTCACTTTATATATACACTATTTGCATTTGAATGATATCCTCTTTGTTTTGTGCTTTAGGGGTGGGATCAGCATGAACTGATAATTGGAATCAGTCAGTTTGGAATCTTTTAGTATTTCGATGCACCTGCAAAGTTTGACCTTTATCGAAAAGAAGAACATAGGTGGGGGCTTGGGAGATCACTCAATCTATGTCATTTGTTACTTTTACGTTCCGCTTGTTTTGCGTTGCTGTTAGTGATTGTGAGTGGAATTTTTAAGCCGAGATACATCAAATCTCTTTGACAATTCACTATAAAAGTTTGGTGCATGAACAGCCACGTATCCAGGAAACGAGAGCTAAATCTCCTTTATATTTTTTTCAGATTAAGTATTTCCTCTTTCGTTCTCTACTCATATCATAATTTTTGATGTTATAAAAATCATTAAAAATAATATCGGTGCTAAGGCCTTCAATCGCTTTATGCAGTTTTTGTAAACAAAAAATACCGGAGATTATATTGTACAGTCCACAAAGGTTTCTATTGTGGTGTCACGGTTAAAACGTCATGGCTGTCATCAGAACAGTCAAATCCGAGATGAAGTAACATACGACTATAGCACACTGTAATAGAGAGTTCCTCCATCACTAATGGACATGTTGACGCAGCCGCACGTTCGTCTGATATCTTGGTAATTATTCAAATAGAATCGCAATTACTTACGCGTAAGATGCATGCGGCCCAATTAAATAATTTTAAGAATGTATTGCAGTAGACTAAGAAGTGTATGCAAACACATGTGCTGTTGATTTAGAGGAACTGGGATTTCCCATCGTGGGTTTGGTAGCGTCACACCTAATCGCACAGATTTAACAGGGAGATTGCTTTGAAGTTAAAGTCTAACGATTCATCAGTAATGCTTTGAGGGATCTTGCTTCATCCTATATCGATTTCACAGGAAGTCATTTGTTATTTAGCTTCGCTATTAGTAACCACCGACAAAAGGTGAATGCTCTATCTCATGAACGATTTGAGCACTTTACCTGTGGCTTACATCAAAATTAATGTTAACACTTTGTGACTGATCGGCTTAGATGTGTCCAAACACTTTACCGTGGCGTGCGACAACATCGTAATACTTCCGTCGTTGACCTTTCATGTTTGGTTTTGAAGGTCTTATACTTCATGGAGACCTCTTGACTAGTCATCTTGTTCGCAGCGTCTTCTCTATCCAACAATCATCATGCACAAATGTCATTGGTGATGTGCGTGACCGAAGGTTTCCATGTACACCTCTTCACCGCACGAGGCTGGATGATGGGTTTGTTGTTCAATTTAGCGTTCAGTCAAAACAGTTTAGGTGTAGTAAGATTAACTTTATGATATCTCGACTTCCCCAATCAATCCTTTGGTTTTTTTCGATGCATACTTACTGCTTATCGTAGTTAATTTTTTAATCGTTTTTTAAGTATCTTGGAGTGCCTATTTTAATGAATGTTTAGTTTCCTTTCCGATTGATTGCTCACCTGCAAAGAGAAAAATTACGGATTGTTAGGTGTCGGTTTCTCTTTTATTAACAAAAATACGTAGGCAACTACGTTATCTAGATTTCGAATAACAGAACTCTTTTGGATGTGTAAGGGAAGGGTATCTATACAATTGTGTTTTTAGGTTCAAGAGGAGGTCACAAATGGAATGTTGAGAAATCAATGTGATACAATCAATTCTCCTTCGAAAGGTTACTCGAATCTTGTTAAACCAAGAGAATCAATTTAAGATTTCCATCGCCACTAGAAAGGGCATCCAAATGGCAGTGGCGAAGCTGCAAACGAGAAAGACTAACAAGTGCAGGAATGCAGGGTAAATTTAAGATGTTCGTTTGTGCCTCGCCCAGGAAACTCATTAGTAGTGCCAGTGTATCATCACTTATAAGGAAGATAGAACATTTTCAATAATATGATGTTTTTGTATATGGCGCAAGGTTAATAACCTTGCCCGTAAAAATAAATTATTATGGAAAATTTAACAAGAGTCGAGACTTGCTAAATAAGGCCAAGACTGGATCCCGGTTGTAGTGCCGATGATGATGATGATGTTTTTGTATAATACAATGGAGGAGAGCAATTGAAACATAGGTAATGATATGACTTGGATGATGTGGACAAATCTTTATATTTATTCTTATAACAAGGAGATATCCCGATCGGTGAATGTGTTTGGAAGGGATTTGAAACATGCGGAAGTGTATACGTTCGTTCAATTCCATTTTTTTTTACACAAACGCGCGTACAAAACGGGTTTTGGAGTCCCCTAAATGTGAGAGCACAGTGCGAGCGAAAGGAGAGGAAGTGGATAAGGAATGTACATTGGTCTTAAATGCTTGGACATTACAACGACGAGGAAACACATGATCAGGTAGAGTATTCCACATTCGTGTCGTTCGGCTAAAAACTGACTCTCTTTGTCTGTTTCTGCGCTTGAAGTTGACTTTCAACGTGAACTGATTCCCATTCTCAGATTGACGGGTATCGCGGGAAAATATCTCAGGAGGCGGAACATATTGAGCTAATTCAGTTGAACAAAGACCATGATACAACCCATAGAAAAGAGATAGGGATGATACAGCTGGATCCACATAAAGTTTCACTGCTCGTTTTTGCATCCTATTGAGCACGTGCAGTGAAGTTTTGGATGCGCCTGACCAAATATGGGAGTTGAACTCAATTTTTGAACCAATATATGCCTTGTAAATAGTTGCCAGGTTGGATGGAGTGATGTATCTTTTGCAACTCCTAAGGAACCACATGCATCTGGCCTCACTTTTCGCAGCTTCAAAAATGTGGTCGCTCCAATTAAGAGTCGAATTAACTCGAGTCCCGAGAATTGAAAGTGTGGCGGTTCTTTAAAGCTTTCCCAAAAACCAGCCATTTCTTTAAGTCTACCTGTTTTGCCCTCGCTCCACAAGACACCGTACCTACCTGCAATTTTGGGCAGCGTAAGCTCTCAGCAGCATTTTTCATACCTGAAAGTAAAATCTCAGCAAGCATGCACACAAAAACAAACTATTTCATTCATATTACATGAACCGTGCCAGACAATCGGCTCGGCTTGTCAGCAATTATAAATGATAAACACTCGCTGGCCAGCGTAATTGTTGACACAGCTGTAGCCGATATTCTTGCTACGGTTCATGATTGAATATTGCTCCAATCCCAAGGTTCGCTACAGATGCGACCAATTTCCTTTATCGGTTATCTACCGATCATGAGATTTGGGCACGAATATGATTGACGTTAGACAATCACACCCAAGATTATGTCTAATGATTCGTTGTCTAAACAACGACCAGCCACTATTCTCACGCTGGCTATTCTAAACGAAATGTTTCTGTGTACTCTACGTAAACAGAAGAAACTATTTTTGCCTGCATGCCAGTATTCCTGTGCATTGTCCAATGCCTAAAATAAAAATGCACCCAAATCTAGTAGCATTTGCCGTTGCAGCAAAGTTCTGTTGACTTATCGCCAACCCAATTCGATCCCCTATCGTACGATGGGAATACACTCAGGCGTACATCGATCATCACATTTGACCAGCTGGATGTTTGTTTTTCGTTTCCTACACCCAGCGAGTGTTTGGGTGTCTTTCTTGAAAATGAACTATTGTAATTCCCCTGCGATGACATGCGTGGAAGCTCATCGCAATCACCAAAGGCTGGGTCAACGTCGCCCAGCTCATGGAGTCAGATTTTATTCACCTAATTAGAGAGACATGTCGCGATCGTTGCGTGTGGGGAGCCGAGTTCTCACTACGAATTAAGAGTCGTCGAAACACTAATCCAGAAGAACGCGGTCAAGAGTGGCCCCTGTCTCGCTGTTCCTTTTAGTTAATGGAGTAATAATCCTCCGGTCATTCAATTCAATTTTTCCGCGGCAAGTGCGAAGCGCTAAATGAAAACAAAAAAATCTATTCGCGGACGTTCTATCTACCACTGGTCGTGTACAAACCCAATATTATCTTTGCATTTGGCTTCGCCAAAACATTGTTAGCCCAATATAGTGGTCAGTGAAAGTAATACAATATAAAGGAGCTACGAAAACGACTAATTTAACATACGACTTGGAAACAGTGTGAATATTTTTGTATGGTCATCTTGTGGTAAAGCTTAAACCGATTGTAAGTTTGTAAAAACAAATTAAAGAAATAAAAACAATACCTTTAGTAAAGATTCAAACAGCAACTCCAGCGTTTCATTTCACTTGCTTCTTGTGACAGTGTGTTTTCATTTTTATTCGTTTGGTTTTCTTTTGTGGGCGATTGTTTCATCGAACTATCCGTGGTGTAACTACTGAATCCGGGTCCGTTTTGACGCACGAGTAGTAAAATACCCACAAAAGTTCCTTGGCTTCGTCGATACAAATGTCTTTCACCGAGAGTATATTTACTTTGGGGTTCGCCTTTGACGACAAGAGACAGCACTGAGTTTTTAAGGCATTGAATTCTACTCGGTTAGATAATCCTCATTGATATATCTTGTTGAGATCGGAATTCAGTGTATTAAGCTTATTAACCTGCTGATTGGTATTGACGTTCGAAGAGTTTGGCGGGGAATATTCGTATGAGTAGGAGAAACTCATGTGCTATCATCGGCAAACGAGTGGATTGCGTTGTGGGTAATGAACAACTTCCTCATTTATAAAAATGAGGAAGAGATTGGGTGAGAGTACTGGACCTAGGGGAACACCTGCATTAATTTGATGGGATACAGATTTGACACCATCAAGAACCACTTGGATTGTACGCCCAGAAAGATAGTCCCTTATCCATTGGATTAGGGATTATCTGTATCTTATACCCTTTCCAGCTCTTCGATAGTATAGTGGTTAGTATACCCGCCTGTCATTCGGGAGATCGGCGTTCGATTCCCCGTCGGGGAGCCTCTGGCCCAAGACTAATGACCTTGCCCAGAAAAAATAAATCGTTATGGAAAATTTAACAAGCCTCAGGACTTGCTAAATAAGGCCAAGACTGGTTCCCGGCTGTAGTGCCGATGATGATGATGATACTCCTTTCATAGGGGGATTTAACGACCCAAATAAGGTATCATATCCTCCAGACACCACCATATTTCTAACCACAGATGAATTAATTAAGTTTATAAATGCACGAAACAACAAAAAATCGACCGGTCTAGATGGAATATCACACCTTCTATTTAAAAGACTTCGCCCGTCGAATATACTTCCCATTCTAGGCCTTCTTAACCATATCATAAATGCTTCACATTTCCCAGAGACTTGGAAAATTGCGGTAGTAATTCCTGTTAAAATGTCCGGCAGTTCCAATAATACCGCCAACTATCGTCCGATATCTTTATTAAACACCCTAAGCAAGATATTAGAATGTAAGATCTACTAAAACCTTCTCTCGTTTGGCAATGATGATGCTCTCATCCCTAATTTTCAGTTTGGCTTTTGTGAGCGACACTCCACTTGCCATGTTCCACTAAAACTTACACAATTGCTCTGGAAAACCAATGCCCTACTGTATGCATATCTCTCGATATTTCTAAAGCGTTTGATTATGTCTGGATCTCAGGACTTCTTCATAACCTGCACTACGTATTTGGTCTGAATTCCAACATCACAAAGCTCCTAGCATCTTATCTCTCTGATAGGAAATACTTGGTTGGAATAAACTCGCGGGAGTTCCCCAAGCATCCATTCTCGGACCACTTTTATATATTCTATACACATCCGACATTCCCTAATCTCCACCTAGAGTATGTTGTGCATTCCGAACGGTATCCGAAAATGCTTTAAATATTTTGGCCGGGAGGACACCACCTGACATTGCACCGAAAGAAAACGCTGCATCGCATACGGTCTCCCAAGAGAATTGTCGGGGAATGCGATCACAATTAGAGCTCTCAAGCCTAAGAGAGGAGCAACGAAGGTGGGATTCTTCCACCAAAGGAAGATGGACCCACACCATGATACCTGATATAGAAACATGGGTGAAAGGAAAAAAAATCGCGAGCTGAATTACCATTGACTCAGCTAATATCAGGACATGGATGCTTTCGGCAATACTTGCAGAAGTATAAAAATGTGAATCACCCATACTGCTTATATTGCGAAGGCAAAATAGAAAATGCGCAACACGTACTCACAGAGTGCTTGAGATTCGAGACCACCCGAACGATTTTGGAAAGACATATGAGACTGACAGTTACTCCGAAGGAGTAATAGAATACATGCTTAGTTCAAAACAGGCATGGTCGTAACAAACGGTATTCTCTGTGAAATTATGCAGCAGTTGCGACGCGACGAGTGGAGTAACAGCTAAACTCCGTCCCGCCCCGCGATGGAATATCTAAAAGAAAGTTCTGCGGGGATCAACGAGAATATGTGTCTGGCGGGAGGTGGTTTTAGTCAGTAAAAACCCAGAATGCCTCTAGATCGGTTTAGAGGTATTTTTTGAAGATTTCCACCTTCCTACCGAAACCAAAAAAAGAAAGAAAAAACCTAGTGTTGTAATGCTAAATTAGGCTGACGTTACTTTAATTTACTCTAGCAGCAGGTTTATCAAAGCGGCAAGAAACCGCGTCAACAACTTCCTCCCGAACATCTCAGCATACTTTAACAAATGGAAAATTCGCCCCAACCCAACCAAAACCCAGCTAACAGTGTTTAAGGGCAGAAACGCTCACTGCACCAACAATACTGACCGTTGCCACAACAAAATTAAACTCAAGCTTAATAACATTCTCTTAAAACCTTCCAGAACTCTAATATTTGGGAATAACCCTTTCCAACGACTGGTCATTCTCAACCCACATGGTCATATAGCGTTTTTGCGACGATAGTGAAGACCGTGGGATTCGAACCGACGCTATTAAAAATGGAAGCAATGCTCAACAAATCAGGCCACTGCCGCGTGCACGAATTCGATTTCTAAACTCAACTATACTCAACTGATGTGGAATTGCTATGTTATCGCTATGGTATACGGCTCTGATGCTTTTGCTTATTCGAATTTCCTTTCGATGTTCTTCACTATTTGCTTGTGTATTGTGTGTGTATCTGCTAGAAACACCACATCACTCTCTTCCCAGCAACTTTCGTTAGGATCAACTTTGAAATGCGAACGACTGAGCGAAGAGCGAGTGAGAGATCGATCGAGAGAATGTCAGAGCGGGCGAGTGAGCGGTGCTCTGCGTAGAAGTCGTGTGATTGGAAGTGGTAAAGTTCTGTGTGCGTATGGGAGTGTTTGTTATGTCGTACAGATCACGTCGGGGTCACCACTCAGCGTGTGATTCGAACCAACGCTACCACGGTTAGAATCACTAAAAGATAGAACCAAAGCTCAAAGCACCAGGCCACTGCCGCGTATACGAATTCGATTTCTAAGCTCAAGTACATTCGACCGATGTGGAAATGCTATATTATTGCTATGGTATACGGGTTTAATGTATGTGCTTTTGGTGCTTTTGTTCTGCACTATTGATCGTGTGTATCACCACAGCCATTCTCAACGTCATTTTCAATTCCCTTCATAAAGCCTAATACAACTTAACCTCTGTAGACGAATGTTGTGGAAACCTAGAGCCCTCTCTCATAAGGTCAGACAGCTCATCTACAAACAGATAATCAGACCCAGTCTTACATATGCCTGCCCATTATGGTATCACATCTCACCCTCCTAACTGGAGAGGTTACGAGTCTTTGAGAGAAAATGTTTCCGGTTTGTCACTGGCTTACACCACAAAACCAACTTAAATAGATACCATAGCAACAACAATTTTTACAATACCGCAGGTATTGAACTACAGACTGGTTAACGATCTCAACAAGGTCGTACTATATCACAACACCGAACTGGCACCCAATGAATTCAAATACAGCAAGATCCAACCATTCTTCAAGATTCTAACATTTAACACACAACTGCATGGCGCCCCTCTACTTTAAGAACATATCTGACCTTATCCCTTACAACCCTCAATCAAAACAATAAATCCCACATCCGCATAAAACATGGTAAACCAACATTTGTAATCACATTGTAAATATTACTTTTATGTCATTATCAAGTTGTCACTGTTATTACACTATCAAATATTGTAAATTGTAAATAAGATTAGATTAAGTTAAGTTAAGTAATTTTAAATAGGCTAAGGTAAAATAAAAATAAATTACACATAAAATGACAAATACAGTATCATGTAATCCTAAGCAGGTATAAAAAAAAACTGTTTGGAAAATGTTAACAAATAACATGTAAACAATTATAACCAATTTATTATAACTTAACTGTATTACTTATTGCAACTCTTAATTTTCGGTCTAATAAATGCAATAATTAAAAAATATAAAATAAATCGAGGATCAGTCTCAGTTGGCGTCCAAGGGCCCAGGACCCCAATAAATTAATAAATTTGTATAGTAACAGGGCAGTTTAATATAAAGTAAAATATACAAAGCATATATAAAGTATTTGTGTTTTTAATTGAGCTCGGCCGATACCTAGGTCGTATTCAACAATCGGTTGTCACACTTTCCGGAGGCCCCAGAAGAACAGTGGCAACCGCCACTCAGGAGCGGTCTTGAGAGTTGCCTCGTCTTTTTAAGAACAAGGAGGGAAAGGCTACTATAACGTTATTGTTTAATGAAATAAGATTGGGTTTATCCGAATTCTGTGGCTGAATTCGCTATGACTATGGTGCGGTTTGCTAAATGCAATTTTCATCATATGTAAGCTACAGTTTTTGCAATAGTAACTTGACTGGCACCACCACTGGAGCGACCAAGCCTAATGGATCATATAGCCTGGAGACGTGTGACAGAACCTTCCTCTTCGTGAGCGATGATACCTCCGGAATCTTCTGCACCTTGTAGCTCAAATAGTCCGGCCCGGGATGCCAATTCACTCCAAGTAGCTTCGTTTCCTTGCTCGTGATGAACTGGTACACTTCTTCAGAACTCGGTGAATCGGCGGACAGCCAGTTCAGTATTTTGTGGCAATTTGATTTTCACTTACGTAGCGGAAATCCGCCGCTTTTAAGAGCCTCCGTCAATTGACCCACCAACCGGATTGCCTCCTGCACGGATTGAGGTCCAGATATACAATCGTCCATGTAGAAGTCCTCTCTGATGGTTCTCGCTGCCTCCGGACACGATTGTTCGATATCCTCGGCAATCTGGACCAAACAACGCGTTGCCATAAATGGAGCAGACGCCGTTCCGTATGTCACGGTTAGCAGCGTGAACGTTTGGTACTCCTCCTCTGGGTTGTCCCGCCAAACAATTCTTTGGGAGTCGGTGTGACCAGGCTGGACTCGAATTTGGCGAAACATCCTGGCGATATCCGCGGCAAACGCTATGGGATCCTTGCGGAACCGGGTCAATATTGAGTTGAGGTCCGACTGCAAGGATGGTCCGACAATCAAGTGATCGTTCAGAGATGTTCCATTACTGGTGACCAGAGAAGCATCGAACACCACTCTGAGCCCATGTCCTGGTATCCCTTCATAAATTCCGCATACTGATGGTCTAGCTCCGGGTTTCGCCTGGATCGTCTCTCATTGGATGGCGGCTTCCCTGGAATGTCCCAATGGCGGCGGGAAGTGTTTGAAAAGCATCTCCACCTCGAAGCGCCCCTCTGCTGAACGATCATCGCGGAATGCACGGTTTGCGTTCGTCACAAGGGACGGGTGCTAACTCAACAAATGGCGGCATTACCAGCCAGTAGGATTAATCCCGCACAGCCATTTAGCAACACCGGCGCTGATTATGGAGGTCCTATCACTCTTCGGACATGGAAAGGACGCGGCGCGAAGCGAGTCAAAGGCTACATCTGTTTCTACGTATGCTTGGCAACCAAGGCAATATATCTCGAAGCGGTTAGCGAGCTGTCCAGCGAGGCTTTCCTGGCAGCATTACGGAGATTCCTCGCGCGTAGGGGTTTTTTGTCACACCTTATGGAGTTGTAGCGATTCTAACAGATACACACAATTCACAAGCAAGCAAAAATAGTGAAGAACCCCGAACGAAAAAAATCGAATAAGAAAAATTCATCAGAACCGTATACCAAGCGATAAATAAAAATAATTCACACCAGTGGAATATAGTCGAGTTTGGAAATCAAATTCTAAACACGGTCAGTAGCCTGGTGTGTAAGCTGAGGTAAAATTTGTTTCGTGATTCGAGCTGTCATAGCGTCAGTTCGAGTCACACGATCTTCTTCACTATTATTTCAAACACTATAATTGGTGACCCCGACGTGATCTTGTACACACAGCATACACTTCCCATAGTAAAGCAGAACTTCACACACGGTCACGACTTCCGCATAGAGCCCAGCCTCCGACATTTTCTCGTTTCTCTCTCGTTCGTACGTCGTCCGCATACGAATCTGATCGTAACGAAGTTACTGCGGCGGGAGTGTGTAGCGATTCTAACAGATACACACAATTTACAAGCAAGCAAAAATAGTGAAGAACACCGAACGAAAAAAATCGAATAAGAAAAATACATCAGAACCGTATACCAAGCGATAAATAAAAATAATTCACACCAGTGGAATATAGTCGAGTTTGGAAATCAAATTCTAAACACGGTCAGTAGTCTGATGCTTCACTGCTTCGCTTTTCAACCGTTTCATCGTGTGTTCAATTCACCTTCTTCACTATCCTTGCTTAACACTATAGAGTGATAATGGTACTAATTTCGTTAGTGCATGCCGAGAATTGCGAGAAGTTTATGAGCACATAAATCGGAAGGCTACCCAGGACCAGATCATGACGGAGTTGGCCACCAATGGGATCACTTGAAGATTAATTCCCTTGGCAGCTCCCCACTTTGGTGGATTGTGGGTGGCAGGAATCAAGTCGGTGAAGCATCATCTGAACCGAGCTATTGGAAATGCGTTTTTGACGTTCGAGGAGCTTAGTACCGTGTTGGCCCAGATCGAGGCTTGTCTGATTTCCCGACCCGTGGTTGTCCTGCCAACGGAGCCTAGCGACCCTGAGGTATTGACCCCGAGACATTTTTTAGTTGGAGGACCGGCTATGAGCTTCCCGGAAATTGATCCGGGAGAAACAACAATCACTTGGCGGTCCAGATGGAAGTACTTGCAGGCGTTGCATCGAGCATTTTGGGTACCGGTGGAAGAACGAATGCCTCCACACGCTGCAGGCTCGCAACAAATGGTATCATTCGGAACCAAACTTAGGAAGTCCCGTCTTGGTGCTCCTGAAGGACGAGCAAATATCTCCGACCTATTGACCCATGGGGAGGGTTATCGAGATTCATCCTGGCAGAGATGGCAAGGTGTGGGTGGCAACTGTAAAGATTCAGGAGGGGACCCTTAAGCGACCCCTCACGAAGTTGGCCCTACTCCCGGTTGCGGAAGATGAGACGGTTGAACCGACAGTTCAAGGTGGGCGGAATGTTGGAGACGGGGCCGCACTGGATGCAACCAGCGAAGTCGCAATTGAACGTTGCCATTCACAACGAATAACAAATGTCAGCAACCAGCTGACAGGTAGAATAATTTCTGTCTGTCACTTTTGAAAAGCAATTATTATACTACTTTAGCTGCTCGAGCGAATCAGTGTTGCAATTATAATATGTGCACATCTGCATAATAAAGGTTAATAAAGTGAATCATTTAAATACGGTTAAACGTATCTAGCGTCATTATTGTAATCATCAGAAGTATTATTGGGGTTCTGCTGACATCATTCCGCTGGCACATAGGTAATCTTTCCTATCATAAACACTTTCAATTGGCAGTTAATTCCAGGCGAAAGGATCAACATCATTGGTATTATCATCGGTGCACGTCAGGAACTGCATAGTACGCATTCTGACGTCATTCCCCGGCCCATCAACGCAACCCACTGGTTGGTGGACGATTTGCAGTACGCAATCAAATCAATTTGTATATAAGACAATAGAACATTAACTACATCTTCGATTGTTTTTGTTAACTGCAAGTTACAATTTACGTAAACATCATCTTTTGAGGCACCGCCACATGACATCGTTTCATTCGTTAGTAATGAGGTGATGGATTAAATTATATAATATAAACGCGAAGTCATCTTTTCCAGCGAAGTCGGGCGACATAAACACAGCCTTTGATCTGCAGTCAAATAGAAGTCTAAGAATATGACTCTTTTCGTCCGACTGCAATCTGCATTGAACACTGCCTTAGCCCATACGCTTAGTATCTAATTCGGTAAGTGAAACATTTCTAATCGATGTACTGGCTTGAGTCGCTTTTTATTCCAGGTAAGAAGTATGTGATATGTAACTAAAATTATGGAATTTTATCTATATAAATTTGCTGGCGGAGACCAGAAATATGTCCAACTTAATTTGCTAACGAACTGCAGTATGTGTTGAGCACGTAAATGGAAAATCAAGAGTTTGGCATACTTAGCTAGTAATGTTATCAGATTTACCAGACAAGTTGTTGGAAGTGGGGTCACACCATGACAAACCGATTTCTGTTGCGGAAATTTAATCTTCATTAAAAAATTAGTAAATTTCACAAAAGGCCAATTAAGCAACCCAATAATGGTGATCGAAATTTGATTAATAGTTAGCCGCAGGGATTTAACCAATGCCAATATCCCTCTCCAAGTTAATTTTAAATTCTGTAACTTGGTCTTATGTATACTTAGCCGTCAAATGCTCAACTGTGTACATACTGTAGGCAGTCAATCTACGAAATGCATCAGTGAGGTGGATTTAGTAACAGCACGATGCACTTCTAAAAAATGTCGATATAAATATTTCTCTTAATTGATGTCAAAACTAAATTGCAAAACATTTTTTAATCCGGTATTCTAAAGACTTCAGCACTTACTTTAAGTACTGGTAATGACAAGACTATTAAGAGTCCGAGCTGAAAAGCGGAAACTTTTTATTGATTCAATGCTGTACGCTACAATGCAATTTTTTATTATTACTACTCTGAAAGTTTATAAGTTTACGATACTTTAAGTACTAATTAGAATGGAATTATTTAGGATTCTTATAGGCAATATCAAATAAATGTATTTTACCTTGAGCTTCGTAGATTTTAAAGAATATCGTATCCTGGGTCGACGGCAGAAAGGGTTCCCTTGCATGACTTTATATGTGTCGGGTCATTCGTTTTGTGGCAACGAACAACATTGAAGATTGTTTGTCTATTGATGGTTAATCGCCGGTCGGCTTACTGCAGCTGTAAAAGCAAGCCGCCCGACGTTTCACTTCAATTGATAACAATGGCTTCCGAATGTTGTGTATTTATGGTGCATATGCACATTGAGGAATTATATTTAGAAATTTTATCTAGCACGTTGAAAGCATCAAATGTCCTTGTAAAAGGAAATGTTTCAGATATGGGCAATTGAAATCTGCCTGGGATTCTTGAATAGGTAGAAAGAAATTCTTACAGGAAATTTGACTGGCGACGTAGATGACGAAATTGATTGGAAATTCCTGGTAAGCTAATAAAGAAACCTTAAGGGGCAGTGTATGTATGCGAAGAGAATGCATGAAGGTAAGTTTTCTTTACAGGGACTTAATGATCATAGGGTTACTAGATGCGCGCTCCGAAGTATTATGTACCTGGTAAATGTGAGGCATCGTAGAGGGGCGTGTATTGCCTTTAGTTGCCGCCAAAGGTGAGCCATGGTGGCTAAAGATTAGAGTACCTGCACGAGGTGGTCAGGTATATTGTCTCAGTCCGGTGGTATCGATTTGATTTGTCGATCGGTGTTGCTGAAACATTTGGGAGACGTTCAGAGACCTAAGGACGAAGGTCCTGAAGTTTATGTGAGGAGATAGGGCCGGGTGTCCTACTAAATGATTGCCCGACAGGGTAGCTGGTGGATAGTAAGGAGCCGGCTTGGGCGTCGGGCGTCCTACTGGTCATAATGCTACGCGCAGTAGCTGTGGTTTAGTGAGGATCCGAGGCTGTAGAAGAAGGTAAAGTAAGGATGACCATTGGCGAGCGGGGTCGCGTGAAGGCTGTGGTTGGCGAGCATGAGCGCCAACCTCCAGAAAGGGGGCAGAAAAAGTCGAGTTGAGACAAAACCGGGCGTCATATTGAGTGTTGCTACTCCTAGTAGCCGTTGTTAATTAAGGAGCCGGTTTGTGGAAGATAGGTGTTGAGCAATGGCGAGGGTGTGTGCTAGGGGTCGAGATTGTGTTGATGCTTGTGGAGCCTAGTCGAGTCAACAATGTGTGATGGCATTGTACGCCAATATCTTGGGAAGACTGTATAAATGGAGTCTAAAAAGGGTCGCTCAATGTTGAGTCGAAAAGAAGTCGAGAGAAGTTGAGCAGTGTGCCTGCTGAAAAGGGTTAAATGGCGCTGTAACGTTGAGCGATGTCGACGGAGTCGGAAAGGTTGTGTGGAGTTGTGGGGGTTCTCTACATCACACGGAGAACCAGCCCACAAACCTAACTTGCAAACATGCAGAAAACCAAATCCAGAATAGCATATATTCCCAAAACTGTAATAGAATGCATTTTCCAAACCTCCAACAGAATATAAATCAACAGAATATATTCTAATCATCCCGGCACTCATTTCCCCAAAATTGCTTCGGCCAATTATCCATATTTCCTCAACGCAACCAAGCAATCCACATTTCCCCGAAATTCGTATGCCATAACAAACGCATATCCAAATCCTCAACGGAACATCAGCAAGTATACCAAGCCGCACACATTTCCCCGAAGTTCATATGCCTTAACAAAGCGCATATCCAAATCCTCAACGGAACATTAACAGCCAACCAAGCGGCATACATTTCCCCGAAATAACTTCGGTTAACATTCTATCTAAACGATATTCCTTGCTTGCACCCAAGCAATTTCAATTTCCTGGTATACACAACCAACGAATCCAACTTAGCTTATACGGCAATTTCATGAGTCAGTCGCAGTTTATCCACCGTGGCGTCCGCAACAAGGAGTCGCAATCCAACTACCATAGAGTGCACACAGTCGCGTGTTACCTTTGCCCGAGTCGAGTCGATCGAGAGTCCGCGTTCTTTCTGAATCCTCGAGCTGCATAGATATGCAATCGGAGGGTCGGTTCTCACCGTTGGTTTAAACCGCTTTTGAGTAATAAAAAGAAATTGACTAAGTGAAAAGTGTCACGCACTGAAGCAAAATAACTAATCATTTGAATTATCCATTAAGTGCTCCTAGTATCTAGAGTGTGGAGAGAATAAGATCTTATGACATAGCCAAGTGGTGGTAATTAAGTAGATTCGAGTTGACAAGGTTGCGATCTTTACCATTAAGTGCACGAAAAACGAACGCATTCCGCGTGAATTAATTGTATCAAGTTAGGCAGGACTGTGCGGGAGCAGAATAAAGAACACATTAAAAGGAACGTCAAATAACAAGTGTTTTCATTTCCCTCGGCACCACGAATTTCCAACGACGGTTGCGACGAACTCGTAAGTAGGGCGGTAGTGAACTAGTGCCATACGTTGGCGCCCAGAAAAACCACCGCCCACAGAGTTGCGCGAAGTCGTGTGGAATATTGTGAAACAAGGTTGTGCGTTACTCAATACCCTGAAGGGGCTTACAAGAATCGTTATTTTGGTTAATAATGTTGCTTTTGTTTCGTTATCTTTTGTTGTGTAATTCTCTTATCTTAAAAACATTTGCTAAATAAACGTGTAGGCTTACAACTATTCGTATTTAGTAATTATTAATTGTACACACAGGGAGATGCCGAAAAAATCTTGAATTTACTTATTTATTTTTACGTTAAACCATGTTATTTATGTTGTATTCCAGAATACTACCCTTTATTAAATTTAACACTGAATCTCCTTACACATCCTTAAAAACTTCACTTAACATATATTACATTCTCACTTAATACATACCATTCATAAACATTTACAATATTGCCAGTTACAGCACATTTAATAACCTGCACGTTTTTATTCATTCAAAACATAGTAACTTTGATTTTCGTCCAAATTTGATTCATTGTTGTTAAAAGTCAGAGAGAAAATAGAATAGAAAAAATTAGTTGAGAAGCAGTGTCACGTACGTCGGCCACCACCATCATTTGATACTTTGTATTTAGTATAATTTTGTTTTAAAATAGTACGATGGTAAGGTGGTGGAGGAATTGCACGATCCAGAAGTGAGTTTTTGAACACGCCCTGATTCGGGTGTGGATCGTGCAGTTCTTCGAGTTCGAATTTGTTTTTCGAAGTGGACGTGGATGGAGAGAGGGAGAAAGAAGCACCAGAAGGAATTTTCGATTCCGTTGGCTTTTGATTTTGTTTTTGGTAGAATACGGTTTTGAATTCCGTTGGGAGTCGAATTTTTGGAAACAGTTAAAAAAGCGGAAGAAAGGCAACGTCCCGACAGAAAAAGTTAATGTTAAAGAACTAAACGTAGTTAAAAAGAAAAATGTTAAAACGACAGAAAAAATTAATGTTAAAGAACTAAAAGTAGTTAAAAAGAAAAATGTTAAAAAGACAGAAAAAGTTAATGTTAAAGAACAAAAAGAAGTTAAAAAGGAAAATGTTAAAACGACAGAAAAAGTTAATGTTAAAGAACTAAAAGAAGTTAAAGAAAAAGTAAATGTTAAAGAACTAAAAGACAGAAAAAGTTTGCCCCGTGTGTTTTTTTTTTTGTTTGAACAAGTTGTAACATTTCGAATAAATGAAAAGATTGTCAGCATCAAAGGTTTAAAAAAAAAACGCCTAGAGAAAGGAATAAAGACTGGTTTTCTTTTCTTGGAGCGCCGTTTGCCGACGTGTTTCGTGTTCGAAAACAGAGAGTTTCAGAGGAGGAACCTGCAGAGGAACCAAGGTTGTGAAGCTGCCGCTGAAGAGGAAGAGATGTCCCCATTCCTGGAGAACGACATAATAGACTCTCCACGCTGGAGAAACAGGTAACCCGTTCAATTTTTGTATTCACATACACAATTTTATGTGGCAGCGAATCTGTCACAGCAGTCGACTGGAGAGTTAGTTCAGTTTTTAGTTTCAGTTTGGAAGTTCAGATACAATTGAGTTTGTTTTGCGTTATCAATTGAGTTTAAGATACAGACAAGTCGAGAAATTGAAGAGTAAGATTGGAGATACAAACTGAGGAGACGAGAATAAGTGTTTTGATAGTGTTTGTCTTTTGAAATAAATCGATGAATGAGAAAAATAAACGCGTTAATTATTAAAAGGTCCACGCTCTTCCCTCATCAGAGGAAGCACGGCGCCGGACTTCAACACTTATAATTTGTGTGTCCGAATTTCTAGTTAATTTTAGGTGTTTAATATTTTGTTTGTTTGTTGTTTTGATTTTCTTCTAACTTGGTTAAGTCGTCTAAGAATTAGTAGTATGTATGTATATTGAAGTATGTAACGACAAAAAATAAGGGATTTTAAAGCCAAAAAAAAAAAAACTTGTAAGTCATCGTTCATTTTCTTAATAAAAAAAACAGCTATTATAGATAAAAATATTTTGTTGATCACTCTTAAAGCTATCAGCGTAAAACTTGACAAATAATCAGTAATTTTTAGTATAACTAGATAACCAATCAATGCGTACATGATATCCTTAGTGTAGGTCGCAGGAAGCATTTTGTTTTGAGTCTCTCCTTATTTTATTAGACAGATATTTTTGCGTGTACATTTTTTTAAAATAAGGTTTGTATAAGAGTTTACGAGAGGAGATAACGCTTGTTCGAAAATATTCGTTGTATTTTTGGTCAAAAATTCGCCCACATTGGTAGCTTTGTGAGATGATGCATTATTGTGGAGCAAAATCCATGATTTGACTTTCGACAAATCAGGCCTGTTTAGAGGAATCCTCTCTCGCAAACACTTCATATCACCTAAGTAGTATTCCTTATTCTAGTAGGTAATTATGTTGCTTGAATTGAGCCAATAAATGGGGTGCTAGACCCACTAAACTATTCACAGCTTCACTATGTGGAAGTGCACTACACCACGGTGATCGAAAAAACCAGTGAGCCAGGCCTTAATTTTTGATCGACATTCTCATGACTTTTTGTTTTGTTTGGTTTCAGCACGTTTTGGTAGCGCCATTCGGATGATTGTTCAATTGTTCGCATGTCATACTCGTGGACCCATGTCTCGTCACCAGTTATGGTGCGTTACATGAATGTAGAATCAGTGGCAAATCGAGTAAACAAGTTTTCAGCAACGGGTGCCAATGTGAAGCTCTGTGAGATGGTGCATTATCGTGGTGCTCAAAAAGCATCTTTCCATAAATTTGACCTCTATTGACGAACACTGTCTCGCAAACACTTGGTAACGCCTAAGTGGTATTCCTTACACAGTGTTTGACTTTGCAGAAGGAATTTGTGGGAGTTGTCTACATTACGCTGAGAAACAACCCACAATTACAACCACAATTTCGCCCCCCTTGCACAACGCCAACCCCAATCCCTTTCGTTGGACTATACTACCTGTAAAACATACCTCCCCAAAGGGCATAATAATATGTAAAGGATGCATAACCAGAATTCATCGTTCCATGCAGATAATGCATCTCAGAATTCAGCTTTTCAAGCCAAAAGGCAGCATTTACATCTTCGCTATAGGGCATCATCCATATTCCCAGAAAACGAAATATCGTTCGATCATATGTTGCATCAGCATAATTCCCCGAAAAGAATTACCAAACATGCAGCATATATCGGGAAACGAATTGGCGCCCCTAGTTAACTGGCTTACCCTACCACACAAGTGCGGAGCACATTTCCCCGACTTATTCAAAGTCACCCCAAGTTTGGCCTAACCGACAAAACTTGTCAGCCCATCTTGCGCCCAGTAGCCGAGAAACATGCGCACAAGAATCCCACATAGGCCACCAACATCGATTCGGCGCACAAACATCCTTGTGCGAGTATCCTATTTGCTGATGGCACAAGTCGCTCTAATGACGGGCAGACAATTTGCGCAGCTGCAGGCACACAACAATGATGCCCTTTTTTCTCATTTCCTTTTTTTGTTTTCGTTTGCCACAACCTGGCAACATGAACTACCACGCATCCTCGCCGTGATGAACTCAGAGAGATCCTCTCTGATTGGTCGCTGCAAGAGAAACTGCACGTTTCTCTCAAAAACGAAAACGACCCCTAGCGGATCACCAAACTCTGTACGAGTCATTGTAAAGAGGAGTCTGAAGTCAAGCACGGAGCAAGTCGGAAGTCACCACGATCGTTGACCGTGGACGCGAGTACACTTTTAAATAATATGCCGGTTACATCCGCGCGTTGGTACATAGTGAAAGTAACTTTCTGCGATAGAATATTGTGCGAAGTGTCGTCGTAGTATCTTCCGTTTAGTGATGTTGTGGGGGGTGGAAGTAGGTGCGCCAACGTATGGCACTAGTTCACTACCGCTTCACTAAAGAGTTTGTCGCAAACCGTCGTCCGAAATTCGAGCACCAAGGGGGAAATGAAAACACTTGTTTTGTTCGTTGATGTTTCTTTTAATATGTTCTTTTATTCGTCGGCGTTTTGTGTCCCACGATGGGGGATGTACAATTCGGTAGGCAATAGGGAAATACAATTACTTATAAAAAGGAAAGTTAACAATGAATTGCAAAGATAAGAAAAAGGTTAACACGTGTTCTGGTGTCCGCCCACTGTATTACTGTATTACTGGACGTCTAAGGTCTCTTTTGGGATCTGGCAAACACTCGGTTGCATTTCACACGATCACTCGGTTGTCCTCACTTTGCCGCTGCTCCTGTTGCAAGCGCCGAGCGAGGCGCCTTACCCATTCCTTCCGCTACGTGTCTGCTACGCAATGGCCGCGCGATATAAGACGGGGTTTGTTCGGTCTAACGGTATGAATACCTTGTTTTCGCGTTTTCTCTTGGGGGGCCGGTTGTTCATTTTAGTTTCGGCGGGGATTTAAACTATCCCTTCCCATTTTGCAACGATTTGCGGATTAATAACTAACGCGGGCTCCCAATCGACTCGACTTGGGCAAAAAAGATGACATGCGACTGTGCGCACTCTACGGTGGTTGGACAACAACTGACTTTTACACACGGGGCTTCGTGCCCCCGCGTGGCCGCGGCGGTTACAGGGGAACCTCGACGTGATCGTGGCGGTAGTTGAATGACGACTGACTAATGAAATCAAAAATTTATCGCGTTATGGCAGTGGGGTTATAGCTAAAGTGAGCTCGCTGCTACTTACAAGAATTTGTGGAAGAGTTGCTATGCCTGCATAGGAATTTAGTTCCAGCGAATCCTTGCCGTATAAGCTAAGTTGGATTCGTTGGTTGTGTGTACCGGGAAATTGAAATTGCTTGAGTGCAAGCAAGGAATATCGTTTAGATAGAATATTAACCGAAGTCATTTCGGGGAAATGTACCCGGCTTGGTATTTAATTCTTGTTGTTAATGTTCCGTTATGGATTTGAATATGCGCTTTGTTACGGCATATGAATTTCGGGGAAATTAAGATTGCTTGGTCACAAAGAAGAAATATGAATTAACTGGAGAATTGACCGAAGCAATTTTGGGAAAAATTATATGTGGGGTGATGTAATTGAGGGAGATGGTTTAGAATATACGTTTTATTATGGCATATCAATTTCGGGGAAATTGTGATTGCTTGGTCGCAGAGAGGGAATATGGATTCAGTAAGGAATTGACCGAAGCAATTTTGGGGAAAATTATATGTGGGGTGATGTAAGAGATGATTTAGAATATATTCTATTGAATTGTATTCTGTTGGTAGTTTGGAAAGTGTCTTTTATTGCAGATTGGGAGATGGGTTCTTGGTAAGTATGGGATGCATGCAAATGCAGATTTTGCATGGGGAGTTGGATTAAAGTGACGCACTGTTAGCGGTCGGGGTTGGTTAGAATTGTGGGTTGGTTCTCCATGTGGTATAGATATTGTAACTGTGTCTATCCTTCAATGTCTTAACAACAAAATAAAGAAAAACAATATTTGGTGTCATTAAATCACAAAAAGTAAGCACTTTCCGACAAGTTAATATTTGGGAATAATTACAAAATAAGTACTTTTCAACAAGTCAATAGTTATGGATCCTAACTGTGTCTATCCTTCAATGTTTTAACTCAAAATTAAGTAATACAATGTTTAGCTCCTGAATCAATAGAACATAATGAAGAAACTTATCAAAATTAAACGTGTTTGTCTTGTTGCCGCATCAGCTCCGATCTTTGGATCATTTGTCAATTTAGCGCAGTGGATCATTAGTCGTGGTGAACCCGTGCCCGTGGCGGCACACTACCACCATCAAACAACCAATCACCAAGTTTTAACCACTACACACCAAAACACGAACATTTATCCCCCCCCCCCCCCCCCACACACACACACACACACACACACAATTTCATACTGCACCACACCACAATAATTGAGTAAAACAGTGAGCGTGACCTTAATTTTTGATCGACTTTGTCGTGGCTTTTTCGGTTTCGGCTCCTTTTTTGACTTGTTTGTGTGTCATCCTCGTAGACTCATGTCTCATCACCAGTTGCATGAATGTAGAGTGACTCGCGAATTGAGAAAACATATCTTCACCAACCGATTTTCGATCCTCTTTTTGCAAAAAAATTCAGCTCTTTTGGAACAATCCTTACTACGGCAAGTCTCATCTCCAAAATATCGACTAAAATCTTACGAACTGATTCGTGTGAAATGTTTAGCTCTCGTGCTAGCTCTCTAAAGTTATAACGACGTCGTTCAACCACAAATTCCTTCACCTTGGCGATGTTTTTCTCAGTCACATCTGTTCTTGGAGCGCTCGCGCGAATTAATAAGTCGTCTTATTTAATTACAAAAATGTTTGCACTTTATTTTCTTAAGACTTTCAAAATATTCTAAATACTAGGTATATCTTAACACGTCAGTCGATGAAACCCGACTGCCTGATTCCACCGTTCGCCTGTATCCCTTTTCCAGTCATCTTTTGTTGTTTCTCCAATTTCTTATCTCACACTTCATTTGGGTCGTGGGATCGTTTTGATAATCCTGGTCGATGGTTGTTTGGACATCTGTGTCATGTCGGGTGCAGCATTGAATCCTATAGTCAATGCTGACGGTTTATCTGTTGCATTGTTTGGACAGCAGTAAATCCTATCTTCAATGTTGATCACGTTGGAGGTCATCATTTTTATTACATTGTGATGTAGGTTTGTGATGAATCTTATCTTCTAGTTGGGAGTTGGGTGTGTTAACTCTCCCCTGGCTTAGAATAAAACGTCCTCGTTTTCATTGACTTATGTGTCCTTTCTCCAAGATTCGTAACTCCCTTTCGTAGGTTTCTTGAGATTTCCTCCTTTGGATCAGTTGTTTTTTTCTTGATAGTGGTTGCATAACCTTCTCGTTATAAGGTGATTATTAGAAGGGATACAAGACAGATGGAGCTTTTCACTGGATTTTCTTCGAATGGGATAAAAAAAATGTGGAAATTTCCCGGCTGTTTGTGAACTTAGTTTCGGGATTTGATTTTTGTAATTTTAATACTTCATAATGTTCGTAATGTTTCCTCGTGATTATTGTCCTAAGTTATTTTTTTACATTTGGGTATATGATTCCATCGGGCTCCTCGATAGTATAGTGGTTAGTATACCCGCCTGTCAAGCGGGAGACCGGGGTTCGATTCCCCGTCTGGGAGCCTCGGGCGCAGGACTAATGACCTTGCCCGGATAAAAACCAATCATTATGGAAAATTTAACAAGCCTCAGGACTTGCTAAATAAGGCCAAGACCGGCTCCCGGTTGTATAATGGCTATAGAGTCCCTAAAGTAACATGCAATGATTTTAGAATATTCCATGGCGTGTATGATAGGTAAGTTTATATTTCTATGATGTCGTCGTGGTCTGGAATACCTGTGATAAATTTAAATATGGTTCCCAAGAAATTATACGTCTTTTGCTCCTGGTATGGTGTGGTATCAACTGGGATTTTAATGATGAATATGGTGAGAATTATCTTTAGCTGCATGGTTGTGAGCGGATATTGTCCTTGTGAACTTGGAGACTTCGATTTGTGGTTACTGTGTTTCCTTTGTCTTCTCGTACTATGTGTTCAATAAACCTGTCGGTATTTTTATTTCGGCGTTTGGATTTCACGTAAATTCTTTCTCCTGGTTTATAGATTTTTTCTGTGCGGTTTTTATTGAAATAGTTTAGGAGTTTCTTTTGTTTTACTTCTAATTTTTCCTTGATGTCCAGGTGCGCCGCTCGGTTGAAAAATACGTCCTCGGGTTTTCTTCCAGTCACTGAGTGAATTGTTCGATTGTACTGTTTGACTGCGTCGAAAATGTAATCTTTACATTCGCCTCCGTTTGATTTTGTTAATGCCCGGACTATCTCTATTACTGTCGAATGGGCGCGTTCTACTTGGCTGTTGGATGTGGAATGGTCCGTGGGGACTCTTATGTGTATCACATCGCGTCGGTCGTAAATGTTTCTGGCATAATTACTAATGAATATTGATTCGTTAT
This sequence comes from Microdon myrmicae, assembly GCA_963931805.1. Classification (NCBI taxonomy): domain Eukaryota; kingdom Metazoa; phylum Arthropoda; class Insecta; order Diptera; family Syrphidae; genus Microdon; species Microdon myrmicae. Next base: position 145,017,289 of record OZ007497.1, read on the forward strand.
CCGTCGTGAGATATCTTGGGCCTTGGTATGTAAAAACTTGAGATAAGAGTTCGTCTAGGACTAAGTGAGTATTTAATTTATTTGGAATGTGGCGTAGGTGTAGGAATTTTGAGTATCTGTCCATGGAGCGGATGTAGATTTCGTTGTTCATATGAAATAGGTCTATTTGCAGATATTGTGAAACTTTGCTTGGTATTGGCGTGGTGCCGATGATATGGTTGTTGGGTTTCCGGTCGTATTTCGTGGTCATACAGACCTTGCAGTTGGTTGCGTATTTCTTGCAATCTTTATCTATGTTGGGCCAATAGTATTTTTCATAAATCTCTAGTTTATTATTTCTATGATTTCGATGAGCTCTTTCGTGGATAATTTTGATTATATGAAGCTGTTCGTTAGGTTCGGTTATGTCTTTTAAGAATATTTGTGTGAGAACAATTTTGTAGTTACTGAATGTTTTCTTTATCTTATCTCCGTATTGGAAAATTGTTTCTTCGTCAATTTTTACTGCATTAATTACATTGGGGTTCAGTATTTTCGTTAGGTTGGAAATTAAGTTTTCTTCGTTTTTGAAATTAATTATGTGTCTTGAGTTTTTACAGATAGTATGTGATCGTAGGTCGTTAGATGAAGTTTTAGTTAGAATTAATTGATTTTTATATTTGTTGAGTGCTTGTGGGCTTCTTTCAAATTGATCAATAGGTGAATTTACTGCGGAATGATCTGAACATGAGGTTGAGTTTATTTGTTGGCGGGATAGGGCGTCTGCTACAACGTTTTGATTTCTCGGTTTGTAGACGATTTTTGCTCCAAACTCTTCGATGAAATTCTTCCATCTTTTTAATTTTGTATTAGGGTTCTTCTCTGAGGTTGCGAATGTTAGTGATTGGTGGTCGGTATAGATAGTTAAATTAGTTATTCCATATAGTAGATTTCTCAATTTCTGAAGTGCCCATACGATAGCCAACAATTCTTTTTCATTGGTTGAGTAGTTCTGTTCGGTAGACGTTAATGTTCTTGATATGAAGGTGATAGGGTTTCTTCCTTGGCTTAATACAGCTCCTATGGCGAAGTTACTCGCGTCCGTAGTGAGGTCGAAGGGTTTTGAGTAATCCGGTTGATATAGTTCTACTTGTGCCCTTAATTCATGTTTTATTTTGTTGAAGGATTCTTTAGCATTTTCATCGAATTTTATTGGCACTTTAGCGCTTTTATTCTTCGATGTTTGTCCATTTTCCTGTTGTAATAATAATGTCATAAGTTTAGTGATGTTTGCGTAACCTTTAATAAACCTTCTATAATATCCAGCAAGTCCGAGAAATGACCTTAGTTCTTTCAGGTTTGTCGGTTCGGGGTAGTTTTTTATTGTGTTGATTTTTTCCGTATCGACGGTTATAATTTTATGTTTAATTATATGTCCCAAATAATTAACTTCTTTGTTAAAAAAAATGTGATTTCTCGTTTGATATCTTCATATTCGCGTTTTTCAGGGCATTGATAATTATCTTGATGTGTTCAATATGTTCCTCTGGAGTATTGGAAAAGATTAGTACGTCATCGATATAGACATACGCGAATTTGCCGATGTATGGTCGGAGAATGTCATCAACGCATCGCTGGAAAATCGATGGTGCGTTCTTGAGTCCGAAGGGCATTCGTATGAATTCGTACTTGGCTCCATTGATGTTAAAACTCGTCTTGGGTCTGTCGGATTCCCTCAGCTTTATCTGGTGGAATCCGGATTCCAGGTCTAAGGTTGAAAAAATTCTGGCATTTCCCAAGTTTTGAATGGTTAGATTCACATCGGGGATTGGATATCTATCCGTGATGGTTTCGGTGTTTAGTTTCTGGAAATCTATAACCATACGTCTCTTCGGCCGTCCATCTTCATCTAAACCTTTTTTGGGAACTACCCATACTGGGGAGTTGTATGGGCTATATGATTTTTGTATTATACCTTCGTCTAGTAATTTATTTATTTCTTTGTTAACGAAATCATGATCCGTTGCTGGGTATAGGTATTGTGGTGAGTATATCGGGTCTTCGTTCTTAGTTCTGATGGTTGCTTCGATAGTCGTTGTGAATGGCAAAGTAGGATTCGTGTCCTCATTCACTCGGATTATCTCGTCAATTTCTCTTTTATATTTTCCGTTTTCTATAGTATAATTGATTTCTTGTTTTTTCTGGTATTTAGTCCTCAACAAGTTCCTTTCCATATCTATTTGGGCTTTCATTTTCTCTAAACCTTGTTTTCCTAGGATCATATCAAATTCATTTAATTCATTTGTCATATAAAACATTATATAGTGATTTAATAAATTTATTCGTTTCATAGATTTTAATACAGATATACCATGGATGCTTTTTACTTTTATGGGAGAAATGGGAATGGATGTGCTGATATTACATTTTGTGGATATGTAGTTGTTGGTAGCGCCTGTGTCTATTAAGATTATTATAGGTCTTCCTGTATCCTTAGTTTTAAGAACTAAACACGGAAGGCCGTTTATTTCCCTTAAAAAAGAATTTTCAGATTCCCAAACTTCATTTTCATCTACTTGGGGGATTATGGAATCGTTATCGCGTGTATCTTCGATTTTGTGTACACGTTGGAATTTCCGTTTTAGGTGCTGGTTCTGTGAGGATGTACCATGTTCTCTTCTCGTTGCTTCTTGTCGTGGGAAATTTTGTTGTCTGTGAGATCCTTGATGTTGTTGTTGGTTTCTGTAGGAATCATTATGTGGGTTGTATAGGGTTGGTCGCAAAATTGCCGTGAATCATCAACTTCCATCGGTTCCACTGTGGGTCTATATTGGATCTGTGTATTGGGACGATATCTTGGTGGTTCGTGTCTCTGTTGTACGAAGTGTTGTCGTTGCTGGGGGCGGGTGGGTGGTTTAAAGGATTGGACAGGATAATGCTCACGTCTAGCACAGTGGAGTTGATAGCCGTTGCTATCATGTGAAATAGTGCTCGCCATAGCGCAGGCACTTTCTAGATCTTGCGGCTTGAACGTGTATAATGATGTCCTTGTATAGTCACAGTTTAAGCCTCTGATGAATGCACGTACACCCCCTTCTATTGTGTGTCTAATGAATCCTTCTGCATGTTCTCCTTCGGTCATTTCGATTTTGCTCAGCACCAAATTAAGTGCTCTGTTAGTCTCGTCGTGATACTATGAGAGAGTTAGGTGTCCCTGAGTGATCCTCTGCAAGTTCTCTTCGAGCACGTATAGTGGTCGTCTATCTCCGTAAACGTAGTCCAACCCTTTCATGATGGCCTCGAATTTGAAGATTGTATTATGTGCAACTAACACGTTTGCAGCTGCTCCCTCGATTTTTGAATTCACTATCGAGAGGCAGGTGAAGTATTTATTAGTGTCCTGAAAGTTTTCTATGTTTTTCATACACGTGGTAACTCGGCTTCTCCATGTTCTATAGCTTTCTTGGTTTCCGTCGAATGTCGGAAGAGCCTTGAATATTTCCGTATCTATTTCGTTCGGACTTTGCAATGATAGAGTTTTGGGTTGCAATTTTCTTATTGTGATGGGGTCCACATTTCCGAATCCTCTTGTCTCTATCGTTTTGATATATTCGCGTAGCGTTTTGTTCTCTGATGCGAGTATTTCCTGGTTTTTTGCCAAGTGGCTGATTTGGGCTTGGATTTCCTCTGCTGTCGTCATTTTTGGTGCATTTGGTGTGTATATTATTGATGGGTTCTTTGCCGGTTCCTCTTCACTGTCACTATCGGCGTCTGTATTGAGTATATTATATTGTATAGCTCTGTTCTTGAATGTTTTTACTTTCGTTATTTTCATTTAATTTGAAATCTCTATTGACTATGTTAGTTTGTTCACTGTTTTCACTGAAGTTTATTTATTGATATGTTAATTTGTTCATTGTTTTATTTGAATTCTCTATTGTTTTCACTTTTTTTGTTCAGTAAAATATAAATGATTTCTTACCAGTCTGTTGTACTATGTACATCGATGCTAAGGATGTCAAATGCTGCGTGTCCTCTTGTCTTCGAGTCCGTACGATTTGTTCCTTTTTTGTGTTCCCTGGATATGCCTCTGAGGTTCCTCTCAGTTTCGAGTTCTTCGGGGTCTTCCTTGGGTTGTTGGTCCACAGGGTGATACAAAATTAGAATTTATATCCTCCTGGCAGGATCGCCAATTAATAAGTCGTCTTATTTAATTACAAACATGTTTGCACTTTATTTTCTTAAGACTTTCAAAATATTCTAAATACTAGGTATATCTTAACACGTCAGTCGATGAAACCCGACTGCCTGATTCCACCGTTCGCCTGTATCCCTTTTCCAGTCATCTTTTGTTGTTTCTCCAATTTCTTATCTCACACTTCATTTGGGTCGTGGGATCGTTTTGATAATCCTGGTCGATGGATCATGCCGGGTGCAGCATTGAATCCTATAGTCAATGCTGACGGTTTATCTGTTGCATTGTTTGGACAGATGCAGCAGTAAATCCTATCTTCAATGTTGATCACGTTGGAGGTCATCATTTTTATTACATTATGATGTAGGTTTGTGATGAATCTTATCTTCTAGTTGGGAGTTGGGTGTGTTAACATGCGTGGCAAATCATTACTTGATGACCACTTTTGAATGCTTTGTACCATTCGTACGCTTGTGTTTTCGAGAGGACTGAGTCGATATAGGTCTTAAGCAACATTTTCAACGATACCACACAAGAAATTTGCTCGACCTTACTTAATTCGAAAATGTACTTGAGGGGAACCAACACAATCAGCAGCTGCAAACAAAATCATTGGCAGATGGTGCTTAAACTTGGCGTCATTATGTCTCACAGTGGTGTTAACCTAGTGGCCAAAAGAAATTTGGCAATTGGCTTAACTGGGAATGAATGAGAAACTCGGGGTAGACATTTGACAGAATATATAATTTTACAGAAATGAGTAGTAATTGCATTATCCATTTGCCACAATAGCACAGAATTGTGAGTTAAACCTGTCTTAACACAGTCATACATATGTCACAGCCTCGTTACATCTCAGCTTCTGATACTATTTGCCACGAAGAAGTGAATCTATATTGCTCCTCGAACGCTTGACGATATGAAGAAGAGTGACTTCATTAATTTTATTTGAATAAAGTGTTTGACACACGTGTTAGGTTGCCCTTCAAACATCGTCGCACAGAGCTATTGAAATGCCATTGAAATATGGAGCTCTTTCCAATTGAAAACCGTGAATTATCAGGTAAAAAGCATTAACTTTCAATGCATACACATTCATCATTCACCCAATATAACTTTATATAGATTTGAAATTGTATCTGGTCTTAAATCTTAGTCAAAGTGGTTTATCTGCAGCTGGCTTACAAAATGTTGTTTCATCCAAACTCGGGTTTATGTAAATAGTGCAGTAAACCTCTTACAGATACTGTAACTCGCTTCAGAGGCTTCAACTCGGAATCATTTTTCATTTAAACTCAAATATGTACCAGACAGAAGAAGTGGTGCACCAGAATGGTCATTTTGTGGACGTTACAACACGACCCAACTAGATCACCATACCCACGCAAGCAACTTATAGATAAAACGACTGTAATTCAGTAGATAAACAATCTTTTTATCACATTGTGACACAGAAACTGCAAAGTCCAAGTGGCCTTTTACCACAAAAGAAAAACAGTTTACTGCTTAATTTATTACACACGCCATTGGAGAGATTAATAGGCAATATTGAGTCAGTGATTGTTTGAAATTGGTTCACAGGGGTTGTATAAACGTATCCCGTTTTAAGGAGGGTTATGGCGGCACGATCTTGGAAAGTAGTGCGGCGAAATACATTTTACCAGATCTCGGCTTGGATTTAAGGGGCGAAAGTAAAATATATCAGTAATGGTGGAGTAAATGGGACCAAGATGAGTGTACCTAACTTACAAAGGACATTGCGGTTGAGGGTGGATAAGAGAAAGCTTGCTGTGCCGTTGATACGCATCAACAATTAACAACAGTGAATTCTTAGAAAGTTAAACAATCCAATGAACAGAAAAAAAAAAAAACAACAAGACAAACGAATTTAACTTGTTTTTGGGGTGCAGTTGATAAATCGGCGGTAGTACATAATTGTCAGTTGAAATGTACAATGTATTTTGAGCTTCATGTTTTTTTGTTTACATCTGCGAGCTTTTCTATATCGGCAGGAATAAAATTGAAAAAGCCATCAGTCTAGGCGCCTCGGTAATGCCCGACTTCTACCTCCATTGCGAGTCTTACACACATTTTCAATTGTGAAGCCAAATTTTTCTTCCTATACTTGATATTCAATTGGGAATCTAAAGCCGAATCCCATATAAATAAAGGCATGATGAAATGAGCCATATGTGCATTAACCTCGCGAGTTAAGGGAGTTAATGGTAATTTAGGGTTAAAACCATTGTAATCACTTTAATCTATTATTATAATAAACATATTAAATAATCATGGCCAGCAAAACCAGCAATCATCATAAGTCAACATAATAAGACGAAAATAACCATTGTTATCAAACTAAGATAAAAAACCATTGCAATTACTTTAAGCTAATATTCATATCAAGCAAAACCCAACAATCATCATAAGCCAACAAAGATACACACGACCCGAGTACCCAACAAGCATCATAAGTCAACACAACAAGACAAAGATGCACACGACCCGAGTACCCAACAAGCATCATAAGTCAACACAACAAGACAAAGATTCACACGACCTAAAGACCCAACAATCATCATATGAGCTAAGATGATAAGACGTCCGAAGCAAAGACTATAAATGCTACATGATGACCAGACGAAGGGGGGATTCTGATTTGGACACCAGCCGGCATAGCCGAGAACTAAGTAAAACTTGTAACAAAGATTAATAACAATTAGAATTTGTAAATAAAATTAATATAAGTGAAATTCACAAATAAAGTTTTTAAAAAGTTAAATTCCGTGAATTGTGACTTAATTGGCGATCCTGCCAGGAGTGTTTTGGATTATAACTCCATCACAACCTGTGGACCATACCCGGACGAGACGAGGACCATATCTGGACCTAACTAGGACCATAGCTGTACCTGACAAGGACCATATCCAGACCTGACCAGGAACTCATCCGGACATTACTAGGCGAAAAACACACTGGAAACCACACTAAGAGTTGCATAGGACCCACCGAGGAAAAACCGTGAGTAAAAATTAAATTTTCTTAAAGTGTCAGTGATGCCCTAGCAATAAAAGACAACATCCGCATAAGTACGGACACAACAAGTTTTGACTGCATAGCAGATAAAAAAGGAAAGTGAGAAAAAAACACACTCACGATAAAACCCCGGGATTAGACCCACATCTCCTTTATGAAAATTCCTAAAATACGGAATAAGTCGTCGAGACCATTCGAGAGACCATCCGCCCCAACCGAATCAGAAAGTGAAAGTGAAGAAATGGCCTCAGCAGCAGAACTACAAGCGCAGATCGCTCACCTAACAAGTACCCTATCGGCATTAATAACCGAGAATAAGGAAACCAGGGAAGCCGTCATACGGATACAACAGCAAGGATTAAACAAGGAAATAGTTACGATAGAAAAGCTAACCCCCGTAACTTGGAAGCTAGAAGATCCTAGCCAAATCGACACCAGTATATTTAAAAACATACCTGTTTTCAACGGCAAACCAGAGGAGTATAGAGCATGGCGGAGTCTGATCTGGAACCTAATGGAGGAAATAAAAAGATTCCAACAGACAAATGAATATTTTAAATGCCTACAAATCCTCAGAACAAAAATACAAGGCGACGCAGCGGACATATTGGTGAACCACAATACCATACTTAATTTCTACGCTATAATCAATAGGTTAGATTATACTTACGCCGACCAAAGGCCACTTTATGTGTTACAAGAAAACTTATTGAAAATTAAACAGGAAAAATTAGAAGTTACGGAGTATTTCAATAACATCAATAAAGCCTTAAATCTAGTACTAACTAAAATCGAGATGCAAGGTACGAATAAAAGTGAAGCCTCATACACCAACGCTATGGAATCAGGCGTTAGAGCCTTTGCTCAAGGATTAAATTGTGAATACACAAGAGGAGTACTTTTTTCCCAAAATCCGAAAACTCTGGAAGAAGCGTATGCAATCGCTAGAACTATCTTACACAACAAAGAAGCATACGGATTAAGCGAAAGGTATCACTATAGACCTCGGAACTCATATGATCAGAGACACCAGAAGAGATACGAAAAATACGAAAGGAAAGTCGAACCACCACAAGGCTACAAGGAGCAACGTTATTACAAACCCAACGTACAAACATATGTGAAGCCGAAGCCTGAACCAATGGAAGTGGATGAATCTATCCGAGACAGGAGATCACACAATAACCAACAACAGAGACAGTGGAATAACCCCTTCAGAACAACTTCAACACAATACCATAGAAATGGGCCCCAAGAAATGAACAAAATACATCATAACGATAACATTTCTAACAGCCCACAGATAGGTAGCGAAGACAATGACCATGAAGCTAAGACGACTTTTTTAGCCGAATAAATGGTCTTCCGTGTTTGACCCTAAGAACCAAGGATAAAGGAAGACCCGAGCTCCGAGTGACTATTCTTATAGATACTGGAGCCACCAATAATTACGTTTCCTCAAACTACCCCTATGGAGCACCCATACCAATAGAACCCATTGAAGTTAATACAATGCATGGTACGACATTAACTCATGCAAAAAAACAAGTCAATATGTTTAATACGAATCTAATATTTTATGTCATACCTACTTTAAGAAATTTTACAATGATACTAGGAGAAGCAGGCTTAGTTCAATTAAACGCCAAGATAGACTTAGAAACTTACTCAATTACTTACAAAACCCCCAAAATGCAAATAAATTATTCTCTTGATGACGAATACTATTCTAAGGAGGTAGATGCAATTATGGAACAAAACAATAAATTCATTCCCACCCTCCCCTTCATTACCCAAGTAGAAGCCTCAATACGTACTAAACATGAAGATCCTATTTACTCGCGACAATACCCTTACCCCATGTCCGACAACAAGTTTGTAAATGAGGAAATCGCTCGACTACTGAAGGAAGGAATAATCCAAAAGAGTTTTAGCCCATACAACTCACCTGTATGGGTTGTACCGAAGAAAGGATACAACGAAGATGGAACCCCTAAGAGACGTATGGTAATAGACTACCAGAAACTCAATGCAGAAACAATTACGGATCGATACCCTATCCCTGACGTAAATTTAACAATACAAAATCTAGGGAAAGCCAATATATTTTCAACATTGGACTTAGAATCAGGTTTCCACCAAATAAAAATAAAAAAAGAGGATCAACAGAAAACTGCCTTCTCTATTAATGGAGCGAAATATGAATTCGCACGAATGCCGTTTGGACTCAGGAACGCGCCCAGTATATTCCAAAGAGCAGTTGACGATATACTTCGACCATACATCGGGAAATTCGCCTACGTCTATATCGACGACGTGTTAATATACTCTCATAGCAAAGAGGAACACTCAGAACACGTAAAAATAATTACAGATACATTAAGAAGAGCCAACATGAAAATTTCAAACGAAAAATCGCACTTCTTTAAGGAATCAATAAAATACCTGGGACATATAATAAAACACAACACAATTACCGTCGATCCGGAGAAGATTGAAACAATAAAAAATTACCCAGAACCGACTAACCTGAAAGAATTAAGGTCATTTTTAGGACTAGCTGGATACTACCGACGATTCATACAAAATTATGCGAACATCACAAAACCAATGTCCATATTCTTACAAACAGAAGAACAAGTGTCTAAGAATAAAAGTAAAAAGGTTGAAATCCAATTCGACGAACGAGCCAGAAAAGCATTTGAAATGATCAAAGAGGAACTACGAGCAAGGATAGAGCTATTCCAACCAGATTTCAGCAAACCCTTCGAACTTACGACCGATGCGAGTAACTTCGCCATAGGTGCGGTCTTAAGTCAAGGAAATAATCCAATAACCTTCGTATCACGAACACTTAGCAAAACAGAAGAAAACTACTCCACTAATGAGAAAGAACTGTTAGCGATAGTTTGGACGCTACAAAAACTAAGGAATCTGCTGTATGGTATAACAAACCTGATCATATATACGGATCATCAATCATTAACATTCGCCGTATCAGAAAGAAATCCTAATACCAAACTAAAACGATGGAAAAACTTCATAGAGGAATACGGAGCAGAAATCAGGTATAAACCCGGTAAAGATAATGTAGTCGCAGATGCATTGTCAAGACAACAGGTAAACACCTCCACTTGCTCTGAACATTCCGCAATAAGCTCTCCACGAACACAAATCTCACGAGTAAGCCAACCTCTCAATAATTATAAAAATCAAATAACGATTAACGAATCAAACAAAAACCAACCTATAAAAACAAAAAATGTTTTTAATAACTTCAGGCATGACGTATGCATCATAAATGAAGAAGATTTAAAGAAAAAACTAAAGAAAATACTTAACCCCAACGTCATTAATGCAATAAAAATACCAGAAGAACTATTACATAAACATGAAAGAACAATTAAAGAAACATTCAAACATTATAAACTAATTATAACTCAAACACTATTAAAAGATATAGAAGACAGAAATGAACAAATAAAAATAACAGAAGAAGTGCATAATAGGGCACACAGAGGATATCGAAATAATACCAAGGAAATCCTATTACAATACTACTGGCCGAAAATAGCTAACGCATGTAAAAATTACGCTACAAAGTGCAAAACATGCCTCAAAGCCAAATACGACAGGAAACCCAATAAGCACCCCATAGGAGAAACACCAGTACCAACCAAAATCGGACAATACCTACAAATGGATGTCTTCCACTTAAACGACCAAATGTACATCAGCACAATCGACCGTTACTCAAAGTACCTACACCTAAGGCACATACCAAACAAACTAAACATACCGACGGTTATAAACGAAATACTTTCGCAAATATTCAAGTACAACGATCAACAGTACGTAATGACTGACAATGAATCAATTTTTACAAGTCATCAGGCAGAATCAATGTTCAACCGACACAAAACAATACACGTAAAAACACCTATTGATCACTCAACATCTAACAGCCAGGTCGAAAGAGCACACTCGACCATTCTTGAAATAGTACGAGCTCTTGCAAAACAAAACAGCACAGATTGCGAAGAGGAAATTTTTGAAGCTGTGAAACAATATAACGCCACTATACACTCCGTCACTAATTTTAAACCCGAAGACATATTTTTTAATCGAGAACAAATACCACCACTCGAAAATGTTCTGAAACTCAACCAACAAAAAATATTAAACCACTTTAATAAAAATCGAGAAGCGAAAACATACAACCCTAATGACATAATATTTCACAGATCAAAGCGACGGAACAAGAATACAGACCGTTTCATTGAGACAAAAGTAAAAGAGGATAAAGGGAATTATATAATCACAACTCAAGGCAAGAAAATCCATAAAGACAACATTAGGAACACAAAATGTACATCATAATTGCTCTCCTACTAATACCTCAAGCGAAAACTCTTGAAATAAAAGACCTAACTGGCCAAAAATACATATCCATCGAAACCGCACCAGTTCACCTGTACAACGAGACCGAATACCTCCTTCATATTTTTAACTTAACGAAGATACTCGCACCCATACACATGGCAAAAGAAACAGCGGGACATGAAGAAACATCATTACAGATGAAAGCAATTCTCCATCGTATAGATTCGCTAATGGCGCAAATCACTCCGCATGAAGTCAGGCCAAGGAGACAAATAAACCTTTTAGGGTCAGTATTAAAACTGATAACGGGTACACCAGACCACAACGACATAGTCGAAATTGAAACCCGCTTGAATACACTAGTAAAAAACAACAACGAACAAAAAGCGATTAACTCAAGATTCGAGAAACTACTAGAGAAAGTAGATAATAAAGAGCACAGCTCAGAAACCATCCTACAAGAAGTTATTACGAACTCGAAACAATTACAACCACCATAAATTTAGCAAAAAATGGGAACTTTTACTCCAAAGCTATTGATACGTATGACGTAGAAGAAATAATCAAACATGAAAATACTGGTATCCCTATCATACATGTTCTAGAGTACTCTAAACAATTTATCTGTTATTATAAAGATTCTATTGTAATTACATACAAATATCCAGTAATAATCAAACAATGTCATTTGTACAAACTATATTCCCTATCCAGTAGAATTGGCAAACTAAAATTAAAAGAAAAAATAAGTCTATGTAATCAAAATTATGTAAATGTTAATGATTGTAAAAATTATATTGGGGACTACATTTGTAAAATAGATTACAGCAAAGATAGTTGCACCATACCCCTACTAAAAAACGAACCAGTACATTGTAAGTCTATAAAGGAAAACAATAAAGATATAAAAGAGTTAGAAGATGGGTACATATTTTTTAATCAAGAACAAATAGTGAATAATGTAACAATGACAGGCCCGAAACTCATTCATTTTGAAAATACTGTAACAATAAATAATAAAACATATACGAACAGAAAAAGGTTGATGAAAAAATTAATTGTACAAAACCATAATAATGATGTAACAATACTAGAGTATATGACCTCCAACAAAGAAACTAAATTTACAAACTTACAAGAATTATCCACGATACTCATACCAATCGAAGAACATCCTATACTTACACTTTTTGTAACACTTATAATAATTGTAATAATTAGCATGAGCATATGTGTAATAAAAACCATTGTAAAAATTATTAATATTAAGAAAAAACACAAATACATAGTACAATACACCAATGCTCTGGAAAAACTCAAAAGCGAGGACGCTTTATCTTAACAGAGGGGGGAGTTAAGGGAGTTAATGGTAATTTAGGGTTAAAACCATTGTAATCACTTTAATCTATTATTATAATAAACATATTAAATAATCATGGCCAGCAAAACCAGCAATCATCATAAGTCAACATAATAAGACGAAAATAACCATTGTTATCAAACTAAGATAAAAAACCATTGCAATTACTTTAAGCTAATATTCATATCAAGCAAAACCCAACAATCATCATAAGCCAACAAAGATACACACGACCCGAGTACCCAACAAGCATCATAAGTCAACACAACAAGACAAAGATGCACACGACCCGAGTACCCAACAAGCATCATAAGTCAACACAACAAGACAAAGATTCACACGACCTAAAGACCCAACAATCATCATATGAGCTAAGATGATAAGACGTCCGAAGCAAAGACTATAAATGCTACATGATGACCAGACGAAGGGGGGATTCTGATTTGGACACCAGCCGGCATAGCCGAGAACTAAGTAAAACTTGTAACAAAGATTAATAACAATTAGAATTTGTAAATAAAATTAATATAAGTGAAATTCACAAATAAAGTTTTTAAAAAGTTAAATTCCGTGAATTGTGACTTAATTCGCGCCGGAATAATTACATTAAATTAGCTCAAGATTCGGAAATTAATATTTTGCATCGAATTGTTCGACTATCCTTCCCTTGGATTGTGTGATTTAATACCTAAGAAAGAAGATTTTCTACATTTAATTTTAATTTCAGTTTTGTCCGAGACGTCCCAGTGAATGAATAGAAAATAAATAAACTCAATAAATTAGAAACAACTGTGTTCACTGCTTTTTATTCAAAATTAAAATAGAAAACTGGGGCTAACTCTCGTCTCTTGGCAAGGTGTTGAATGAACGGATATATCATCAGATACTCCGAGCTGTAGCTTATCATGTATAAACATAATTGGGTGATGCGCATATTATGATTACTAATTTTAAACCTTTGGCTTGCGACATACACGAGTTAAGTTATTTAACCTCGCCATGAATTATATATTTTTCGACGTATATCGTTTGTCCAGATCGTCAACTTTGATAATAGCTGCAATACGTGGGCCAAATCGGACATTAAATTTGGTAAGCGATGCACAACTTATTATATAAGGGACTTCAAATCACAAACACCAATAACGGTTTGCTCCCGAACTTAGGCTTTTGGCGCTTGTTACGTGATATCAAAATTTTTATTTTATCTATAAACATTTTCCATTTTTACCTTATTACGAACTGGAAAGATTTTTAACTACCACAAATCTAATTAAGAAATTAGTTTTGTCGAACTGTTATAAGAAAGGTCTTTTCGGTCTTGGAATGTTGTAGACCATGAATCAATCAACACTTCAGATGTTACCGCTTAATCTGGAACTTTTTCACGCTAAGAAATTTTATGGTCCGCCTTTTACTCAATTAACAAACGATCGCTTGATTAATTACAGCTTTAAAATTGATTATATTATATATTAATTAATGGTCATGCAGACTGGAGTTAGGGAGAAAAATTGATGGAAACTTCATGCTAGGAAATTTGTCCAAAACTGCAAAAAAAAAAAAAAAATGGAGTTGGTTTATTAAAGAAGAGTGGAAAATTGCACAGCAGTTTATTTCTATGGAAAAATGAAGCTGACAATAATTAAGCCAAACTATTTACTTATTTGTTTAATAGCGTCTTATAAGGGGTTGTAATATTTTTGTATATTTAAATTTGATAGTTTTATTGTATTTTTTTACATTTTTATAATCCATTTAGTTATCATACCTTCATATATTTTTACATGTTGAGACTAAATGCGAAACCCATCAATATTAGAATATTTATTTTTTTATTTTATTAATTTAGTTTAATTATTTTTCTTTGTGACTTTCGGTATACTTTTTATCGATTCTAGTTACTTAACGAAGATCACTACAATATTCAAAGTTTTTCTTGTCGAACTCATCACATTCCTAAAGAAATACTTAGCGCCAGAAAAAACGTCCTTGTAATTCAACATAAGTTTGTACATACATACGGAGCTGAAAATCAATCAATTTTTTTTTTTAAAACCGGAAAGCAATAGTTAATGACATAATTCAAGCAACATATGTAAGTACCCACAACTAAAGTATATATAATTTACAAACTAGAGAGCTTAAGATCTACCTTAACTAAGCTTAACCTATGGTCACCCAGACAAATTAAGAAGGCAGGAGTAGGAGCGGGCGGTGGGGGCAGGTTATTGTAAAGTGTAGAAACGGCGCTTAGGATTGGTGGCGAGAATGGTTTGGATGCGGTGCTTCAGAGTATGGGTAGAGAAGGTGAAATTAGAGCTGACATTTTTCAGCATTCGCGAAAGGGGTTCGTTGAGACCATAAGACGTCCGCTGGGGGAAGGTGGGGGGGGGGGGGGGGGGGGGGTAGAAGGCGTAGATTACGCGTATTTTTAGGGCTCGTGTTCAGAGGAATTAACTTAAGGAGTTAGGTGTGTGGGGGTTCTCTATATCACATGGAGAACCAACCCACAATTCCAACCAATTTTGGCCGCTAACAGCGCGCCACCATACCCAAACTGCAATACCACACATTCGCAAACATGCGAAGAACACACTTCCCCATATGCAATAGCACCCGTCTCCAAATCTGCAATCGCATACATCCCCAAAGTTACCAAGAATCCATTTCCCAATCTGTAATAAAATACAATTTCAAAACTTACAACAGAATATAAATCATCTCCCTCATCTACACCAAACCGCATACATTTTTCCCAAAAACCACTTCGGTTAATTTCCTACTTAAATTACATTTCTCGCTTGCAACCAAGCAGCATTAATTTCCCCCGAAAATCATTCCGGCTCACTTCCTGCTTAAACCATTTCCCTCGCTTGTAACCAAGCAACATTTAGTTTCCCCGAAAACCATTTCGGCTCCCGTCCTACCTAAACAATCTGAAATAATACCAATTCTCCTTACTGGTAAGTCACCAGCACGATGCGTTGCATTTCCGCGAAACAACCATCGCAACGACCAAGACCCATGTCCCTTTGTCTAACCGACAACTCATACCCGTATTTGGTTATGTCCCCGAAACCGATTTCTCCGTACACACAGCGACAGAAGAATCTAATCCAGCCTGTACGGCAGTAATTCTCTGGAACTAAATTCTCTATGCATGCATAACAACCCTTTTCAAGTTCCTAGTAACTCGCAGTGAGTTTTACTTGGCGATGACTCCACTGCCACGGCACCATGAATGGATTCTTGCCCATTTTAGTGAGTCGAATAATAACCCCCAGTGCGTGCAGGCGTGTCCCAACCACGAATGTGCGTCCGGGAGCCTTCGATACGAGTTAGTAGTGCTTTGTCGGTGCCCGCCGCGTTCAATTAGTTTGGCATTTTAATTTAACGCTTTGTGTTGACGTCTTAACAAAAGCTCTGTAGTTTACAATTTAATTCGATAAAGCGTATTCTCAAACGAAACGATGACTTGTATGGTGTTTTCTTTTCTACTTACCGAAGCGTTGTGTTGTTAGTTATTCGCGCGTTTATAACATTACCACTTTTAATTTTCGACACAAGATACGCAAATTAAAGACCTTGTAAATAACTATAAAATAAATTTTCAATATAATGTGTTTGCGAACATAATAATTATACAAATGAAGTGCACATAGTTCATTTTGTAATATTTTGTTAAAATTATCCAAACGAAGGAACGAAACGTAACGTAAGAAACGAATGTGAACAATAAAAAGGAAGAGCTAAAATAAATGTAAACGAATTACAAATAATATCTGAGTGTTTTTCTTCTGTCTGTTTCCGTCCCACATTTTGATCAACTGCCGTACCATCTTCTCTGGGTGTAAACAATAACACACGGTCGGAAATTACTGAACCCGCGCCCGTGCCTGCACACCGACTAAAACCCCCACAGGTGCAGTCGACCGAGCCGAAGAGGACCCGATGAATGAACAGATTGTCTGCCAGGACCCTGCGCTCCTCAAGGGTTCATCATCATCATCATCATCATCATCACCATCACCATCATCATCATAATCATAATCATCGGCACTACAACCGGGATCCGGTTTTGACCTTATTTAGCAAGTCTCTTCACCGGTCCCGATTTCGAGCCGATGTCA
Organism: Microdon myrmicae; assembly: GCA_963931805.1. Taxonomy (NCBI): domain Eukaryota; kingdom Metazoa; phylum Arthropoda; class Insecta; order Diptera; family Syrphidae; genus Microdon; species Microdon myrmicae. The sequence goes on from OZ007497.1 coordinate 145,034,375, forward strand.
TCCAGTTTGGCACTCCCAGGCTCTGGCCATCCTGGTCTACGCCATCCCCCCATCGCAGACAAGGTCTGCCGCGCTGCCTCCTTCCATACATCCTGCCACAAAGGATTTTCCGGACAGGCTCCTGTTCGCTCATTCGAGCTAGATGCCCCACTCATGGGAGTCTACCGAGCTTGATTTTTCTTAAAACATTAGCTTCAAGGTAGATCGCGTACAACTCGTTGTAGCGTCTCCGGAATCGCCCCCCCCCCCCCCACACACGTGGCCAAAAATTCGCCTACATACCCTCCTCTCGAACCAGGCTAACAGTCCAGAGTGCCTTTTATTGAGCACCTAGGTCTCGAATCCATACATGGGTACTGAAACATGAAATAAATTGAAAACTGATAAATACCTATTGAGGAATGATGCTTACTAAAAGCAGACCATTAGTGATGCAAGGAGCGCCATCGTAGTCGTTTCTAAAGACTTATTGACCTACCAGTCAAAGTGATGTTGTAAAATATACCCAATTTTTTTCCAAAACTCCACTTCTCTTTGTTTTGCAGTAACTTTGCGTTGAATCCTACAAATGCTTAATGTTTTAAAAACTGAGCTTACCATTTAGAAGGTTTGAGCTTAAGAAGACCCTTGCATCGTTGGTTTCTTTTCTAATTAAGCTTAATGTTGGAGACGGAGCAGCACACGATGGCAACACTGGATGCGGACAGCGCAGGCACTACTGAAAGGCAGTCATGGCAACACAAATAACAAATGTATACTTAAATTAGCTGTCATTTCTGTAAATTGACTTACACTTTTTCGTGAGCGCTTAGCGACTGCAGTTCAGTCAAATAAAGTTTATAATAATCACAGGCATTGGTATTACTACAATCTGGAGGAAGTTTTAAGGGGAAGTGCTGCAACCCCCACACGTTAGGTATTTCTTTCCTCTTTAAACCCATTGAATTATCATTGTTTCAGAGGGAACAAGCAACAGCGAATGAATACATTCCTCGGTCAGCGGAAATCAACCTACGTGTGGAATGAACATCTTACACAACCCGATAAACCGGGTTAGTTGGTTTACGTCGCTTTACACTTAACTTAACTCAAATTTGAAATCATCTACAAGGTGGCGCAAAATTAATCATTCTATCGGAAGATGTTATAATTTTTGCAAATGGCGTCGTACGTCAACCATATTTGACACTTATGAACTAGACAGCTGGAGTATACAAACAGACAAGCAATGGGGCGCTATACTCCGCAAGAGTGTGGAATAATTGTGCCGATTTTTTTGAGCAATAATCGGTCGGTGGGGTTAGGGTAGCGTGAATGTCGATGTCGATTTCCTAATCGTGTCGCGCCCACTGGGAAAGCAATCCGGCGCTTAGCTTCTCGACTCGAACAGACTGGCCGGCACCGGACTAGTTGTTCGGCCGAGAATATCGCGGTTGTGGCTGCCGATGTCGCTGAGAACGGAGAAACATCAACCAGAAGACGGGCCACGCAATTGGGCAACACCAGACGGACCCTACAGCGAATTTTAGTGAAAGACTTACACATATTACCGTACAAATGGCAAAGAGTGCATCAGTTAATGCCAGTTGACCGCGTGTGAATTACTGTCAAGCCATCCTTAATCTCAACAAGGAAGAGAATCGTCGAAAATCATTATGAGCGGCGAGGCGCATTTCCACTTAAGGAGTTACGTCAATAAGCAAAATATTCATTTCTGGGGCACTGAAAATCCGCGTATGATGAACGAAGAGCCATTACACCCACTCAATGCCACTGTGTGGTGCGGTGTTCACACGGGAGGAGTGATTGGGCCGTATTGTTTTGAGGACGCCATCGGCAATATGGTCACTGTTACTGGCGAACGCTACAGGGCCATGATAAACCACTTCTTACTGCCGGAATTGGATGAGCGAGGCTTGGTGAACATGTGGTTTCAACAAGACGATGGAACCGCACACATAGCACGAGCCACAATGGATATTGTGAAGGAAGTGTTTCCTTGACGCGTAATCTCTCGTTTTGGCGATTTGGCATGGCCAGCAAGATCCCCCGATTTAGCCATCCCTGTCTTCTTTCTTTGGGGATACTTGAAGTCGAGGGTTTATGCGAACAAGCCTCAGACAATCGCAGCCCTTAAGTAGAATATTTGACAAGAATGCGAATAGTTATCACGAAAATGCGATAAAACGGGTACAAAGGTTTATCAAGACTGGCGACAGCCACTTGACGGATATCATCTTTTCCACTTAACAGAAAAAATTATAAAGGTTCAAATAAAGATTTCCGTCACCCAGCATCTTTTTTTTTTATTTAATAAAAAAGTAATTCAAAAACAAAATTGGTTGATTAATTTTGCGCCACCTTGTATAATAATTTTAAACGTTTAATATAATTACCATGTATAAGACAGAAGCTACTAGACGCAATATATAAATAGATTTATCTGCTCACAATCAAACTGCAAAAACAAATAGAATTAATATGTGACTACCTATTTTTCTCGCTAGCCACTTGGGGTGATAATCGTCTCGATGCAATCAAAAGTTTCCCAAACTTAAGCAGATCCATCATAACAGCAATTACGTACAAGCGGCAAGTATCACATGAGCAGCTTCCCCAGTAAACAGTGCCCGGCAAACGTAAATAGCTTAATCACCTCCCTACATCCAACACAACGCGTAAGCCAAGTTCGCCAAAATTCAGTTTCTATTGTTGTTTCGTGCTACTCCACCCGTGTGTCGAATACGTAACGGTTGAAAACAAAAGTATCTAATTAATTGTAAGAAGTTAGCAAAGTGAAACTCTTACAACCAATTCACGGCTCATAAACCCCATACGTAGTGATTTCGCGTAACTTTTAAATATGTTTCCACAACGTGTACTACGCGACGTATACGTAACATCTTGCTGATGTTAATAACAGGTCTTGATATAATAACCAAATATAAACTAGATCATAGAGGCGGTGGTGAGTTGACAAGAAAGTCTCCACCAAACCACGAATCGCTCCAAATCCATTGCAGACAGTTGCCACGAACAAGAGTCAGTAGCAAGTTGATGAATATGAGAGATACAACTGATCCCCGCTTTTTGTCTGATTACAATAACTAACTAGCACTAGATATCTGATAGTCAAGTGCGGTTTACAATATTTTACCTCTTATAACTTAGTCATCGATTAATTGAATATGTCATATATCAGTCAGGTCTAGTTATCGGCCAACGTCCTAGAGATCCTGGACGGCTAGCAGAATGGTTAAGCTTTGAAGCCCAAGACTCGAAACCATTCCCCCAACAGGCACCCCACATAATAATAATCTACAATGAGGAAGCTAGATTTCAGATTGTATCTGAAAAGCGCGATCGACGATCAGCACTTATTCGGTCTACAAAGTGTGGTCATTCAAGATATGGCGAAGTCTAAGTAGTTTCATGTGGTCTTAGGAACGAAGTGGAGAAGTACATTTGTGATTGATGCTCCCATTACACTCAAGATTCACTGCTTCATTGACTCGATGTGATAGTTGGATGGTGAATATGCAAACTATCGCTGGCTGTATACACCAATCGATATCTTTAGCGCATAAGAAGAGTATTGTGATTGCGAACGATTGAAATAATTTTGAAATGAACGTCGGAGGTGTATTCATCACAGGTGTATAGGTGGCAAATTTGACTCTGTCACGATTTCAACCAGTAGCACCTGTTCTTAAATGCAAATTGGAAATCGGCATACTTGCTAGGAAATTTATCAAATGCCAGGTGATGATGTGGTAATTACAGTTGTCTTCAGTTTATGCTGGAAAATTTCCAGGAAGAGGTAATATAGGTCCTAGTCGGGTAACGACTGTATTCGTCATATGGTTTTGCAATTTATACATTTTCAAAAACATTACAAGAATTTGTTCAAAAATGCTATATGTTATAGTTGTATAGAGAAAATGGGTTTAATTAGAAATTGGTAATCGTTACGTACGAATGTCGTTATTTTCCCTTTGCCGTTCACAGACCTACAATGACAACATCGATGTGCCACAACAAGGATATGGGTAAATATGATCGCTTTGGTGCATAGGTCCAACTAATCGATTTTAAGTAAAGAAGTTGTACTAGACTCGTTGTTTCATTTCAGAGTTGTAAGACAATTACCTTTGCTGTCATCGATCACGCGACTGCCCAATTTCATAAACGATTATTAATGGTGACACAAAACACATCTAATAAATTTTAAACCACATAGCATAACGAAATATTATAGAAAAGAATCAGAATTAGTGCTCAATCACCTCAATTGTGCCGAACACATGTCGACCTCATTACGAGATATGCTATTGAATTATGGATGTGGGGGTTCTCTATATTACATGGAGAACCAACCCACAATCCTAACCTAATTTCGACCGCCAACAGCGCGTTACATCAACCCCTATCCCACCGTTCAAGCTATTCACCTGAAATATCATATTTCCCAAATGGACGCATAGCTGAATTCATTATTCTATGCGGATAATGCATAATTGAATTCAGCTACCTTTCTGCCATACGGCAACTCCATTACCCTAACCATGAGATTTCCACCGGAAATCGCATTCATATTGGTTAGCAACAATCAATTCGAATCAAATGACGCGGTTGCATCATCATCCAATGTCTTGGGTAATTACCGCATTCATTAGTGTTTTTCCCACTGTAATATTTCCCTAGCGTCCTATCGAGTTTCCCCAGACACTCTATCCGCTGGGGATCAATGATGTCTTTTCACAGGTGAATAGCACCAACTACATTTTCCTCTCCTTCGTAATTCTGTCTTTCCATAGTTCAATGCACTCCGAGGTCACCACAGTCACCGCACTAGGTCAGTGGAACACCCTCGGCTGCATTAATACACGCATACCAAGCCAGATCAATCCTGGGTTATCGCTTACACTAGTGCACACGCTCAAATCAGATTTTATTCCCCCGTGGAGTGCGTACGTGAGCTTTAAATTGTACCCTTTCAAATTAATTCGGCTAAACTACATTAAATTAAAAAGATTTAATCCATACATAAACGTTACACAAAATGTATCAAAAGTTGTATATTTTTGTCTCCTCACCAAACAGTGTTAGAATAAATTAAAACAAATACAAAAATAAAAATCTAATGCCCGTGATCAATTTTTTTTTTTTTTTTATTAGACTTTTATTTTTGTATTTGTTTTAATTTATTCTAACACTGTTTGGTGAGGAGACAAAAATATACAACTTTTAATACATTTTGTGTAACGTTTATGTATGTTTTATTATCTTTGCCTGGGAACAGTTGCATCAAGCAGCAGGACAACTGAGTGCATGGCCAAGAACAGTGTTCGCGTAATATGATGGGGATAGGAGTGTTTGGCACATCATACTTCTAACCCCACAGATGTCGTAATATCGTTCCGCTTATCGAAATTAGAGGGAGCGATTCGGCACTGTTTTCGTTTTCCGTATCTTAAAGCTTATGAGATTCTACAACCCGCATCAAATCTTGATCTTCAGATATTGTCTCTTCAACAAGTTCCGAATTGATGTTACTGAGTTAGCAACCGAATTATGCAAGCTAGGTGTATCGCCTATCAGAATCTCTTGTGGTTATAGTATATTTTGGGTGAGTTGCATAACGTAAACATCATTCCTGTAGCTCCTCTGAACCCCCCCCCCCCCCCCATACAGGCGTCTAATTATTATACCTCTCGAACACGGAAAGGGAATACAGTGACCTTTACTAAGTACTCCATTCCTGAGCACTACTAAAATTAACGATTTACGGAACACCAATTAAGAAATTTCAATACTTTAAAAGCTTTGACCGACCGGTCGGCAACACCACGCATTGGAAAACAGCCAGAACTTATGCAAGGTCCTAATTGGCCGTGTAAGGTACGGGGACGTCTGTTGTACGTGTGTTCGGCCTGAATGATAGCATTACTGTCTAAAGTGATGAAAAAGCTCATTAATCCAGAGTAAATTAAGTATTTGGAATGCAACGGACTTTTGAATGATCGGCAATACGAATTCCATGGTAGGCGGTCCACGGCATACCCCGGGGGTTCTCTATATTATACGGAGAACCAGCCCACATTTATAACCCAATTTCGCGCGCTAACCGCCCACCACATCAACCCCAATCCCTTCTGTCGGCCAATTTTACCTGCAAAAGGTATACCCCAAAAGGACGCATAACCTGAATTCATTATTCTATGTGGATAATGCACAATTGCATTCAGCCCTTTCCTGCCATTCGGCAACATTAAATCATAAACCACATGAGATTTCTACCGGAAGTCACAATTTCATGTTTGGTTAGCAACAGCAAAGTCTGGACAAACGATGCTGTTGCATCATCGCGAAACTGCTTGGGTAATATCGACCACTTTTAGTTCTTTTTCTTTCACGTGCTATTGTCCCAAGCCATCGCAGCGTCCTTTGACCTCCCTAGACACGGCTATTTGCTTGGGATCAATAAACTCTTTTGTTAGGTGAATAGCACAAGAAATATATTTTCCATCCCACCAATTTCCCCTTTTCGGAGTGCATTGCACTCTGAGAACAATCCAATATCAAACTGGGGTCTTGCGGTTACCATCGGTTTTGCTTTCGATGCACGCCAAAAGCAAAATCATCCCCGGGATCATCGCGTTTTCGTTTCGGTTCTCACATTCTCTCTTAGTCCATTGACTATTGAATTAACCCAAAAGAATTTATTCACCACGATGGGCGGGTGAAGGGAGAGAATGCAGATGATAGCGCGATCTAGATTGGTTTATCGTTGAATAGGACCAGTCAGTCTTTTTTCATCTCTGGTTAGAGTCAGTTGTGATTCAACCCCCTCGAGGAGTACAAATAACACAGCGTGGAGTGTAGAAACCAAGTGTAAAAGTCGTGTGCAGTCGGACAGTCCGCGTTATTATATATATATTTCCTTTATATACATTCAAGTGATTTCATTAAATTTTCATTCTCATTAATTAGGAGAAATTTCGAACGCAGTTTTCTCTCTTTTCGATGACATTTCCAAAAGTGGTCCCGAAACACATTAAAGAAAAATCACATAAAAATTATCTGTGTTACCTAATCCACCGAACAATATTATTCAAGAACGTGAAGCAGTGGAATTACCAAGTAAAAATAAAGAAATACGAAAAGAACCGTGTACTATGTGTATGACATCATTCTGAAAACAAGTAAAAATAAAGAAACACCAAAAGAACTCATTAAACAAGAAAACCTTCAGTATGTTTTTATTCTTTTTCTTTTTCCTGGATTCCTGGATATTTTCTGACCAGTTTTCGGCGGAACAATCGTTGGGTGCATTATTTATTCCTTTCTCTTGGAGATTAATTTGCTGTGGTAATCGGTGGGTGTTAAACGAACCCGTGTCGTGCCGGCACACAACTTTAGACATTTTGACCCCTATACCCGATATATGGACATCTGCGATTGAAGGCCATTGTGGGACAAGAGTGGTTGCATTGGATGTCTCCAAGGCTTTTAATCGCTTCTGCCACAGGGCATCGCTGAGCAATCTTCGCTCATACGACCTGTGGGGCTTTTCAGGGCCCGAAGAACCTCGCATCATTCTTAACCCCCATAAAAATCCTATAAACTCCTTAGCTACCCTTAATTCGAATCCTTGGCAAAACCTGAAAACAATTCGGTTGTCCCCCAGGACAACTGACATAAATACCCGTAATAGCTGAGGAGCTTTTCCCTAGATTCGACAGGATGTGTTTACCTTTTTGGCCATAGATCTGTAGCGGTTCCGCCAAAGCCTACGGTCTACTTACCTGAAAAAACCCCCATAACTACTACCCAACTCCCTTTAGTTTGCTAATGCAACAGTATTAGTACCTAAAAATGCTGCACGCATTTAAGAGATCAAATCTATGATCTTTAAGTCCCTGTAAAGAAAACTTACCTTCATGCATACTCTTCGCATACCATTGCTCCTTAAGATTTCTTTATTAACTTACCAGGAATTTCCAATCAATTTCGACATCTACGTCGCCAGTCAAATTTCCTTAGAGGAATTCCGGTAAACAAATAATTAGATTTACATACATTTGTAACCTTCATGACAGGGACCATAAATATCGCGCCGTCTGTTTTCTGAGCCGCGTCATATACCTTTTCATACACATTGCCTGGCAAGCTTTTTTGTTTGTCTTATCAATAGACAACCCAAGCAGCTGCATATAATTAGCGCAATAGACGCCGAAACCAAATTCTCCAGCATTTCCTAATGCAAACATGAACCCTGTTTCTACTGCAGCCAGAGATGCCATAAACATTCAATTTGCTTTTAGCACCTTTTTCTCCCAACGTCGAAAATAGCGACGAGGCATCGTGTAAACAATGACCCGCATTACCAACGGCGCATTTGGTCATTTTTCCCTATTGTCCTTGCCGCCTGCCTGCTTTCGAACACGTGCAACAACATTGAATCTGTTCGATCGCGCACATATACCACTGCACCAAAAAGATCGCATTTTCTTAGTGGTCACACCCTTAAGAGAAAAGGTTTTCTCTCTCTTCCTTTTTTCCTTAGCGGAATCATCTCTGCATGAGATGACGATCATGGAGTCGTATTCCAACCTTCAAGGCGGTCGGGTCGCCTGCCATCCACCGTGCCGGCGCCGGTACGGTGGGTTATCTATGAGTCGTTTTTCCTCCGCGGTCGTGAGTTTGAAGTTTGTGAAGTCTCGAATAAAACATAATTATAGTGTACACTGACTCGAAATTTCCAGAACGCATGACATATATGTTTGTAAAATGTTAAAACGACATAATTAGAATACAATACAGTTAAAATAAATCCAATACAATAAAAGAACATTAACTTTTCCTCCAGTGTTTTTGTGTGGCGTAGGTTTTGTTTTGTTTCGTTCTTTCGGTTCGGTGATTTGCGCGGCGAACAATACATGATGGAGGAGGAAGTAGAACGGAGTACCCATGCAGGCACATACTTCCTCCCCACAGATCCATCGGCCAATCTTACTATCTCTTAGTGCAGCGTAGCCATGGTAGGTTTCCTGCAAATGGCCTGGTGTTATTTTAAACAACACACATGTCACCACATCGACCGATAGGATGTTCTGATGATCGGAACAATGTGTACCCAGACACTGTTTCAATGCCCATTATCTCCCAAAACACTGGCTGGGCTATTGGCCGGCTTGCACATCTGCAAACCAGATGTCTAATAGCCTATAATGGGACATAACGAATGGGATAATAAAAGATCAGTCTCGATGGCGGGCGATCTTCTGCCAATTTAACATCACAGAAGAATCTAACATCGTCGCCTTATTATCCCTTACACACCACCCATAAAACGTTTCTGTCTAGTAATGTAGACAGAAGATATGATTTTCGTCCGGCGGCAATTTCTATCCAAACTAGGTGGCCTAAAAGACAAACACACAATAGAGTACCCTCGAGTACCTGTTAATATCATAGGAAACTATTTCTATGATTTATGACCGCCATTACGGCCAGCCGCAACCTCGTACTTCTAGTCGACCAGATGTGCATTGGTATTTTCCGTGCGCATCTGTAATTATTGGCATCGTCACCACTTCCAGCGTGTGGGCGTGTCCTCCTAACCGGTATGGTTTCTATAGGAATTTTTCAGTTGGAATTTCCCAGGGCAATCGCCATTGTATCCCTAATCCAACGATCGGATTGGTTCTTCGATGGCATACCATCTGATCCTCGATTCTACAAGGAATGTGGAGGACGATTGCTCCGGGCAGTCAGATATTAATCGTGAAAACGAACGCTACAGAGAGTCGGATTTCTTATTCCAAGTGTGCACATGCACCATGCGTCAAGAACCAAATTTAACCACCGGTAGAGTGTGCAAGAGTCGTGAGTGATTATTTAAAATATAATAGAGTCGCGGATGTCATTGTGCAGTTTCTTAATTTCTTAACGATTGAGTGTCGCTGTTGTGGACAATTTTATATGTACCTAGCATTGTAAGGAAGGATTCACCAGTTAGTGTTGTATTATCGAGTAGCGGCTAGTGTAATATCCGTCGGTTTTATACCATTAATAAAGAAAACTAATACACAAGAATCTTCATGTGCGTTTCATTAATCGGACAATTGTGCATCGGATTATCATCGATATTTGTTGGGGTTAGGAAAGAACTAGCGTCCATGTTTGACACATTAAACCTTACCCCACAGACCTTTCCCATCAGTTTTGCGACTGGACGAAGAGCTTCTTTGAAAATCTATCGATCCGGGTTGTTGTACAGGACGAGTTTTCGGATCTGTATCCTGTTACTTCCAGGGCGCCTCGAGGTTCTATTTTGGCTCCAACCATGTTTTTGTTTCACATAAATGATTTGTTGCAGTCAACAGCGTATTCAGTTTTACGCCTGAGAGCACGTTTGTTTCCTCTTTATCGAGTAATCGGCCGATTAGTGCATCAGCGTCGCGCCAGCTGAGATGTATCCAGATTGACTCTCTGCATCAAGACCTGGAAAGGTCCTGCAGTGGGGAAAGGCCAATCTCGTTGATTTCAAGGCAACGAAGGTACAATATTCAACATTCACAAGCAAAAGTGGATCATCGGTTCCACAGGCCTGGGTGGCCAGGCCATTGAATCTAGGGAAAGCATAAAATTGCTCGGGGTCATGGTCTGTGAAAATGTATCATGGCATAAACACGTGTTGAAGATCGTCACGTCCGTCTCTGGAAAACTGATTGTTGATATTTTACTTCGGCCCAACTTCTTCTCCTATATAAACCTCAAATTAGACCCGCGCTCCAATATTTCTCCCAAGTTTGGAGCTCTGCTCCTGAGCATACCTTTGATATACTTGACAGTATACAGAGCTAGTAATCCACATGATGAGGGACACGGCGCTGACGTCGGGACTACAGTCGTTTTCACATCGAAGGCGCGTACGGGATCTCTGTCTGCTGTTTTACAGGTATTATCCCCGGGATTGTTTTTCGGCGATTTGTGGGATGATCCTGCACAATTCGGTTTATTTGCGCTTCCCAATGCAATCGGACGGCTTCCACCAATTCGCGGGCCACCTTTCGACGGCGCAAACGCCTCTGCACCAGAGCTCGTCCCGTTACAGAGGTGGAAAGCTTTCCTCCCCGCGCGAGTGTTTCCGGCGCGTTAGAACCTGTAACTGCTCAAGAAAAAGTGCAACAGTTATCTATATGTTCGCCCTTCCTGAGAGAACTATAAAAAATCATAATTGTATGTTAAGCTCTTTGCTGAGTCAAATAATTTAACTTAACACGTCAATGAGCCAACACGGGTACCACATATAGATAGTCATTCCACTAACACGCTAGACCTAATTCTCACCTGCCACTCAAGCAAATAAAAAAATTGAAGTTTCTTCGCCCTTGACCACGGTATCGTGTCAGCTAAATTTGCTCTAACCAACAGCAACGCTAACGAGAAAACTCCCAAATACCAGTATTGCCCTACGAGGAAGCCAACAGGGAAGGTCTGAACGACTTTTTTGGGAAGTTAAATTGGTCGTTATTTTCCCTCAATAATGATGTTGACTCTATAGCGGACACAATGACAGACGCGATTCTGCTTGGTATGCGAGCCTTTATTCCACACAGAGTAAAAAGTATCAAACCCAAAAGAAATATGTGGTTCGATTCCGGGTGCAGAGAAGCTATTAAGGCTAACATGTTGAACTTCCGGTTGTATAAATCAAACAATACTGAGGAAAACAGGAAAATAGTAAGGAGAGCTAGAAATTACTGCAGTACTCATATTCAAGGCGCAAAGTTCTGACATGACCAGAGAGTGGGACCAAAAATAGTACACTCTCCCACAGGTAGTAGAAACTTCTGGGCATTCGTGAAGAACATTTAAAAATCGGTGTCTTCATCCATTCCTTCGCTAATAGTCGATGAGAGACCAGTCACCAGTGCTATAGAGAAAGCGAATCTACTTCCAGCACATTGTGCAACCAACTCAACGCTGCCTGATACTTCCGCGTCAACTTGATCTTAAGGAACACACCATGAGTCAGATTCACTTCCAAACGCGTACTGTTGCCCGGGCACTCAAAGAGCTAAACGCAAACAAATCCGCTAGTCCGGATTGCATTCCCCAAATTAAGGAAATGTTCCTTGTCATTTGATAAACCACTGCGGAAATTCTTCCATTTATCTTATGGTACTTGCCGTTTCCCAAATAGATGGAAATCAGCGAACATTCAGCCAATTCCCAAAAAGGGTGACAAATCGTCCTTCTCTTCTTATCGACCCATAGCACTAACTTCTATTATCTCCAAGGTAATGGAATGTTGTGGCGGTTCCGCCTAACCCCACTGTTACTGACCTGAAGAACCCCCATAACTTCGACCTAACCACATAAGTTTCGCTAATACAATCGCATTAGCACCCTAAATGCTTTACGCATCTAGGTTATCTAAGGTATAACCTAAAAGTCCCGGTAAAAGAATCCTTACCTTTCATGCATCTCTTCGCATACAAATTCCCTATAAGAATTCCCTCCTAACTTATCATGATTGAAATTCGGCACTTCGGTGCCAGGCAAATTTCAATCTCACCAAGTGCATTTCCCCTTAGATAAATTCCTGAGAACAAAATGATTTGGTTTACATACAATGTAACCATCATAACAGAGATCATAAACATTGCGTCGCCTATTTCCCAGCCTCACCATGTGTATAATAAATCTCCTTACATACACATTGGCTGGCGACCTATACCCAAGGGGAAAAAACAAATATACACATCTTGTGTCTTAAGGCATCAACGCGAGCGTTCCAGGAACGTTACAACCTACAACTGTTCAAAAAGAACTGCAACAGTTATTTGGTGGCATCTCGGGGCGGCCACTCGGCGCTATAGGTTCGCCTCTCCCGAGAGAACTCTAATAAAAAATTAAATCCTACAGCATAGGCAAATGCAAATAGGAATTGAATACCTACCCATACCAGCGATGCGATAAACACCGTTTCACCGTAAACAAGCTAAAACCAATTAGCACAATGTTCATGATGCATTGCGGCTGTCAATACAGCTGCTATGCATATTGTAGACAACGATCATCAACGGTCCCTTTGTCTTACATATTCCTGGATGCGGTTCCCAGTAACTATATAACATAAACAAATATATTCACGATCCCTTTTCCCTTTCTTTGTTTTAGATTCGTCCCCATGGCTTTGATCTATGAAAGAACCAATGTGCACACATACATGTGTACCACCATGATCTTTATTACGAGATCTGGTTTTCTGTTCCACAGAGAGAGACTTTACGTCTCTCTTGTGGTAAGTAGAAACATGTCCTTAGCGGAGAGGATATCCACCACCACCGAATCGAGGGTGAATCGAGATCCAGATTCCAACCCTCGATTCAGTCGTATTACATCCATCAAGTCGGTCGGGTCTTCTACCGTCCGCCGTACCGTGCGTACGGTACCGTGCGTCTCCTTATTAATTAAAAACGTTTCCTTATTACGTCCCTTGTCAATGGAGTAATTAGTGTTTGACGTCACACCTAAATAAAATCCGCAGTGAATGTACGTACCATGTTTTCAAGTAGTTATAAATATTTTATTACATAAAATTGATCCCGTAAAAGCAGTAGTGTAAAAATCTAAAGTTAACAATAAAGATACGATAAATTAAAGCGGTGATCACCAGCCACAAAACGTGTGTTTTATTTTTCACTTGTGCGACCTTTCTTTCAGCAACTCTTTCGAAATATTGGAATCAAATGACCTCCTCAATGACCGCCAATATGGGTTTCGTAGCAACAGGTCCACAGAAGATCTGTTGGTGTAGCTTATCGAAAAGTGGAGCCATTCCATCCACTACCTCGGTGAAAGCAAGGTAGTAGCATTGGATATTTCAAAAGCCTTCGACAGAGTTTGGCATCCAGACCTTTTGTCAAAATTGCATTCCTATGGAGTGGACAAATCCCTGATCCAATGGATAAGAGACTATATTTCTGGCCGTTCAATCCCAGTGGTTCTTGATGGATTCAAATCGGTCTCCCATCAAATTAATGCAGGTGTTCCCCAGGGTGCGGTACTCTCACCCACTTTCTTCCTGATCTTTATAAATGATCTCTTGTCAATTACCCACAACCCAATTTACTCGTTTGCTCATGATACCACGTTGAGTTTCTCATACTCATACGAACACTCCCGTCAAAATTCTTCGAGCGTCACTACCAACCAGCAACTTATGCCTTATACATTGAATTCTGACCTCAGCAACATATATCAGTGGGGATTATCTAACCGAGTAGAATTCAATGCCCAAAAAACTCAGTGCTGTCTCTTGTCGTCAAAGGCGAGCCCCAAAGTAAATATTATATACTGGCTATGAACGGCAGTTGCATCGATGAAGCTAAGGAACTATCAATGCACGGCACTCGAATTATTTCGACTCTTAACTGGAATGACCACATATCTGAAGCTGCGAAAAGTGCAGCCAAATGTATGGAGTTCCTTAAGAGATGCAAAAGATACTTCACTCCATCCAACCTGGTCACTATTTACAAATGTCCAAAAATGGAGTTCAACTCCTATATTTGGTCAGGCGGATCCAAAACTGCACGACACATGTTCGACAGGATGCAAAAACGAGCAGTGGTGGTGGCGTTTGGCGAAACCGCCACAAGGTAATTCGGAGTTGTATTTCGTGTATACTGGTCGAGCGAAACCAGGGAAAACGATAAAGATTCCTGAACCCTGTGGAGAAGGGCAGAGTACCCCTCGACACCTTCCACATGGGTCCTCTGGCATTAACCAAGAAGTCTTACGCACACATCCTGGTCATTGTGGACGCATTTTCCAAGTACCTTTGGCTGTACGGCACATAATCAAGGCCATCCGCAGAAGTCATCTGCCATTTGCGAAGGCAGTAATTTATCTTTGTAAAACTTCGGAGGAATATTTCCGACAAGGGTACTGTGTTTACTTCAAAGGAGTTTGAGAGTTATTGCCGCGAAGAGGCCATTCAGCACATTCGGGCAACCACGGGGATGCCATGGGTCAACGGTCAAGTTGGAAGGGTGAACTGCACCCTAATACCACTGCTGACAAAGCTATCGGCTCCTAAACTGTGAGCGGTATTGGGATCTCGGTACCGTATAAATATGCTATAACACCACGCCGTATCGGAGTATAGGGATGTCACCATACGGATTAATGTTCGGAGTCGACACTCGTTTGAAGGGCGATCAGCAGATTAAGGAACTTCTCGGGGAAGAATTGATTGCCTCAGTCGACGACCAACAAGGAAAACTCTACAAACAGGCAAAGGAGAATATCCAACGTATTCAGTCCGAAAACAAACGAAACTTCAGTAAAAACAGTAAGGCGGCGTTCCGATATCAAGAAGGCGATATCGTCGCTATACGCAAAGTACAGCAAGGAGCTGGCTTAAATCTCGCACACAAGTTCCATGGACCGTATGTTGTTATCAAGACCATGCGCATCGATCGCTACGTTGTGCGTCGAATAGGAGAGAGTCTGGGGCCCAAACAGACATCATCCGCTGCCGACTATATGAAACCCTAGGCAAGCAACGACAGTGAGGAACTATTTAGTAGTGACGAAGAAGCGAAGGAGATGAACATTCGGGTCGAATGTCCAGTCAAGACGGCCGAGTGTGGAATGGAAATGACGGACGTGAATTTGTTATAAACTATAGTTCACAGTCACATCGGGACAATGGAGACAAGCTGAATTTCGTTTAGCCCGACAACTCACAGTCAATCGGAGCAGGGCACCCTAGATAGGGCGCGCAAAAGAATGAAAGCGAGTCAGTAACGAAAGCTTTAATAAAGTGAATACTTTTATAACACAATATGGTAATCTACCACGGCATGAACCTCGATAGAATTTGGTTCTGCGCCGAAATGTAATACGTGCTCTACAATGGCTTTCTTTTCTTTTCTATAAAGCATCCCGATATAGTTTTATTTTGGTACTTCGTATAAACAAACCAGTGTCTCTTAAAAATTGTGAAATACACAAGCCTTTATTTTACCCATGGCAGTAGAGAGATTAATAATATCATCCCAGTAAGTCAGTAATGCACAGTTTTCCTGCATTCAATTGCTCTTACAGACTCTTTGTTAATTGTCCTGTAGCTTAATTACCTTTTACTTATACGTTCAACAGTCTATTGGTATTAAGAGTTAAATCAAATAAATAACAGTTCACAGCTCGGATTAGTCACACCGCGTGCGTGATCGAGTACTCTGAGAATAATTAGCAATTTTATCCACATTTGATGTATCCCGATCAAATGAACCTTTACAGAGCACTGCCATTTGTAGCAACGTAAACGAAATGACATAAATTTAATATCACATCACCCTCTAATAGCCGACAGTGTTGAAGATATTACGGAGTGTCGACCGGTTACGTAACCAAAATCGTAACTTCACAGCCATGATTGAATCGACGTTCCAGATTCATTTTTATTCCTACAATTATGTTAGCCGTGAGGTTTTTTTCAGTTATTCGCGATAAATAATGAATATTGTTTTCTCTGGCAAAACTAGAACTGGTCCTTGCGACGTCTGCTACAATTGCTACCAAGTGTTGTTGATGCATCTAATGCAGGCACGAGGCTGAGAGATGGAGGCTTCGACGGGTGTCAAAATTAAAGATAGCTACTTAATTGGTTTAATTGAACGGGTCTAGAGTATCAGTTTAAACGGCCGTGTGCATTGAGTTATTATATAAGTGAATAAAATAAACTCCTTAATGTCAATTGAAGAGCAAGATAAAAGCTTAATACTCGACACGAAATTTGGATATAAATCTTTGGTATAGATGCATTAAATATTCAAGTGCGATTTGGCAAGAAAAGTAACTTACGGTGTAATTGCTTTTTGTATCGTAACTTGTGATTTAGACCAAAGCGATTAGTTTTTGCACCCATGTCAGAACCGACTTCCGTGAACTGTGAACGGTTTATGAGGACCCAAGCCTCTATCTTTGAATTGTTTCATAAAAATTTAGTTTATATAAGCAGAGATATTCTAAAAAGCATGTTTTCAGAGGAAGTTATAAATTATAACAATTAGATAGTTAAATTTTTATAAACCAGCTACAGGTGTACTGAATTCTCAGAAATATTCGGATTATGATTTTACTTTCCAGAATGACTTGAATGTGATAGTCATTCTCTACTTCCCATTTAAAGAAATTTATTTTACAGTTACTCAAATTTATTATAACTCTGATGTAGTGTATATAAGATTATTGTCCATAATTTTGTTTAAAGGCACACATGGTGTCTTTTAGCCCAAGTACATTCGATTGTTGAACTGATTGCAAGTTATAAGTATAGATCCAAGTTTTATTCACAGTAATTATACATTGAAGAGCATTATCACACATAGAAAGCATCTCTGACGTTACTTGTTTTTGTTTAAACAAGTTCGATGCTTTTAGAACAAAGCGAGAAGACACAAAGAAATTCCCAAATCGTTCTTTAAATAGTTTGTATAGTACCTGTATGAAGTTAGAATTAGATATGTTAGAATTAAAGTTAGTGCGGAAGTTAGAATTTAACAAGTAACTATCGAATTAAAAGGGAACAAATTCTGAACATACGTGAACAACTCAGAGAGACACAAAGATAATCCCACATCGTTGTTTAAATAGTTTGTGTAGTATCTGCTTGAAGTTAGAATTTGAAATGTAAGAATTAAAGTTAGTGCGGAAGTTAGAATTTAACAAGTAACTGTCGAATTAAAAGGGAACAAATTCTGAACGTACGTGAACAACTAAGAGAGACACAAAGATAATCCCACATCGTTGTTTAAATAGTTTGTATAGTATCTTCTTGAAGTTAGAATTAGAAATGTTAGAATTAAAGTTAGTGCGGAAGTTAGAATTTAACAAGTAACTATCGAATTAAAAGGGAACAAATTGTGAACGTACATGAACAACTCAGAGAGACACGAAGGTAATCCCACATCGTTGTTTAACTAGTTTGTATAGTATCTGCTTGAAGTTAGAATTTGAAATGTTAGAATTAAAGTTAGTGCGGAAGTTAGAATTTAATAAGTAACTATCAAATTAAAGGGGAATAAATTGTGAACGTACGTGAACAACTGAAGCTGATGCAGTATGTAGGAACAAAATAGAGGAGTGAGCGTAGCATCTTCGCCTTATCAACTGTAAGCAACAGCTTACTTTAGACGTTCTAATGCGTGAGATGATTTAAAGCAAAAAGCAAAAAGAATAATACTTTTTAAATGGTCTCCCGATCCCTTGATATACTAATATTTTGAAATTTTTTTGGAGTCAATGGACGATTGTACGTCGTTGGATGAAAGCCTTCCTGATGAAGCTCGTCTTCGACCGTCTTAGAAACCTTACCGTGTCATTTCTAGTACTTACAAACTTGTGGTGGCGCAAGGCTAATAATCTTGCCCGGAAAAACAAATTATTATGGACGATTTAACAAGTCTCGGATAAGGACCGGATACCGGTGGAGAGACTTGCTAAATAAGGCCAAGACCGGATCCCGGTTGTAGTGCCGATGATGATGATGATGATGACAAACCTGTGGTGTCATTTAATTTTATTGCCGTAACCCTTTTGCAAGATTCTTAAAATATTAGAACAAGAAATATTATTCTTTAGATAAAATTTGGTGCAAACTTTTTATTATAAAGATGTATCCATATTAAAAAAATCACCGGCAACAATTTTTTTGAAGCAAAAACACTGTTACTATTAACTACACAAAACAAATGTAGTAACATTTTTATCACTCATTCACAACAATGATATCAAGGTTTCAAATAAATATATAAATCGATATTCATAACCTTGAGGAGATTGGATCAGGGGGTGAAGAGTTGAAGGGAAGTGCATAGGAACGATGGCGTACCCGAGTCACTGAGGTCATGAATTTTCGGGACCCTATAGACCAATAAATAAGAGTAGTAAAAGTAATAGATATTCGTAATACGAGTACTTTTTATAAATACGCTTGGATTACTTTTTGTCCACAATAAGCGTTCGCTACTTTGCACATCGCGTAAATTGTACCAAAGATCAATTGAATTGAGTATGAAACTCGGGCTAAGAGCTCCACTTGAAGTGTGGCTCAATGAATCCAATTAAAGAGAAAGAATTAATTGAAGCTGCCCCTTTCGAAACTTCTAGTAAACTTTGGAAAATTGGAACTAGTCAGGAAAACTGGACCCAAGTAGTGTGACATTTTTGGAAAAAAAAAAAATAATGCATTTAACAATACCATATTAAAATTTCAGGAGTACGAGCCAAACAGTATTCGAACAGCAGCCTCCTAAAAAGCAGCGACCAGATAGTTGGTGGTCCAGGGATGTAGAGAGATAGCGCGGAAGATCAACGTCCAAATCAATTCAATGCCCACACTATAGTACTTCTCGAGCTCAATTTCGTGTGTGGAACGACGGAGGAGGCAAAGAGAGCGGTTCCAGCGGAGCCCTTGAAGCCCTCGGAGCAAGTGAGTTTTCCGATGTTCAGTGAAGAAGTGGTAACTTAGTAAAGTCATTTTTAACTGCAGTAGAGAATGTGTATATATGAAGTCGGGAAATCGAACTGGCGCAGAAACTGGTAAGAAGGGAAACATTAATCAATCACACCGCTATCAGTGTGGCATTTTTCGTTTCGTGCTGTTCGTCACTCTAGTGTACGTGTGCGCATGTTACTGTGTATTGTGTATATTTTGTGTAATATACCACAAAATCATCTAAATGCCGTTTACAACATCAAATCAACAAGAAAGAATTGTTTTCTATTATTTTATTATATCTTTGCAATTTATATTTTATTAATGTCGGTTTTTCGTCTTTTACATTGTTTTGTTTATTATCGTATTTGATGGTCCCATCCAACGGTGGGTTGTTGAACACAAATTGGAAAAACTCCACCAAAGAAACAAATGGGTGAGTTCCTTTTGAGGCGCAATAATTCAAAATTCATGCAAACATTTTCTTAGCACGACATAAATACGACTCTGGACGCGGTACTATATTATCTTCCCTCCTTCCGCTCTCCCCTCCTCCCGCTCTCCCCTCCTCCCGCTCTCCCCTCCTTCCACTCTCCCTTCCTCCCACTCTCCCTTCCTCCCAGCCCCCCCCCACTCTCCCCTCACACTCTCCAAAACCGATTTCCCCGTATACATAGCGATAGAAGAATCCAATCCAGCCTGTACGGCAGTAATTCTCTGAAACTAAATCCCCTATGCACGCATAGCAACCCTTTTCAAGTTCTCAGTAAGTCGCAGTGAATTTTACTTGGCGATGACTCCACTGCCACGGCACTATGAATGGATTCTTGCCCATTTTCAGTCAGTCGAGTTTTAACAACCAATCGAGAATGGTCCGAATTCTACGCTCGAGGAGCGCGGTCGAGTGTCTTTAGCATTTCACGTTTGTCCGTTGCGTTTAAACACCATAGCCTTACATAACAGAAATAGAAACCGAGTGTCTTAAGCATTTTACGTTTGCCCGTTGCGTTTAAACATCGCCACTAACAAAATGAAAATAGAAATAGTGACTTTTCGGAGCTTGACCATTATTTCCCCACTACACGCGTTGGTTCCTCGCGTATAAACGCTAGTTTAACAAAATAAAAACAGAAACAGTGACATTTCACACCTCGACCGTCATTTCTCCACTACGCGCGCTCGCCCGTCGCGTATAAGCATTAGTTTAACAAAAACAAAAACAGAAACAGCGACATTTCCGAGCTCAATCACCACCTCCCCGCTACACGCGTTTGTCCGTTGCGTACAAACACTAGTTTAACAAAAATAAAAACAGGAATAGTGACATTTTATAGCTCGGCCATCATTTCCCCGCTACGTGTGTTTGTTCGTTGTGTTCGAACGGTAGTTTACCGGATAAAAAGGGAGGAAAACACAATCATAACCAAGGTGTATTACAACTAATAAACGAAACCCAATTGCAATTAATTAAAGAACCCTTTACTACAAACCATTCGCCGTGTTTTATTTGACATTTTGGCGAGCCGCGTTCGGAGTGACATCGGTGAGAATTTACTGAAACCACGCCCATGCAGTCGTAAGAGTTGAATACCCCACATTAGTGTACCATAAAAAAACAAATAAAATATGACCAACCGCGTTCTGGTGTTTAATTCTTCCTCGTTGTTTTGGTGCTCGGATTTTTGGAGACAATCTCTTTGAACAATCGTTGGGGTGAAAAGTGCCCGTGATCGGCACCCGAACCATAACCCCCACAGGGTTCCCAATAAATTTTGGATTTAAACTATTTATTATGAAACATTTTTAAATTTTAAAAATAATAGTAATATTCTAATACTAACACTAGTAATCTCTATGAAAATAAAAATAAATAAGTATAGGGTGGGCCATAAATGTTTGCAAATGGCAACACTTGATGTTTGAATAACCCTTAGAAGGAGGGGCGCGCGAGTGGCGGAGCGTAATAAACGTATAAACAATTACAACAACAACGCAATAAACAATTCCCCTACACTCGCGCGCCCCAATCTCTAACGGTTTTTAAGAAATCAAGTGTTGCCATTTGCAAACATTTTTGGCACACCCTGTACAAAATGACCGGTTTTACACAAGCCGAAACACGATAGGGTTGCACTTAACACAACGAATTAATATCCGCGCTCAATGAAATTGTATCTTAATATATTGGTCATCTACAGTAATATGATTCCAAAATTATCATGATGTTGTATTCCAGAATACTACCCTTATTAAATTTAACACTGAATCTCCTAACACATCCTTAAAAACTTCACTTAACATATATTACATTCTCACTTAATACATACCATTCATAAACATTCACAATATTACCAGTTACAGCACACTTAATAACCTGCACCTTTTTATTTATTCAAAACATAGTAACTTGGATTTTCGTCCAAATTGATTCATGTGAAAAGTCACAGAGAGAAAATAGAATAGAAAAAATTCAGTTCCGAACGAGTTGAGTTCGGAAGTTAGTTTTGAGAAATAAGTTCACAGAAGTTATTAGAGACAGAGGAGTTAAATAGATGAAAAGAAAAATGTATCGAAATAAATAAAAATTAATTTAAACTAAAACAAGAATTAAAAGAAATAAAAACAAATAAACAATATCAATTAAAAAGTAAATAAGACAAATAAATTGTAATCCGCGTAGTAAAAAGATAATAATTAAAATACATTGAAGAAATAAAGAAAGTAAAATATAAAACATCAAATCAATCTCTGTTAAATTCCTTGCGGTAAGATCGTTTCGAAAAATAAATGGTTAAATCGAGATTCATAGGTGGATGTCGTGACGAGCAAAAAAAGAAGACAGACAGAAGACGTCTTACCATCCTCTAGAAAAGAAAAGGTCCACGCTCTTCCCTCAACCGAGGAAGCACGGCGTCTGGACGATCATCAATGATAAACCAACACATTTCACATCTGAAGTTTTTTTTTTATAATACGTCCGTACAAAAGGGACTTTAAATGAAAGGTACTGGGGAAGAAGAGGGGGGCAGTCCAGAAAGAAAATAATCATACATACTGATCTTTAATATCTGAAGATGAGAAACCACGTCACAAAGCAGAGCTTCATTCGACTGAAGAACAATTCGCGTTGGGCATTCTCTAACTGACAGCCTTTCCTAGGGAATAATCAACTTCCGAATTCACTCGAGCGGTGTTTGTTTTAGTATTTGTAAAACAGGGTCATGTTTCTATGATTTCCAATACAATATATTTCTGATGCTACGAATCACATGTGGAAATTGAGTTTTAGCATGAAATGACAAGACGAATACTAGTCTTATGAATTATGGTAAAGTATTTATTCCATCTCTTAAGAAATTTTAAGAACATTTCTGCCCCATTCGTGACTTCGAATATGTTCTAATTTTTATTGAGAGTAAAATTAATTTGAGAGACGAGTGTAGAAAGTCGATATCATTCTTCGAAGTAGTGAAGTTGCTGATTCCAAATAATGCCATGGACAGTCAGAATTAAAGCACACTGCATCAGACAACGGCCCAATGTACACGAGGATGTCTCACTTGCTGCTTAAGCTGTGTATATGTTACGTTCTTTTTGCATTGTGTTCTTCGCTACAACTTTGATGATAGCCGTGCCATTCATAGACAATGGGCGTTATTAAGAAGACCAGTGTTAAATTTGTAAGATACAGATTTAAGGTATTACTTAAATTAAATGCACAAGAACGCGTTCTCTTATCTACTAAATGATTCACTGAGCGAAAGCATCGCCAACTGCATAAGAGTGCAACCTCGAAAAAATGCTGAGACTCTGAACTTGCTTAGCAGACCTGATTTTATCATAGCAGTACACAAAATTACTATAATGAGTGGCTATCATGAAGTCATGAAATAAAGACAGTAGGTGTGCAATCTTATTCCGAGTTTTGGGCATCGCTAGGTTGATGCCTTTCAGTGCATATCATATGGCATCACTTCTTTATATATATATATATATATTATTGTAAATTAAAATTCAGCGTTCTGGGCAATTCAATTTTCTCGAAATCCATTTCTATAAAAAATCGCATTAGTTAGTACAAACGTTGTAAAATGTGACCAAATTTAGATGAAGGGTTGGCCACCTTGTATTTGAACCATCACAAAGCTTTTGTAGGAAGTTGCTGACGTTTTCATGATTTATTTCAAGGAAATTATTTACCACAATCTTCCAAGCCTAACAATTTTACACCTATTTTTAACAACCATATCGCCCTGAATTACTTTACTCGTATAGAATTTTCGGTACCGGGCGTCCTAATTAACTTTATATAAAATCCAATTTTATATTCCTCTTTCTTGACTTTCAAGCAGTTTCTTTACCAATCTTCTTGTTTTCCAAATGACGATTTTTGAAAAGTTATGAGGTATTCATTATCTAACGCTAATATTCCAATGATTCCCATATGTTTCGGTCGTTGCAACCACACAGCCGAGGTAATAACTCAGGCTGAACTTGGATTTATTTTCTGTGAGAGCTCTTGTTTCTAGCAATCCCTTATATCTCCCCTTTGTTAGTTCCTCATGAAACAATCTGGGAGAGGCGATCTTAATCCAGTTTTGTCTGCTGGAAGTTACATCTGACAAAGAAATCCTTATGCACGAAATATTTGAAAGTGTCTGCCAGCCAGTTGAGATCTTTCTGCCACTGATTCGTACAACCTCGCCCCGAACTCTGTAATTATATTCACAAATCAAATGTGAATTGTTGTGGCATTCAAATCGAACGATATAGCTTCCTCTCGCTTGTTAATTTAATTCGCTTGTTCCAATGATTGATATCTCTTGCCTTGTTACTATCGTACAGTATGTACATTCAATTGCTTGTGGATTATCCTGCAGGCGTCGCGGAACTAGGAAATGCAGTTTTATAGTAAGTGGTGCTCACTGAAAAGTTAATAATCCGTATGTGTTACAGCGACGCTAACATGCCATTCAATATTATGAAAGTTACCATTAGACTTGTAATTTGATGTATTCCAGGTAACTACCTAATGGAATTATCGAGTTAACTTCTGGTATCCCATGCTACTGCTCTGCTAATCTAAAAAATGTAATACACGCACGATACTCTAATGCGCCAATGGCATATGTTTTCAAATATTACATGCAAGTCTTCATTTTTTCAAGGATTATTTCTGTGTAATAAGTCAATAGGCACTACTTCTTCGGTTTCCTTGTATATTTCCATTTATCCACGGCTTTTCAATCTCCTTTAGGATCAAACTATTAAAATTAGGATCTAGCTCCGATTTTTGTACAACACCCGCATGTGACGGAATCTCTTATACCTACATCTCGCATAGCATTAACACTACGTACGATTGGGAGAAAAGGGAACTGATGGGGAAAGGTGATGTCGATATACAATGACATTAAATGCCTCAAGATTATAAACATGTTAGTTGATACCACTTTACCGCTTTTGGCCTGAACACAAGCTGTAAATCATGGGATAGATTCGCCAGATACACTTTTGAATTTGTACCGGCGCTCGTATACTCAAAAAGCGGCAGATTTAAAAATATCCTGACCACGATGAAGTTCCTCTAATTCACTTAAGGAATTATTCTTCTTTGCTAGATCCTATTTAACTACCGAATTTCTAAATAGAAGTCCGTGAATATTTAACTCACTTAATAATAATGTATACATATAGATGTAAACGAGGAGTCCCTCTAATATATGACCTATTTCATATATATATATATATATATATAAACAAAAAAAAAAAGATGTTCGCCGAAAGGCATATATAAATATCAAGTTGTAATGTGTTATTTAGAGAGCTCGCATAGAGCCAGTAAGCTAGTTTAAGGACTGTGATTGTAGAAAAGGGTTTAACATTTACCCCTAATATTATGCATGTAAAAAGAATTAGGAAAATAAATGTGGTTTAAAAACTAAAAAAAAAAATTTTTTTAACTTAGTCCTACCATCGATCTTAATTTACTAAAAAGCGGAGTCACTCAATCCAGCTTTTATAGGAAAAGTAGTGCCACTAAAAAGTAGTGTCAAAAAATATTGACGTTTAAGTTTACTATTAGCCACAACTTGACTAAACTGGTGGAGGAACCTACGCGGGTGGCAGAAAACGAAGCGATTTTGAAAAAAAAGCTGTGGATCTATATCTATCGTCCGGCCAATATTTATTCCTGTGACAGTTGGAAACTCAGAGCACTGTTTGCTATCGGTTTTACAATCACTTACAACACAAACAACCAACCAACCTGGGCAGCCTCGTTAACTATGGAACAACGGGTGTGCTGATTTTGAACTATGAGATTTCTTCGCAGCCCTTCCGTGATCTACTTTAGAAACTTTGCCGTCAACGTCTGCGCAGAGTTAACCGCTGAAATTATTTTTCTCTGTATTAAACGTAAACGCCTCAGAGTGATCCACTTAGAAAGATATGATGAAGTCAACGCATGAAGATACGCGACATTTCGGAAAGCGACAATGAGACTCTTCAAATGCAAAAAACGCGAATGGTAGAAGACTCGGATCGAAAAAATTATAGAAAATTCCAGAGCAAAGAACATCAAAGGTCTGTATGCCGGCTTCAATTCAACTAGAAGTGGGTACCGAAGGAGATCCAAAATAATTCGAGACACCTTCGGCTGTCTGGTCACAGATACAAATAATACCGTGACAAGATGGAATCAGTACTTTGAAAATCTGCTCAATGTGCGCACCTATCAACCACAAATAAACGCACCAGACGTACATGCTGCTGAGCCTCAGATCACAGGGCCATCTTTCAACGAAGTTGTAGACGCAATAAATCGATCGAAAAACAACAAGCCTCCCGGAGTGGACTGCACACCAGCAGAGCTTATGAAGCATGGAGGAGAGGCAACCGCTCGAAAGATCCACCAATTGATTAAAAGAATGTGGGATAAGGAAGTCACTCCGGAAGAATGGAAAACCTCAATAGTCGTCCCTATTTTCAAAAAAGGTGACAGATCTGAATCCGAAAACTACAAAAGAATATCATTGCTCCCAACCACATACAAAATACTATCAAATGTCATACTGGCGAGAATCACAACGTACGCAGAAGAAATACTGGGAGACTACTAGTCCATATTCCGCAGGAACTGGTCAACAAGCGACCAAATGTTCACACTGGGAAAAGAAGTGGGAATACGGAGAGACGGTTCGTTGACTTCAAAAAGCCTATGACTCAGTCGCAAGGCAAAGACTCTGCCATATTGTAGTTGAGCTGGGAATTCCAAAAAATATGCTGCCTTCATTCAAATATTCATGAACGAAAACAAAGGGCGAGTTAGAATAGAAAACCACCTCTCCGACCCATTTGAAATCCGGGACGGACTAAAACAGGGGATGTCGTCTCACCATGTCCCTTTAACTTTGCCCTCGAGTATGT
This sequence comes from Microdon myrmicae, assembly GCA_963931805.1. Taxonomy (NCBI): domain Eukaryota; kingdom Metazoa; phylum Arthropoda; class Insecta; order Diptera; family Syrphidae; genus Microdon; species Microdon myrmicae. The sequence continues at coordinate 145,061,328 of OZ007497.1, forward strand.
CATCAGAAAGGTACAAAACGACAACATGGCCGGATCATCCCTGAACGGGGTCACACATGTGCTCGCATATGCGGATGACATCGCCGTTTTGGGCGATAATCTAGAAACTGTAAGTAAAAACTGTGAAACCATCATGCAAGCGGCAGAAGAGGTGGGCCTAGAAATAAATGAAGACAAAACAAAATACATGATTATGGCCAGAGGGGGCGGACCTCAGAGAACACACATAAACATCAGGGGAAATATATCCGAAAATGTCAAAGAATTTAAATATGGGAACAATACTGACGGCCAGTAACGAAATGTCGATGGAAATTAACAAAAGACTACATTCCGGCAACGCTAGTTGGCACGCAGTCCGTAAACTGCTGAAATCCCAACTGCTATCACGTAAGGTTGCCTTTTATATTTCGGGATTAGAAACACAAACAAATATTGATCATCGAAAATCACTTTAATGTTTTTCAAAATATTCCCCATGAAGATCTATACACTTTTGCATGCGTTTGAACCAATTGTCGAAGCACTTTTGCCACTCTGATTGAGGTATCTCCAACACATGCATTCTGAATGCAGCAACCGCTTCTTCAGGTGTCGAAAAACGTTGACCTCTCAGTTTGTTTTGTACGTACGGGAATAAAAAGAAGTCATTCGGTGCCAAGCCAGGACTATACGGCGGATGACCCATCAAATCGATGTTTTGGGTGCTCAAAAATGCAGTTGTCGCAGCCGATGTGTGAGAGCTTGCATTGTCGTGGTGAAGAGTGATCCGTCTTCGGCGGTTGGTTTTCCTGATTTCTTGGAAGACAACTGGCAAACAAATGGTTGTGTACCACTCAGAATTGACTGTTCTGCGTTGTTCTAGTGGTACGGTTGCGACATGTCCAGTTTTTCCGAAAAAACAGGCGACCATTTGCTTGGAAGTGCTTCGTGCGCGTACAACTTTTGTTGGATTTGTATCATCTTGAAATACCCAAACAGTCGACTGCTGTTTACTTTCGGGTTCATACGCGTAAATCCACGATTCATCACCAGTCACGATGTCATAGACGTGTTTCGAAGCACCGCGACCGTATTTTTTGAGCATATTCCAATATCAGTTCGCGCACAGCATCAATGGTTTTCGGAACAACAACTGATTTTGGACGACCTTCACGAAATTCATCTTGGAGGGAACTACGACCACGATTGAATTCACCATAGCATCGATAAACACTGGTCCTTGATGGAGCTTCATCGCCAAAAATTGAATTAAGTTCATCCATGCACTGTTGCTGAATTAATCCACGCCGAAAGTTGTAAAAAATAATCGCACGAAAATGTTGACGATTTAATTCCATTTTTGGGCCGAGATGAATCTTTTAAGTTACTGTAAACAACACAAATAGCGCTCGTATGTCAAAACGTTCTGAGTGCGTATAACCTCAAAAATGTCCAACTTTACGACAGAGCTGTCAATTGCCGGATTGCAACGCTAGGGTTGCCAAATCCCGAAACATAAGAGGCAACCCTCGTTTAAAGCTCCGTGTTTATAGAAACATATTCATGCCAATTGTTCTATACGGATGCGAAACATGGGCTCTCACAAAACGGGAAGGAAACGAATTTCGCGTATTCGAGAATAAAGTCCTAAGTGGTATCTTTCGCGGCAAATATGATGAGGAGGCAGGACAATGGAATTGGAAAAGCTATACCGCAAACCTACAATAGTGAGAGTAATCAAGTCGCGGAGATTAAGATCGGCCGGTCATGTGGCGCGAATGGGCAACGATAGGACCGTGAATAGACTTCTTGACGGTAAGCCAACGAGAAAGAGACCGGCAGGGCGGCCGGGACGGAGATGGGAGGACAATGTTAGGTTTGACCTTGAGAAGACTCGATCGGCTGGTCAAGCGTGGAAGGAGAGTGCACAGGACAGGGAACGATGGCGGAGTCGAGTCGGTGAGGTCATGAACTTCCGGGTTCCTAGAGGCCAATAAATAGTAGTAGTAGCAATTGAACTTCACATTCATATTTCATTAAACAAAGTTCAACCGAAAAGCATTGGTTTGACAAAAGATGGGAACGATCCAGCAGCTAAACATAGGAGATTAAACAATGGCGATCTAATCCCACGAATGTCAACAGCACGAATTTAGTCAAAATCAGAAATGCATGCAACCAGGTGATTGTGAACGCAAAGAAAGGTCACAACGGCAAAGCGACCAATAAACTCCCTAAGTGCCCAACTGGTTCGGGTCTCTTCTGACCAATGGCAAATGGTGCTGGCAATGACATCGTTTCGCCTTCTTTTCATCCATTAGTAACAAGCAGTGAGACACTAGCCATGAATTCAAAAGATAAAGCGAATGAATGCTGATCGTTCTAACCTGTAACTAGTATTGGTGTGTACCACATGAAATGTCCGATTTTCGCTCAGTCGGAAATAGGAAGTTCTCGAGTGAACATCTGTGCCAGAATATTAAATTTTCTTTTTTCATAAAGTAAAGCGGTACGTGTGCTTGACGTATGAGAATTTTAGGGTTCGTTACAAGTACAGTTATTTTTTTCTAAGAATTGTTTACCATTGTTACGAGCGGCTTCCGCCACCCCCATCATTTAAATGGTTTTTAATATAGTTTAATAATAGATGGTAAGGTGGTGAGGAAGCACACGATCCACATGTTGAATGTACGAACGTACTCTTGTTCGAGTGTGGATCGTGTGGAAGTTAGATCTCTTTTCGGAGTGGATGTTGATGGAGAGGGAGAGAAAGCTCTTTTTGTGTACCTGGGGGAGAAAGGAACAACAAGTTTAATATTTTGTTGAATACGGTCTTTGATTTCGTTTATTTTGATTTTTGTTGTTCGATACTGTTTTTTGGATGCAGTTAGTTGATTGAGTTCAGTTTTGAGCTAGCAGTGGAAGGGAAAAAGAAAAAAAAGTAAATTATCCCGCTTGTTAAAAAATAACATTTTGAAAAAGAGAAAAGATTGTCAAAGTTAAAGTTTAGAAATTAAACGTAGAGAAAAGAAAGAAAAAGCATTTTCCTTTCTTGGAGCGCCGTTTACAGACGCAAGTGTTTAGACTAGGATTGGCCAAATCTATCCATCATGCTCGTGTTTTAATCCGTCAAAGACACATTCATGTTCGGAAGCAGGAGGTGAACATCCCATCGTTTGTGGTGCGATTGGATTCGCAGAAACATATCGACTTCTCTCTAAAATCACCATTTGGCGGTGGCCGCCCTGGTCGTGTAAAGAGGAGGAACCTGAAGAAGACCCAAGGTGCTGGAGCAGCCGCTGAAGAAGGAGAGGAGTCCTAACTGGAGTCTCTGAGAACGAAATAATAGACCCCTCACTCTGGACTAACCCCAGGTAACCCATTTTAAATAGATAAACTTCTGTGGCGGAAAACGTTACAACTAGTTAGGGGTTAGACCAGAGTGGGGGGTGTATTATTTCGTTCTCAGAGACTCCAGTTAGGACTCCTCTTCTTCTTCAGCGGCTGAAAATCGGTGAGGAAATCGACATATTGTATGCCAAATTGGCTGAAAAGCAACCTGCGTTGGTCAATAGGCACAGCCCGATCATTTTGCATGACAATGCTAGACCCCATACCGCACAAGTAACGGTGCAAGAACTTCTTCCCCATCCACCGTACTCTCCCCATTTCCCCAACGGACTACCATCTTTTCCTCAATCTGGATTCATTTTGTCGGCAGAAGGTCTTCCGGAACCGAGCAGAGGTCATAAAAGCCTTTGCAGATTTCATTGCCTCAAAAAGTCAGCACTTCTACGAAGAAGGAATATTTGACCTCGAATCACGTTTGTGACAGTTTCTCTGCCACATAAAATTGGGTAGGTACATACAAAAATTGAATGGGTTACCTGTTCCAGTTAATTGTTATGGAGGCCGACGTTAAATTAAATTGTACTGCACACAGATGCGCCAATGGTTGCCAAAAACCCCGCCAATGGTTGCATATGTGGGTTGCTGCGATATAATCTATTGCCGACAGTTTCTCTGCCACATAAAATTGGGTAGGTACATACAAAAATTGAATGGGTTACCTGTTCCAGTTAATTGTTATGGAGGCCGACGTTAAATTAAATTGTACTGCACACAGATGCGCCAATGGTTGCCAAAAACCCCGCCAATGGTTGCATATGTGGGTTGCTGCGATATAATCTATTGCCGACAGTTTCTCTGCCACATAAAATTGGGTAGGTACATACAAAAATTGAATGGGTTACCTGTTCCAGTTAATTGTTATGGAGGCCGACGTTAAATTAAATTGTACTGCACACAGATGCGCCAATGGTTGCCAAAAACCCCGGCAATGGTTGCATATGTGGGTTGCTGCGATATAATCTATTGCCGCGATATCCGCTATTGTTGCAATATTAATATTATTGTATCATTATTGATGTGGGAGTTTCTCGGTCTGTCTTATGTTAATCTTCTCATCGCTTTCTCCAGTTCACAGCCGCAGAATACTTCAAAGGTTTTCGTTCTCCCTGCTATATACCACCAGCATGATCATCCAAAATCAACAAAAGTCAGACCTCTTTCTCGTCGAGCAAAGTTTACAACTTTTATTTTATTAACTTTAAACAAATCACTCGATTACAAAACAATACAATTACTTCTGACAAAGTTTATACATTCTTTAACTTTACAATTACTTCTGACAAAATTTATACATTCTTCCACTTTTAGATTATCACAATCAATCCTTTCCTTTTCGAGGTCAGTGCTTCTCTCTCCTCTTTCTTGATTCCACCTTGAACGGAATCCAAAAAAACCGTATCGAACCAAAAACAAAACGTTTCCTCTCTTCCTTTTCCTGCTTTTTCCGTTGTCAAACGTCAACAACGGAATTCCGAACCGTATTTTTCAAACAACGTTAATCTCCATCTCTCTCGCTCTCCACTCACGTCCACTTCGAAAAACAAATTCGAACTCGAAGAACTGCACGATCCACACCCGAATCAGGGTGGGTTCAGAAACTCACTTCAGGATCGTGCAATTCTTCCACCACCTTACCATCATACCATGTTAAAACAAAATTATATTAAACAGAAATTTTCAAATGATGGTGGTGGCCGACGTACGTAACACGTTGGAAGAATGTCATAAATAAAATAAAACTGTACCGAAAAATAATATTGGCTTTTAAATGTTTACTATAAAATCGGACATTTCAAGTGGTGCTACCCAATACTTCAAACACCATTCAAAAACTGCCCACCACTAATATGATTTCACATGCTTCAACTTAGAATTATTGTACAACATCCAGCGCAGTCATCGATTTATTGTTTGCCTCCGTTCATACCATTGTCGTTTCGTTGACGTTGCGAACGTAAGTTTTTTGTTAAGCTCAAATTAAATTTAAAATATTTTTAATGATTGACGCTTTGCTGATCTCGGTGCGTTGCTGATTGTATTACATATAATTCGTGGGGGTAGGGAATTCTACAGCTTTCCCCTTCTGTAACGGAACGAGTTCTGATGTTGCAGAGACATGGGTGCCGTCGGGAGACGAATTGCTTTGTGGAGCGCAAATAAACAAAATTGCGTGGAACAATACCACAAATCTCCGAAAAAAAGCGCCGGTGATAATTTCTGTAAAACAGACAAACGTTAGCCTTCGTTGTAAAGAGACTGTATCCCGACGTCCGCGTCGTGTCCTCAATCAGACAGATTGCTTCTCTCTGTATACTCTCAAGTAGGTCGAGGGCATGCAAATTTGGGAGTAATATTCTAGGGAGTTAACACCCAAAATCTTTCTTATCTACAATAACTCATAATCCACAATCTACATAATCCGGGCAATGAAGCATCACGTTCAGTTCGATAACTCACTAGCACCTTTTATCTACAAAATATTCACTAGCATCATTTATCTTCAAAATATTCACTAGCATCCTTATCTACACAATACAAAATGTATATAAACGAAAATGTTCATAACTGTCGGAGCATTACTATAAGTTACGACCATAAGGTTCGAACATTGTAGTAACAAAAATTCATCCTGTAAATAGTCATTTAAATGAAAAAATAAATAAAGTACCGTCAAGCTAGAAGTCAACCTCTACTTGACAAAAGTACAGAAAATATTTTTTCCTTTCCTTGGCGGCAAGAGGAATAACTAGCGCCGGTATAGATTGGGATTTATACAGTCGAAACCATTGGGCCGGAGTAAAATATGTCTTGGCTCTAAAAATATAACTCCGTTTCCAGAGGCAAATATGGCAAAATGAGATGGTAATGTCTGGTCTGGTAAGGTCTGATGAATACACCTGATAAATACACATAACCTTGTCCTCCGAGGATTGAATTGGGAAAATCCTCGGACTCTTCTCACGTACACAAGCCCTCTGCATATACTTAACTTTACCACACTTGCAGAGGGAAGAATTCATCCTCTTCATCCACCGTCTTCTCTCAAATTCAATGAACTGCGCAAGCCTGCTGTCCGCCACACACTTTACCCTTACCCCCGTATCCTGTGAAACCCTCGTCGCTTCTATTTGCTCGCCCTTTACACTTTTACCCCACCTTCTTTGATTTCAATCTCACCTCTCCCGCTTTTAAACTTCGCCTCTTCACTCAACCCCCCCCCCCCCGCGCCCCGCTCACCGACTCATTCACCATCACCATCATCAGCATCATCATCATCATCATCATCATCATCATCATCATCATCATCGGCACTACAACGGGGATCCGGTCTTGGCTTTTTTTTACCAAGTCTCTGCACCGGTATCCAGTCCTTATCCGGACTTGTTAAATTTTCCATAATAATTTGTTTTTCCGGGCAAGGTTATTAGTCTTGCGCCAGCCTCCATCACCAACAATTATTCAGCATGGCACGTTATTTTTGTTTGTTTGTTTTTTGTTTTTTTTTTATTATTATAACAAAAGATTGGATATAAAAAATTAAGTCTACAATATAAATACCGCTGCTGAATTTGCTTACTCACGGAAGGAAAGCCAAACATTATATAGTGTTTGATGAATAACTCTGTAAGGGACAACTTTTCAAGTATAATGTTACCAGTCGATCGCCCAGTAATTTAGATTTTCTATTCATTGTTCCTTGATGAAATGTTAATTCTAAATTAGAAGTCAATGTCACGAGAGAGTCACCTGTGCTAGCTTTAGACTCACCACGATAGGTGCCTTTAATCAAACATCTACTGCCCATATATCGTATATCCTCAACTTTACTACCACTGGCCGTCGTTGGCATGATCACCGATGGCCAGTATGCGATACAATTATCGCCAGCAGCCAATTGCGTTTCTGTCTGCTTTTTGGCAAAGCACCATGCAACTGTCATGTTATCTGTTCCAGGAAATATCAGTCTGAGTCCACCGTCTACAAACCGCAGTGCCTAGGACTTGTTACACGATTACGCAATCGATCGCCAGAATGATCCAATTCAATTTTCCAACTTCTCTGTTGGTAGTCGCCATCAGCTGCTTACTTGTGGTCTCGGAAAATAAAATTTTAATTCATCGATCTATTATCAGGAGAGCCTTCGATGATTGGGGTAACTTTTAGTTACTTCTCTTCGTTTTAAGGCACTTGGACGTTCATGATCGTCGATCATGGCAGTCCTAAGGATAGAGGTCTAGCCCCTTCGTGCAAGTGGCATTCGCCGGATAGTGGCTTAATATTTTTCATTGACTTTGGTCTGACTTTTTTCAGTTCAGTAAGCCGTCACTGATTCTCTTTTTGGTGGTGATTACATGTCTCGAGCGGAGTGTAACAAACGTGCTATAGCGTTAAGCCACAAGTGGTAGCCGATCGTCTTTCATAAAGTAGGAAATTGCTTTTTGAATAGACGTGTCCAGTAATTTAGGTTGCTTTGAATTCTGTCGTTCATAAACTCCAGCATTTGCAAATATTGGGGCTCTGTCTGAGCGGATAATTTTTTGTGATCCCACTAAGTAACACTTTCGTCTAGGCCCAATCTAGGTTGTGTGGTGAAAGTACGGATCTTACTTGCAACTGGGGTGGAAAGTGCAGACTGGTGTTTTTACCGCCATATCCATTGGGATTTTGTCGATCTATACTGGTTGCAGGTGAATGTTTTATCTAGGCACACTTTTTCCTGTAGTTTATGTGTGATTAGGAAGGAACAGATTGAAGGTCAACCTCTATCCGGTTAACTTCAAGAGAACTGTTTTTACTTTCACTGCACGATCTTGAAGGGTGTTGTCGATCGGTTCAGTCTCAGCTGTCAAATACCGTCGGTTGTTTGTAAGCTTTAATAACGCGTTTATGGCTTGTTATATGGCAATGAAAGTACACATCTACTTTGGATCGGTGACTGGTTGCTGGACTGATCGTAATTGTCCGTTAGGCGGAGGTGGAGACCTTTCAAAACACCCGCCTAACTGTGCCGTGCGTTACATCAGATAGAGGTCTCGGCGGAAATGCAATTACATTTCAGCGGTTAGATGATTACCAAGATTGATTTGACTTCATTAAGTGTGAACAGTTACCCTGAGGTCTGTTGATCGATTTCTTTTATGTGAAATTCGATGGGATTGGATGGTGGAAGCAATTCGTTAATATTTAGAATAATTCCAAAGAAAGTTGCGTGATTTTTTTTTTTCAATATTTCTTATAGGTATCCGTTACATCTATTTATGCTCCTTTATCACTGAACATTGACATTCGAAATCTACTCATAAGTTGTTATTCATTATATTTACTTTACTTTTCGTTTTTCTTGCTTAAATTATGTAACGCTTTTTATATAAAATTTGTGCGGTTCGACGCAATGTATGGGAGTATCCTCATTGACAAAACCCCCGTATTTCATAAGATAGGGCCCTGTTTAAGTGGAGTGTTATGGTGATTTAGTATTTCTAAAGTCTAGACTTGTTCTACGTGTTTGATTTTAATTTAATTTATTTAATTATTAATTTTTTAATTTTTTATTTTTTCTTGTAAATGAACATTCGTCTTGTATGCTTCAAGATAGAAATCGTATTTATGAGAAGGGTTAGTTGCGCTATAACTAAAATCCGTCAACTTGTTTAAAATATATACAGATTCCGTAACAAAAAGGAATTGCTGTATATTTTTACCTTCCATAAGCACATGCATTTTCATGACAGACAACGCTTAAAAACGTTACAGTCCATTATGAAATGTTTGCGAGTGTGATTTACGGATACCTGAGTAAACGGTATTCACCTTTTACTTTGAGCCTGATCAGGCAAATCTACAAAGACACCACCACACCTTAGCGGAGGAACATCTTTTACCCACCAGATAGATTGCACCACACCTGTTATATACATTACAGGGAGAGTACTGGCCGCAACCCCTGTAAAAGATTATGCTGTGCATGCCATCGTGCAAACCGGAACAAGGGAGCTACTGTGCTTAAAAACCACCAGATCGGAAGAGGTTCTTTCTGTCCCTCTCACTCCCGTATGGACAGCCAAAACAATCAACAGGAATCTGTTAATTCGCATTGTCGAAAGAGGACGGGGCGAGATCGTGAACATCGCGTTGATGGCACGCACTCACTCCAAATCATCAACAATAAAAACTGAGGCCGAAGCGAATATTATGGTCGCCAGGTGAGAGTTGGAAATCATCGAGATGCAGATGAGGATGGCATAAGCGGAACGTGTGCCATTGAAATCGGATTCAAAGATGTGGCACCAGGCTAGTAAACAAGGTCTCTGCAGCCAGATCGAATATTGGCTCAACTCACCGATTCTTGTCTGTGAACAATAAGAGCAGTGACACATGGAATGTGAAACAAAAAACAATATATACGAGTCACCCAAGGCAATTACAGCGAGGCAGAGGATCGAGCTTCCACACTTCAGCGGTGTCATTGACGAATGACTGGCGTTCGGGATTGAACTGAAAACATGGTGTCCGCTTTCAGTCGCTGGCAGAACCTAGCGCATCTCTTAGGAGTGCTCTGGGGAAGAGCGAGAAAAACCGTGAGAACTCTCCTCTTCGTCGCTACGGATTCGAAGTAAGGTACACATATGAAAGGACCGGAAATACGCTTTGGAAGACCGAAGGCTTAATGAAGCTCAAGTCAAGTACAACTCCCGTAAAATCCTTGAAGTACGACTATGTTCACCAGAAAAAGTAAAGCATATGGGGAATTAGATGCCGCCGTGCCCTCGTGATTAAATTAACAATTTAAGCTTAAAGCTCCTCTATTTCCCAATGTACCTTGGTGACTCTACATTACGCCCCGCTATTCGAGAACGAAGCGCTAACCAGTGGAAACAGAAATGGGACACAATCCTCAAAGAAAGATGGACCCCCGAAATGACACCAAACAACAAAGAGGGCACAAACAGACTGCACGGTGAAGTAGATTTCCATATTTCCCAATGTGTCACAGGACATGGGTGCTTTGGACAATATTTGCACAGATTGTAGCACAAGCAAGACCCACGCTGTCCGTCCTTCAAAGGATGTGTAGAAAACACGAAAAAGCACTTCCCCCGAATTCCAGGGAGAGCGCGGTACGTTTGCTGAGCAATACAGCGGTGCAAAAGACGCAAGCAGCATAAGATCGTTAATGCTAGACTCAAGGGACGGATGGGAACTCATCCCAGCATGACTCAACAACATCACGCAGAAGCTCCATAGATTGCAAGAACTGCAACAACTTTAATATACGTTATACTACGATCGTACCCTCAGAAGAAATGTCGAGAGAGTTTACTCGGTGGAGGAAACAGTAATAAGTTGCAAAAAGGGGGTGGGTTTGGTCTCGTGGGCACTGCCGGATAACCGAGAATGGAGTGAATCGAGCCAATTCGGTCTACTTTTGTATTAGGTGTACAACTTTGCTCCCGCCGTTTTTTTCCGAAATTCGAGGCTTTATTGTAAAAAACTGGTTATACATTTTTGGCGGTTATTTTTTTTACTTTTGTCGAATGATGATTCAAAGTATTGTCCATCGCTGGCCACTACTTTCTCCCATTTTTCGGGCAGCATACGAATCCATTTCTTCATATTAGAGCAGAAAATTAAAACCCCCCGCAAACGACGGGAATTTGTCTCGTAAGCTGACATGTTTTATCGAGAATAACTTTCTGACGCAGACACAAATCGACTAATATTTCGATGGCGTTATGTTTACAAATACCTAAGCTTATTGTATGACATCTATGATCTATTTATTTCAACTACCACTTACCGCTACAGCCATCTATTGCAAAATGGCGGAAGCAAAGTTGTACACCTAATATCTTTTGTCGATTCACAGCGGGCCGCAAAGCAAAAAAAAGACTCCGTACCGAGTCATTTTTTTTTGTTTTTTTTTACACTGACGCGCGCACAAAAGGGGATTTTGAAGTATCCTTAAATGTCAGAGCACAGTGCGAGCAGATGGAGAGGGAGTGGTTAAGGAAGAGAGGTGTCGATGTATATTGGTCATGAATGCCTGGACATCACAACGATCAGGAGACACATAATCAGCCAGAACATGCCACATTCGTGTGATTCGGCTAAAGAATGATTCTCTATGTTTATTTGTGCGCTTGAAGTTCACTTTCAACAGGAGCTGATGCGCATTTACAGATTGACAGGCATCGCGGTAAAATGTTTGCAGGGGCGGAACACATTCGGCAAATTCAATTGAGCAACGACCGTGGTAATACAAAAAGAAACGAGATAGGCACGATACGTTATACCTGTGTTCTAACGACGGAATTGATCGACTTACGGCTGAGTCCCCAATAAGTTTCACTGTGGGGAGGAAGTATTGTGCCAGGCATGGGCACTGCGTTCACTTACATCCCTGTTATGTTCTGTAGTAGGTATTGTTTCAGAAAGCGAGTCTCCTTATCCTGAAAAGGATGTGGGATCTCTTAAAATAGACCGCTCCTGAAAAAAACGTCATACAAAGGGGTCGTCGCCGTTCTTCCTCTGATCCAGAGGGAAGAGACACGTCCTTGATTTGGCCTCAGTCCTTGGTTTCGCTGGTCTTCCGTGGGGGCCAGGTGATACTCCAGATCTGCAAATATTCTCTTTGGGGGTATCACTGCTCTACTAACCAGTTGTTAGCCAGAAATCTATTAAAGCGTCTCGCTTTTCTTCGATGTGCCGTTGTTTGAAATATGAAAAGGCTCGTTTTTCCTTTTGTTATATCTGGTATATATTTATATTTATTTATTTCTATCTGGTTTATTTCATCATTTATGCCCTATCGGGACCAATAATGATGTTTAACTGCGGCCCGGAGATCACTTAACTATTCCTTTATAAAGGAAAACAAATCGAGAATTGTATCCCGAAAATACACATTTTCGTACAACAATCTCGATTTTTGGGTATCCTGAGTGAGATGTTGTGTTTACATTAGATAAGAATTCAATTTCTTGAATTCTTACGAAACTATTTCGCAGATGTGGGAATGTATCTGGTTTTGGTTTTGTACTTGTTTTTGTCAATGGAAAATTTTCAGCTAGATCTCTGAATTTTGGTTTTCGATTGATGCCATGGGGCGAATGTAGAACAATAAACGAATATTAGATTCGTTTATTGTGAATTTTAATTGTAATTTAGGTTTTGGATTTAATTGTCCCGTGGGGGCAAATGTTAGGCGATAAACGAATGTTTGATTCGTTTATTGCGAATTTCGGTTTATGTTTGGGTTAATTCGGGTTTTGATAGGATTTTGGCTTTTAGGGTAATGTGGCTGGGGTTTGGATATAGGAATGGGGGAAAAAGGTGGTAGGGCTTTTTGGATCACTACATCCCCATCGTCTATCGTCACTAAAGTTCCGCGGGAAAGAAAGTCACCAACAAAAAGAAATAAAGGCACCGAGGAACTGCGGAAAATTAAACGCACTGTCTGTCATTTTGTTTTAGTTTTATTTCTATTGTTGAAGACCACTTTACTCTGTCATTATTAGATACGTTAGTGTTTTTAATATTTTACTTAAACTTGTTATTACTATTAATCGATTTTTATAAATTTTAATTGACTTCACACACGACTCAGGGGTATATTAGAGTCCACGGCGCGCGACGAGGAGCGGAAGCAAAAACGACCGTGGCGGTCTGCGGATGCAAATGGACTCTACGATATTCGTTCGTTGGCAAAGGAAATTCGGCCAGTGAAACTGGCTCTCTTAATAAAGGGGTGCATTTTCCGATTCCAGAGAGACGTAAAGTCTCTCTTTGGGGCAACCAAACAGATCTCATACAGAAGATCGCCACGGTACACACGTATGTGCGTACATTGGTTCTTTTATGGATCAAAGTCATGGGAACGAATCTAAACAAAGAAAGGGAAAATTTGCATTCATGGGATGCGAGTTCGGCAAAGCAAACAAAACCGAAACTCGTCGGATGCTAATTGGATCTTTGTTTGAGATGTGCGTCACGGCATCGAAAAAATGGTGTTAATGGGTTTTAGCTAGATTACCGGGAAATGGTGTTTATGGCATCATTGCTAAGGTTAGGTATTGAATTCCTATTTGCATTTGCTTATGCTGTGGGATTTAATTGGTGCCAAGAGATGCGCATATTTGTTTTGGTCCATTGGGTGTAGGTCGCCAGCGAATGTGTTTGTATGGTGATTTATGATACACATGATGAAGCTGGGTTAAGCCAACTCAAGGGTAAGATTCCCTGATTATGCGGTTGTATTATATATGAACCGATGAATTTTCTTTCAGGGAATTTATGATAAGCTTGGAGAGAATTCTAATAGGGCATTTTAAATGCGAAGTTATGCATGCAGGCAAGAATTCTCTTCTAGGCGATTTTAGCTAAATGAACTTGATCGATTTGATGCGTGAAGCATTTAAGGTGCTAATGCGATTGCATTAGCGAAAGCTTCTGCAGACTGGGTTGTAGGGATGGGGGTTCTTTAGGTAACTAGTCAGTGGGGTTTGACAGAACCGCCACATCACTGCTCGCCTTTGCATCCCGTCGAGCACCAAGGCAGCGATAACACACATAATGATGTCATCATTTTGTTGTTGTTGTTGTTGTTGTCATAATCATAATCATCATCATCATCATCATCGGCACTACAACCGAGATCCGGTCTTGGCCTTATTTAGCAAGTCTCGAGACTTGTTTAATTTTCCATAATAATTTATTTTTACGGGCAAGGTTATTAGCCTTGAGCCAATGTTGTTGTTGTGTTTTACATTTTTGTAGATTTCGTAGTTTTCGTTATGAAAAATAGTACGCCTCTTCCTGTCTTCCAAGTCGGCCTACCTACCACATTTATTGGAACTGAAATAGGAAAATAAATAAAGGTATTTATGAAAATTAAAAACCGTCTTTGCAGTGTACTTTGGACAGCATTTTTAGGTCTCTTAGCCCTGGAAAATGATGCAATCCACTTTACAATGTGGCAATCCTAGTTTTGGACGAATGTATGTCTTAAGGATTGTAGTCGTATCTGAATGGGAACAGATTTCCTTGCATTCTTTAAGAAAATGTAAACGTACCAACAGTATAAAATTAACAAAGGTGCCACAAGCATACGCAATTCACCGATATGCGGACGGGAACAATTGATATGCATTTAACTTGCACAAACTCAACTACTTTTACTTTTCCTGGGCACACCACACGGAAACATATCCTGCTGTGAAGTTAATTTCCGCTGAAGATGGTGTACATGTTATTTTCGCTCATAATGTTTGTAACACTTTGCTCCATCGAAGTCTTCAAATTATTATGGCAATTGATGATTTTCTTTTGTCTTCTTTAATTTACTGTGATATAAGTGTAATTTACTTATTCATCTTTCTTAAGGAGCTCCGTTGTGCTCCATTGATTTAAATTGTGTTATGTTGTATTTTAATAGACGTGTAAATTAATGTTTCCATAAACACATGTGTACAGTGTGTTCACTTAAAAACCAAAATAACACGGGAACCACTATCAAGTATAAAAGTTATTTATTTGTGTTGTATAGTTTTGCAGTTTCAAAGATGATGTCAGTTAGGTAGTTTCCACTATTTTTAAAGCCGGAATGGAAGTTTGAAATTTCGATTATCCCTTTTCAACGTGTCAAAAGGGTTGATAAATATTGTTCTTCGGGTGAGCCATCCCCATCGGAGCAAACTTCGCTTCAGAGTGCCCAATTTAAATAATCCCTTTTGCTCTGTCTCATCCTGTACAATAGCATTTTTTCCTTATGCCTGCCTTTTTCTTTGAGGCCTGCCTTAAACTTCATTGGTTCTAATTGCAAACATGAAAAAATTGATCGAAAAGCTAAGCAACCATATGATGAAGACAACTAAGCATTCGGATTTACAACCAGCCCCGGACCGCAAATAAAGGGGCAGTGACTTCTCTGCATATATAGGATAGCCGCTAGATGTATAGTAAATGTTACGAGCTGCTAGATGTACCGTAAATGGCATGTTAAAAGCTTACCACAGTTCTCCCACAATAATTTATTCTCTAGACTCAAAGACATTAATTATATAAATTCAAAACGGCTAATCCATTGTGTCGCCGTAAATGAACTTCAGATATGGATGGGGGGAGTGGTCGTAATTTATTGAATACAGACAAGAACATAAATTAAATTCAGATCCCGTTGGTGATTACGATTTCTCACCATGTATAACATTTAAAGTGATCGAAAAGGACATAACTGACAAATAAACTCGTATTCGTAGCACGTGACGTAAGGCCCCCACGCCTTATCAAATGCGTTATTCCACGGTGGTGTTTTTAAGGTGAGGCTATTCTAAATGACCTATCCAAATACAACTTGTAAAATGCCATTGATCTTAATTATAATGACTAAACCAAGTAACCTGAACCCACACATTCTGAAAAAGAGCGAAACTCATTTCAAACTCAATCAGAAACTATAACTCAAGTTCTATTTCAAATATAGTAGATGACCACCCATCATCGAATCTTGATCCAATACCACGGAGACTAAACCGCTAGCTGTTTGCCAAACTTTGACATTCCACCGACATTACGAGTTCAAATCGTTTTTTAGCCTTTACCAAAGAAACAATCGCCCAGTCGTCACTTGAGGTGGAACGACGCATGACGCCATCTCGGAATTCCATACGGGGGCAACAGAATCTGGTCACCTCCATAGATTGCACCATTCCCTTGACTTATGTCACTCCATCTCGAATCATGATTCAATTTAAACGGACTCCAAAGGAAGACAATACAAGGCGCAACAGCAACAATACCGCCATGCAGCCGATCCCACCATCATTTCCACATAATGTCCATTTGCTCTCAATCTAGAATCTATGTATAACGTTCACTGCCTCCAAGTGATTTACTGGAGTCTGCTCCGGGCTCCACGGAGTCGTGTGCGCTGTGTACTTAGGCAAGTGTCGTGCCAAAACCGTTCATGTCCGGTTTTCCATTGGCAGGGGACAAGAAAAGCGATAGTAGGTTGTCAATATACATCGCAGGCGGTGATTTGTCTACTGTCTAGCTAGCACAGCATCGATCGAGATTCGGAGCTTTGTGCTCTGTGCCTAGTGTGTACTGCCTAGGTGTGTCTGTTCCCACAAAGTTGAAATTTATGATTTGGACGGAACATATTTAAGGCCTTTCGCGTAAGACACCAACTTTTCGGAGTCAACTTGTGCCGATCGCTTAGGTTGCAACGTTGGATTTGCTAATAGTACATGGACCACGAAAGCCAGAATGCTGGTTCGCACAGGCACTTACCTGGGGAATTTAAATGAGCTATGTGACGAAACGTTTAAGGGCTTCGTGTGTGGGAGGAAAGGTCAGTCTGGATGGATTGCGGACGCAAATATTGTGAATGCAAAAAATCCAGCTACAAATTGTCGCATTTACGAAGGCTTAATGTTGCAGTGACGGTGATGACATCGACTTTAAATATATGGACGTACCTGGAAAGATAAAGTGAAGTAACATTTTAGATTGGGAGGTTAAAGTGGCGAAGCATGGTGATAATATTGAATTGAATATGTAATCAAACATGACATTTCACATGGAGATGTATGAAAGAGAAAGAGTACCGAAAGAGAAGGAGAGCAGGACAAGCAACCGATGACAAGAAGGGAGAAGGAAAGGGAAAATAGACGTAAGGAAGAGATAAAGAAGTGACGGGAAAACTGAGGGAGGGGGTGGGCGAGGTATAGGGAGCAAAAGGAGTGAGAGAGAGAGAGAGCGGTAGACAGGAAGGAAAAAAAGATGTATAAAAATATAAAAATAATGAGAAATAGAAGCAGTCTATCCGCCTGTTACGCGGGAGACCGGGGTTCGATTCCCCGTCGGGGAGCCTCTGGCACAAGACTAATGACCTTGCCCGGAAAAAACAAACCATTATGGAAAATTTAACAAGCCTCAGGACTTGCTAAATAAGGCCAAGACCGGTTCCCGGTTGTAGTGCCGATGATGATGATGAGAAGCAGTATAAAGTAGAAAGAAAATAAATATTAAAAGAAACGTCTCCAAAAACGGCTTGGTGTAGAGAGGGTGCCGTTGGTGGTGGCGGTGCTTGATATTGAGATTGGTGTTTAAGTTCTAACATCCAGGAAGATCTAACATCCAGGAAGTTCTAACATCCAGAACATCAAGTCTCGAAGGATTCCAAAAACATTGATTTTTTTAAAGCATCCCTTAATGGATTTGAGTCCCTATCTTGTTCTCTCGACAGGATTTAGACCTTGTATCCGCACACTTTCTATTGGGGGTGATATTAATGTGCATAATTCTTAGTGGCTTCGTTACTCTGGACACGCAACACATGAAGGTCAGTGAAGAAACAATTACCGGCTAAATGGACATTGATCAGAGACACAATCAAACAAACAGCCCAAAAAGTATTAGGATTTAAGAAAACGATTAAGTACAAACCTTGGTTTGACGATGAGTGCAGAGCGAAGATCGGAGAACGTACACGACTCAGAGTGATCCACTTAGAAATATGTGATGAAGTCAACGCAGAAAGATACGCAACAATTCGGAAAGAGACAATGAGACTCTTCAAACGCAAAAAAACGCAAATGGGAAAAGACCCAGATCGAAAAAATCCAAGAACATGTTGGAGAAAAGAGCATAAGATGTATGTATGTCGCCATAAACTCAATTCGAAATGGCTACCGAGAGAGAGCCAAAATAATTCGAGACGCAAACGACTGTCTGGTCACAGAAACAAACAATATCGTGACAATGTGGCGGCAGTACTTTGAAAACTGCCGAGCCTCAGATCCCAGAGCCCTCTTTCAACGAAGTTGTAGACGCAATAAATCGATTGAAGAACAACAAGGCTCCCGGAGTCGACTGCATACCGACAGAGCTTGCGAAGCATGGAGGGGAGGCACGCGCTCGAAAGATCCATCAACTCATCGAAACAATATGGGATAAGGAAGTCACTCCGGAAGAATGGAATACCTCAATAGTAGTCCCCATTTTCAAAAAAGGCGACAGATCTGACTGCGAAGACTACAGAGGAATATCATTGCTCCCACAACATACAAAATATTAACAAATGTCAAGAATCAAACCGTACGCAGAAGAAATACTGGCAGACTACTGTTACGGCCACAACCACCCATCCCATAATACCTATTCCTTTGGAGCTAGTCTCCACCACTAACGGCGATACACGCCAAAAACATCCACTTAAAGGATGTGACATAATGCTAAATCAAAGCATTACCCCATACACCTCGTCCCGCATAAATTGATAGCAAGCAAATCGAACTAAACGTTCGATTTGCGCTAATCAATTAAACTCCAAGCAAATTGAACTAAACGTTCAATTTGCTCACATAAAAAACTGGGAAATATAATCATTGAACCAAAGGTTCACCACAAAAACCCCTAAGAGCCAAATGTGCACGCCAGATGCCGTCCTTCAAACAAAACCATTGAGTATCATAAAAAATTGCGCGCCAGCAATTTTACGAGACCTCAGAAAAATGGTTATCTAAAACAATTAAAACAACCAACGCCAGTTTTCGTTTTAACAAAATTAAGTTAAAACAAACAAAAGGAAAATATTCGCCTTTGTATCGATTCCCCACGGAAAAGATCCTGGCCCATTCGACTACAATAAACAACATAGAGAATCAGAAATGCTCATTAGCACAATTCTCTATTTGTATTCCCTAACGTATCCTTACAAAAAGGGATCCTTGCCGAGTCGGCTAGAACAAACAACAGGCATCATAAAACGAATTACACATTCGTTTAGCGCATATCAACATAGAGGATTATAAATGTGCATTCGCACGATCCTCTGTTGATTTTTCCCTTTGTGTTTCCGCGTTTGATCCCAAGCCGGGAAAGATAAAGAAAGAAATGCGATATCCTTCGACCTTCAGGATGAAGAAAAAACAGGTCTTCGTTGGCGGGTTGAATTTTGAATCTCGACCGAGACGGTGAGATAAGAACGAGTTGGTTTTAGAATTTCAACCGGGACGGTGAGCAAAAGAGTTCTGGGATTGGTGTGAGAAAAGAAGTAGATATATCTAATAAGAGATTGAATAAACTAAAGTATATGCGAAAAGTAAATAAGTTTAACTAAAACAAAGTTAAGCTATATAAGTTTTAATAAACTAAAGTGTGGGTGACAGTGAATTAAGACTAACCGAAACAAAGAATATAAGTTTGAATAAATTAAAGTGTGTGCGACAATGAATTAAGACTAACTGAAACAACGTTAAGGGAATAAAGTTTCCCATCGAATAGAGTGTAATGAACGGTAGTGTATGAAACTAAAAAACCTTTTAATAATATAAAGTTTGAAAATAAGTATATTGTAAGGAGGAAAAGATTTTAATAAAATATAATTTTTGAGGATAACTTTAATTAAGTGAAGGACCATAGCACTAATAAGTACGTTTCAAATAAAAGTTAATTAAATAGAGAAAGAGTGTTTCATTTAAAGTGAGTGAAAAAAATAACCTTTACAAATGGCGCAGCCGGTGAGCGCAAGGAAGCCCGAGACTACCGTCTCATAAGAGCTTGAAAAGCCTTGTGTCGACAAGAACGACAAAGCTCCCACAAAAATAAACATAAATAAATAAAAAGTGACAAAACAAAAGTTCACCCTAAAAAAATTAACTAGAACTAGAAACAATAAACACACAAGTGAAGTAAAATTAAACACAATTAAAGCACCATAATAAAAAACACATATACCAATGGACAGAAAGCAGATCAATCATCAACAAAAATCAACAATAGGAAGCAGATAAAACAACAGCAGCAGTCAATTTCAAGCAGCTTTACTACAAGTTAAGTAAATATTGTTTCTTTTCCTTTTTCTTATCTTTTTTATGTTACTAAAAAAAATATATATTTTACAAACCGAGTTGTTCCTATATTAGTTCTACATGAAAATTGTTAATCGTTTATGTAATATTTTGCTTTGTTTTTCATTTTACTTATATCTTTAATTATATTGAGTGACTGGTTAAAAACTTATCGTTAACGAATTTTACAAGTATTTATCTGAATAATCAGATTTTAAAAATTGAGTTTGTACCCTTACTGTGCATAACATATTTATTTATCATATGCTAAGTAAAGAGAAACACATTTTATTGAATTCTATAATACTCGTTTGAACGCATTTGGTGTTTAATTTTTTATATATGTTATAAATGCACGATTTGTGTGAGCTGACGTTGACTAGTTAAATTTGTTTTTTGACCCACTATACACACGTGACACTATATCAAATATATAAATCAATGATTCAAATATCAATAAGAATTAACAAATGAAGTCTTGATACAGATATTGAATTTGCAAACACCTCCGAAATAAAATATCCCAAAAAACAAACAAAATGAAACCAAAATTAATTTTATAATATAATCTCTATATTTGTCTATATTCCACTGTCGTTTGAATAAAATTTTTCAATAATTGGGAAGTATTTCTAACTGGACATATATGAAACACACCAAAAAATTAAATTAAAACAATATATTGAGAATACCTTGATAAATATGGCATACACTATTGAACTAGTGGTTATCCTTGTTCTAGAAACACCCCTTGTTTTTCAGTCACTTTATTAACTGAATTTGTGGATCTGCAGACTGTTTTTCTCCCCTTTTTCTCTTTATTCCAAACGAAGTTAACAAAAATGACTGTCGACTACACCAAGGTTGTGAAGTTGTCAACACAACTAATCCCCATCTTCTCAGGGGAACGTAATCCACATTTAGGTGCCGAACTCCATACATTTTTAGATTGTAGTAGGAGGGCATTGAATTGTCTCCGGGAGGAGGAGCACAATGTGTTTTTACAAATCCTTCCAACTAGGTTACGAGGGGAAGCATCTGCTTTATTCGCGTCCACTCCGTTTTCATCTTTTGAAGAAGCAGAGGATCTACTGAGGAAAGTTTACCAGCCAGTAGAAAGCTACCAAGATTTGGTCAATAAACTACTGGCTACCAGACAGAACCCAGCGGAAGCAGTCATCTTGTTCCAAATACGTTTGAAGCAAACGTTGGAAAGATGCAAGCTGGCAGCGGAGAAGAGATATGGCTCCGCGTCCGCCGAGGGTATAAAAATACAGTTAGACGACTTTGCCAGGAGTGTGTATAGAAGTCGACTTTTAAATCCATACCACCGTCAATTTCTATTATTAATGGACGGAGAACCACTTGACACTCTAATGCAAAGGACGTTAGATTTGGAAGAGCTCGAAAAACCTCAGTCGAACTCACTCTCTTCTGCGCAATCTTCACCAGTATACCATTCTTCTCCACAGACATTTAACCCAATTACAGGTACAGTGGTGGATCCTCCAGTTATAGAGCATAAACCTAATTCCCCTGAACCCAAAGTAGTTCCCTACACAAAACCCATTACACAGGATGCCCCTATCATTAAAATAACTTGTAGCTACTGCCAGAAACGGGGGCATACCTATGAAGAGTGTGTAAAACGGAAAAACACACCCTTTTGTACACAATGTCAGCGAATAAATCACGATATCCGTGATTGCTGGCGATTAAAAGAGGGAAAAAGGATTCTTCATATAAGGCAGATTTGCGACTTCTGTGGCCAGCAGGGCCACAACATAGGTTCCTGTCAGCAAAAGCTGAAATGGGAATCGCGAATTCAATGCCAATTTTCTAAAAATTCTCCCCCTTCAGAACAAGAAAGAAGTAGGCCAAAACACTCCGTGGCAAAAAGGAGCTACCATATTAGAACTCCATGCTCGCCAATAACCAGCGTTCCAACTGTCCAACTACCATTAGATGTAGGTGTAAATAAAAACACGACTCTAGTAGTGGACACTGGCGCTGAGATCAGTCTGATTACCAAAAGTAGTCTCAAGGAATCAGACGTTAAGATTAATCGGCGAGAAGCTTGCACCTTACAGATGCCGTTTGGAAGTATCCGAACCTTGGGAAGCTGCAAGGTGAACTTCCAACTGAATAATAGGTCCAAACTCCCATGCAAGTTTCAAGTAGTGAGCAGTATGCCCGATCTACCAGAAGACGGACTACTTGGAAACGACTTTCTGTCGAAGAATTGCAATGTGGAAGGCCCCAAACAGTGCATCACATTTCCTCGAACGGAAATGAATCCAACGGTATTTAGTGTGCCGATCAAATTCTCAACGGTTGAGAAAAGGGCACCTGAAAATAAATACTATAAAGGAAAACAAGAGCAAGCCCAAGATAAGTGGAAATCTTTCAGGTTAAATTCTAACTACAAAAAGAGGAACCCCAAAAGAGATCGAAGTGAGAGTCGTGCGGTACGGATGTGTCGAGTGGTGATGATTTCAAAATGTATGTGCAGATTGTTCAATGAAACCCAAAAGATTGTTTACTGAAACAGAAAAGATTGTTTAATGGAACCCAACATGTATGTGCAGATTGTTTAATGAAACCCAAAAGATTGTTTAATGGAACCCAACATGTATGTGCAGATTGTTTAATGAAACCCAAAAGATTGTTTAATGAAACCCAAAACATTGTTTAATGAAACTACATTATAATAAATATTAAATTAAAGCTTAAAATAAAAAACAAATAACTGTCTTTAATTGCCGAAATAATGGGAAACGTTAAATGTATGTAAGCCACGAGTGTGTTGAATAAGTGGAGAAACAAGTTTGAATGGTGGAACATTGAATAGACTAAAATCAAGCACAAACTGTGTTTTATTTAACGTGTGTGTGGTGTTTAAAGTGAGTGATAAAGATATCCTTTACACTACCAATGCGGATTCTGTAGGAACCGGTCAACAAGCGACCAAATGTTCACAATAAGGCAACTGCTGGAAAAGAAGTGGGGATACGGAGATACGGTTCACCAACTGTTCGTTGAAAAAAGCATACGACTCAGTCGCAAGGCAAAGACTCTACCATATTGTAGTTGAGCTGGGAATCCCGAAAAATATGCCGCCCTCATTTAAATTTGCATGAACGAAAAGAAACGGCGAATTAAAATAGAAAACCACCTTTCAGAACAATTTGAAATCCGGGATGGACTAAAACAGGGAGAGTGCCTATCACCGTGTCTTTTTAACCTTGTGCTCGAGTATGTCATCAGAAAGGTACAAGACGACAACATGGCCGGATCATCCCTGAACGGGGTGACAGAAGTGCTCGCATATGCGGATGATATCGTCGCCTTGGGCGAGAATCTAGACTTTGTGAGTAAAAACTGTGAAATCATCATGCAAGTGGCAGAAGAGGTTAGTTAGCAGTAGTTATCTTCGGCAGCATTCTTTTTTTTTAACAAGGTTTGTATCTCCTTGTAGGAACGGAGTTGATCCATTTATTGTTTACCTTTTGTTCCCGCGATGGGTCTTTCGATAAGGGAAAACCAAATTGCGGTTGGCTCAAGAGAAGATCATAAATAGTGTTTAATTCTTGGTCGTATTTTTATCGCATGGGTTTTCCGATAGCTGTCGGCGTCTGGCGCTGTCGCGCCGGGCCAATTGTATTTACCCAGCTAATGGGTTGTCAAACGAATTTGTTTTTGGTGTAGTGTCCTTTAATAACCGTTCAGGCATGAGGAATTGGTAGTGGAATTGGGTCCGGGTGTCTGTGGATATGTGGGATTGAGGACACCTGTATGTACGCCTCCTTTAGCTGGACGAAAAGGTATTTAACCCCACTGTGATTTGTGAGCTTCGCAGCACAGCCACAGTCTTATTTATGTAGGAGAAAGCGTTAAGAGAGATAGAAATGACTGTCATGCGCATATTCAACGCGCAAAGTTCTTGTATGACCACCGAGTGAGACAACAAATTCTACACTGCCCAACAGGTAGTAGAACCTTTTGGGCTTTATTGAAAAATATGCTAAACTCTGACTCCTCATTCACTCCTTCTCTTATAGCCGATGACGAACCATTTACCGGTCCAAAAGAGTGTTACCCGCAAAACCGACCACCCACGAATACTTTCCTTTCTGGCATCATCTCCTCCCATTAATCAGATTCACCTTAATGTGAACTTCCGTACAATGAGTACCTGCAAAGTGAATGAGATCCTACATGCATACACAGACAGATCATAGAAGCCAGATATCACATCTGGACAAATTTATGACTGCACAAAGGAAATAATGCGCTACTTATTTCAATAACCAGTTCCATGGAAACGATGCTATGAGATATAAAAAATATCTTTACTATCGTTGACCAAGCATAAATCATCATCATCATAATCGGCACTACAATCGGGATCCGGTCTTGGCCTTATTTAACAAATCTCTCCACCGGTCCCGATTTCATGCCGATGTCATCCAGTTTGCCACTCCCAGGTTCTGGGCGTCCTGGTCTACGCCATCCTTCCATCGCAAACCAGGTCTGCCGCGCTGTCTCCTTCCATACATCCTACCACAAAGGATTTCCCGGTCAGGCTCCTTTTCGCTCATTCGAGCTAGGTGTCCCGCCCACCGGAGTCTACCGAGCTTGGTTTTTCTTGCAACGTTAGCTTCAAGGTAGTTCGCGTACAACTCATGGTTGTAGCGTCTCCGGAATCGTCCTCCTTCACATAAGAGACCAACAATTCTTCTTAAGACCTTCCTCTCGAACGCGGCTAACAATTCAGAGTGCCTTTTATTAAGCACCCAGCTCTCAGATCCATACATAAGTACTGGCAAGACCATGGTCTTGTACAGCAGTAGCTGTTCTGTTGGATATTCTGGGTAAATGTCGGGATTTAAAGAGCCTTGATAGACCATAGTAGGCTTTATTGGATTTGATCAGCCGTTCGCGTATTCCTTCTTCCATATTATTATCGGCTGATACTAATAACCCAAAGTAATTAAAGGATTGCACTACTTCAAATTCGTGCTCCACTACCCTGATAGTTTGACCAACCATTAAGTTTAGTCTTCTCTTGGCAGAAGTTGCAACCATGTACTTAGTTTTCCCCTCATTAATGTGCAGACCTAGTTTTTGTGCCGCTTGCTCGATCCGGGTGAAGGAGTCCTGTACAGCCGAATCGGATCTAGCGATGATGTTGATGTCATCTGCGTAGGCAAGTATCTTGTTAGGCTTGGTGACAATAGTCCATCGAGTTGTAACGCTAGAGTCACGGATTGCTTTCTCCAACGCCAGGTTGGAGATGAGGCAGGCCAGACCGTCCCCTTGTCGGAGTCCCTTAAAAATGTTTATTGGTTTAGACAGCAATCCGCTATTTTTACTTGACTAGCTACGTTGGTCATGGTCAACCTACAAAGTAGTATCAATTTGTTTGGAATGCAGAACTCTCTCATGGAATTATATAGTTCTACTATGACTATGCTGTCATAGGCGGCCTTAAAGTCTATAAATAGATGATATAATGGAATCTTAAATTCCACACATTTTCCTTCGCCTGCCTAAGGGTGAATATCTGATCAATCGCTGATTTGCTTGGGCTGAAGCCACACTAAGCAAGCATGAATACCATGTGTAAATATAATTTTTTAAGAATCGTGTTGCGCACCCCCAGGCAAGTGTCGCTCTATTAATTAGGCATTGCAGACTCACTAATAAGCTCTCTTGCAAGACAGGCATTAAAACTTAATTATAGTCTCTGCATAATCCGCGTCGTGACTGTACGTTGGGGAGTCATGAAATTAATGAGTGCAACTGTGGCGTTTCTAACAGATACACGCACAATGCACCAGCAATTAGTGAAAAAAAGATCGAATTAGCAAATCATCAGAGCTGTATACCATAGCAAAAGACGTAGTAATTGCACAACAGTTGGGTCTACTTAAGATTTTATACACGCGGCAGTGGACTGATGTTTTCAGGCTTTGGTTCTATTTTTAGTGATTCAAACCGTCATAGCTTCACTATCTTCGCAAACGCTATACAACCTTCGTCCTTCGTTGAACGCATTTTAAAAATAGAAAAAAGGAAAAAAACGAGTTACAATGTGATCGTTCAGAACGGTCACCATCCAGCCTTGAGATTGGATGCTAATATTACATTAAAGGAGTCGAGCATCACGCGTCATCGAAGACGGAAGTTAAAGAAGGGGTGCATTTTAGAGTCGTGTGGTTGGTCGATAGGTATGAATAAATTGTGTGCTTAGCGATACATTCATGTTTAAATTAAGTTTAATTTTCAATTGTTTGCAGCCAATTCAACGCTGCCTGATACATGCGTTCCGCCTACACTTGACCACAAACAGCACACCATGGGTCAGATTCCTTTGAAGCGCATATTGTTGCCGGAGCACTCAAAATGCTGAACACAAACAAATTCGATGCTCGGGTGGCATTCGCCCAATTCTGTTGAAGAGATGTTTTTCTTCAATCGCTTAGTCGTTGCGGAAACTCTTTCATCTGTCCTATTCATTACTGGCCGTCTCTCAAGTTCAACCGACTCACAAAAAGGGCGAAAAACCGCCTATTTCTTCATATTGAACTATAGCACTAACTTCCATTCTCTCGACGACTCTGATTTACCGTCAACTCTCGAAATATATGGCATCAAATGACCTTCTCAATATGAGGAGGTCAATTGATTCCAATATGGTTTCCGTAGCAACGGGTCCACTGGAGATCTAATGGCGTATTTTACCGAGAAGTGGACCTATTTCTTCACTATTTCGATGAAAGCAAAGCTGTCACATTGAATATTTCAAAAGCGTTCTACAGAGTTTGGCATCCAGCCCTTTTGTGATAAGAGACTATTTTTCTGGCTGTTCAATCCAAGTAGTTCTTGCTGGTGTCAAATATTTCTCCCATCGAACTTGTGGGGAGGAAGTATTGTGCATAACACGGACACTCCGTTCACTTCCACCCCCATCGTCTATTGTTCACGCGCTAAGGAATGCAATACAAAACAAAAGAAATAAATGCACACAGGAACAGCAGCCGGAAAATTAAACACATGGATTTAGTTTATTGTTTTATTTTTATTGCTTAACACTTTCATTTGGTTTGGACGTATCTACGTATTTTTATGCATCTATTTTGTTATATTAGTCATTATCTTTATATGTGAGTGTTTTTATACTGCACTTAAAACTTATTATTAACACATCAAATTGATCTTTATAAATGTTTACTTAACTACCCACTCGACTCCGAGAATTTTCGCGTCCTCGGCGCGCGGCGAGGAGCGGGAGCTTGCACGACCAGCGTGGTCGGCAGATGGAAATGGACTCTGCGATAAACGGCTCGTGGTGAGCCGACTCGCTCATGGGGGGAGTTTTCCCGAGAAAGAAAGTGTTTCTCTCGTGGTGAGAACTAGGAAGAAAAACTTGGCAATGCATGTGTATGTGCGAGTGAAGATCACATTGGTTTTTTCATACACAAGGCCATGGGAACGAATCTGAATCTGCTCTTGCCGCTGCTGATGAGAAGCAGATCCCGAAATATGAAAAGACAAGGGGAACGTTTGGGTCTTTGTCTGAAATGTGCATTGCGGGTAAATAAATAGGCGGCAATGCAATGTGGAAATGTGCTAATGGGTTTTAGCTAAATTACCGGGAAATGGTGTTTATGGCATCGCTGGTAAGGGTGGGGTATTGTATTCCTATTTGCATTTGCTTATGCTGTAGGATTGATTGGTGCCAAGAGACGCGAGATGCGTATATTTGTTTTGCTTTCTTGGGTGTAGGTCGCCAGCCAATGTGTACGTTAAGAGATTTATCATACACATGGCGAAGCTGAAAAATAGACAGCGCAATGTTTATGGTCCCTGCTGAAGGTTACATAGTATGTAATCCAAATCCTTTGTTATTAGGAATTCGTCTAGGGGAATCTGCCTGGCACCGAAGGTGACAAATTGGTTTGGATTTCCTGGTAAGTTGAGCAAGAAATCTTACGGGGAATTGTATGCGAAGGGATGCATGAAAGGTAAGATTTCTTTTACAGCGACTTTTAGGTTAATGATTTGATCTCTTTAATGCGTGGAGCATTTAAGATGCTAATGCGATTGCATTAGTGATATTAGGCGATTGGGTGGAACTTATCGGGGTTTTTCAGGAAAGCGAACCGTGTGGTTTGGCAGAACCGCCACAAATTAACGCGGTTGTTTCCTTAGGTTCTGTACTCTCTTCCTCATCTTTATAAACGATCTCTTATCAATTACCCACAACCCAATTTATTCAATTGCTGATGATAGAATGTTGAGTATCTCATACTCATACGAACATTCTCGTTCAATAACTTTGAATCTCATTGCCAATCAGTAGGTCATGCTTAATACATTGAATTCCTGCGGGGGGATGGGATTTGCCTAGCTGGCTAAATTCAATGCCTTAAAAAAGTAGTGCTGCACCATGTCGTCAAAGGCAAACCCCAAAACAAATATACTGTCAACGAACGGCACTTACATCGACGAAGCCAAAGAACTATCAACCATAGGCACTTAAATTAATTCGACTCTTAATAGGAACGACGACAAATTTGAAACTGCGAAAACTGCAGCCCAATGTATGGGATTCCTTACGTGAAGCAAAAAATACTTCCTCGATCCTGGCCGCTATTTACAAGGCGTACATTCGTCCCAAAATGGAGTTCAACTCCCATATTTGGTCTGACGCATCCAAAACTGCGCTACAAATGCATGATTGGATGCAAAAATGGAGAAGTGAAATTTATTACGGACCCAGCCGTAAGTCGTTGTGCCTTCATGCGTATCTCTTTTCTATAGGTGTTATCACGTCGTGGCTCAAGTGAACTTTGTGATCGTTTTCCACCTCTCCAGATATTTTCCCGCGATACCCGGCAATCTGAGAATGCGCACGTTAAGTATGATGACATTGATCTCGCTAAAATCATAATAAGAAAAGCGTCATCATACTTATATCATGCAAAGAACCATCATACACCATGAGCTCTAATAATCCATTAACCCCGGAACGATAATGCAATAGTCGAATTTGATTTGTCAAACATTTTTCATATCGTCACAATTATTAATTGGGAAAATGAAAAAATGTTTAAATGCTAATAAAGTTCGTTGAGACACTTTGCAAAATCGCGGACGTTTAAATGTGATGCAACCCGACATTTTGTATGTCGTCTGACATGACATTTCAACGCGAAATGGAAAGCGGGTCAGTAAGAAACCAATTTGCATTGTCGTCGTCGGGAGGTGTTGACCCCGAGTAGAGAACAGTAAAAACAGAAAAATGGATTAGTTTATTGGATATTAGAGTTTGGATTTGATCTCAAGTGGAGTCAAATTCTTCAATCGTTTAAAGTAATTAATATAACTAATTTAAAGTGTGGATGACTTATAGTGAAAACCCATTTTCTACAGAAAAGAGTATATATATATATATATATATATATATATCATCATCGGCACCACAACCGGGAACTGGTCTTGGCCTTATTTAGCAAGTCCTGGGGCTTGTTAAAATTTCCTTAATGATTTGTTTTTTCCGGGCAAGGTCATTAGTCTAGCGCCATATATATATATATATATATATATATATATATATATATATATATATATATATATATACAAACAGATAATAAAGGCAAAGAAAAGAAAAACTCCGTTTCTTTTGTTAACATTTTTTCATGTGGAATCGTTTGTTTTTTCCTCGGGAAGTGGTTTCTTTCATCGCGATTGCTATGAAAAGAAATTAACTCGGCTCAGTTCATGTTGAAAGTCAACTTCAGGTGCACTACTAACTGTAGACAGTCATTCTTTAGCCGGGCTATGTTGTAATGTCTAAGCATTTATATACACTTCATCTTCTTCCGCTCGCATTGTGATCTGGCATTTGAAAGTACTTCAAAATCCCCTCTTGGGACGCGTTAATCTAAAGAAAAGATAGAAAAAAACAGTATATAGAGACTTATATATATTTGAAGGACATTAATGACTTTGACCGTTCACCGATTCCTTCGCAAATAGTCGATGATACTGTGGTTATTCTTGTACCACCGTGGGTATGTTGTATATTCAGACTTAGTGGTAAGGTGCCTCCGGGGCACAGGTTCACCGCTATACCCAGTCGCTGCTTTCCGTTCCAAAAAAAGTAAAACTCCGCGTTGCTCCTTTTCTGTTTTTTAATTTATTGTTACATTTAACAAAAAAATATTTGAGGGTCCTTGTATAATTATTCACAATTTAAATATGTTCGAGAATTCAATAACTTGTCTCTTTATTCACTATTGATATATATTCGAGAATCCAATAAGTTGTATCCTTATTCACTATTGAAATATATTCGAGAATCCAATAAATTGTATATTTATTCACTATTGAAACTAAATTCCAAATGTTCACTTATTTAATCTAATCCGTATATATTTTACATGAAGGAGGATCCTTTTAAACCTACGTACACCAGCGAATGCTTCGACTTGACTGTTTAGATTATTTAACGTGGAGACCCGACTTGCTTCCACGGAATCTGTAGTGCCATTAATTATTGCCACCGAAGCGACAGAACACCAAAATGTTCATCCATCGCCCCGATGTCCATATAAGGGATGATATTAGAAGATGATCATCGAAAGGATGTGCACACACACAGATGCGGTTACTTCGCACTCTCATGCTGTGCATGAGCAAGCGGACCGTGGATACAATCACTCCCTAAGGGGAACATTAGCCGGCATTGTTGCAGCTGGTGCCATTATCTCGTCATAGAGATTTTGTTGCTTACACGATCAGCGACTACGTAAAGCATTTATGCTGATCGTGCACATATTGGTGGCATCTCCACGTAGTCGAATTCTCGATGGTAATTTTCCATTTCTGAGAACTCGAATTGCTTGGGCGGTCAGCCGTATGCCTTAATGTATTTGTCGGTCGGATGACCGACCGATGTGGGCATGTATGAAAAGGAAAGGATGAAACATCTCCTGCACGTGTGCAACTGACGCGTAAGGGTATATCTTTGTGATATGGTTCGGACAATGTTGGTTGCCTGGTGTATGTCGCATGTTATACTTTCCTACTAGGAAATCCGATGATGCAACATACACCCGACGAATTACTTTCTGGAACATGATGCCCGCGAGGAAAATGTCTCTTGTGGCGAAAATATGGTTTAGGAGACACTTTAGGTGGGTGACAAAATGGTAAGTACATGCTTAATTGCTAGGCAAGCAATCAGTAGTTGTTTTATCGGTTTTTGGCCGCTCCAGGTGGAAGCCTTTAAATGGTTAATGGGAAGATGATTAGTGGCGTTCAAGAGAACCGCCACAATATACCAGTCGCCAACGCAATAGAGAAGACATAATTAGTTGGTGCACATTTCGCAACCAACTCAACGCTGCCGAATGCCACACCAACTCCGCTACAATTTGAGTATAAGCATTACGCAATGAGACAGTTTGTCTCTCTGCTTTCGAACTCGCACTGCGTTATGGTATTAATAGTGCTTCAAAATCTCTTTCTCTGCGCGCGCGTGTAGAAAAAAGGGTAATTTTGTGCCGCAGAATATTTTCTGAATGTCAATTGATTTTGGAATGGCTAGCGTCATCTCTTAGTTAAACCAAAAAAAAAAAAACGTATGGATACACCTGGTTTTGATCTTCCCCATTACTCGTAAACGGCTGCTGATTGCTTCTTGCGACACACGTAATGCTTCTGCTAATTGCCGTTGAGTTTGAGTTAGGCCATCATCCAATAACTCCTGAAATTGCTCGTCTTCATATTTTTGTGGTCTACCAGTACGCACATTGAAATCACTGTTGATGATATATTATTATTTACTATTGCTTTCTCACCTCCGTCCTTCTAGGGTGGACATCTGTTCCGGCTGGAGAGGTGAGGGCGGCGCAATGGATGTGCCCGTCCTCTTTGATTGGGAGCGTCCCCGATGACTCGATCTCCTAACGTAACTTTCTTCCAGGATTCTTGTTTCTGAATCTTTCTTCTTTCGGCGAACGAGGCAATGAAAACAATGGGTTCTCGGAGTTTATTTTATTTTATTTAAAATATTTGAGCGCAACTTCGCCCTTCGGAATTTGACTGATAGATTTAGCTTTATGGTTTGATAGCCAGCGGTTCGCCCTTTGGAATTTGACTGATGATGACCAGCGGTTCGCCCTTCGGAATTTGACTGATGATGACCACCGGTTCGCCCCTCGAAACCCTGACTGATCAGTCATTGAAATTGAAAGTTGTCGCCCTTTTACTCTTTTTCTCGTTGAAATTTGTCAACGTTTTTAATGTAAAAATTCCAAGATGCACACACAAGATTTTGTGTGCTTCAATTGGAATTGTGTTCTGGGAATTGACTACTGGTTTAGTTGGATAGGTTCCTGGAAGGGAAATCACGAAATGCGTTTTGAATTAAGCATTTCATGATGTCAGGATTTTAGGAATTGAATCAATGTGCGGCGAATTAACTTTTCGGTGGCGCCATCTCTTAGTTAAATCGAAAAAAAATGTATGCATACACCTAGTATATAAAGCCACGAACGACACAACCAAAAACTGGCGAAAGTTAGTTATCATGGGGCCCCATGAACACAAACTGGAAACCAAGGGTGTGGTTAAATACCTTGATATCTAGCTAGATCAGTACCTGTATTTTAAGGGAAATGTGGAGGCTGCTTTGGTCAAGGCTAAGGAAACTTTTACTATGACACGAAGGCTATTCCATTGTATCTAACTTGATAGCAGGGTAAAAGTTATATGCCAATGATTATATATGAATGTTCAGTATTGTTCCATATGGGTCCAAATATGATGGCGCTAGATTCTGTAGGGGTTTAGTTTCAGGAAGCGCGTCTCCTTATCCTGAAGAGGATGTGGGATCTCTTTATACACCGCTCCTGAAAAAACCGCCCTACAAAGGGGTCGTGGCCGTGCTTCGTCATATGCCTTAGGGAAGAGGAACGTCCTTAGTTTGGTCCTAGTTTCATTTTCGCTTTTTCGGCCTTTCGCAAGCCCTTGTCTCGACTGGGATTGGTTGAAAATTTGGGGATGTTGTAGAAATGAAAAAGTCAGTTTTCTTACTGTAATTCGTTTTTTTTTCCTTCTCCTCGGTTTGATATCAGTTTAACATAACTGAATCTTCGATGTCCATGGATACAAAATCTTAGAGGTATAATACTGGTGAATTTTAATATTGACTATTACTGGACTTATTCTGGATACTCTATCCGAATCTGGATGCTGAGTGTGGGATACTGATCTCAGATATCACTTTTTTGTTCCTTTATAAAGAGAAACAAATCGAGATTTGTATCTCGAAAATACACAATTTCATACAAAAATCCCGATTTTGGTATCCTGAGTGAGATGCTCAGTGTTTGTTTAAGATAAGAATTCAATTTCTTGAATTCTTACGAAACTATTGCGCGGATGTGGATATGTATCTGGATTTGCTTTTCTATTTGTTTAGCACAATGGAATTTTTCAGATAGAGATAACGATCTCTGAACTTTGGATTTTGATGATGCCCTGGGGCAAATGTGAAACCTTAAACGAATATTAGATTCGTTTATTGCGAATTTTGGATCATGTTTGGGTTTTTTCGGGTTTTGGCAGGATTTTGGGTTTTAGGGTAATATTGCTGGGATTTGGATGTAGGAATGGGGGAAAAAGGTGGTAGGGCTTTTTAGAGCACTACAGTGGAAAAGATTCGGGTGTTCGAACGAAAATGTCTCAGAACATGTATTCGATTATATCGAACACCGGAATATGACTACAAAAGGTATCATTCAAATGAGACTTTCCAACGGAAATCCGAGCGGCTGGTCGTAACTTTAAGAGCGCTTACTCTTTCTTTCGCCATTTCATTTCTTTTTTCCAAAATATTTTTCGTTCCTTTTTTTTCATAGATTCTAATTTATAGGCAAGACGAAAAATGGTTAAATTCTAGCTTAATTACCCTACATTATAACTTACTGGTCCTTCGCGGACGCTCTAAGGCAAACATGACATGACTATCGTCGCGTATTTTGCCTTTCGACGACAAAACTTTATTTACCCCTTTTGGTATGATTAATTTGTATTACAAAGAAAACGAAACTAAAAAGAAAACCTTGTAAGTTTTTTTACTTAAATTTAACATATTTCTCTTTTAGTTTGTATCGTTTCATTTATCGTCAACATATTGTAGCGAGCTTAGGGTTCGCTGGATTAATTATTTTTAATAAATAAGAGCCGTTAAATCGATTTTGAATTAATGTAACACTTTATTAGTCCGTTAATAACAACCGTTACTTTTACCGTACACTTAACGTTTTCTTGACTTATCGCTTTCGTACTTATCGCGTCTTTTACTGCTTACTTCTTTCTTTTTACTATTTACTTCTTACTTCTTGATCTGTGTGCGACGTATTAATACCGTTTCCTCATTCTGATTCGGCGTTTCGTTTCCGCCCGTTGAATGTTCTACTGTTCATAGTCTCCAGTTTGAATGTTCTACTGTTCATAGTCTCCAGTTTTCTAGTACTTTCTAGAATATTCTAGTACTTTGTTTCGGACTTTCTCGAATATTCTAGTACTGATTGTCATATGCGTCACAATATTTTGCACATTGTATTTGCGCTGTGTCGGTTTGAAATGAATTACGATCAAATTATCTTGAATACTTACTTTACTTAAGGGGGTATACATGTCTAGAATTTGGAAAAAAATCGATTTTTTAAAAAATATTTTTTTATAGTTTATACTTTTAAAATATGCTGTCCAAAGGTAATTTTAAAATTCCAATATTCGGCGAAGTTACAGCTGCTTAGTGACGCAGTGGGTGTCACTATTGGTTCTTAAGCCCATTCGTTTGCTTTTAAAAGAAACGAAAATCGAATTGATCGCTCTGAAGTACGAGTATCTGCCATTTCGAAAGAAGCTAGAACAGCATGACTGTCAGAGAGAAGTTTGGAGAATTTGCTTTTTGAAAAAAAAGAAGGCCCGTAGTATGGACCAGGAATTGCCGACTAACAAAGTGTAAGTATAACGCAAAAAAAAAAAATTTTTCAAGTCTTTTGAAACTATATCTCAAGTTCTAATAAACCGATTGAGTTGAAATTCGGTACACACCTTCTTGATACAACGCTCTAAAGTCCCTACCAAGCTTTTAAAAACAAATGTTAACAATTTAAAAAAAATTAATAACCGGAAAAAAATAATGAGAAAAATCAAAACTTTTTTTAAAACAGTTCCCATTTTGCGAAAAAAAAATTTATTTTATTTCCTCGTGGTAAGGACGATTACAACACTTTCACTTTCATCCATTTTTTGGTTTTTTTTTCAGATAATTAGAAGAGTCAAAATCATGTCTATCACGACGCACGCGTTTGTTTCACCCCCCCCCCCCCGCCGCCTCCACACTCCGCCACCACCATAATTATCAATATCATCATCGGCACTACAACCGGGATCCGGTCTTGGCCTTATTTAGCAAGTCTCTCCACCCATATCCGGTCCATATCCGAGAATTATTAAATTGTCCATAATAATTCGTTTTTCGGGGCAAGGTTATTAGTCTTGTGCCAACCTTTTTTTGGATGTCCCTACATGCATTGGTTCACTACTTTGAGGGTGTCAAAGTAGCTATCCGGGGATGAAGTTTTGTATAAAAACACACAATGTCTTCTATTTCTCTAATATTTTCTTTCAATATTTTTGTATCTGTGATAATTAAACTAAAATTTAAATGTATTTGATTATACAACAAATAAAAACAAAAATAACAACACAACGTTACAAAAGACAGTGACAACATTTTCTAGATATTGGTGGTGGGATAACGTTGGGGCAGATTTACAGAATATTATATGATGGTTGGAGGGCACACGCACGGGATAGAAAACAGAGGCGGACGAGAACAGTGTCATGATTGATGAAATAATACATTTACTCATTTACTCCTACGACAAGCCTTATGTCAATTGAATCTTCGTATCTTAAATGTAATACCAAATACGTCAACTAACTCGAAGCACAAAATTGATACCACGAAGCTTATCACACGTTGCCGCAACCCTCCTCTTGCATTAAGTAACCCCTGTTGATACCGTCATTTATTTTCTGTCATAAAGCGTTAAGCTACCACATGAAATATGCGTGGATTAATTTAAATCACTTAGTTGAAGTACCACGGAGACAGGAGCAGCTTCGTGTTTACAACTCCACTGAAATTTGATTGCGTAAAAGTATATTTAAGCCGCTCTAGCTGAGTTGGCACATTTGAAAGAAATAAAACACGTAGGTGAAACCGGATCCGTGCCTGTAACTCCCAGAAGTTTGGATTGTGGGTAAATGTTACACCACTTAACTTGCCAATCGATCGATTAGTCAGGTGTGGCCGAAACTACTAGACCGGTAACTTACAGAAACTGTTGCATTGAAAAAAGAAGTCATTAAAAGTATCAAGTTACGCAAACGTGAAACTCAACCGACTAAAAAATAACCTAATATTCCCACGAGATTTAATAATCGCTACTCTTCGCCCGAGTTTTTCCTCGCCTACCTTACTAATAGAGTAAAGTCGATCAGCCAGTCTCTGCGAAAGTGACTGTATTATAATTTTGTTTTTACAAGACAACAGGCACGCCAAAGGTTCTAGATGCACTAATTAAGGTGCAACTTGAACCATGCACTGTGAAGATTGCAGGAATGTTGCTTTAAATTAATAATTCATGTGGGAATGGCAGATCAGTTGGCCGACTGCTATTGAATACCAAACACGACAGCGACTTTAATTAGATTAAATTTCAGAGTACTGGATTACAGAATACATCGCGGGAGTCAATTATCTTGTTGGTCAATCGCCATAAAGGTAAAACAAAATTCAGTACGCATTCAGCTCCACCAAAGGGGATTGGTCTTGTTCGCTTGATTAATAATGGCGGAATTCCGCCGCATATAACATGAGAAAAGATAGGCAGTCCATGGATGCATTACATGAAATGTAAAAATTAGGTTATTTGTCGGTAGCGAGGTTCCAGGGATTGACTCAAAATGCTGTAATCATCTTAAAGAGGTATTCGTCACATAAAAACGGTATGTTCAAACTGGTTTACTCTAATCAGTATATGATCCTTAATTTTTGATATATTAAAAATTCGGGTAAGTTATTATTAAGTGCCTAGGTTTTTCGAAACAATAAAATAAATACAGTTCTATAAAAAACGTTTGGCCTGTGTAGGACTCACAACTTCTCCTCAATTTAGAGGAATAGGAACTGGGGAGCTTGCCCTAGATGTTCAACTGAACGCATGATCTACAGTATGCATCTCGTAGCCGTTCGTCCTATTTCACTATTGAGGCTTGAATATTTTGTTATTAGTCAAATACTTAGTCGAGATTTGAATATAACAATTTTTAACTTTGTACAATTCACGGACAGCAGTAGTGTAGGAAACTCTTCTGATGAAATATTAATGTACTGTTATATATAAATCGAGGATCACATGCTTCCGCGCGTTGACTACAGGTGAAGCTTGAATACAACTCACATCATTGCACGGAACGCCCCCGTATCTCGTGGTTACAACAAATGGCATTTAGTGGTCAGCTCACGTTGCCGATCGCTACATTACACCATCAGCTACAATCAATCACACCAGTGAAAGTGTTTAGATAAGTAAAGCACTTCATTTCACACCGACGCCTGGGTTGATTTAATCCATATCGCGGCTGGTGGTAATACGAAATTAATGACTGTCATACCAAAATTATCCATCGGATCTGTTTTGAACTTATACTGGAACCACATTTGGCCACTGCAACATCTGCCAGTGTCGGTGTTGCCATAAAAACGTCATTGGTTACAATCGGTCCAATTAATTCAACAGATTAATCCAATCGAGAGCGCGTCACATTGACTAAAAACGGGTCTTGTGTGCTTGATCGTTTCCGCATTCTTGGCGATAATTGTAATTGGTGCAGGCAAGCCACACGTTGCACTCGATCGTACAGTGGACAACATACATGAATCGATGTTGTTTGGTGAGTTGGACTTCTTGATAAAATATAAAAAAACGTGCGTACATTATTGAACAATGCATGACTTTATCAAAAGTGCCTTTAAGTATTGATATCTCATTAATTTTCGAATACACGGATACTAAAACTTATGATATAGAGCTGAAGAAAGAAAGCAGATGCCAAGTTATATTGACTTTGAACAAAGTAAACTTGTGTAGGTAATGCAGTTCACGTTCTTATATTTCTTTTGGGCATTTGTTCTCTCTATTGCATCATGCAGTGGCAACCCAACGGTTTTCTTTGGTTTTGAATACTTGCGTACTTAAGCAATCTTATGATAACAAGTAGAATGAATATAGATTGTTAGAAACCAATGGATATTATTTTTAATAAATTCTGAACGCAGAAGAACTTGCAGCCGGTAAGGCAGTTCGCAAATATGTTGGTTGGACCTTTTTTTTCATTATTTAGTCGGGACACACCGTTTTCTTTTAATTTCGATTACATGTCCTCTGAAAGGAACTTACAGTATTAAGCAAAATATGCCAACGGGTATTGACTTTCATCAAGTAGCGTACAAGCAATGATAGGAACGTACGTAGAATTCTTGACGGTCGACCCGTGGGGGTTCTCCATACCGCATTGAGAACCAACCCACAATTCCAACCAATTTTGACTGCTAACAGCGCGTCACCATAACCCAAACCTGCGATAACATACACCCCCCAATATGCAACAGCACCCGTCCACAAATCTGCAATTGCATACATCCCCAAACTTATCAAGAATCCATTTCCCAAGCTGTAATAAATGCATATTCAAATTTACAACGGAATACTAATCATCTCCCCCAACTACATCGAACCGCATATAATTTTCCCCCAAAACCACTTCGGTTAATTTCCTATTTAAATTACATTCCCCGCTTGCAACCAAGCAGCTCTAATTTCCCCCGAAAATCATTCCGGCTCACTTCCTGCTTAAACTATTTTCTCGCTTGTAACCAAGCAACATTTCCCCGAAAATCATTTCGGCTCCCATCCTACCCAATACCAATTCCCCTTACTGGTAAGCCACCAGCACGATGCGTTGCATTTCTGCGAAACAACCATCGCAACGACCAAGAGCCATATTCCCTTGTCTAACCGACAATTCGTGTCCATACTTGGTCGTGTTTCCAAAACCGATTTCTCAGTACACATAGCCACAGAGGAATCTAACTCAGCCTATACGGCAGTAATCCACTGGAACCGAATTCCCTATGCAAGCATAGCAACCTCTTTCAAGTTCCTAGTAAGTAGCAGTGAGATTATTTTAGCTATGACTCCACTGCCACAACGCGATGAACCTTTTCTTGCTGTTAACAGTCAGTAGAGATTCATCCACCGCTGCGTCCGCACACACGCAGCCAGATTACAACCACCGCAGAGTGCGCACAGTCGCATGTTATCTTTCTTGACCAAGTCGAGTCGATGGGGAGTCCGCGTTAGTTATTAATCCGTAAACCGCTGCAAGACGGGAAGGGACCGTTTTAAATTCCCGCCGAAACCGAAACGAACAACCGGCCTCCAAAAGAAAAGACGAAAACAAGGTATTCAGACTATTAGACCGAATAAAGCCTGTCTCGTATCGCCCGGCCATTGCGTAGCAGGCACGTAACCGAAGGAATAGGTAAAGCCCTCCGCTCGGCGCCCGGAACAGGAGCAACGGCCAAGGGGAACAACCAAATGATCGTGTAAAATGTAACCCAGTGTTTGTCAAATCCCAAAGGGGACCTTAGACGTTTAGTAATGAAGTGGGTGGACACCAAAACACGTGTTAACCTTTTTTTATTTTCATAACTCATTGTTAACCTTCCCCTCTGTAAATAATTGTATTTCCCTTTTATCCACCGGGTTGGCACACCCACTCCCGTGGACACAAAAAACACGACGAATAAAAGAATATATAAGAAAAAACCATCAACGAATATGGGGCACTAAACAATAAAGCACAAGGAGTACGATGACTCAGCAATTGTCAGAACAAAAACTCCCCAAAACACCTGTGAGAAATCAAACCAAGAAGGCACCGATAATACAGCATTGGATAGACTGATATCAAATGTTCTAATTGTCGAGCAGATCAATCCCCTTATACACAGCTCCAATTTGAGCTAAAGCAACCACCTACAGGACTTACACCAAGCCTATCAAATCCTCCAAAGAAGAGGAAGCCTGCATGGCTACGGAACAGTGCCCACCGATGCGGCCGCGGTAATTGCGGGCCGAGTGCCCATAGATATTGAAGCGAGAACAGTTGCAGAGATATGCAAGCTGCGCCAATTGAACTCATAAGACTCCAAGGCATACACAACCGGATTCGTGGTCTTCTTAGCAGATACAATTTACTATTTATCGACCTCACCGACTCGACTCCGCCATCGTTCCCTGTCCTGTGCACTCTCCTTCCACGCTTGCCCATCTGATCCGATCTCCTCAATGTTAAATCTTACGTTGTCCTCTCCTCTCCGTCGCGGCCGTCCTGTCGGTCTCTTTCCCGTTGGTCTACCGTCAAAAATTCTACGCACGGTCCTATCGTTGTCCATTCGCGCCACATGTCCGGTCCGTCTTAATATTCGCGACCTGATTACTCTCACTATTGTAGGTTTGCGGTATAGCTCTTCCAATGCGTGGTTGTGGAGTTTCCTCCATTGTCCCGCTTCCTCGTCATACCGCCAAAGATACCCCTAATAACTTTATTCTCGAAAACGCGGCATTTGTTTTCTTCCCGTTTTGTGAGAACCCATGTTTCGCATCCGTATAGAGCAATCGGCATGATTATGGTTCTATAAATACGGGCTTTATGTTACGTGATAACTGTTGGGATTTCAGCAGTTTACGGACTGCGTGCCAACTAGCGTTGCCGGAGTGTAGTCTTGTGTTAACTGCCTTCGACATTTCATTACTGGCAGTCTGAATTGTCCCTAGATATTTAAATTCTTTAACTTTTTGAAATATCTTGCCTCTGACGTTTATATGTGTTCTCTGAGGTCCATCTGCTCTCGCCATTATCATGTATTTCGTTTTGCCTTCATTTATTTCTAGGCCCACTTCTTCTGCCGCTTGCATGATGATTTCACAGTTTTAACTTACAGTTTCTAGATTATCGCCCAGAACGGATCCGCATATGCGAGCGCTTGTGTGACCGTGTTCAGGGATGATCCGGCCATGTTGTTGTCTTGTACCTTTCTGATGACATACTCGAGCACAAGGTTAAAAAGACATGGTGAGAGGCCATCTCCCTGTTTTAGTCCGTCAACTACAATATGGTAAAGTCTGTGCCTTGCGACTGAGTCATAGGCTTTTTTAAAGTCAGCGAATAATTGGTGAACCGTCTCTCGGTATTCCCACTGCTTTTTCAGCACTTGCCTTACTGTGAACATTTGGTCGCTTGTTGATCGGTTCCTACGGAATCCGCATTGGTAGTGTCCCCGTATTTCTTCTGCGTACGGTGTGATTCTCGCCAGTATGACATTTGTTAATATTTTGTATGTGGTTGGGAGCAATGATATTCCTCTGTAGTTTTCGCAGTCAGATCTGTTGCCTTTTTTGAAAATGGGGACGACTATTGAGGTTTTCCATTCTTCCGGAGTGACTTCCTTATCCGATATTGTTTTGATGAGCTGGTGGCTCTTTCGAGCGGTTGCCTTCCTCTCCATGCTTCATAAGCTCTGCCAGTATGCAGTCGACTCCGGGAGCCTTGTTGTTTTTCGATTGATTTATTGCGTCTACAACTTCCTTGAAAGAGGGCTCTGGGATCTGAGGCTCGACTGTATGTACGTCTGGTGCCTTTATTTGCAGTTGATGGGTGCGCACATTAAGCAGGTGTTCACAGTACTGTCGCTATATTGTTTGTTTCTGTGACCAGACAACCGTCTGTATCTCGAATTATGTTGGGCTCTTCCTCGGTAGCCATTTATAATTGAATTTATGCCGGCATACAAACCTGTGATATTCTTCTCTCTGGCATTTTCTAGGATTTTTTCGATCCGAGTCTTCTCCCATTTGCGTTTTTTGTGTCTACAACTTCGTTGAAAGAGGGCTCTGGGATCTGCGGCTCGGCTATATGTACGTCTGGTGTGTTTATTTGTGGTTGATGGATGCGCACATTGAGCAGGTTTTCAAAGTACTGATAAGATCTTGTCACAATATTATTTGTTTCTGTGACCAGACAGCCGTCTGCGCCTCGAATTATTTTGGCTCTCCTTCAGTAGCCATTTCTAATCGAGTTTATGCCGGCATACATACCTCTGGTGTTCTTTGCTCTGGCATTTTCTAGGATTTTTTCGATGCGAGTCTTCTCCCATTCGAGTTTTTTGCATTTGAAAAGTCTCATTGTCTCTTTCCGAATTGTCATGTATCTCTCTGCGTTAACTTCATCACATCTTTCTAAGTGGATCAGTCCGTGTACCTTGTTCGCCCTCCGCCCTGCACCCATCGTCAAACCAAGGTTTGGACTTAATTGTTTTCTTAAATCCTAATACATTTTGGGCTGATTGTTTGATCGTGTCTCTGATCGATGTCCATTTAATGTCCACACTATTGGCTTCCTCATTGCTCCCATTCTCTAGGATGCTAAATCTAGTCGTTAGTTCGTCTTGATATTCAGCCCTTTTCCGCAGGTCTTTATCAATCTCGAAATTTTTGCTCGTCTCCCGTGACTGCCCATGTGGCTTAGCCGATGGCAGCAAAAACCGGACACAGCCGTCAAGGGAAGGTGGGTGTGCCTAATGATACCGAAAATAAAAGAGTGAATAAATAGATCTTGAGGAGATCGGATCGGCTGGTCAAGCGTAGAAGGAGAGTGCACAAGACAGGGAACGATAGCGGAGTCGAGTCGGTGAGGTCATGAACTTCCGGGTTCCTACAGGCCAATAAATAGTAATAGGATAAATATACAACATGGTTAGGTAGACTTTTACATCTCTCAATGCCTAATAGGACATGGGTGATCTGGACAGATTCAAGCAGAGGAAAAACCCACGTTGTCCTCCCTGCAAGGGATGTGTAGAAAACGCAGAACTCACCCTAAACGAACGCAGTTGAGTCCAGGAGGAGTGCAGTAGTAGACGCAACTAGCATAAGGGCGCTAGTGCTAGGCTCAAACAATGGATGGGAACTTATAGCGTTTGAAATGATAGTGAAGAGAGTGTGATTCGAACTGGCGCTTGACATTTAGAATCACCAATAATTGAACCAAAGCGCAACCCACCAGGCTGCTGGCCATGTTTAGAATTCGATTTTTAAACTCAAGTATATTCCACTGATGTGAATTGTTATGTTATCGATATGGTATACGGCTCTGATGGGTTTTCTTATTCGATTTTCGTTCGGTGTTCTTCACTATTTGCTTGTGTATTGTGTGTGTATCTGTTAGAGACGCTACAAACTCATCAAGGCAAGGCTCGACAACATCATGCATAAACTCCGCAGACTACAATAACTGTAAAAACTTTAGAGGCGGCATGCTTTGATTCTACCTCCGCAAGAAATGTCG
This sequence comes from Microdon myrmicae, assembly GCA_963931805.1. Lineage (NCBI taxonomy): Eukaryota > Metazoa > Arthropoda > Insecta > Diptera > Syrphidae > Microdon > Microdon myrmicae. The sequence continues at coordinate 145,105,145 of OZ007497.1, forward strand.
AGAGGCGGCACCCGAGGGGCGAATAGGAATATGTTGCAAAGGGGGAGGTGGGTTTAGTCCGTAGGCACTGCCGGATAACGGAGAAGAGAGTAAATCGAGGATGCAAGTGGGTGGGCCACCTGTACCTTTTGAAGATTACCACCTGCAGGCCGCAAAGTAAAAAAAAAGAATTGTCTTACCGATCGGATACGTTTTCTCCAAGTGTGCTGTTATGCTACGTGGGTGTTTGGCGGATGTTTTGTCCTTTAGGTCGACGGTTGTTGGCTGCGGTGTTTCGCCGAACACTGCTATGACAAAGAACACAACGGCACGAGACAACACAATTAAAACACCAGTTCTTTTTTGGAAACGCTCTTTTTATTGTTTATTCCTTTTCATTAATCGTCTCAGACACAATCTTAGTATTTTGTTCTTTTGGTGGTATGTTACAAAATAAAACACAAACTTCTACCACGCCTTGAATTGTCTTAAATTTTTACAATATCCTTATTTATTTCTGTCACATCGTATATTATTTTTGCTTAGTGTTTTCAGGACAACTACACGAAACAAATGTCGAATTAAAATTGCACACGCTAGAAATATCACGAAAGTGTCGCGACGAGGAATTGCTGTGCGTTGAACGTCGGGTATTAGGTTTATGATGTTTGCCTTCGGTGGCAGTTCGGTCAAATTACTTAAGTTACTCGCGTCTTTTGAAAGGTGTAAACTTCGGATCGACGTTACTTTCTCGGATGCTCGAAAAAACTTTTCGGTTCAACCATATCCTCTAGACTAATTGTCTCTATCTTTTAAAATTCAATCCGAACTTATCATCCCCGCATCTGCAAAAGAAAATTTCCCATCATATCTGCTAACCGAATTTTCCATAGTATCTGTTAACAGCATATATTTCCCATTGCTTCTGAAAAGGAGCATTTCCCATAGTATCTGAAAAGGAGAAATCTTTTCTCATGATCGTCCAACATTATTAGCTGTTGGTTATCGGAATCTTGTTCCTTTGTCTCAAGATCGGATGCCACCGCTTATTCTCCGATCTTTTCCTTAGGATTTGTTTATACCGCACATCTGACCTGAGAAGCAAAGGTTCTCATGCTATTCAGATGGGTACACAGGACTATGGGATGTAATGCTTTGTTTGTACTTCCACTCATAAACATCAATCGCGGGTAGTGTTAAGAGTTTATGGCGGCATGACTGCTAATCGGCAGCGCAACGATATGCCTTGTTTGCACAAGTGTGCCTTTAGCGTTGGGATCATGCCAGGGTTTTAGGTGTTAATTTCCATTAGCTACCAGAATAGGCATCCGTTCTTCGGCTTATTTACCGACAAGGGGATTTCATGGGAAACATCGCGTTGATGCTTAGGATGGGTGAGTGATTTACATGCGACGCTTTCCTGCATGACGCATTTGCTTAGATGGGATGCTTTCCTGCCTTTTGGAATCGGGTTGAATACAATGTATGGATGCGTTGAACTAGATATTGGGAGCTTTTGAACGTTTAGTTCCTTGCTTTCTGATATCGGGTTCAACGTCGTTGCATGTCCTATAACCTTTTGTTTCAGGTATGGTTACTGACTATTGGGACACGTGTCTGTGGGCACGTGTGCTGAATAAGGTTAGTAAAGTTCCTTGGCGGAAAGGATACCTCAACCTGAAGTGAGTTGTATGGTTCCGCTACAGGTGTATTCATGGCCGTTCATGAGTAGGAAAGTTGTGACGCCTTGCGAAGTAGTTAAGAACTTTATTCGAACTCACGTTACAGAAATGTTGCAAACGGCCGTGTTTACACGACGATGTGTTAGATCACTATTTAAGCTGTGTATGGCTACGTTAACGCCCTGAAGATTTCTTATTTCGATTCTCTGTTGGTTCTGTGAACTATGGTTGCATCTGTTGGAGTCGGCATTAGCTTAATGAAAATGTGAATGCGCCCTATCGCGGGGTAGCTTTTTTCAACATGTATTACCTATTGTAGTGATTTTTTTGTTGAGAGCTTTACAACCCTCTTTTATTTTTTATTTTTTTTAAAGTCTAGTCTTATTGTAACAGGTTTTTATCGATCGTTACCACAAAAAACACTCAGATATTTTCTTTTTCTTTGCTTCTTTGTGTTTTTGAATTAAATCTAACTGAGATGTGTGAACTACCTTCATGTTACTAACGGAATCTACTTTTTGGTTTTGCCTCGTAAACCCTAAGGCCAAGACCGGTTCCCGGTTGTAGTGCCGATGATGATGATGATGATGATTACCGAAAGAGCTGAGCCAGAAAACATACTAGTAAAATTGTTTGTTAATCAAGAAACATAAATACAATTCAGGCATACTTGTAGTTTAGATCTACGCAGCTGGATTGCCGACGTTGTCTTATTTTTTTTTTTTTTTTTTGTTGCTGTTTCTTGGATTAGTGCGAGCTAAACACATCTTGTAACCGCTTTTCTGTTTGTCTGGCCTTTATTTGTTGCACATAGTCTTGCACATAGCCATTGAGTTGCCCTTGAGAATATTGTACATGGGGGAAGCGTCTCGAGACTTTTTGCCGGATGGTACCTCTAGAAAGATTTTTATCAAAACGTGATATCTTAAAGTTCCGGATTTTGCAGTGCAGTTGTTAGTCACAGTCAGAACAGGCAATCGAAAGAAACGACTAAACACAATCAGTACGAAAACGTCGTATCTTCAATTTTCTGGTTTACCTTAACGTTTGCAGTCATTATTTGATAGTTTATTTCCATACACGTCGGAGCCCAAAGATTGACGTACAAGAATTGAATGACAAAGATAATACTGTGATGATTGCTTCATTGAGTGGGAAGTTCTTACCGCCATATAGGTATTTGCGGCGATTCGTGTTTGACAAAGTGAACGACCTTTGGCTGAATCGGTTTGCTTAATGACTTTGAATTTATGATTAATATGAATAAATATTTGTTTGAAGATTGCTATGGTAGGAACTTATCGATGGATCTCTTCACAATTAGTTTTAATAATTTTCTGGTACTTTTTAGTCATTAATTAAGATTCTTATTTTCTATTTCTCTCAGATCCTCCGATATCAAAGTAAATATAGACTTAACATCCATATACAAGAATCATCATCTTGTTTTTCTCAGGTTCAGAAATAACCCGTGATTCGTGTATGACCGATTCGTCGATTCGTCAGCTAATCAGCTCAATTGTCGCTGTTGTTATTGCCTCTTTTGTATAGTTCATTAGCTCACAGCAAAATCAATCTTACATTGGAACAAATGCGAAAGGAAGTCGTAGGTGAATACTAAGTCGAATACAGTCAAAGAAATGACTTAAATGAGTCCAAGCACTTTTTTTACTTTAATAAATCGAGAATTGAACCTGCTGAGGCTTTATTGAATAAGAATGTTCTTGAATTAACGATACCATACACTTCAGACATATTGAAGTATCGAGATGGCGCCCACTGAATACGAGTAAAATCACAAACTGGAAGAAGTTATAGCTTCCCCATCTACTGCTTTCGTTATTCTAGAGTGTTATTCCATTCGTCATATGTGCAACCACTGCCCACTTAAGGTTTCTTTTCTGATTGATCAGAAAACATCATTCAGGCGCACCGTGGGATTTGTTTAGTGTAATTGCTTTCTAGTCAAATATTCCGGCATAACCACGTACCTGTGTTGTTCAGAAAAGACAACAAAAATTGTTTCTGTCTTGAACGCGTCTAATTTATGTAAACAACAGGCGAACTAATAGACCCCGTCAGCATTTCGCCGGCAGCTTCATGAAGGCCATTGAAAGTCAGGTAACACGAAAACAAACACGCATAAATTCATCATCACCGTTAAGGCATCATTACCATCGTCTTCATCGGAAGAAGTATTGTGGTTTACACAAACTTCTTGTAGTCGCCAGGTGACGCGAAGCGACCGGATTGTGGTGGATCTCCATCTGGCAGCTGGAATGGCCACTATGCAGCGGCATAGATTTACGACTCGCTGAACCACGAAAAGGTCTGTTAGATTGGCAATCTCAATGATGGTTATTTATGAAAACCTTGACCTGGGATTGGCTCAGCTACTGGCAACGTAAATCTCCTGAGGGAAGTTCAAAACCGGACCGTCTGTTGTTTTTCATTCTGGAGAACATCAAACCAACGAAATGGAAAGTACTGGAATCAACAAGTAAAGCATCGGATGGATTCAGGCGAAGCATGAATATTGAGATGTTACGTGATGGCACATGGCTTCTGGGTCTGTAAGTAGCTCCAGTTTTTGAGGTCTCATGTCACGGTCTGACGAGACAGCTAAGGCGTCGGCCAAGGAAATGAACAAATCTGCATTCATTGAGAGAGTGCAGTTTGACTGGATGGTTATTTATTGCCTGCATAGGACAATAAGTTGTCGGAAAAGTGCCTTGGATAGAAGAAGACATGACTGCAGATTGTCGAGGGGCCTAATCACAACTATCTTGTTGAGGTGTTAACATGCAACCGCTGCCATTCACATCAGACAGCGGCGAAGCCAAGCGGATGACGGCGTCAATTCGCTAAGTAGTTGCAGAGAATACCAACTATTGGGAGGAATGCAGATGGAGTTGATGGGTCTTTGCAATACGATGGGCCCATAATGAGCGATATTGTGGTAATGTGTGGAAATTCCAAGTGTTTGAAATACGTTAGGTCAATGCTTCAAGGGAAGTGGTCAGTGCAGAAATTACACGGCTACAGCAGCCTTCGGGTACGTAATTTTTCTATGATCACTTTAAAAATTAGCGGGTTGTGTTTCGAATAATAATAGTTTTTACTTAATCTTACGTTTGTGCCTGTAAGAAAAGCATAAACGGCTGGGAAATAGCAGATGTGCTACTAACGTGTAGATAGAAACTAGAGTAGAAATTATACTTTACGTAAATTAAATCAATTTATGTGACTGCAGATGTGAAACGTAATTTAATAGAGGCCAATTACATATCCCAATGGTTTAGAGGGAGAGATCACAAGTTATTTACGTAAGATTAGCAAATGATTATGAAATCAAATTATTTTGCTCCTGAAAATTGGTTGGTACCACTAGTGGGATCATGTGGGCAACTCATATCAATTTCATAAAAAAAACTTACAGAATAAGTAATTATTTATTATAATCAATAGCTTAATTTACAACATAAATCTAAGTGGATGGTTGCATTGGCTTTAGAAACATGTTTTATGACATAACTGAGCTGCAATTAAGCAAGTCGTGGTGCGGCCTCAGTTTACATACGGCCGCCTTACCCCGGCGTTTTGGCGTTTACAGAATAAATAATTGTTTATTATTATCAATAATTCAATTTACACCATGGATCTAAGTGGATGGTTGCATTGGCTTTAAAAACATGTTTAATTACAGAATTGAGTTGCAATTAAGCAAGTCGTGGTGCGGCCTGAATGTAAGTACTGCCGCCCTACCACGGCATTGTGACGTTTCTAACATGCAACATTCTCGAAAGTTCGATGGCGTCGGTTTTTGGTTTTGTTCTTATGTATTGATAAATTGGTTCGGCCAAGGAGTAATATACGGCCGAACAAGCGCGTTTTACAAAAACGGATGTTTGAAAATAAAATTTCACGCGTTAAGTGATAAGTTTAGCATCATCGTACACAATTCAAAGATAATACGGGAATTCAAAATCAATAAGCCTGTGGAGAACGTTACTCGAAAACACGCCTTAGTCGGGCTGCCCCTAAACACATCAATTCGTCATCGTGTCTAGGAGTTGGACTGTGTGCTGACCACATTCTTCAATATTTTGACGAAGGATTTGAACCTTGATGAGTACAAAGTCCAGTTGACACAGAAACTGAAGCCGACCGAACGTTTGCAGCACTGCTAATGATCAAGGGGTACTTGAGATGGTCGCAGTGAGTATGAAAGAAAACAGAATCATGCAACATTCTCGAAAATTCGATGCCGTCGGTTTTTGGTTTGGTTCTCATGTATTGATAAACTGGCTCGGCCAAGGAGTAATATACGGCCGAACAAGCGCGTTTTACGAAAACGGATGTTTGAAAATAAAATTTCACGTGTTAAGTGATAAGTTTAGCATCATCGTCCACAATTCAAAATATAATACGGGAATTCAAAATCCATAAGCCTGTGACGAACGTTACTCGAAAACACGCTTTAGTCGGGCCGCCCCTAAACACATCAATTCGTCATCGTGTCTAGGAGTTGGACTGTGTGCTGACCACATTCTTCAATATTTTGACGAAGGATTGGAACCTTGATGAGTACAAAGTCCAGTTGACACAGAAACTGAAGCCTACTGAATGTTTGCAGCACTGCTAATGATCAACGGTGAATGAGAAGGTCGCAGTGAGTAGTTAATTTTCGGACAAACCGATCTCGAGCAACCGGGGTTCGATTCCCCGTCGGGGAGCCTCTGGCGCAAGACTAATGACCTTGCCCGGAAAAAACAAATCATTATAGAAAATTTAACAAGCCTCAGGACTTGCTAAATAAGGCCAAGACCAGTTCCCGGTTGTAGTGCCGATGATGATGATGATGATGATGATCTCGAGCAACGAGGCTTCCACATCAGTGGATTCATTGTCAAACGGAATTGTAGCACCTTGTTGGATGAATATGAAAGACTGATGGTGTGTGGGGCGATTTTTTTGCTGGCGACGTCAACGGTAAAGTAAGTAAATAGAAACATGATATGTGAACGTTTGTGCTCGAAACCAGATAGTATGAATTTAGACGGCATGTGATTACAAAAGGGTAGTTCTACATGAGCAGTTCCGTTGAAACAGTCACAATCGACCACCAAAATCAAGAGCTAAACCCGGGTGTTATTGCATGCATCTTTGCCGTGGATGAAAGACTATTGTGCCATCGAAGTCCTAGATAAGCTTAATAAATGGGAGGCATGGAACGAACGGTGGCGGAAGTCTAATAACCTTGCCCGTAAAAATAAATTATTATGGAAGTTTAACAAGCTTCGAGACTTGCTAAATAAGGCCAAGACTGGATCCCGGTTGTAGTGCCGATACTGATGATGATGGACCGAACGAAGTTGCACACTTAATTGTCATGGCTCGAGATATATCGAATAAAAAAATAATTATTGAATTGCGATAAAAATGCCTTTTTCGTTGACACCGTTCTTAGATTGGGAGTCGTGTTTGACGACATAAGTCGGTACTTGATTGTTGATGCACTGAATTTTACTGAGCCTGGTAATATGTCACTGAAACGTACATCTTGATGAGGTCGGAATCCAATGGGCCACCGTGGTGATTTATTATGAGGATTGAAGACATTCGATTGGGTGTGAGAAATTCAAATAGCCGTAATTTGCAAATGACTGAATCGGAATATAAATAATGGACATGAGATTGTGGCAGTTCCGCCAAACCCCACGGTTCGCTTTCCTAAAAAAACACCCATAACACTATCCAATCACATAATTTCGCTAATGCAATCGCATTAGCGCCTTAAATGCTTTACGTATCTAGGGTTATTTAAGGTATAATCTAAAAAGCTTCAGTAACAGAATTCTTACCTTTTCTTGCACTCCCTTCGCATACAAATTCCTGTAAGAGTTCTTTCTTACCTTATCCTAAATTCCCTGTAATAAAATTCATCGGTTCGCATATCATACGACCGCATATCAGGGAATCTTACCCTTGAGTTGGCTATTCCCAGCGTCAATATGTGTACATAAAAACTATCTATTAACACATCGGCTGTCGACCCTTTTAGGCAGCGATAAACAACCCAAGCAGCTGTATGTAATTAGCGCAATCGACGCTGAAGCCAATTTCCCTAACTCGCACCAAGTGCAAACAAAGAACGCTGTTCCTCCATAGGCTTCCTCGCGATACCATAAACAATCCACATCGTTTGTGGTATCCTAAACGCAGTTTTTCATTTAATGAGTGGCTGCTATTCACCCAGCTGACCCTCATTATCGAACGATGCATAGGTCGGTTTTCCCTTTGTATTGTAATTGCCCTGAATCCGTACCTCATGACCTCGATGCATAATCAAATACAAACCCGTTAGCATCCCACGAAATTCGATTTGTTTGTTTCAATGAACACACATCTCCTGGATGCACATTATGCCCCTTCTTGGGGTTTCAGATTCGTTGCCATGGTGTGTTCCATGAAAGAACCCATGTACACACATACATGTGTACTACCAACCATCTTCACCCCAAACGATTGAATATCGTTGAGTCGCAATTCAATCTTCCAAGCGGTCGGGTCGCTCGAGCCGTTTTTCCTTCCCAATTGCACCTCCGCGGTCGTGAGCCTTAATTATTAAATTAGATGTTCATCGCCAGAGTGTAAAGTCCGGAAGTGAATAGTTAAAACCTATGTTCTAATTCTAATACCAATCAAATAAAATGTTCAAAAGAATAATACGCAATAAATAATAAACGATAAAGACAAAGTGACCCAGTGTGTTTTATTACTCTCGGCCGGCATCTGTGTGTCTTGCTATCATTTTTGGATATTCCTCTTTACGGTGAACAGTTGGTGTGGTGTTCGATGCGTGGACTTAATCCTTGGTAATCGGTTAATGGCGGAACCGATGAACTCTCTAGGTGAGTGATGGGGAGTGAAGTGAATCGAGTGCCCGTGTTCGGCATAATATTTCTTCTCCCCACAAGATCATTTGTAAAAATGAGGATTAGGCTAAGCAAGAGTGCGCAGCCCTGGGGAATACTAGCAAAAAGCAGTCTTGACACTACATTTCAGCGGCCAGAAATACTGTCTTATCCACTGAATTAGTTTACCATTAACTTAATTGGAAAACAATATCGATAATAGGGTTAAGTGTCGAATTCTGTCAAAAGCTTTTAAGAACGATATCTCTATTTTCACACAAAGCTGTAGACTTGTGCTACTCTGTACTTTCTACTATATTGGCGCTCCTTAAGGCGGTCGTTTCTTGTATACCTCTTTCTGCGAAGACCCGTGAAATTAATGGGTCCCGTAGACTTAGTGTAGGGAGATCGCTTGTTTCCAGATATTTGAAAAGTGATTTTATAACCTTGAACAGATTAATGACTTCACCTTTATCGGGTTAGAAATTACCAAGGTAGACCGAAACAGGAATATATTCAGATATTGCTTGTTTTGAATGAATCGCTTATGTGAATAAACGTTTTCGCAGTGTTGTAGTGAGCGAATATGAAAACGTTCTATATATTATAGGGAAATTAAGAATAATTATGGCGTTTTGCCGCATAGTGATTCGAACCTAAGCTGAATTCGTTTGAATCAAGGCAATGCGTGATAGCAAGAATGTCTTATCTAGCTACATAAGCTGTGGATTTCTACGTTAATGTTCTGGCATAAGGGGCTGACGATTTTTTCTGTTCTTCTTTGGTGCTGTGTTCCTCACTACCGTTATATATAATCTGTTGGATTTGCTACATATTCACCTTATTATACAATTTTTAATATTTTTCACAAACGCCAAAAAATTACTACCTCCAGGGGAATGCGGTACTTTTGTCTCACTTTCTGATCATGTAGGATGTTTGCGCCTGTTATTCTGCCAATTACAGCTTTAACCTCAATATTGAAGAAAACCGTGCGAAGTGTTGGATTTTTTGTAGATCTGTGGGGGCTCTTTAAGCATATCCAAAGAACCACCCATTTTCCTTAATTCAACTCCCCATTCCTCACCCAATAAAGACCTTTTATTTTACCTGCAATCGGACAGCGTTAAGCTACCTTTCAATCATTTTAATCACTTGAAAAATAACCCATGGCAAGATCACTATCTTGCCACAGCATCAAACAACATTGCTGTATTCCCCAAAGCGTAATCGGTTCCTCTAGTCGGCACCCATGACCATTACGAACCATTTGAGAATCTACCCCGGTCCTCTTGCCGGCGTCCATGTCTATCATATACACAGCAATCCCCATGTGTTTAATTTTTCCAATAATCCGTTGGTCCAAAGACAAGCCTGGCAATTTGCTCGCTTGCACATCTGCAAGCCAAATTTCCCATGATCGGTCGCCTAGCCGATAACCGATCATCGAATTGGACACGACCATAATTGTTATCTGAACAATCATATCAATCGTCATGTCCTACGATTCGTTTTCTAAAACAAACATGCACCCATCCATCCTAGCCTTTGCCATCGTGAACGAATTTGCTGTGGACCTAACATCACAGAAAAATGCATTTCTGCCCCCGGCGATGTTACCCATCGGAAGCACACAAAAACTCTGTTGTCGTAAGCCAGACGGATAACGCAAACAAATCCCATGATAGGATCGAGAAAGAAGTGGCGGTACGCTCGATCCTTCGAACAAAGATACAGATAAGGAAATGAGAATCGCGATGGGACATTTCTTTTTCAGATAAGAGAATAAAAACTATGATGGGAAATTTCTTTTTCAGATGAGGGGAAAAGAATGGTAGATGATAGAAAAATTAATTAAAAAAGGAAGATTAGTCTACTTTGAGGAGAACAGCCTGAGAACCCCATCGAGGAGGTCGATCCGCGTTGCGCCATTAATTGAATTCTTGAACGGCCCGCGAGTGTAGCTTCGCGAGTAATCGAAATATTAAAAGATACAGATAGAATGATAAAGAACTATGAACATCGAAACTGCATCCGCGATCATTTCGCGACAACCAAATTTTAAAGTCTGTGTGTTTTGACATTGAAATAACTCTTAATAAATCGCCACGGCCGTAAGTGGAGTAAATCGTTGTTATATATAAACGAAAGAAATAAAGCAAAATTAATAAAAGAAAAAAAAAACATTTCGTGTTTCAATTTTGTGCTGTGTTCGCTCCGTTGGTGTATTCTTTTCTCTGCGGTAAACAGTGTTCGGCGGAACACTTGGACAACATACAAATCCGCCAAACCATTCCGCGCCAATACTCGTTATGTGTGTGAAGGTCTGTAGCGTTTCTAACAGATACACACACAATACACAAGCAAATAGTGAAGAACACCGAACGAAAATCGAATAAGAAAATGCATCAGATATACCATAGTGATAACATAACAAATCCCCATCAGTCGAATGTACTTGAGTTTTGAAATCGAATTTGTACACAGGGCGGTGGCCTGATGGGTTGCGCTTTGGTTCAATTTTTGGTGATTCTAACTGTCATAGCGTCAGTTCGAATCACACGTTCTTCACTATCATTCCAAACGCTATACTCGTAGATCCTTTTATTATCAAAGATTTCGCTTTACTTTACGACCGACTGAGTAAAAAAGCAGCTGGATCTTCTATTTCGTTCGTACAGAATGTCCCTTTTCAATAGGCAAAAGTAGAACGGCATGTGTTGCTCCATCGTTGGTGGTTGGAAAGTTGGCAGGACAGTTGCAGGTAGTATTAAACTATTAATGGGGTGTAATTTATTTGTAATAATACATTTTTTTTGTCCGCTGATATTATAGGAAAAAGAAACTTGGGACCGCGGATTTGTGGTGGTTTATGGCTTCTAATTGTTTTGTTTCAAACTTGCTAAGAGAATGTTAAAAACCTCCCAAAGTCCGCAACAACGAAAACTTAGCCTTGGAACAAGTTGGTTTGAGAATGCAAATGAATGACACTTAAATGCAGAACTATTGAGTAATTGAGTAAACCAGACGTTGTAGTGCTCCAAAAAGCCCTACCACCTTTTTCCCCCATTCCTAATCCAAAATCCTAGCTATAATACGCTAAAACACATAAACCTATCAAAACCCGAAAAAACCCAAACATGATTCAGAATTCGCAATAAACGAATCAAACATTCGTTTATTGCCTAACATTTGCCCCCACGGCATTATTAAATCCAAAATCTCGAATTAAAATCAAATTCGCAATAAACGAATCTAATATTCGTTTATTGTTCTACATTTGCTCCACAGCATCACCCAAATCTAAAATTCGGAGATCGTTATCTCTATCCCAAATTTCCCATTCAGGAAAACAAACAAAAAACTCAAAAGCAGATACATTCACACATCTGCGCGATGGTTTTATAAGAATTCAAGAAATTGAAATTTTATCTAAAGTCAATACAACATCTCGCTCGAGATATCCAACAAAATCGAGATTGTTGCACGAAAATGTGTATCTTTGGGATACAATTTTCGATTCCTTTTCCTTTATAAAGGAATAGTTTAGTGATCTCCGGGCCGCCTCACTTGCATCAGCAAAATATATGAAAAATTCATATACGAAAAGCTAAATAACTTTGTCAGTGCCAGGCACCTAATACCTGATTTCCAATTCGGATTTCGAAGAGCGCACAGTACCACTATGGCTCTTAACCTATTTCAAAACCACGTCTGCGTGAGGCTCTTTAATAAGGAACCCACCGTTGCGGTAAGCCTAGACATTGAAAAAGCTTTTGATACGACTTGGATCGAAGGTCTCGCTTTTAAACTACTGAATACTGGCCTCAGTAGAACGCTATGTAGCATCATCTACCAGTTTGTTCTAAACAGAACCTTCCAAGTTAGAATGAATGGAAAGCTTTCCCGAACTTTTCACGCCGCTGCAGGCGTACCACATGGCCCCATCTTATTCAATATTTACACCTCCGATATTCCCCGCCCCGCGGACGGGAGAGTAAACCAAATATGCTATGCGGATGACGTCCTGGTGTACACGTCAACCAAAGGCCCTAACCTCGTAACAAATCGACTCAACCGTCACTTGGACGAACTGTATCAGTATTACAGTCGATGGAAAATACGACTTAATCCATCCAAAGCAGTAGCCATAATTCTGAGTAGTAAACACTCCCAACCTACTTCTCGATATTCACAGAATATTCGAATAAAAATGGGAGATACTACGATTAGACCACAGGACAAGATGAAATATCTCGGGGTCACTTATACCCCAAAAATGAATTTCATCAAACATGTGACCCACATTCTACAAAGGGGCCTCGGTCGGTCTAAGCAACTGCACAACATCTTGAAGTGGGGGAACAAAGTTGACACCAAAGTTAAGCTTCTCTGCTAGAAGCAGCTAATCCGATCTGGAATATCGTACGCTTTTCCCATATGGTCCTGCATATCTTCGGCTCAAATGGAAGGACTTCGGGTTTTCGAAAGGAAACTCCTCAGAAGATGCACCAATCATTCTAGAAGGCCTGACGGTCGTCATTACCCCAACTCTCACCTATACGAAGGCGCCTCCATTACCCCTATCGACGAGTACTTGCTTCAATTAGCATATAAGTACCTCGAAAACATTCAGAACAGCGAGAACCTACTTGTACGGGACTCTTGCGTTCTTGACCCTTCTCTCTCTCGATCTCTTCGGATCAAACCCCCACAATTTCTTCTTCAGTACAAAACTGAAGAAAGCACCCTTCCCAACAACATTCCCCTCTATAATAGAGGATTCCTGGACCCATCCCATAGGGTCTACAATTAACAAACCACACACACGAACGCACAGTACAAGACGGCACAAACACAAACATACACACCGACCAAAGAGCAGATTATCAGACGCCAAAGACGTGATCTGCGTTTACTACCGCACCCAAGACCCACCGGTCTTGTAAGATTTCTTTCCCACCATCCCTCTATAAAAGTAGTTAGAGAACACTTGGACTAACACTGTCCACACTATCCTTGGATACCCCCCCTTTTTTCTTCTCTTTTCAGATGCCGCGAGACCGAGCCCAACATCCTCACGGATGTGGGTGATTCTGGTTATCGCAAGATGACCAGAAGTCAGAGACAAGATAAAGGACACATATGTCCTGTCTCGCCAAATTCGGCCTTCTCGCCACCATTTTTTTTTTTTTTTCTCCGGGCCGCAGTCTTAAATCGGTCTTAGTCCCTGGAGGAAATACCCCAGTGGAAAAACTAACGAAAATAATTGGAAAAATAAAACTCTTTAATTTGTAAAAGAAAAACAACACGGATTTTCATTTAGCGGCCAATTGATAGCTAAGTATCACCTGGCCTGGAAGACCAAGAGAAGACCAAGGACAAACGCCCAATTAAGGACGTTACTCTTCCCTCAGGTATAAGAGGAAACACGGTAACGACCCCTTTTGTAGGACGAGTTTCAGGAGCGGTCAAATTTTAAGAGATCGCATTGTCCTTTTAAGGACCAGGAGACACGCTTCCTGGAACAAAACCCCTACAAAGAATACAACAACGTTGGAGCTTCCTCTTTCAAGAAATGTACCCAGTGTCTTCAATTACTGAATTTGAATATCAAGTTGCTGATTTATTGAATTAAATCTTTAATAGTTTTGTGCCATATGGCGAAGGGCACTTCAGTTGCCTCCATTTCCTCCACTATCATATCTATACACTTCCGCTTAGACCATTTACAAGTATTTCCCCGAGTTTCGTACAATAACATCGCGCTGTAAGGTGCACCATTTCCTAGGTGGACGGACTCCATTCCACCTGCACTTCCCCATTTTTCCAGTTACCTGATACTTAAGAGGTGTTATCAAATTCTCTTAATGATGTCAACACAAGTGTTACGCGGCTAGGTAATTCTGAAACGAAATGTCGCTGTGAATAGTCGGTACATCACGATCTTCTTCCTGCGTCAAAGCGTGACTGTCCGTGCCCATCGCGGTGACATGAAGTAGAGCAACCTGCAGTTTGGACTGTATGCGTCGTCTGCCAGCTACCACGTCTCTTTTCCATCACCTGCTTCCCAACGTGGAACGCAATTGTTACACAGTTCGATGTAATCTGATTCTCTTCGGTTGCGACTTGTTGACGATAAGACCGTCATAGACCGCCGCTGCTTCGCTTATGCATATCGGGTGATCGGTATTTTTTGTTGTTGAGTAATGTCGAAAGACAATCCGCGGCTTTGTTATGCAAGGCCCGGCAGATAGCTTGCGAGCAACGCGGGAATCCACCGAAAATAAGGAAAATGTGAAAAGCCATTGTATGTCCGACATGGAAAAATGGTTCGAGCGCAGGCCTTAGATCTTTAAACTCAATCACCAGACCATTAGCAGACACGAGATCCGACTGGCTAGCTAAAGGTAGCAAAACGATCTATACCGTACCGCCAAGTTGAATTTTATTGGCGTAATTATATTTAAGTGTAACCAGCGGCAGGACATGTGCTGGATAGTGGAATATTATTTTAAATTAGTGCATGGGGTAACACCCACCATTTGGCACTTGGATTGCGAGCCCAATACATTTGTGAAGAGTGTGCATACCACCTGAGCAACAATCACCCGGCAGTTCTGCGCCGATATTCCTGCAACGTACATATGTAACAACAAGATTGATAGAGCGGCACAACGAACTGCTTGGGTAATTGGACATGAGCTGAAAGAATTGAAATCTGAATTTGATTTCGATATAAATTTGAAGTTATTCGTATGCGGAAATCAAAGTGACTGGGAAATTATCGAAAAATGTTAACATGAACCTAACGTAGGGTACGAGATACATATATAGGGAATTTGGATCCCAATGTGCATCAAGTGTAATTAATAATTATCGTTCTATTTGATACAGAAATTTGAAGTGCTTGGGCGAGCGTATAATCGTACGATTATATGAAACAGGGAAACCTTCTGTCATCAGCAAGATTATGGAAGAACAAGAAGCCATTTGTAGAAGTGAGAAATGCTGAGGCAAAGAGGACGGAGCCAGAATTAATCTGATGGGATGTAATTGAAAACTATTATCACTCAGAGGGATAATCCTTGATGTCAATTCCTTAGGAAAATAATTTCAACACTACAGTTTGTTACAACTGATGGCATTTGTGATAATGATCTTGTGGGGGTGAGGAAGTATACGTGCCAAGACACGGGCACCTGGTTCACTTCCTTCCCACTCTCCTATTTCCCACACCTGTAAAACCGTCCATGTCACCGCGTTCTTTTGGAACCGAATAGAATTAGCTGTTTCTAGAATCGTAGAAAGGTGTGTCTCTACAAATATCGCCTTTCCTTGTCTCTCCACCAACCGCCGACAAAGTCAATACGAGTGAAGGGGGGAAAATGAGCGCAGATGCGTTGTCCGCGAATAATGAACTATGACGATACGCCACCGACGAAGGGAAGAAGGAATAAAACACGCTCAGTAATTGGTAACACAGTAGAATGGCTTTTATTAGGGTGGTCCTATACAGGGTCACTTTTGCTTGCTTAATACAGTAAAACATCTTTGTTTGTACCGGGTGCAATAACCAGTAGTGGTCAAGGAAATCTTTAATGCTGTTAATATCCAGGATTACAGTCGTTTTATTATATCTTTCTTTCGTCTTCCTCGCTATTGACGGTGGCGAGTATCTGAACCTAATGACTAATGACCTTGCCCAGAAAAAAGACACAAAATCATTATGGAAAATTTAACAAGCCTCAGTGCTTGCTAAATAAGGCCAAGACTGGTTCCCGGTTGTAGTGCCGATGATGATGATGAGTATCTGAACCATCACATGAGTTATCCATTAACAATATTAATTCTCTACACACATACTCTTGTACACATATACAAATGTCCTAGATACATCCAATAACTATGCAAAATATTGTTTGTGTGAAATTTGTACAATATATACAAATGTCCTAGATACACGCAATAACTATCCAAAACATTGTTTGTGTGAAATTTGCACCTTTCGGCATCTGGTGCCTGGGTGAATCCGTATGCTCCCAACAGTGACCCAAGTTGCGCCGCGCTATATTACAAAAGGCTGTTGATACGCGAGGATTGCCAAACGTAAGGTGGCCAAAACGCACGTCAGGTTCTGACGACCGACTCCCGAAATACACTACGTCAACACCGACTGAGTGGATCGAACGGAAACATTCGAAACTAAACAAAATGCTTGCAGGCGGCGGTGTTGCCCTGGTGGGGGTTGGATCTCGGCTGATCGGTTAAAAGCAAGAAAAAGTTCATCGCGTCGTGGCAGAGGAGTCATAGCTAAATAATCTCACTGCCACTTACTAGGAACTTGAAAGGGACTGCTATGCTTGCATAGGGGATTAGTTCCGGGGAATCCTCGCCGTATAAGCTGAGTTGGATTCGTTGGTTGTGTGTACCGGGAAATTGGTTTCGGCGGCATAGCCAAGTATGATCAATGGTCTTGATCGCTGTGATGGTCGTTTCGCGAAAAATTAGCTGCCGCTTGGTTGCAAGCCAGAAGTATAGTTTAAGGAGGAAATTGACCGAAGTGGTTTTTGGGGAAAATGCTTACGGTTTGATTGTAGGGAATTGATGTGGTTTTACATCTTTTAGGTAGAATAGGAACCGAAATGTTTTTCGGGGGAAATTTGAATTGCTTGCTTTGATAGAGAATTAACCGAAGCAATTTCGGGGAAATGTATGCGGCTCGGTGTAGTTGGTGGTGATGATTAATGTTCCGTTGTAGGTTCGAATATGCGTTTTATTACAGCATATGAATATCTGGGGAAATTAAGATTGCTTGGTCGCAGGGAAGGAATATAACTTAAATATAGAATTGACCGATGCAATTTTGAGAAAATGTATGCGGGGATGATTTAGAATGTATTCTGTTGAATTGTATTCTGTTGCGGGTTTTGGAGTGTGTTTTATTGCAAAGTTTGGAATGTATGCTATTGCGGATTTTGCATGGGGAGTTGGGTTGAGGTTGGTTGGAATTGTGGGTTGGTTCTTCATGTGGTGTAGAGAACCCCCACAATGTCTCAAATCGGAGAGCAGAAACTCTTCTTTCAAAGTGAACTCTTCTAACAAAACTGCTCTTTTATGTATATACAATTGATTTAAAACTATACCGTTTCTGATTTTATCCGTCATCAAGTTCCGATTCGTATCTCGGGCTCAACCCAATTCGATGTATTTTTAAGGCGCTTGCAACACTGCCTCAGTTCATGTGGTTCCTCTTGTTATTTTCAACTATTGCCACGAACAGAGCTGAAAGTGGAACTCTATCGAATAGTGTTGCGATATTCATAAAAGGAGAAAAACTGTTCGATAAAGATTCGCTTCGAGATTAACGAGTCGGGAGACGATATATTTTCTGTTTAGATCTCGCAGGTACAACCGGTTCACTTATTTTCAAGAGAATATTGTCACAGCAAACGAAGTTGTTCCAAGAATTCAAATTACATAGATTTGTTAGATATCAAACAATTATTATTATAAAGAAAATGGTATTTTATTCCAATAGTTACAATATTAAATTGTAAAATTATTCCGAAAACATATGTAATGAGGTGTACCAAGGCGGACAGAAACCACACATAGAGCAACAGTGCAAATGCTGACTTCATCTCGGTGTTCAGTACACCCAGAGACAGCAAAAGCTCGGCATGTCAATCGTTTTAGGTTTAGAGAGTTTTTAGCAAGAGGTGTCAGAAAATTTACACAGGGATAGTGACCATTTGTTCATTTTGAAAACAAAGTTAAATTTAAAATGACATTTGTTGTATCCCAAGCGGATGATTTTATTATTAGTGGTTTTCTTCCTCTTGGAGCAGATGCATTGAAGATGTCGATTTCCGACGCGATTTATTGCTGATGTCGCCTTCGGTCAAGTTATTAATTTGTTTATTACGATCTGGAATGCATTTTTTAGTTTGGTGCGAGAAGCCGTGATTTTGATGAGATTTATTTCTTCCTTCTTCCTTGACAGGTTTTGAATCTATTCATTTCCTCTTCCCTTAATTTTTTACCTTGTCGCCAATTTCTTCTATTGTTATCGAACGTGACGTATTCTTCCAAGAACCTCTTGAGTAGCTCATAGAATTGATATTGACTAAACCTTGCCTCCATCCGCTAGTACGTGTTGCGTACTGGAGTCGCAGAATCCCCCAATTGATGTTAGTTGGGGTTGAAGGGTCACAACTTTCAATTGGCGATAATGTGATGACTTTTTAACGATCTCGTTTCATGGGAACCTGATGATTTGGAGGGTGTAGCACCTGTTAGCACCAATACCAAGTAGGTAGCCTGACAAATGGGGCCGGAGCCCTCGTATTTTCTCAACCCTTTGAGAATAAGTGCAGAGTAAAGATCAGCTCCAATGATGAGATCCACCTCGTCGTTCGAATCAATCATTGGATCTGCTAATTCAAGATATGCAACGAATGAGAGATTACGTGCCAACGTTCATGCTGGTGGCACGTAGTCCGAAAGATGAAACAAGATGAGCATGTTGAGAGCCCAATGCTGGGAGCTGTTAAAATGAGGCAGTATAGTGATTGATGCTTGCGCCTCAGCTTGTAAGTACCTCCGATACCGTATATTGGAAACGAATGATCCTTGGCGTTGGAAGCGGGGCCGTTGACCGAGTGATTCCAAGATGAAGGTATAGCCGAAACAGGGGTCAGCCACAGCACGAACTTCAGTTTTGTTTTGGAGTTCCGATTTAACAATCACTCAAGCGGTAGCGGGTGGTATCGACATTTGAGGAGGAACGTTGATGGTATGAAAGCAGAGTCTCGAATTCTGTCCGTCTGGCGATTTAGGTCTTTTACCAACTTCTGGATGCTACGATGAGGATGAGATTGTAATCAAGGCAGCTCCAATATTCAGCAAAGTGTGATGACGTCTTTCACATCATCTGCAGACTCTGACAGAGTGGGAGCCCCGTAGCAGGTGTCGTCCCAAACAGTTGAAACACAAGCCTTTTTGGTCTGCAAAGGATATTCGTCGATCAGGCGTGAACACTTTAAAATCCCTTTGTTTTCATTTTACGTTCATTTTTATTTACAGTACGCGACCTGCCTCCAAACAGGACACATTCCTCAACGATGGAAGCAACAGCGGCTTGTGCTTATACCAAAATAAGTCAAGAATCCAGAAGGGCCTGTAGCGATTCTAACAGATACACACACAATTCACAAGCAAAAATAGTGAAGAACACCGAACGAAAAATCGAATAAGAAAAATACATCAGAACCGTATACCAAGCGATAAATAAAAATAATTCACACCAGTGGAATATAGTCGAGTTTGGAAATCAAATTCTAAACACGGTCAGTAGCCTGGTGTGTAACGCTTAGGTAAAATTTTTTTCGTGATTCGAGCTGTCATAGCGTCAGTTCGAATCACACGATCTTCTTCACTATTATTTCAAACGCTATAGGCCGTCGCCTTACCACCCGTTGTGCATGCTGGACACAACAGGGAAACTGCGGAAGAACAACGTTCTTTTGTTTACACATAATGTGTGCTTGGTTTTAGCGGCTATTGCGCTAATTGTCTGCAGCTGTGTCAATAAGTTGTCGTTGGACAAAAGAGTCGCCATTCAATGTGTATGTGGGGAACATTGTTGTACACATGGTGAGGCTGGGAATAGCTGACTCGATGATCATTATCCCTGATTATGATGGTTACATGTACTGTAACCGATATGTTTTCTTTCTGGGATATGATGTTTGTTCTTTAAGGAATTCTTCTAGGAAATTAAATATGCTGCATTGAATTATGAATGCTAAGAATTCTTTGTTGGGAAAATTTTGCCGATGCGTTGATGCATGGAAAAATGCCCTTGTTGGTGAAATTCTTTTCGGGAATTTCTAGTTAATGCGTTGGAAGCATTAAGTGTCCTTGGACAAGGAAATGTTTTCAGGCGCCAATGCAATTGCATTGGCGAAAAACAATGGGAGTTGGGTTGCAATTATGGGGTTCTTCGGGTAAACTTAAAAGAACCCCCACACCCTTGGTACGTTTTCCCTTTGTTCTTTGTCCCTGGTGCAATTTCGATTATCCTTCGTTCCAGTGCATGGATAAACAACGCGATCTATACGATCAACCGCACACATACCACCGGGATCTATCCAGCGAGCTCCTCACTGGTTCCTCATCATAGGGAGAGAGAAATCCTCTCTCACCGCTGGACGAATCTCACCCCATTGCGAGTTGGCTTTGCACGAGCCAAGGGTGGAAACAGGGAGTCAAAATTCAAACGCCGAGGAGACCAGTCGAGTTCGAATCGTGTGAATTGACTGTGTGGATGTTAGTTAAAGTGGAGGTTGAAAATGTGTGCTGCTTACCTTACCTGGTTCCCTTTTACGTGCATAATTATTTAGTCAGTGAATGTTCGTACTGAGTTTTAAAGTAAATGTAAATATGTTTACATAAAACAGAACACATTAACAACAACATCAACACTTGAAATCGCGAGTGAAATAACCTCAAGCGAAGATAAGTTAAAAACTGCTGCTCAATAAATCAAGAAACAGTATCGTGTATAATTACTTATTCAGTGAATGTTTGTACTGAGTCTTAGAGTAAATATGAACATTTTTACATAAGATCCAACAATAAACACAAATTAATAATAAATACATTAACACCGTGTGTTTTATTTTTCCCTTTCCGATGACTCTTGAATATTATTTTGGTGAACAATTTTTGGTGGTAAACCAGTGCCCGTGTCGGCACACTAACCACTAACCACCCATAGCTTCGCTGGGGAGCCTAGATAGAACCTAATGCAGGTGGTTCCTTCTTCCTAAGATAGAGAAATGCGCTAGACATATTGTCTTACTCCGAGAATTGATCAACGATAAGTTCCTCAAACATCGTCACGAAGACCACTTGTATGTGGAGAAAACCTAAAGGTGGATGTGCCTTGAGTCTTCGTTAACCACGCAGCCGAGAGATTGACTTCTAATCTGAGATAGAAACGCAGAAATGCTCTCACACGATTGAGAGAACGATGTGTCGTTAAGCGACTTGCACCTTTCACCTCTTGTTAGCAACAGCCAGTTAAAAACTACCGCGCATCATTCTGATACCAATCCGATAATGTCGATAATGTCGATAATGCCGATCATGCTTTATCTGCGGTCGCGTGGATACGAGTTTATTTCAAAGTTCTCATCAAGAATTTTCATTTTTCGATAGCTTATGGTGTATAAAGTCCTTAAAACCGTTCTTGCGAAAATAATTTTATAAAAAAGTTACAGCATAAAAAGGTGACACACCTGTTTTACGTGAGAATTGAATTTGCACACTAGCGTGTACATTACGTCAACAGATTTGAATTCCTCACCTGTATGACCATACTAAGGTAAACATTTTACAATTAATGTATTTGTCATCAGAGGTCGGAAATAAACTAAGACTTAGTAATTTTTGGTAGAAACTCTTCTGCATACACGAATGTCTCTGGTTTTAGAAAGTAGCGTCTATTTGTACTTGACCACGTGCTGTGTTACCAAAACTTTAAACGTATTTTTCTCGAAACCATGTTTTTCGCATTGGTCTCCACGATATCTCAAAAACTACTACGTAAATTAGATTTATTGAAGTCTGAACCTAAATGTAGATAATTTTTTCATAAATATTTTTTCTATTCAATGTTAAAGAGAAAAAAAATGCGAAAATCGGTACCTAAAGTTTGCAGGTTGGGCCATTTTGTGTATTTTCGATTTTTTTTTTTTTTTTTTTGAAATAGGTTCAGACTCCCGCAAATATTATATAATTTCAAAAAACTGTTTGATTTATGATTACAGACGATTTCAAACAGCGCTACGATGGAGATCGATTAGGTACCATTTTTCTATTCGTTGTACTGCGACATCTAATAAATTAACGATTTTTAACATTTAAAAAAAAAAAAAATTGTATACCTAAATACATAATAAATATGTGCACAAAAGTTGACATTGATATTGGAAAAAAGGAGTTCAAGAAAAACACGTCATTTTTGGTCTCTAGATGAGAACCTACCCTTATTCCGTTGATTTGTACATGAGTGCTCGGGTATACAGAGCTGATGGTTTCTTTTTCCAATTATTGTTGATGCTATATGAGTCACTATGATTGCGTGTGATTTATCTGTGCAGCCACCTCACACTGAACAAATATGATAAATTAGGAGAACATTAACTTATATTTTGAATTTGATATTAATTTAAATTTTAGATATATTGAGATTGTATTTCCATTTTTTGTGTATCGCGGGTTTTGATATTATTGCTTCGCTTAAAAGGTCTGCAAAGTGGGGTAGGGTTCACCGAATATGTTCGTTAAAAACTACGATTTTCAAAATATAACACAACATTTATTTAAAAATGTTCAACTACATTTATCCATTGACAGCAAAATTGAGAAAACCGTGTCCTTTCACCATAATCCGTCGTATAATCCGCCACATCCGCAGTCGGATAAATAAATTGGTCTTTCAACTATTATACTCGTATTTGCTAATCCTCATATTTCAGGCACCCACTTCGGAAGACGTATATTCTTTTATTCATCGGTATGTTGAAGTAGCTAGAGCGCCTGGATTAAAGCGCCCCCTGTGATTTTATATAAATTCCATGTTGCCGTAGCCATCACCTTTTAATCTAATCTGGTAAGCAGTGGGATATAAAATCACCCACAGCAGTAGTTTGTTACATTCTTATGCACCCCCATATTTCTTTCACATCTTCAGACTTGTGGAAGCAGTAAGAAGGAGACTAATTGTTGGTGTAGGATGTTCGCGGTAATTTACCTACGTATTCCGCTCGTGTTGAGGCAACAACGTAGCCTCGCATAACAATTATTGATGACAGTGAGATACAGTCAGATGCGCAGGCTATCTGCAACACTCTAAGTTGGCAAGGCAGTCAGAGTCCTACTCAGCATATGTAGTTCGTTTGCTGGTGGCAAAGATGGATGTTAGTCTTCTCGTCATGGTTGGTACTGTTCATGAATCTTCCAACCTACTTCATGTCACATAGATGAGCTGCATTAAGCTAATTGCCAGGCTGCAGCATTTAAGCGCCCTCGAATTCGTAGAGGCTATCTCTTCGAACTAGGAGGTACACGTTGGATTCCATTTTCGTTAGACTAGATGGCGTTGGCATTTGATTTGATAAAGTTGATGACAGGTGAATGTGATGATGCATTGTGGATGATATATTTTGAGCGGTGCCTTGATTGTTTCTCTGATCAAAGCCTAGGTTAAATGTAATGTTAGGCATGATTTCGACGTTAATGATTGAAGAATTTTTAGTGAAAGTAAACGTATAGATGCGGATCCAATTGAATGTAAAGCCTCTAAATTATTAGTTTTAAAACTACCATTAAAATTGGGAAGGAAAAGAATGCTTCTTATATTTGAAGGTTATCTTGTAGAACTTGTAAACCGCTTAGGTAGTATGCAGAGGTTTGTTTGATAGCTGTGCCATTGAGCAAGTTTGACAGAAATTGATAGTTGTTATTATCAAACGATTTTAGAAGCCATTTAGAGAACTTTACAACCTCATATGTAAAATAAACCCAAGAAAAAGCAAAGTAAAGTACAGATTTAGGATTAGGAAACCACACGACAAATTCGACAAAAACTTAATATAATAATGGTGATAGTAATATTAGATGAAAATCTCTGTCCTACGAGCGCAATTTTTAGATTAGGGAACAAAAAGAAGTCGCTTGGGGCTAGATCTGGTGAGTAGGGTGGATGGTCAAGCAGTTCAAACCGTAGTTCGTGGATTTTCGCCATGGGAACCGCTGAGGTGTGAGACGACGCGTTGTCTTGGTGAAACAATATTTTCTTTTTCTGCAAATGTGGCCGTTTTTCCGCAATTTCTGCCTTCAGTTGGTCAAGTAATGATGCGCAGTATGCTCCTGTAATGATTTTTCCTTTTTGAGGATAATCGATTAAGATAACACCATGGCTATCACTTTGGAGCCGATTCCCCTTTTGCAGTACACTGTTTTGACTGTATTTTGTTTTTGTATAATCGTGCATCCAAGTTTCATCGACAGTTATTAATCGGCGCCAAAACTAGGATTTATTGCGTCTAAACTGCGGCAACAGAGCGTTGGAAATGTTCATTCGAACACGTTTTTGGTCTTCGGTACCCAACGCGTGGACAACTTTCTCATGCCTAAATCTTGATTTAATATGTGACAAACACGTTCTTTGGACATTTTCATAGCCTCTGCAATCTCTCTCACTTTAATTCGGCGGTTGTCTAGCACCATTTGGTGAGCTTTAGCGATGTTATCGTCAGTTGTTGCAGTTTTTGAACGTCCCGAACGATCATCATCTCCCAAGCTCTCACGGCCACGTTTAAATTCAGCTGCCCAAAATTTCGCTGTGGAAATAATGGTGCAGAGTCCCCATATACAGAGTCCAACTCATCTTTCATTTGCGTAGACGCATTGCCTTTAAAAAACAAAAGTTTTATGACAAGCCGAAATTTTGGGTGAGTAACTGTCAAACGATGCACAACTACATTCTGTTACGGCCACAACCACCCATCCCATAAAACCTACCTCTTTGGAGCTAAGCTCCATCATTAATCGCGCATACGGTAAATATCGCGATATAAATTCAATATCAAACAAATTGAACTGCACGTTCAATTTGCCCATATTGAATATAAGTTGAATCCAAGACGTGAAAAACAAACCATATGTTCAACACGCAGAATCCCCTGGATACAAATCTGTGGGCCAGATGAACAACTTTCAAGTAAAGTTGTTGAGAATCATAAATTGCACGTCTGCAGTTTTATGATCTTTCAAAGTTTTGGTTACCCAAACCATTTCCCACAAGGGACATCCTTGCCCATTCGCCTAGAAGAAATAAACAGGTACCATAAAACTAACTGCACCTTCACCTAGGCGCTATTGATCTTTTCCTTTGTACCGATTTCCCACGGAAGAGACTCCGGCCCATGCGGTTAAAGAAAACAACGGGGGCAATAAAACGGACTACACGTTCACCCAAGCGGCTAACAACACAAAAGAAAAGGGAATCAGAAATGTGCATTAACACGATGCACTATTGATTTTTCTTTTGTGTTTGATATACCGCAAAGTGGATTAGGGGGGAAAAAGGAGATATCCTTTTATCTGCCGGAGGAAACAAAGATTTCGATCCAAAGAAAAAGAAATGAGAAAACCACTCGATATGGTTGGATTTTGAATCTTGATCGAGGCGGTGAAATAACGGATGTTTTTCAAGAGTCGAGCGGAACGGTCGGTGAGTTGGTTCTAGAATTTTGACTGAGTCGGTCTTCAAGTGGTGCACGGTGTGAGGCCAGGAAAAAGGTACTAGATAGGTGTTCAAAACATTCAGAAGAGTTTTACAAAGAAAAAGTCGTGTTAAACTTAATAGATTTTCGTCAATTAACTGTGTCGACCGCGGAATATATGTGAAATTAGGAATTAAGTTAAGTGACTTCTATGTGTGTTGACCGAGGAATATATGTCAAACTAAGAACCAATTTAAGTGACTTAAGTGTGTGTTGGTTAAAAATAAAAATTAGTTTATATATAAAACAAACTAAGAGTGTTTTATTTTAAAGGTGTGACAAGTGTGTGTGGTGTTTAAAGTAAGTGGAAGAAAAGTTTAATACAATTCACTTATTGACGAGTGCTGCTATCTTCACGTTGAGGTCGGAAACTTTTCAGTCCCGCCCTCGTATATAATGAAGTCAACGCAGAAAAACACACGATAAATCGGAGGCGCGTGTGGGGGTTGTTGCTTATATGCCTTCACGGGCGTGGGTCTAGAAACACACCCACAAAACGTCGCGAGAGTAATTGTTCACAAGAAAACAGAAAATAAAACACCGTGGTTTGTAGGGTGATGACTTTTATTGGTATTTCGAAAATCCTTGAGATCACTAATTATAAAAGTTATAAACACTTGAAAACGTGGCACACAAACGCACTGTTTTTAATCCCGAGTTCGCATATATGGCGAGCTTTCTTTAAGTAATTAATTACTACATAATATTAACTTCGCGCCCGTTTAGCTTATGTTCACCGACAATAACTCGACACAAAATCGGACTCTTTACGATAGACGGTGGTGAGACTCGACGTCTCTCCTTGACGGATGAAATTTGACTCCCGGATAGCTGTTCATCGACATCCATCAAACGCGATCCTAATGGATTCCCCGCCCAAGGGTAGCCAATCAGCGCCTGGATTCCATTGGACCGTTTCCATGGACATCGTCCAAGAAAATTGGAAAGATCCACCCTGGAAGGCAAGCGCATGACGTACCATGGCGAAGGTAAGACGAAAGAGAAGAAAGAAACACAGGAAAAACGCATGTCGCAGGTCAAATCTGTTGCTCCATGTATGGGCAGGATATACTGCCGCCATCCGCTAGGGATAGATTTCTTGATTGAAGCAAATGCTTCGTCCGGTAATGAGGGTCATGTTTACGCTGCGTATCGTTGCTATAAAGACGTAGGGAAAAAAGGTGCTAATGGGATTGGTGGCAGAAACGAATCCCTTGTCTGCATTTGTATATGCAGGGAAATTAGTTTGTGGTGACGTACGAAATTGATGATTGTTTTTCTAATGAACAACGAATCGCGAATATGCTGTAAAAGCAAGCCGCCCGTCGTTGCATTTCAATTGATAACAATGGGTGTCAAATGTTTTGTATTTATGGTGCATATGTACATTAAGGAACTATTTTTAGGAATTTAATTTAGCGAGTTGAAAGCATTAAATGTCCTTGTAAAAGGAAATGTTTCAAGTATGCTGGGTGGAGATTGCGCTGCAGGTGTGGGAAATGGAAATTTGCCTGGGAACTGAAGGTACCGAATAGGTTTTGGGACTCCTGAAAAGGTAGAAAAGATATATTACAGGAAATTATATGCGAAGAGATGCATGAAGGTAAGTTTTCTTTTACAAAGACTTTTTAGATTATGCCTTAGATAATCCTAGATGCGTAAAGCTGTAAGTGTTTATCTTTTACCTTTTACGGAAATGTTATGAACTTTTATTACCTACTTTACACAACCCCCCACACACTTTACACCCCACTTTAAATAAAACACCTTTTTGTCTTTATTTAAACTATTTATTTATTCACTCTTTTGTCTTCATGTAAGCTAGTCTTTATTTAAACTAAACTAATTTTATTGTTATTGGTCAGTTACACCCCTTCAGATAGGAATTGTTTTCAAAAAGCACACTTCTTTATGTTTTGTATGTTCAAATTAATTTAATTCATCACTGTTTGTACAAACTATTATTTTATATATAGACATAATAAGCACACACCGGAACGCACCTGAAGTTAGTTAAACACGAAGCAATACTCTTAGTTAAGACACTCAACAGATAACAACTAGAAACTCAGTCGATATATTAAAATCACCCGACACAAGATTTTTCAACCTCAGCACGTTACTTGCTTGTTGCCATCTCTCAACCAACCACTCTTGAACGCACCATCCCGGTCCTAATTCCAAACACCACTCTCATATCTCACCGTCTCGGTTGAGATTCAAAAACCAACCCCCTTAATGACCGTCTCCGCCCAGAACTCGAAAACGCACCGTGTCTAGTTTTTTTTCTCATTTTTAATTTCCCAGTGGATGGAAATCTTTATCTTTCGGAAATTGGGATCGATGGATGAAACACAAAAGAAAATCAATAGTGCATCGTGTTAATGCACATTTGTGATTCTCTATGTTGTTATTATTTAGGCGAACGTGTAGTTCATTTTATGGTGCATGTAGTTTTCTTTAGCCGGCAAGGATCCCTTTTGTGAGAAAACGATAGGGAATACAAATAGAGAATTGTGCTAATGAACATTTCTGATTCTCTATGTTGTTTATTGTAGCCGAGTGGGCAAGAATCTTTTCCGTGGGAAATCGATACAATGGCAGGATCAAATACACCGAGGCGAATGTTTGCCTTTTGTTTGTTTTAACTTAATTTGGTTAAAACGAAAACTGGCGCTGATTGTTTTACTGGATTCAGGTAACCATTTTTCCAAGGAGTCATAAAATTGCTGACGCGTATTTTTATGATTCTCATCGATTTTGTTTGAACGACGGCATCTGGCCAGCACATTTGGCCTTTAGTGGTTTTTTTGGTTCAACGATTATATTTTTGGATTTTATGTGAGTAAATTTAGCGTTCAGCTCAATTCACTTGGCATTTAATTGATTAGCGCAAATTGCACGTTTTAGCTTGCTATCAATTTATGCGGGACGAGTGGGTGTATGGGGTAATGCTTTGATTTAGATAAATGTCACATCCTTTAAGTGGATGTTTTTGGCGTGTATCGCCGTTAGTGGTGGAGACTAGCTCCAAAAGGCTAGTTTTTATGGGATGGGTAGTTGTGGCCGTAACAAAGCATTTAAGGTGCTAATGCGATTGCATTAGCGAAATTATATGATTGGATAGAGTTATGGGTGTTTTTTAGGAAGGGGAACCGTGGGGTTTGGCGGAAACGCCTCAAGATTAAAAATGCAAAATTAATCGGATTGCAACTAATGTATGGCTAAAAACCCTTTTAATCCATTCCAGTTGCCAACGTTATAAAAGTAAAAATATTATTGAATAATTCATTGTCCATACCTCAGATACGTCATTTGAATCTGCGCATATACCGACCGGTATATGCCTCAATCCCCTTACCAACTAAGGGTGGTATACCACTTGACCTTTATATATCCAGCTCAACTAAAGGACTTACCTGAAAATAAGATGAAAAAAAGTTAAGATTAATATTTCGCTTGACAAAATGCTATTAAGTATATTAAACTGTGGTTTTTAGAAAGTTAGTTGGTGCCTAAATTTCAACTACACACGAAAAAGTGAGGCGTATATCAAATATAAGGTCTAGAGGCGTATGAATAAACAAGGAATGGATGATGCTTTATACCGGGGCCAATCAAAAAATATCCGTGGTTCAGATGAAAACGCAAATTATTTACCTTTTTACCTGTTTTAAAATAGAAACACATTTCCCAACGTTTCTGCCAATACTTGAATACGCCAAAAATGTTGATTTTTGAAACTTTAAAATTCATCTCTCTCGTCGATAATCTCATCGTTTGCGCTGAATGTTTCTCACCCGAACCATGTTTTTATGTTGGCTCTCACGGAGCCAAAGTGGGCGAATACAGTCAATGTGACTGCAATTCAAGGCTCAGTTCTTCCAATTCAAGCAATTACAGCCACACTCGCTTGTTTTCTAACTTCCGTAAACCCCACACCTATCGACATATTTTACACATTTAACTTATCATGTAAAATATTAATTGCCGTTCCTTGTCATATGCCTTTAACATCAGCTACTTCGCGAAGTTTGACGGTCAACGAGAATGATGTCGTTGACCTTTCAGACGATTTCATCGGAAACTAGCGGCAACATGGCCATGCTTAAAAAAAAAAACATAAGCGACCACGTGAAATTTCGTAGAATTGATGCCTTATGTTGTCGTAAATGGCGAAGCGTTCCCTTTGACACCACCCAATTTGGCTTCTATTTTTTCGCATTTTTTCCCATGGAAAAATGACAAGAAAATAAGGATCGATATTGATTTTTTTTCCATCTCTTCCATCAAAATATAAGAGAGGCATCAAATAACAACTAATTCATAAATCAATTTGACCTTTGTGTGATGTCGTTTAAGAAATGGCAGTATATGACGTCGACTTCAAACGTGGGTGGTTTATTGACTAATTATTGCACACTATTAGGTTATTCGAAGTAACTGCAAGAACATTTTAGTCAGTCCACTTCATCCGAAAGAGGGAGGATATGGGTATCATCAATTTTCCTTTTTTTGTGGAACTTAAAGAAATGTAAATCAATCCCCTGCTTTTTGTGTTTGTAAATTGTGGCCCTGGCGCAAGACTAATAATCTTGCCCAAAAAAAAAAAAAAACATTATGGAAAATTTAACAAGCCTCAGGACTTCCTAAATAAGGCCAAGACCGGCTCCCGGTTGTAGTGCCGATGATGATGATGATGATGAAATTGTGGCCCTTTCATTGAAAAGCATTTGGAAAAACAATGTAAATAACCTAAAAAAAGAACAATTCGAAAATAGCAGTTGGTGAAGAAGCCAGATAGTAGTTAGAGGAAAAAGATTGTCCAGTGAGAAAGTGAATACCAAAACAATCTCTCACCGTTTACAAGAAAGTGGACGAAAAACAAATTGGATATCACGTTGTAACAATGGGTTCGGGCTCAGCCTTCCAATGAGTTGTCGAGTTGCCTATGAGAATAATGGTGCAGGTACTAGTTGGAAATAAGATTAGCAACAAATTTGTATTGGAACAACAGAATTCGAGCTATAAAAACTAATAACCCGAATATGTTCCCACAAATAAATAAAATATTCAGGAGAAATAATCAAAATGAGATTCAGTGTCTCAAAATCCCACGTACTCAGGTAAACAAGCAGCTGCTAACCAACATTGGCATAGATGCAAAGAACGCTATCCTCAATAGTGAGCTCTTCGTGATCGAAGATCCTTTGGAAAAGGTGAACGCTTTGGGAGCTGTCTTTCAGGAAATGTACAAGGTGAATGAAAGCATTCACCGAAATCACGACCTGGAGGACAGAGTTCTACTCAATCACCTGCACCTCCGGAGTGAAATTTGACTTCGGCAGTCGGAGAATCCGGGTTTTAACGAATTCAGTGAAGATAATCTGTCAATTGACATTAATGCCAATGGTCTAGTGACTAATAGCCTTCTAATAACAAGGGAAGGAATCCAGAGTATCTTCGACTCATTAAGAAGCAAAAAGTCAGTGGGAATAGATGGAGTACCTAACATCGTACTCAAGAACCTGCCCCCAATGGAAATAGATATATACACGGTCCTGTTTAACAACACGTTGAATAATGTATATTATCCCGCGCGTTGGAAAACGGCTATCATTCAGCCCATCGCAAAAAAGGGCAAAGACTATACAAACCCAATGAACATGCGTTCGATAAGTTTACTCCCAAGCATCAGTAAAGTATTTGAAAAAAACCATTAACAAAGCTCTGGTAAAATGGGTAGACGACAACAGCATTATTCCAAATAACCAGTTTGGCTTTAAGGCGGGTCATGAAACCACACATGCCGCAGCTAAACTGGTCTCTGACATACAATGGTATAAATGTAGGAACCAATGCACAGGGGCCAGTCTGATCGACTTGGAGAAAGCCTTTGATACCGTCTGGATCGAAGGGTTGTATTACAAACTGGTCAGACATGGCATACATAAGCCTTTACTATATGTACTTAACGATATGTTAAAGGACAGGAGGTTCGTGGTCAAAAGTGGTAATGTGACCTCTAATAAAACGTATAATATCAAGAATGGCTTGGAACAGGGCGCGGTACTCTCTCCGATTCTTTTTAACATTTACATTAGCGACTTATTAGATGCACTTCCGCAGGCTATTGCGTACGCAGACGATCTCATAATTTACAGACCAGTTCCGAAAGTTGCGATCATAAATAGGCTAATACAGCGAGACTTCAACAAAGTGCAGCGCTATTGCGATGACTGGAAACTTAAGATCAACTTCCAGAAATGTGAAGCCATCCTATTTAGAACTCCATTATATAAAGCCACGTACGACACAAGGAAAAACTGGCGAAAGCTAGTTATCGTGGGACCGCAAGGAGATAAACTGGAAACCAAGAGTGTAGTTAAATACCTGGGCATCTGGCTAGACCAATATCTGTATTTCAACAGACATGTAGAGGCTGCTTTGC
Source organism: Microdon myrmicae (assembly GCA_963931805.1). Classification (NCBI taxonomy): domain Eukaryota; kingdom Metazoa; phylum Arthropoda; class Insecta; order Diptera; family Syrphidae; genus Microdon; species Microdon myrmicae. The sequence continues at coordinate 145,137,534 of OZ007497.1, forward strand.
TCAAAGCGAGGAAAACTTTTGCTATGATAAGGAGGCTATTTCACAGTAGCCAACTTGACAGCAAGGTAAAAGTCATATGCTACATGACGCTAATCAGGCCAATACTCATATATGGTTGCCCAGTATGGTTCAACATAGGTCCAAATTTGATGGAAAAGATTCGGGTGTTCGAAAGAAAGTGTCTCAGAAGTTGTCTCAGATTATATCGGACTATAAAAAGTATTACTCAAATGAGACTTTATATAATGAAGCGTACATAAATAGGGTGGATAATTTTATGATTAAATTAATCAGAGGACATATTGCGAGAGCAATAAGCTTGTCCAATGACCTAATTTTCGGGGCCTATTACCCAAACACCTTGTACTATGAGAGCGTGCGTCGCAACGACTTTGTTCTACCAGAGGCGTTCCTTGACTTGGATATGAAAAGACTTATACAGGATAGATCCGGAATTCCGCTGATCTATCATGTAAGTAGATCATCTGTAGACGGGCGATTGTGCTACGACCGGGACGTAACGCGCACCGAAGAAGAGCTCCTGCGCTTCAGTAGGGCTATCTCCCACAGAGACCGGGACGATACTATTAGACAGCGTCAACAGTTCTGGTGGTTGAATGGCATATAAAGACTTGGATACCAAAGTCGGTATAGAATCACACTATCATCAGCTAGCTTACATAGACTTATCTTTTCTAGAATTAGGGTAGTATAAGATTTAAGTTAAGTTAGGTTAAGTGCTTTTACATAAAAAAAAAAAAAAAAAAAAGTGGGTAAATTAAGTAAGTTAAATTTTAAGAAAAAAAAAACAAAAAAAAAATTGACAGAGTTTTTCAAATTTTTCTTTGTATTTCAACTAATTATCGGTACTGCCACAAAGTTCTGTCACCGAAAGGCAAATTATACAAATGTTAAGTAATGTTTAGCTTAGAGCGTCTGCGAAGGACCAGTAAGTTATTATATAAGATAATTAAGCTAGAATTTAAGCATTTTTTGTCTAGCCTTTAATTTAGAAATTAAAAATATAAAAAGAAAAATAAAAAATGTTTTAAAAATGAAAATGAAATGACTAGTTGCAAATAATAATTTCAGTGCCCAAAACCGATTCAACAATAATAATATCCAGAAAGGAAAAACAACTGAAGGCTTGCCAATAACTATCCTGTTCCATTCTTACGTGAGAAGATCTATATCAAAACAGGAATGGTATTGCGGATGCATGGCACGACTAATGTGCACTTCAGATTGGAAAAAAGTGTGAACATTATTAATAACCAACTTGTCAATTCAAATGTAGAGTAGTTTCCAAAGGGTAGGAGTTTCATATGCACCAGACTAATATTTGACACTTGGGCTGCCAATACACTAATACTTCCTGTCGGTAAAAATTTGGTCCTTGGTGACACCCAAATGTTGTACTTTTTCTAAATATAACTTTGTCGCGGTTCTCTTGTCACATCCAGGCATAGTCACGGATTTAAAGATATTAGTTATAAACGTTTGCCACATCATAGACTGCTTCCACCCCAAGTTTACCTTTTACTGTATCCAGTAAGTAATAAGTAAGAGTAGAAGCCTGGATATAAATGCATCGTACAATGATTTATTCCATTAATTCAATTCCACTAAAAAGAATTAACTATTCAATTTCAATAAAAAGAATTAACCCTACACCACACACTGATATAGAAATATTTTCAGTATGTATAATTCGCTACTTATAGCATTCCACATTCGAAACACGGTTCGTTTCGGTTGTTAAATAACTAAACTGCTGCTATAAAACTGGTCAGGACGGCTCCTAGATATTTCCGAGCATTGTGGCGATACCCTGGATCTAGTGCTCACTTTTCACTCTAATAAATCTTCTAAAATGTCAAACGGGACTATCCGAACGATCTTTTTATGAGCTTTAATCGATCATTATACCTTCTCAAGGACAATTGTAACGTTTCGGCGACGGAGTAACAAAGCGCATAAACAATTTATATTTATCTTTAATTCTGTTAATGCTCTGTGAACTGCGATTAAAATTAATGAAAAAGATTCGAAATGGATAGTATAACTAAACGAGTTTGACAATTAGGTCGTTGTAAATGATTTTTGAATGAGCTTGCGTTCGCTGTTATCTTTTCTCCATGCTTTGGTTTCGATCGGCTTCGACCGCCTTAATAGTAAACACTATTCGTGTTGGTATGAACGATTTCTTTCCACACGGAGTGAAAAGCATCAATCCTGAGTCGGTTATGTGTATTAATTCTAAGGTGAAGGAATATATTAAGATGCTTTCCAATTGTTTTATTAGGTGTACAACCTTGTTTCCGCCATTTTTTTCCGAAATTCGAGGCGTTATTGTAAAAAACTGGTTATACATTTATGATTCAAAGTATTGTCCATCGCTGGCCACTACTTTCTCCCATCTTTCGGGCAGCATACGAATACATTTCTTCATATTAAAGCAGAAAATTAAAACCTCCCGCAAATGACGAGAATTTGGCTCGTAAGCTGACATGTTTAATCGAGGATAACTTTCTGACGCAGACACAAATCGACTAATAATTCGATGGCGTTGTGTTTACAAATACCTAAGCTTATTTTATGATATCTATGATCTATTTATTTCAACTACCGCTTACCGTTACAGCTATCTATTTCAAAACGGCGGAAGCAAAGTTGTACACCTGATAGTAAAACAGTTTTTGGAAAACCGTAGGCAATTTATGAGGGAAAGGAATTAGTTCAATGCGAAATCTTCTCCCTGAAGTAAGTTCTGAGCACAAAGTAAGACAAAATATTATAGTATCCTACAGGCGGAAGAAATTTGTAGTTATTTGTACAAAGTACAAAAAATACATTCATTCATCTCCTCATACCTGATGGAAATGTCGACAACAACGCTAGTGCCGGGGTTCTCTATAATACATGGAGAACCAACCCACAATTCCAACTTATTTTCGGCCGCCTACAGCGCGGTCTATTCCTCTGAGAAATCATGTTTTCCAAATGGGCGCATAGCTGAATTCATTCTTCTATGTAGATAATGCATAATTGAATTCAGCTGCCGTTTTGCCATACGGCAACCCCATTTTTGCTAGCCCATGAGATTTCCATCGGAAATCACCTCATGTCGGTTAGCAACAACAAATCTAACCAAACGACACCGTTGCATCATAGCGAAACCGCTGGGGTTATTTCAGCGTCTTAGAGTATGGTTCTCACGCTGATCATTTCCCAAGCATCAGCGGCGTCCTATTGACTTTTCCCAGACCATCCATTCGCTCGCGATCAACGATCTCATTTCACAGGTGAATAGCACTAGATACATTTTCCTCTCCTCCACAATTCTGTCTTTCTATAGTTCGATGCACTCTGAGATCACCACAACCACCGCACTAGGTCAGTTCATTCTCAGACGCTGCATTAATACACACACACTAAGCCAGATCAACCCGGAGTTATTGTGCTTTCCTTTTGATTTCTTCATCCTTTCTACGCCCATCGACGTCGAACGAGTACACGAGTACTTATCCACCTCGATGAGCGTGGGGACTTGAGGGATGCACAAGAGAGCACGATTACCATTGGCTGATCGTTGTGCAAAAGCAGAAATTTCAATTTCCATCCCTAATTCGAGTCAGTCGCTTGTCATTTCTCATCGTGCTACGTCACGCAGCCCCACAAGAATCTGATACGCCATCCAACATGCTCACCGCAGTACTTTCAAAATGTTTTTAGTTCCTTGTGTATTATTGGCCAAATCGTACTTTTACAATAGTTACATTATGTCGTGATCCCTTCCTGTGGAAATACGAATACAAGTCTGTCTGTTTTAATAGAACCATTAATAAGTTGCCGCCAACTGGTTTCGTATCGAAACCCAAATATTCTAAATTTGCGGTCACAGTGCCGAAAAAGCGGTGTTTCACCACTAGTATAGCATTTATAAAATTCAATTTAATTACATTAATCATAAGTTCTAAGTTAGGTTAAGAAAGACAAAACAATAAAAAAAAACGGGTTAATATCAAAAAAACATTCCTGTGCTCCAGCGTTTCATTTACTCTTCCCGTGACATTGGGATATATTTTCGTGGACAATTTAATTGGCGACTTGGATTTCAGCGGAACTACAAGTGGGAAGGAAGTGAACCAAGTGCCCGTGTCTGTTGCAATCCTACGTCACCTCCACACTACTATCGGGGTATTTTGCCGCTTTAATAATAAAATAGTTCTATAATTTCCAAGCGTTGTTCTTCGATCGATATACGTCTGCGAGAGATCTTCTCTCTGGTCAATGTTGTTTATTCAAAATGAATACTATACAATGAATAAACAACCATTCCCCAAAATAGGGACACATAGCTCTCTTTTCCTATCGACCTATACCACTATCCAGTTATTTAGTGATTAAGAGATATATGTCAATGGATAAATATAGTTTTCTTTCTACAATATTGTTTTTGTAGCAGGATATCAACAAATGATTTAATGACTCAATCGTTCGAAAACTTGTGGCATCCCATGCACTAAATTCACATCCGCGAATGTTGCAGTGATCAGCGCGAAACTCGTATGTCATTAGAATGACATGGCACAGAAAAGCAATCCCGCCTCAGAATAAGATGCAAGTCGGGATCCACAGTTTATGGACGAACATGAACAACAAAGGTATTACGCCCCTATGGAAGGTGCCCCACTGCAACCGTGCTGAAATCCAGGTCACTTTCTTTCCGTGACAAATACAACGAAACTCAATTGCTAAAAATTTACCAAGGACTATAATTCATTTGGGAGAATTTATACTTAAGAGACGAAAGAGATATGAAAAAAATGAAAACCAAACACTGGGAAGTTAAGGATAGAGGTTTTGCTCGCACTGTGCTTCACTTCTGTGTAGATTTTCGCATTTTTCATATGCACTCGGGTGCGTTTGTGGAGACCCGTTTATAGCTTTGGAGAGCATGAAAACTGGTCGCGCTTACTGATAGGGTAATTGGGTACCTTGTATTTCCTTAAGGGGTTAGCCACTGTAATTTATTTTTAAAATCAATTTTTTTTTATTGGCTGAGTTGATTAAACTATTCAGTAATGTAAAAAAATGATTTATACCCTAGAAAAAAATGTATCAGTTCATTTAAACCATTTTATTGAACATAGTCACGGCGTATGATGTACGGGGGTCTATTTTTTGATAGCTTATAGTGTGTAGAATGAGTCCCCAAAACCATTTTTGCGAAATTCATTTTATTAAAAAAAATTACAACATAACGTGGTCAAGTGAGGTCGTCTATTTTTCACTTCGAGGCCTTTTGTTCACTAGACTCTCAAATATATACTAACGAAGCAATTGGCCTGAAAACTTATATATAAGCTAATGAGACATAGTACTATAGAATTCAAGCCAACAGTTAGACACGCTGGCGCCATCTGTAGGTCAGGGCGGAAACTTTCACCCCACGCTCGTATGAAAAAGACAACTTAAAACTTTAAATCCGATTATCTCAAAATCTTTATCTTTTCCAAATTGGCTTGAGATAGATTACTATCTAAATTTTTAACCGATTAAGTTCAAACTTTAACTGCAGCTTTTTTATTGGATTCTTTATTATAAGAATTATCATCATCATCATCATCATCGGCACTACAACCGGGAACCGGGCTTGGCCTTATTTAGGAAGTCCTGAGGCTTGTTAAATTTTCCATAATGATTTGTTTTTCCCGAGCAAGGTCATTAGTCTTGCGCCAGAGGCTCATCGACGGGGAATCGAACCCCGGTCTCCCGCGTGACAGGCGGGTATACTAACCACTATACTATCGAGGAGCTATTATAAAAATTATAAAAGTTATTAATTCACAAATGTCGAAAAATCGATTTTTTTTTCAAAAGCTTGTCATATCAAAATCAATATTTTCAAAATTTTACACGGCATACACTAGACATTTTCATATAGTTTATGAAGAGATATTTTTTATTTTTGCAGGATAAAAACTTTTCAAGATATTTTGCAAACCCCGGAACATTCTTTTAAAAACAGGTTTTTTTTTTCAACGGCCGTGTGCCGCCTTATTGTATTTTTTGAAAAAAAGGATCTTAATGCATATTTAAACATGTAGTAAACTTTAATTTATTAATAATACATTTTTTCGCATCCAAAAAATACCAAAGAAGTTGTCGGTTTCCGGGTGGCATAACACCTTAAGATAAATAACTGAGATCTGATAGCAAGAATTTTGAGACAGTAACGCACATGCTGTGTCGTCGGGGGTTATAATCGTCCTTGTAAATTTCAAATTATTATACAATAATTTTCGTCGTAATAAAATTATAGAGTTCACCCCGCAAATAGTGCCACTCGTGCTTTCTCGGCGGTTTACGCCAAAGTGATAGAAAACAATAATAGAACCACACCAGTAATTTTGATGTTTTCAGAAATTTCGACGGCGTCGGTTTTTGTTTTGATTCCCATGGATATGGTTCATTTCACAAGGACTGGTGGGTTTGTCATTGTTGAGATAATTAGTTTTTATGTCAATCAAACAAACTTGTCACATATTGTCGCAAATTGTATTTAATCTGTGAATATGTTCTTTTAAATTAATGGTGCCTCCATTTTTCTCTCACCGTTATATATATATATATATATATATATATATATATATATATATATATGTATATATATGCCTCTCTCTCCCCCTTGGTAGAAACCTTGTCGTGGTGCGGGGGCTCAAACTACAATAATTCACTCGGCATATGCTTCCTGTAGGGCGAGCCATGTCAGACAGGATAGCGAAGAGTAACATACAAAGATCTACCACCCCTAAGGCAGGGTGTTACGCGTCACCGTGGCCATTAGATGGTTTGCTGCCAGGGGTATACCGACTGTATTATACCGGCGCGTCTCTGACACCTGATTCAACCAGAACAGTAAGCAGACCTTACTATATCAAAGAGGGGCTCTGATATGACGGACTATTTGAAACCCCCAGACTCGTGGGAACAAAAATGAAGAATCAATATACAAAAAACAATCCCACGAAAAACCCGGTGGGCATAGGTGTGATGAGCCGTCGCTACCATACGGGAACAAATCATCAAAAAAAAACACCTACTCGGCAAATAGAAGACGTAGGGAACAACGGAAAAAGCGGGATCTACGGGTCAGTACGTGGAATGTTCGAACGTCATATAAACCAGGCGCGATACAGACGGTCGTAGACATCGTCGTGCTTCAGGAAGTCCGACTCCCATATCGAATAATCGAAACCAACGGATTTACATTTGTGTCTGGATATACTGATACACATAACTTCGGAACCGGCTTCATCACAAGCAAGAAGATTACGCCCCATGTAAAAGATGTGCAATTTATTAATGACCGAATATCAGTGCCCATGGTACAATTATGTATTTATAAACGTACACACCCCAACAGAATCTATGGACGAAGAAACGAAGGACGCGTTCTACGAGACCCTGAGTATTTGATGGGATCTCATCATTTGATGTTAAAATTCTCCTTGGCGACCCCAATGCGAAAATTGAATTTCTATATATATATAGATAACTTCTAACTAACTATAGATATCTTCCACTTAACTATAGGTAAAGAGCGCGTACACTACGTTTCAAATGATAATGCAATTCGAATTATCACATTGGCAGCGTCAAAAGAGCTGGTAGAGAAAAGCACGATGTTCAAGCACAAGCAAATTCATAAAGCCACATGGATATCACCCGACGGCGTAACGCGTAACCAAATAGACCACTTCCTCATAGACAAAAGACACCACTCGAATGTCCTTGACGTAGGATCATATAGAGGAGCAGATTGCGACTCCGATCATCTTCTAGTGATGGGCAAAATCAGGAGTCGGCTCGCAGCAAACCCACATGGGCAGTCACGGGAGACGAGCAAAAAGTTCGACATTGATAAACTAAAAGACCTGCGCAGAAGGGCTGAATACCAAGACGAACTAATGAATTGATTTAGCATCGTATAGAATGAGAAACGTGACGAAGAAAAAGTCAATATTGTGGAGACTAAATGGGCATCGATCAGAGACACAATCAAACAAACAGCCCTAAAGATATTCGGATTTCAGAAAACAATTAAGTCCAAACCTTGGTTTGATGATGAATGCAGGGCGAAGATCGAACAACGTAAGCGCCTCAGATTGACCCACATAGAAAGATATGACGAAGTCAACGCAGAAAGATACACAATTCGGAAAGAGACAATGAGACTTTCCAAATGCAAAAAACGCGAACGCGAGAAGACTCGGGTTGAAAAATCCTAGAAAATGCCAGAGCAAAGAATATCAGAGGCATGTATGCCGGCATGAACTCGATTAGAAATGGCTACCGAAGGAGAGCCAAAATAATTCGAGACGAAGATGGCTGTATGGTCACAGAAACAAACAATATTGTGACAAGATCGAATCAGTACTTTGAAAACCTGCTCAATGTGCACTACCATCAACCACAAATAAACACACCAGACGTACATATAGCCGAGCCGCAGATCTCAGAGCCTTCTTTCAACGAAGTTGTAGACACAATAAATCGATTAAAAAACAACAAGGCTCCCGGAGTTGACTGCATACCGGCAGAGCTTATGAAGCATGGAGGAGAGGCGCCCACTCGAAAGATCCACCAACTGATTAAAACAATAGTTACAGAAGTTATAGCGTATTGCGGTGATAGTGAAGAACGTGTGGCTACGATGGTTACGATGGTTAGAATCACTAAAATTTGAACCAATGCTCACCACATCAGCCCACTGCCGCGTGTACGAATTCGATTTTTAAACTCAAGTACACTCAACTGATGTGGAATTGCTTGGTATACGGCGGGTGCATTTCCTTATTCGATTTTCTTTCGGTGTTCTTCATTATTTGCTTGTATAGTGTGTGTGTATCTGTTAGAAACGCCACAGAGTCACCCCGGAATAATGGAAAACCCCAATAGTCGTCACTATTTTCAAAAAAGGCGACCGATCTGACTGCGAAAGCTACATACAAAATACTAACAAATGTCATACTGGCGAGAATCACAACGTACGCAGAAGAAATACTGGGAGACTACCAGTGCGGATTCGGTGGGAACCGGTCAACAAGCGACCAAATGTTCACAGTAACGCAACTGTAGGAAAAGAAGTGGGAATACGGAGAGACGGTTCACCAACTGTTCGATGACTTCAAAAAAACCTACGACTCAGTCGGAAGGCAAAGACTCTACCGTATTCTAGCTGAGATGGAAATACCAAAAAATATGCCGCCCTGATTCAAACGTACACGAAAATAACGGACGAGTTAGAATAGAAAATCACCTCTTAGAACAATTCGCAATTCGCGACGGATTAAAACAGGCGAGTGGTCTCTCACCATGCGTTTTTAACCTTGTGCTCGAGTATGTTACAATACGACAACGTGCATAGATTTTCCCTGATTGCAGTCACACAAGTGCCCGCGTATGTGGATAACATCGCCGCTCTGCGCGATAATCTAGAAGCTGTAAGTAAAGACAGTGAAATTGTGGCGTTTATAACAGATACACACACAATACACAAGCAAATAGTGAAGAACACCGAACGAAAATCGAATAAGAAAATGCATCAGAGCCGTATACCATAGCGATAACATAACAAATCCACTTCAGTCGAATCTACTTGAGTTTCGAAATCGAATTCGTACAGACGGCGGTGGGCTGATGGAATGAAACTAAACAGAATAGATAACTTAATTATCAAGATTATTCGAGGTCATACCGCAAGGGCAGTGTGCAGCGAAAATCTCATCTCGGGAGTATTCTGTCGCAGTGATATGTACCTAAAGATTACTCTGCTGATCGGGTTTATTCCCCCAGCAGCGTTTCCCTTTTTGGATAGGAAGGGTCTTGCCCTGGACAAACATGGAACCCCTATTATTTACCACATAACGCACAGATCACAATAAAACGGTGACTGATAATCAGCTGATCTATCAGACGATATTAAAAAAGTTGCCAGCCCCTGCGTTTCAATGTCTTGACACTTTAGAATCAAGCAAACAGAAAAACGAAGACTACTTTTGCATCAAAGTTACAAAGAAAGGAAGAGAGCGGCGATAGAGAAAAGGACATGGAAATGAGTGATACACCCGGAAGATAGAGGGGAATGTTGGAGAGGGAAGAAAGCGTGCCGAAAGAAAGAAGAGGTGGTGTATACGGATGATGCAGAGATAGAAAGAACGATAGATATAGATGGCGGATGTGATCTACATCATTAGTGGTATCAGCACGTTAGGGTAATCCAGTTAGAAAACAACATCCTACATTATTACCTTATTTCTTTCTCAATTTTTTCTTCAAAGCATTTTCTCCAAATGAAGTTTGTCGAATTACGTGTTAAATAATTATAATTCTCCAATTGATGGACGTCACGCGTGATTTATCTCAAAAGACAAATGACAAATCACGGAGCTACTTGAGCAATATGACCATGTGATCCCATCGAACTAGTTCACGGTTTGTGTTGCCAACCATGCCTGGATTGCCAACATCAGATTAATGTTATTGCTCTGAAGGTCGAAGGGTATACTAACACTTTTTATCCAAATTAGTTCATAGGTTGTTAAAGTTAATATATTTAACAGTTGGCCAATTCAATTAGTCCGTTCGTTAAAGTCTTTTATGGAAATTTAGTCGAAAGACAATAAAACTTAATTCACTCACATCTTGTCATAATATTTATTGTTAGATGTTAATGGACTTCTGCCGTCTACAACATGTCAGATAAAGGTAGTTGAAGTTACTACTTGAAGAGTGAAAACACTGGAAATATAGCAGATGTCACTCACATGGCCTGCGATAATATGTAGCCCTCCTGTTCGCCATCTCGACGACAAACCTTAATCCTTTGCAATGAACGCAGTTGTATTATTTTCAGCTGGTTCATTTGCATCTTAAGCAGTAGTACAATGGAGTAGCGAGTGTCTCAATGTATCTACCCAAACAATAGCTACCTGTGGCGGCTGGGCACACAAGAAAAACTTCATTAATCGCAAGAATTACAAAAGCAACTGTAATTTCCATGCTTTTTACCATTAAGTCGGCTCTACGTAACATTCATTGGCTGCACGCTGCATTTCACAGAGTCCACGCTTGGATATTGGATGCGATGGCTACCCCGCCGTCCCTAGTTAGGCTGCTGCGAAGAAAGCTGTTTTGGTTTTTCTATTTTTCGAATGGATTTGCTCTAGTTTTCCAATTTACCTGTATAACATGCACTTGCCGTTGGGTAAGTGTCTGTAGTCGAACTAGATGAATCGGTTTTACTTTTCCACTGCTCTCTTTCTGCCGCCTCGTACAGCAAGTGTCTCAAATGATAGAAGCAAGACTCTTGTGCGATCATGGATCTCGATTAAAAAATTGAAACAAATAGCAACACCGTTGCAGAGGGATATTAGCTCAAGGCTTATGGCAGCACGAAAGACGTCAAGCTAAAAGTAAAAGTCTATTCTCCTGCAATGAACAGCAATGCGTTCGGGCATAAGCTGGTATTGTAGTGTTAGTCGTTTTCACAAGGAGTCGCTGGGTTGTAACAATACATGTATTAAGAAGGTAGCTACTGAGAAGTCATTGGCCTCAGCAGGCGGCTTCAAATTGAGCAATCGTGTAGGTATGCCCATTTCAACATTTTAGAATGAGACAGGAGAACAAGTTCCATGTGTTCAGAATGTGTCGCTGTGATTTATTGGCTCGTGGAGTCACCATTCGTGAGGATCTTTCGGGATAAGTGTTTCTGATCAATTCTGTGAGTAGGACGTTAGAATATACTCACAGCAAGGCGGCTTGTCGTAAGAGGTGACAAAAGGCCGAATGGGAGGTGGGTTCCCAACGCCCTGTCGCCCAGTGAAATACCACCCTATCAAGCTAGAGGTTCCGTTAAATCATCGGGAGAAATCCCTGGCCATCTTTCGGAGTTTGGCTGATGGACGAGTTCGAGAAAAGGTTGGTTTAGGTGGTAAGTCGGTCCCAAGGTGAGATGTACGCTGTACATTCCGCGATATTGTCGGGAGAAATCTTCGGTCATCCTTCGGGTGTGTGGCTGATGGCCCGGACTGACACGGAGATAAGTCATGATGGTTCCTTCTGATATAAAGAATTCCGGAGGTAAACTAGTTTCCCATTCGAATCTCCGGGCGGACTATGTCAGGGGGAACATCATGCAGATTTTATGATAAATAACCGAACTTTAAGAGGTTCACCATCGAATAATCGGGCTCGCTCTAGAGGCTCTGCCCACGCTCGACTTGTAACGGAATTTTTAACATCAGGGGCATCGGTTTCACCAATACGAATGTAAACGCCGTCCACCAATATTTGCAAACAACGAAACCCAATGACCTTGCTCTAACTGAGACCCAGGTCGGTTCGTCAACTGATTCGACATATCTTCGTTGCTCAGGATACGACTTACATTCGAAATTCCGTTTTAAGGCCGGAGTCTGGCGCTTCGCGCGGTCCGATCTAGCTTGCCAGAGGATGGAGGCGTTGGAACCCAATAACATGGACATCATATGGTTTAGGGTCGTGCTGGGAAATTCTGTTCAATTTCTTTGTTGTTTTTATCGGTCGACGAGCGACGATCGACCGGCCATATTTTCCGAACATCTTTCACATACCGTCGACTGGATACAGATCAACCACCCAGCTTCTGAAATTATCCTGTGGCGACCCTAACAGATACACACACAATTCACAAGCAAAATGGTGAAGAGCACCGAACGAAAAATCCAATAAGAAAATACATCAGAACCGTACACCGTAGCGATAACATAACAATTCACATCAGTGGAGTATAGTCGAGTTTAAAAATCAAATTCAAAACACGGTCAGTAGCCTGATGGGCAACGCTTAGGTTCAATTTTTTTCGTGATTCAAACTGTCATAGCGTCAGTTCGAATCACACGATCTTCTTCACTATTATTTCAAACGCTTTAATCCTCCTTGGGGATTTTAATGTACACAATTCCGGCTGGTTGGTGCATTCTAATAGAACAGACGAGGCTGGAAGACTAGATGTTCGCTGTTAACCGCATTCTGACTCAACTCTTGGAGGAACCTACGCTAGTGCCGGATACCCGAGCTGATTATGTGAACATCCCGGATCTGTTTTTGACATCAGCTTCTTGCGCCACCGGTAAACTCAGATCACTGCTTGGCAGCTTCGCCATGTATGGGCGTATGGGGCTGCTAACTGGGACGATTTACGAGGTTTCTTCGCATCCTTTCCATGGTCGAGGTGTGGTTCGGGGTCTCCGATGTTAGCCCTGCCAGGAGTCGGTCACATCGATTATTCTTCTCTGGGTTAAGATCCACATTCCACATTTCATCAAACGAAGTTCATCTGATAAGTCTTGGTTTGATAAAAAATGCGATCAGATTATAGTGGAAAAAATAGAGCTTTTAAGCAATGGCGCTCTAATCCCACCAATGTTAACAGAACGAATTTTGTTAGAATCAGAAACGAATATATGTAGCTTAGTTGTTGCTGTTTTTATGACTAAGTTGTAGTCTTTTACAAGCTGTTATTCCGTACGTATTAGTTCTAGTAGAGATGGATATCGATAAACAACATTTATGCCATTGCATTCTATTCTGTTTTCAAATGAAAAAAAAATGCTGCTCAAACTATGGAATTGATTAATTCGACTTTGGGTCAAAATACTGTCAGTCATTCAACAGTAAAAAGTGGTTTGCATGATTTCGTGAAGGAAATTTAGTCTTGAGGACACTCCACCTCCAAGTGCTGTAAAAAAAAATGTGACGGGGAAGAAGTACAAGTTTTACTGGATGAAAATACAAGGTCAAACTCAATAAGAGCTTGCAGATTATTTAGGAGTTTCTCACCAAACAATATCAATCAATCTTTGTACAAGTATCTTTTCCAATTGTTACGGATTCGCACTGGACACAACCACCGAATTCCCAACTGAATGCTACCCTTGGCAATCAAATAACAAATGTCAGCTGACATAATCGAATAACTGGTTGTCAAGGAATCAACTAAAAATAAACTTCTTCTTTAATTAGCTATTGACGAATACAGACCATAGATACAATATTAATCCTTGTACATCAGCGGAATCATCATAAATAAAAGCATTTAACAACGTTTAACGCATTCCGAGTTGTTATTGTAAACAGTAGAGGTTCTTCTTGGGTTCCCGATAACATCGATTCCCTTGGCACAGAGGTAACATTGAGATTTCTCCAACATTTCAATTGGAAGTTTGTTTCACCACAAAACTATACATCGTGACACGCCAAGAGCACTTTAGTAGTCCTGAACTGGTAAACGTAAATATTGGTGCTTCGAGCCGGATCCAGTCTGTGGATCCAATCCACTGCTGCCAGTTCGCAGTATATTAGAAGGTCGCGGGATATTATAGTCCAGGCGCGAAGACCCACCGTCGCCAGGTTCCATTTTACATTTGTGAGGAAATTCGTCAAATTACAAGAAAATGCCGGCGTCATCGACCAACGCCAGATCGAAAACGGCAAGGCCGCATTGGGTGAACGCCAAAGTCTGACCCGAGTGGAAATACATCCTGAATGCCAAGACAACGCCCCCTGTCTAGCCGAGGATAAAAACAATGGCCAGGTTCGCTGTAATAAAGACCAACTCATGACCAAACAACTAATCAGCGCCCCGTTCGCCGCCCAGGAACGGATGTCGGGTGCATTCCTCAATCTGGAATATAGAGGTCTGCCATCGTTCTTCGCAGTGGAAATACGCCAGCACAACCTTTGTGGGGGTGTTGTTTGGTGCCGAGGTACGGCACGGTTCTTATCACCCACCGATGTTGCGTCGCCGAAATTGTTCTTAAGACTACCGGGGAGAAAATAAGCGCACACAGAATCAAAAGGACAAACACTGGTATATTGTTGTTGCCATTAATGTATTGTTTTCTTTATTTTTATTTATTGTTAACATTGATAGGGTACTTCCGGTAGTGAGTTTATCTTATCTGTATGTTCAGAAACGTCTATTGACTCCGTTAATTATGAATCATTACGCGGGGTCGCTTTCCTTCTCGATCTTGTTTCACAGAAAGGTTAACTTAATTAACATTGTTGAGTATCACGAATCAATTTCGCCGACGGCTTTATAATGTCTTTTCAAATTATTTCGTATTTCCACCGCGCACCAAACGGGGGAACCAAAACTAGATTCAGCGGCACGGGACAACACTCCGGGTTTGATAGAGGGCGACTTCTCTCCTTGAGGGGGTGGAATTTCGCTTCCGCAGCACCGGGAATATTTAATCGTTTCTCGGGTATGTTCACGACACCGTTTGTCGCTTTATTAATCGGTTCTGATCTACGTATATTTAATAGAGGACAGATGCGGAATGGAGGATTTAATTGGGTGAGGACCGTTTTCGCGCCCGCGCAGAGACTTGGTTCTGACAGAGGTGGGTACACTTCCGTGGTTACGACTCGACTTCAGCGACGTGCGCGGACTTTGGTGGATGGCGACCGACTGACTATGAATGAAAATAATTCATTCAATGCGTCGTGGCGGTGCGTCATACCGAAATTACGCTCGCTGCCAATTACGGAGAATTTTGGAGGAGTTACTATGCTCCCATAAGAACTCAGTTCCAGCGAATTCTGGCCGTACAGGCTGGGTTGATTTCGTTGGTTGGGTGTACCGGGAAATTGGCTTTGAGGACGCGAGCGAGTATGGGCATGCATTTTCGGAGGAAATTGGAATGGCTTGGGTGCAAGCAAGGGATATCGTTTAGATAGAAATGTTAACCGGAATAATTTCGGGGGAATGTGCGCGGTTTAGTTGGTTGGTAATGTTCCGTTGGGGATTTGGATATACGCTTTGTTAAGGCATATGAACTTCGGGGAAATGTGTGCGGCTTGGTATACTTGCTAATGTTTCGTTGAGGATTTGAATATGCGTTTGTTATGGCATACGAATTTCGGGGAAATTTGGATTGCTTGGTTGCGTTGAGGACATATGGACAATTGACTGAAGCAATTTTGGGGAAATGAATGCCGAGATGATTGGAATATATTCTGTTGAATTATATTCTGTTGGGAGTTTGGAAAATGTTTAATGGTAGATTAAATTATTGCAGATACTATTGTGGATTGGATTTTTGCATGTTTGCAGGTTAGGTTTGTGGGTTGGTTCTCCGTGTGATGTAGAGAACCCCCACACCTTCAGATCACTTGGGAGGACATTCGAGTGACACACGACGAAATAAAACTCCTGGCCACTCCAGAGATGACCAGCGGGCATCGCTACTTCGTGGAACTATTCATCAATCAGGCCGAGGAGATCTATCTGGTCGAGGCCACCAAGTTTGTTGAGGCAAGGCAAGCCCTCACCGCTGACATTCCGACCGCATCCAAGACTGCGACGGACACCGTCAGGCAACCGCACAGTCGTTCGCCGCCAATGATGTCGCAACAGCCTGCAACTAACGCCGCCAAGGACATCAAGAAGGTTCCAGAGGCAGCGAAAGAAGTGAAAACTACTTCAGCAGCACCACCCACCGCTAACGCGACACGACGAGTTCAGCACGAAGGCACCAGCAGCTGCCAGCGCACTAGCGCCAGCGAAGAGAGATCCCAAGAAATCCGATGCAACGAAAGAAGGAAAGAAGCCTGCTGAAGAGAAACCTGTCGTACCATCGGGGCTGCTCGAGGCCCAGTTCGAGCCCGACCCAGTCTCCCCAACTACGACGAACAGCGCCGACCAAATCGACATTAGCAAGCTGCCCCCAGTGCAGCTGCCAGAAGTCGCCACCAAACAAGCGGTTAAGGAACTGCACATACTCCCAGTGAGTAAGAACCAGCAGACCGCCGACCGGAGCACCGCCTGCCCAAAGCTCAACCCGGCCCCTGTCCCGAACTGGTCCACCTTGAGGAGCAGCAGCAACAACATTCACCAGGAACCGGCCTAGGAGCAAACCAAACGCAGCTGTCATTCACTCATCTATCGGTGATGTCGAACTCGTATGGAAATCTTCCATCAATCGGTGGTCTCTCAGCAACTGGCAGGAGTACAGGCAACCTAACAGAGACACCGGGTGGCCAAACTCCGGCCAATGACCAGAATCGGGAAGGACGACCGCTACCATATGTAGTCACACCAATAGGGATAGGAGCGCGCAATGCCCCACTTGGCGGGCGGCGCTCCCCAGTATCAATGGATCGACCGAGTCCCTGTGGTAATTCTGGTACCAATGTTGTATATTTAGTCTTTAGTGGTAAGGTGCCTCCGGGGCACAGGTTCACCGCTATACCCAGTCGCTGCTTTCCGTTCAAAAAAATAAAACTCCGTGTTGCGCTTTTTTTTACATTCAATATTAGATATGAACACAAACTACAGCTTACATACTCAGATCCGATGTTTATCAAATAACTTATAATTAAAGACACAGAATCTCTTAACACTAGTTAAAGTATTGAAGAATCCATAACTTAGCCTCCACGGAATCCGTAACGCGATTGATTTATTTCGAAAGACAATTTCATCTTTCGCTTGTCGACACAAGGGGACGATTCTCCTTGTATCGTTCCCAGCACAAGGGCGCGAAACACACACACGATCATCGCCTCTGCTGCTCATCGTGTGTGTCCACAAGTATGCGGACCGTGGATTAACCGAATCCACAAGGGGAACATTAGCTGGCATGGTTGAAGCTGGTGCTAATATCTCGACGAATATTTTGTGTTTACACGATCAGTGACTGCGTAAAGCATTTATGCTGATCGTGCACATCTTGGTGGCATCTCCACTCAGTCGAATTCTCGATGGAAATTTTCCATTTAGGAGAACTCGACTTTCTTGGGCGGTCAACCGTATCCCGGATGACCGACCGATGTGGGCATGTATAAAAAGGAGAAGAAGAAACATCTCCTGCCCGTGTGCGGCTGACTCGTTAGGAGATATCTTATTGATGTGGTTTGGTTAATGTTGGTTCCTTGATGGTGCAACCAAATAGCTTTTAAGGCACATGATGCATTTAATGCAACCATGCCCAATGTGGAAAAACACTTATTTGTTGCTGAGGGATTTTGCATCAGCGCAATTATAGTTATAAAGCATTTCTGATGATATCGGTACAACTATGGAAGGTAAGTACATGTTTTTCATGTGTTTAAGGAAACTCTTTCCTCATCATAGGTTGTAAGGTATGTAGTGGCGTTTAATGTAACTGGCACAATACTTGTTTTATATCGTTTTGAATGCTCTAGGTTGGAAGTTTTTACATGGGTAATGGGAAGGTGAGTAGTGACGTTGGAAGGAACCGCCACATCCCAATCAGCCAGCACTCGTCTCCATCACTGATCTCGAGCTAGTGAGACCAATCACCGGCCATCACGTTGATTACCGATCGTGGTTTGCGAACTTACAACTCCAACCCAGATCGCATGGCCAGTTCCGTGATCACAAAAGATAACAGCCTCCAGCAACGAGGGAGACCATCCCGTAATCATCAACCCTTCGGGCCGTCCAAGACACCTCCGTCTTTAACACTCTTCAGGGCGGGCGGCTCTCTCCCAATCGACCATCGACGTGAAGGTGGACTGCGGAGGACCGCTACCAGCCCACTCATGAGAACCATCGCCAAAATAGGCATCCTTCCTTTGGAGGAGGAACCTTTGGCGGTTTTAGCCTTAGTCGAAGTGTTCCACCGAACACTGTTCACAAACAAAAGGAACAACCTGTTCACCAACCGACACGGAAAGAACACAACCATACAATAAAAACACTGCGAACATTTCCTTTTTATTATAATTTTAATGTTAGGTATGTTTTAAAATTTTAGCTTCTAAGTACACATTCGATTCATTCAACCACTTAATTAATTAACTTATTATATAACATGTACAGTTGATAACTCTTAGTTTAAGCTGCCTTTAGTAGACCAGCGCATGTATTTCTCACACAAATGTTTCGTTTCGTTGGATTTCTTTTGGTCTAATTTATTTTAGTTCGCCACTATTACAATAAGATATTTTTACCCGTATATACTGTCTATTTCTTTTAGAAAAACATCCGATTTTAAAAATATATATCATTCGTTCGGTTGTAACAAAAGAAAATTCAAGGACTTAATACACTTGAACGCGTCTTAAAACCACTGTACGTAAAATCAAACCTTCTCGTCCTGTTTCTGTAGCGAAATATTGCGCGGCGCGGACCGACCTCCTCGTAGGGTTTCTCTGTGACGACCCTTCTGGACCGATGCTCGATATAAAAACTCCTCTCTTGCAACCTATCGGATACTGTTTTTCCAGTATCTGTGTGTTTTGTATCTGCAGTTGTGCAGACACAATTTCCTGTAAGGAGAAAATTCTCACGCATACATATGGAAGCTTCACCGTCGTTGTTGACGGTGGATTCTATTCCCACGCTGCTTGGTTAGGTCGACCATCTGGTGTTGACGATCGCCTGGACGTCTAGTCCGCTGGTATCTATTGGATTTGAAATCCAAGAGAGTTTTTCACATGGTGTGAAAAACAAACATTCCGCTGATGCATTTCTGCTTGGCGGACAGTGGCAACGGCGCAATGCTGTGCCGTATTTATTTATTGCAGCTGGCCTTCGTAAAACTCCAAACAAAGTCTTGTTTGGAGTTACGTGGTGCTTGGTTTTTCGCGCCATCTGGGTGTTTACGAGGCTAAGGAATGCGCTCTTTGTTTGCGGTGACTATTTGGGTGATCTAATGTTTAGATCAACCGCACCACGTCCGTTGGTCGGTTAATTGTTTTGATTACAATTCCCTGCGTCCCGTGCAGATGTTCAGGGTTGCCGACTTGTGGTGCTGGCATTCACTTAGCTTGCGATTGCACACGTCGAAGGATGCATGGATGTTTCTCCTTGTTTCAGGTCGTAGGTTTTAGGTATGGAGCGTTTAGCTCGGTATTAGAGGCTTTGGGGACGTTAAGTTCCTTGCCTTCTGGTGTCGACTCAACGTTGGGTTACTGGCGGCCCCCGCTGGGCTTGGGACCGCGTCTGTGGAGGTGATGTTGTCCAGGTAAGTGCGTTACCTCACGTTGGTCTGGACTTTTCCTGTGGGGAATTTGTACGTTCGCCACAAACCCCCTGACCAAGCTCCGGACGACTATGTTCTGGAGCCAAAAGATTCGCCAATGATTGGCGAAGGCGGGCGGAACGTTGCGGATTCGCACTGGACACAACCAGCGAATTCGCAAGTGAATGCTACCCTTGGCAACCAAATAACAAACGTCAGCAACCAGCTGACATAATCGAATAACTAGTAGTCAAGGGATCAATTAAAAATAAACTTTTTTTTGAATTAGCTATTGACGAATACAGACCATAGATACGATATTAATCCTTGTACATCAGCGGAATCATAATAAATAAAAGTATTTAACACGTTAAACGCATTCCGAGTTGTCATTGTAAACAGCAGAGGTTCTTCTGGGGTTCCCGATAACATCGATTCCCTGGCACAGAGGTAACATTGTAATTTCTCCAACATTTCAATTGGAAGTTTGTTTCACCACAAAACTATACATCGTGGCACGCCAGGAGAAGTTCAGTGGTCCTGACGTTACCCCCACGGCCCACCAGCAAGACGAATGTTAGTGGAAGTTACGTTCAACACTTGGTGAACGTAAATACCAATAAAGTTGAATTTGACAAAAGAGATAAGGATCAACTAGCACACCTATTACATATAGAAAAAAAAAAGGAACGGATAGATACTCCCAATACGCTTTATTGCTCGTTTTTTAACTATTGTGCACGTATATGTCAGATTTAAAATCGCTTGAACAAATATGGGAATTGTATTCCTGTTTTGTAAACGATTGAATGACGAGGGTTCTTTCTTGCATCTCTTAATCAACCCGTTACATTTGGCAGAAGTTTTGGTAAATGTGGTCGCTTTAAATAAAAACAAATTTATTCGAGCATTAAAACTTCGTTAGCTTTGACGGTACAAGAAGCGTTTATTATTTTAAATGAATGGAGATTGTATGGCAACCAAAACCATTGTTATTGAGCTACCAGAAACATTGTCCAATGAATTTAACAAATAAACACAAACACAGGGTTTCGTCAAATAGAAATTGATATATCGGTATCAAGTGGAGTTTGTATAAGAAGAAGGTTTGTGATTACTTCTTTAATAAACGACAAAAATTTGTTCAATTTAAAGGAGAACTCTGTTTTTCACGAGTAGCCAGAGATAAAAACGACACCAGACAGACAAGGCAAGGATTTAAAAACAAAACAACCGACCATTTTCAAAAACGTGGTGTTTCGTTAGTAGGAGTTTTTCCTTGGTAAGCATTTAAAATTTTTAAAACATAAATTAACATTTCTCATTTCTGTATTTTATTACGTACTAAAAGTAATATCAAATAACCTCGCAAAAGTTTTACTATTTACTCCTACAGTTCTAAATTCTCTCGATGGGAGAAAGAGCAATAGTAATGAAGCAATCACATACGAAGGACGTTCGTTGTCTCAATAAGTGTTTCCTTCAGCTGCTTGTAATTATAAAATGCAACATGTAGGAACATTCTTTGGCAGCTACTTAATGGGGAAATCTGCGGCCTTAAATTATGGTGTCTTGGAATCGAAGTAATATATCGGTTTTGTTTGAATCGCTGTATACGAATGCAAACCCCATTGCCATAAAATCGAATTATAACACGGAGGTGATTCCTTCGGATTCCACCAGTATTGCATGTCCAACGGTCACTGGGAACCACTCTGCACAGTTGTTGGCGGCTCGTTAACATATGTGAATAGTTTCACTCCCAATGCCGTCGAATTGAAATTGTGGCTGAAATCGAAATGATTCGAGGCAACCTTCACAATAGAAACCTTAAGATAGGTGCACTGCACGATACTTTATTGTTTCCATTCCTCTAACAGCTGGTGTTAAGGGGATGCGCCGGCGGACTGAATCATGTCTAGTTTTAAATAGCCATTCTGGTAGTGCGGTCAATAACAGATGGATTGTAAGCCAATTATGTTTGTTCGCCACTTGATTCGTTCGTAAATTGGGCGTCGATTTTCTGCGATGAAATAGCAATTGTTATTTAAAGTCTTATTGTGGAAAGTGAATGGCCAACTGCTGAGACTTTTGAAAGGAGTGTAAGTTAGGTATTGGAATTGGATTGAAGGTGGATGTCTATGCGATTTGAATTACAATAGTCATTAAAGCGCGAGTTTGGTTAGGGTGTGGCTGGAGTTAATTGTTATTGCCTCTTACTGTGGGAAATAATGCCAATTAGACAACTTTGAGCAAATAAAAACCTGCCTTGTGCAATTTTCGGTGAGCACTTCAGTCCCTGGTATCAATCAATCAATCGATAGTACGATTTACATCCGCCAGTTAGTCCACCAAATATGAACCAAATTAAAGCAAACATTAATTTGTTGCTTATTTTAACGTTTCTTTTATTCATTTATCTTGCAAAGTACGCATTAAGCTAGGGTCACGAATACTATAACTTCGATTTATTGGAATTGTGTTACATAAATCTCTGCAATTACAAAATTACATTTATATGAAGCTAACAAAACTCAGATAGCCCTTAGTTTAAATAAATATGTAGAGCAATAACCAGATGAATATATTCCTGTTAAAAAAAGAGTAAACACATTTTTACAGGATGCTTCAAAAACTTTTTTAAATTTGTTTGGTTCCCAGAAATTAAACACTGAAAAAGGCACGAGCGTAGGCTGATAGTTAGCTCCGCCATTAGGATTTCAGTTGAGTTGAAGGGTTTCGCGGAAGCGCAGCGGGCCTACTATGTACGCATGGCGGATATTGTGTCATTGTATGACGAATATGGTGCATTTTGTATTTCATTTGTCTGGTGAAGCCCGAATAGTCAACTTATCAAAGCATGGGTACAGAAGTTTTGATGTGACTGTTTCGATAATGGACAGATCATGGACAGGGCGGAGTAGATCACCAAGGAAATTGTGGCAAACGCGCGCCAGTCACTCGCTCTTATTAGTCTCCCTCTGACCTTCTACTATCAAAATGTTAGATGACTTCGTTCTAAATACAATTAATCCTGCAAAAAACGCATTCTCTCCCTTTTGACATATACGTTCTTACTGAAAGGAACCTTACTCACATTATGAAAAGTCAAGAACTGTTTCCTTCCTCGTTTAAAGTCCTTCGTGATGACATTTTCTTTACACTAGTGCGCGCACAAAAGGGGATTTCGAAGTAGCTTCAAATGGTCGGTATTCATCGATCTTGTTCTGACTTCCCTTGCCGTGGTATGCTCCTAGCTATCCACAATAGATATGTCGCATCCTTTATTGCTATCTCTTCTTCTCCAAAACTCGATTATGCTTTAATAAAAATAACCCCCCACCCCACGAAATATTTATAGCGGGTGGGGGCGCACATACAGGGCAAAGTCTCTGCTTTCAACCCGACGACCCTTGTCCCTGTTCAATCCAAGTTGACGTGCAGTCTCCACGTGACACCCCTGGATAGCTACTTTGGCACCCACCAAATAGTGAACCAATGCATACAGCGACATCCTGAGAAAGCTTGACGCTAGGCTAATAACCATGCCCGGAAAATCAAATTTTTATGGACAGTTTAACAAGTCTCGGATAAGGACCGGATACCGGTGGAGAGACTTGCCTAAATAGGCCAAGACCAGATCCCGGTTGTAGTGCCGACAATGATGATGAAATATTTACAAGTCATTTGATACTATATTCTCCCGTGGAAATCCATCGAATCATATGAACTCGCAATAACTGTAAACGATCACTTAATCGAGAAACGTACTTTTCAAGACGAAATTGTATTTCTTGGCGACATTAACCCCCCTGCACTCCAATTAACGTTATTTTACGTCTAACACCCCATCATTACCAAGGAATATCTCTTTATAGATAGTCTCACCGACTCAAGACTCTGTTAAGTAAGTAATACCCCAAATCGTGTAGCCAGGCAACTTGATCTTGTTTTTACAACTGACCGCAACAATTCTTCATTTGCCCTCAGTCCTCTCACCCTCTCAACTAGCGACAATCACCACCCCGCTTCTCTTATCTCTTTGTCATAACTCCCCAGTCCTCCCATCCTCAGTCCGTAACTTCCGAAGAGATAATTTCTGCCTAATAAAAGAACATCTCAGCAGAATCACATTTTGCTTTGATCATATAGTGGTGGAAGAGGGTGACAATACTCTCTAGAATAAAATTTGCAATACCATTACCCTTTATGTTCCTTATTATCGATCTATACCATCGGTTTCATCGCTTCCATGGTATAACGGAAAACTCCGCTTACTTCGAGAATAAATTGTGGAACATTTTGCTTGGTTCCCTTGGTTTTAAACCACTACTTATTAAGTGGATTTCTTTCTACCTTAATAATCGTACCTAACGAGCGAGATTTAAGCCAATTCTTTCTGATCCTCTTCTCCTCATCTCAAGGGGCCCCAGGGCAGTCATCTTTGTCTCATCCTATTTATTCTGACTATAAATGATATAGACGCTAGTATGAACCACTCCTCCATCTCTCTTTACACGAATGACACTAAACGTTACCTCTGACTCCGACACTATGCCAATTCGTTAAAACCCATTACAAACGGGTTGAAAGTCTAATTGTCTCTAGCGCAATTAAAAGCTGTCGTAGAAGAATGTATTAACAGTGCGATTTGGGGTCTTCCGGCGACCTTGGAACGGAAATCGAGGCTTCGGATCATAGGAAGCATAAATGCCTTATCAAAAATTATTGATCTCACCCTACAATGCTCTTCCTCCAAACTTCCCCCGTCCCACCCTTGTCAAGGTGAATCCTTACTATCCGTAATGTCGGTACTGGCCGACAAAATGAATGACATGGGAAACAACATCACTCTTATGAGGGTCCTGATTAGCAACAAAACTGATGAGACTAAATCCATGTCAGTCCGCACAGTTGAAGTTCAGGAAAAGGTCTCCGCCCCGTCAAACAACGTCTCACTACAAGCCGTGATCGAATCTGCTCGTTGATTTTCTAGGGATACACTAATCCTCAATTCTCCTGTCACGGGTGATGGGGATCCCGCCTTGCTTGAAACTAGACTTGCGCACACTGAGCCTCCGATCACCCCCGCCCCTGCTATTCATCGCCTTGGATCAACTCGGTCCCCTGCAGAGTGGAATGAGAGGATCACTGAATTAAGTAAAAACAGCTTCTCTGCTTTTAGTATCACCGGCATCCCCACAAACACTGATGCTCACTGGATATCTAACTTCTTCCTAAAGAATTACGCAATTAACATCATTAACGTCAACAATATCTCAAACCAGGCCTCCAACTCATTTTCCTTTCACATCCCATCTTCATATGAATGGGTATTCCTTCGACCGGCAGGTGACGCTCTTAAATTGGGTAAATTTTCCGTTTTCAAAAACGGTTTAACATCACTTCCATTATTCATAGAAATAGCCCCATCCCTCACAGTAATCCAACAATTTCCCCACCCAAAACTTCTCACAAACATAGCTTCTTACCACACCGCAGAGTATCCTCCGCTATTACTCCCCTGCCCACTAAATCTACCAGCCGGCCATTCCCGACCCCCAGTCTCGATTGCACGCTTCGTACTGCTAGCACTATTCGTACTACTAGCCCACACTAGCCCCTTCCCGACCTTATCAAGACAGTTCTGATTCCCCCAATAAACGGGGAACCGATTGCAACAACCTCTCTCCAAAAAGTAGATTTTCCTTCAAACTTCCTCCTAATAGACTCTCTTATAACCCTCAACGCTGGCGTCTCAACGCCTCAAAACCCCTAAGCCACATTCTCCCTGCTCAACCCATCCCACCTACGTCGCAATAACATCAAACAAATATTCCAATTTCATCGAAGCCCATTCTATTAACCCATCACACCAGTCATTTTCCAAGCTCTTTTACTCTCCCAGCTCTATCCAAATATCTACCGTCCCGTACTCTCGAATACTCCATTTGGAAGCGTCTCATCAAAACAATATCATCATTATCATCATCATCATCATCGGCACTACAACCGGGAACCGGTCTTGGCCTTATTTAGCAAGTCGCGAGTCTTGTTAAATGTTCCATAATGATTTGTTTTTTTTTTTTTCTGGGCAAGGTCATTGGTCATACGTCAGAGGCTCCCCGACGGGGAGTCGAACCCCGACTCCCGCGTGACAGGCGGGTATACTAACCACTATACTATCCAGGAGCCATCGAAACAATATATACGCCTTAAAACTTGGATGAATGGAAAACCTCAATAGTCGTCCCTATTTTCAGAAAAGGCGACAGGTCTGACTGCCAGAACTACAGAGGAATATCATTGCTCCCAACCACATACAAAATATTAACAATTATCATACTGCCGAGACCAAATGGAGAAGAAATATTGAGATACCACCAGTGTGAATTCCTTAGGAACCGGTCAACAAGCGTTCAAATGTTCCCACTAAGGCAATTGTACATCAACTTTTATTTGACTTCAAAAAGGCACCCGACTTTGTCGCAAGACAAAGGCCATACCATATTGTAGTTGATTTAGGAATCCCGAATAAAGTATGCCGCTCTCATTCAAAACCCCATGAATGAGAATTTAAAAAATCAAGTTAGAATAGGAAACCACAACATGGCAGAAATATCACGCAATGTACTATCACTCAGTCGCAGCTTTCCGTCAAGAATTCGTCATACGGTTTCGTTGTTACCCATTCTGTCAACATGCCCGACCCATTTTAATTTTAGTGAGCTGATGAACCTCTCTATTGTATTATTGTGTTATAGGCCTTCCATCCGATCTAACTAGTGACGAGGCATAGGTCTACGTGTATGACATACAAACAACTCAACAATCATCCGAATGGCGCTACCAAAACAAACCGAAACCACGACAAAGTCGATCAAAAATTAAGGTCATTCTCACTGTTTTCTTCGAATACGTATCGTATAGCGGTGTGGTGGACTATGAATTCTTTCCGCAAAGTCAAACAGTGAATAAGAGATACAACTTAAGCGTTTGCGAGAGTGTTCGTCAAAAGAGGCCGGATTTGTGGAAAGACAAATATTGGATTTTGCACGACGATAAAGCACCATCTCACAAAGCTACTATTGTGATCGAGTTTTTGACCAAAAACTCAACTAACATAATCGAACAACCACTATATTCACCAAATAACCCCCCTGGGACTTTTCTTATTCCCCAAACTCAAATTGCCACTTCGAGGACCACGTTACAAGACGATTGAAGCCGTAAATGAAAAATCGAAGAAGGAGCCAAAATTGATCCCGGCTGCGGCCTACAAAATGTGTATGCAATCATCCGCATTTACCGCTGGCATAAGTGTATTGTCTCGGCAGGTGCCTACTTCAAAGGCGATAAAATAAATGTTGATGTTTAATTAAAATGTGTTTTATTGAGAAATTCCGGGTAGACATTTGACAGAATGTATATACACCTGGTACATTTATCTGTGAACGATTGCTACATACATTAATCAGGTTTGCAACGCATTGCTTCCACCTGTCCTTCTTTGATACTGTTTGTTCCTATGACCGGATAGGCATTTGCGTTCTGAATTATTTTGGCTCTTCCCCAGTACACGTTTCATATCAAATTTATTCTGTCGTACATTCCTTTGATGTCCTTAGCCCCGCCCTTTTCTAGAATTTTTTCGACTCGATTCTCCTACTATCTGGTTATTTTTTATTCTCTTTTTTCGTTTGAAAAGTTTCATTGTCTCTTTCCGAACTGTCGTGTATCTTTCTGCGTAAGGTTTATAATATTTTTCGGCCCTATTGTGTAGGTGACTTTTAGTTTATCAATGTCGAACTCTTTACTCATCTCCCGTGACTGGCCCCGTCGGTTTGCTGCGACTCGTCAGCTAAATTTGCCTACTACTATATGATGGTCGAGGGGGGATGGGTGCGAACATACAGAGCAAAGTTACTGATTGCTTTCAACCCGGTGATGGCATACCAGCTGAGGTGATCAAACAAGGAGGCACAGCGTTACATCACGCAATTCACGAGATAGTGGTGCACGTGTGGGAGCAAGAGGAGATGCCGACAGATTGGCGTCCTGGTATAATTTGCCCCATACATAAGAAGGGAGATATCACAATGTGCAGCAACTATATGGGTATAACATTGCTGAGTACCGCCTATAAGATACTCTCCTCTATCCTACAAGATCGGATAGCCCCATACGCTAAAGCCATCATTGGTCAATATCAGTGTGGCTTCATCCCAGGCAAATCAGCGATTGATCATATATTCACCCTTAGGCAGGCGATGGAAAAATGTCAGGAATTTAAGATTCCATTATATCATCTATTTATAGACTTTAAGGCCGCCTACGACAGCATAGCCAGCGTAGAACTATATAATGCTATGAGAGAGTTCTGCATTCCAAACAAATTGATACGACTTTGTAGGTTGACCATGACCAACGTAACTAGTCAATACAAATAGCGGGATTGCTGTCCAAACCAATACACATCTTTTATGGACTCCACACAGGGGGACGGTCTGGCCTGCCTCCTCTGCAACCTGGCGTTGGAGAAGGCAATCCGTGACTCTGGCGTTACAACTCGACGGACTATTGTCACCAAGTTCAGCCAGATACGTGCCTACGCAGATGACATCGACATCATCGGTAGAACCGAACCGGCTGTACAGGACTCCTTCACTCAGATCGAGCAGGCGGCACAAAAACTGGGACTGCACATTAATGAGGGGAAAATTAAGTACATGGTGGCAACTTCTGGGAAGATAACACCTAACGTTGGCCAAACTATCAGGGTAGTGGAGCCCACATTTAAAATAGTGCAATCCTTTAACTACCTTGTGTCAATAGTATCAGCCGATAACAATATGGAAGAAGAAATACGCGGAGGACTGATCAAATCCAACAAAGCCTACTATGGTCTATCAAGGCTCTTTAAATCCCGAAATTCACCCAGAACATCCAAGCTACTACTGTACAAGATCATGGTCTTACCAGTACTCGTGTATGGATCCGAGACCTGGGTGCTCAATAAAAAGCACTCTGAACTCTTAGCCGCGTTCGAGAGGAAGGACTTAAGGAGAATTGTTGGCCCCGTATGTGACGAAGCACGATTTCGGAGACGCTACAACCATGAGTTGTATGCGATCTACCTTGAAGCTAATGTTGTAAGAAAAATCAAGCTCGGTAGATTCCGGTTGGAGGGACACTCAGATCGAATGAGCGAAGAGGAGCCTGCCCGGAAAGTCCTTTGTGGCAGGATGTATGGAAGGAGACAGCGCGGCAGACCTTGTCTGCGATGGAGGGATGGCGTAGACCAGGACGCCCAGAGTCTGGGAGTGCCAAACTGGATGACGTCGGCTCGAAATCGGGACCGGTGGAGAGATTTGTTAAATAAGGCCAAGACCGGATCCCGGTTGTAGTGCCGATGATGATGATGAGATGATGGTCGAGGCCACTATGTGCTCCCCTATACGATCTTACATCAATTGTATTCGGGTGGTGTCCTGGCTATTAATTTTCAGAAAACAGAAACGGTTGTTTTCAGGATGCCTATACGCAGGGTCTCGAGGTATGCAGGAGCGCACTGGATAAAATGTTTAATTATCTGACAGAACGTCCTGCTCTTATAAGTAAAAAAACGCAGTAAGATACCTTGGCATTTGGTTTGATCGGCTTCTACAATTTGATAGGCACACTTCGAATGTTCCTTCTCGCACAAAAACAACTTATGCTATAACAAGCAAATACTCTACTTGACATAAAAGTTAAATGCATACCATACCCAAGACTGAGTAGTCCTGTACTCATGTTAGGATGCCCTATATGGATGGAGAAGTTTCGTATATCCGAAAGAGTGTTTGTGTTCCTGTCTCAAAACGTTCAGAACCATTGAACACACTGCAAGAAATTTGATTTAAATGAATGCCTGAACAATAACGCGGGGTTGAATAGACTAAATAATTATCTACTTAAAAATATCCTTGATTATGCTACAAGGATGATGAACAGCAAAAATAACTGAGTCAAGGGAGCTTTCTATTCCAATGATTTTTATTCAAAGAGTGCTTTGTCAAATTGCATCGTGGTCTCATCTCGGGACGATTGACACGATCAAGAACAACGATTAAGACGCACTAGGCAATGTTTATATCTTAATGAAAATTTACATCACAGAGTAAAATGTGTATTCATACTCGAGTGTCTATGTTGTTGGTGAATTCCGAAAACAAAACTTCTTCTACATAGGCTATTATCAAACCTATACGAACTTACGTCTTCCTTATATGGTTTACAATATCGCCCATTGACACAAAGGACCCAGAGATTTTCGAAAGGGACTTGTGGGGTTGAAGTAGGTGCCCGACACGACACGGGTTCACTTCACTCCCCAAACAATCTAAAAGTTCCGCCGAGAGAAAAATAAACACTCTGATTTTTGTTTCGCTGTCCAATTGTTCTCCTTTAGTTAGTATCCTCACTGGCAAAAGACATGAGTTCCACAGCAAGAAAAATAAACACCCCGGTTTTATTTTGTTTTCCAATTGTTCTCGTTTATTTATTATTTTCACTTAAAACGGTTTATGTATTAGGTTCACAAACATTGTTTATTATAACGAATTCGAACGGCTGAGATAACACAGATAATTCTCATTTAAGTGTTTCGCTAGCACTTTTGAACAAGTTCCGAAAAGAGAGAAACAGCGATCGGAATCTGCTTATTATCGGTAATCAAAAATCGATGAAGTAACTTGTACTAATGAACATGAAATATTATATCGCGGCCTGTAACACCTTATGGGTCTAAACTTGGGGCTTCAACTCGACTTCTTTCGGGGGCACCTCCTGAGGGTTGAAAATCGACAAGACACCCGTGCTAATGACTCACGACACGTGTTTATGGTTTGGCTGTTAAAATCTGACTCCTCGATGCAATCCACATCCGTCAGATTCAACGG
Source organism: Microdon myrmicae (assembly GCA_963931805.1). Taxonomy (NCBI): domain Eukaryota; kingdom Metazoa; phylum Arthropoda; class Insecta; order Diptera; family Syrphidae; genus Microdon; species Microdon myrmicae. The sequence goes on from OZ007497.1 coordinate 145,168,525, forward strand.
TGGTGGAACACATCGATGTAGGAGGAGCGAACCGGATCAATTTGGCGATGGCCAATGGCGATCGAGAACGGGGTTAAATGGAAAGATTTCCATCTGGCGTATAGGGCAAATACGATGCCCCTTTGCCTGCATATCGACAACGAACGATACCGCACCTGTTCAAACAAGGAACAAACATAAGCAGCGGCAGCGTTGTTGTCAATCATCGCTGGTGATCGCCTGAGAGACGAAATAGGCTCCTGCATCCCCAGTAAATAGAAACGCTATTTCGAGGGACGTGCACCAGATGCGCTTGTTTGATTTACCCGTATGGCTCTGCTGCACAAGGAGGGAAGATATTTTGTTGCAATTAACTCAACAGAAATCTCGCCGACGGTGGCAAAGGGTCAGGCTGGATGGTTATCTATTTGGATTAATATGCTGGTACATGGATATGGCGGTGAGGAATTTGCCATCCAGGGGAACCATGGACCAGCGTTGGTAAGCAAAACAAACACAGTGAGGAACTGTGTATTTGCTTTGATTTTTAGAAGGGTCATCATAGAGCATGAACGTGGGTATTATTGCCTAAGCAACGATCATATTCATGCCCAAATCCCATGATCGGTTGATAGCCGATAACAGGGAATTGGTCGCACCTGTTGGGAACCTAAGGGTATAGGAGCAATGGTTCAATTATGGAGCGTAGGAAGAATATTGGCTGCAGCTGTGTCTACAATACGCTGACCAGCGTGTGTTTATCGTTTATTGGTGACGAGCTGAGCCGATAGAGGATATGAAATGGTTCATATATTATGAATGTTATGCATCCCATCGGTGAGGTTTTACTTTCAGGTGCAAGCTAAAAGATAGCTTACGCTGCTCGATTGCAGGCAAGTATCGTGGCTTGTGGAGTGAGGGAAAGGCAGATTGATTTAGGGTAGTTGGTGGTTCTTGGGGAAGGCTTTAAAGAACCCCCACAGACTCACCTACATTCTGCAATGGGATGCATTATCAACTGCAAGGCATGAGCGCTAAGATCATCATGAGCTAGGTCGCCAGAGCCATGGTAAGCGGAATCGCAAAGACGACCGATGGTGAAAACCACGTTGACGAAAACATACTCAACAAACATGTTATTAACGATTGGGAAACATTTCGTTACCCAATACAAAGACTCACTCAATAGAGTGTTTATTGGGAAACATCCCACTCTAAAACCTGGCATCATATTACAAGAAACTAGACCCGACCGGATTAATGTATTTTATTAAAATATTATTAACATTATTTTTTACATTTCTTGTGTACATATAATCAGGCTATGATTGCTGATGGGGAAAGGGTCACAGTATAAGTTAGGGTTCGTGAAAAGTTAGTAAATTAATTTAAAAAATGTGTTACTGTGCAAATTTACAATGTTTTTTTTGTTGTTGTTGATAAATGTGGTAAAAAAAACAGCAGTTCAGTCAAAATAATTCCATAATGTGACAATTTGTTGTTTAACCCAACTGTTTCTTAAACCCAAATAACTAGAGATCATATTCTACGAAAAATCTCTTGTTAGTAGTTTGTGTAATGTTTTTCCTCACAGAAGACTTGGCGAAACATAACATTGCAGACTTAGTATGATGGGTGCATTTCACTTCCCTTCTACTTCTGCTCCTTGTGATATAAAACGATAAGCTTAAACCGAGACCTCTCGAAATCACAATTAAGAACATCGGTAAACATAGAACGCCTTATTTCCTCGACCATTTTACCATCTGTAAGATCAGGTCATGAATCCAATCACATAAAAGCCTTTTTTAAGACCTCGTTGGCCGTCCCTGACCGGATTCTAAATTTCGTTTTGAAAATAACACGCTCTCAATCGCAAGAACTGATAATAGCTAAAGCCTTACGATTATAAGAACGATCGTAGAAACTAAACCAGTCCAATGCCGCGCGTTTCGCATTACTTACGACGATCTTATTCTAATTCATGTGCGAATTCGCGTCCAGCATTGAAATTCTCCGCCATGAAATGCAGATTATGTTTCACAAAGCGTCTAACACAGGGTATACACCCCAGACGTGAATGCCAATTCTAAATGGAAGTCTTAAAGGTGGAACGTGACTGAGGCACACAGTCAGGCCATTACCATACTTGTTAGGGTATGTCAACCTCAGTGCAACGGCCTTCTTAAGGCTCGCGTTCCACGATCCGTTTTAATCGAAATCTCATGCGTCGCGTCACTTTAGTTTAGTAGGATGCTTGAACTGAATCCCATTTGAACATCTGGTCGCACCGAATGCAATTTAAGGCACGTGGAGACTTTTGCGTTTGCGCAGTTACGCAATGGAATTGTAACTGCCATATTACCAGGAGTCTGTTAGACACTCCACTCTCGGGACCGGCATGACACTCTTGATGATATTGTTAGGTCACCGATTGGCAATTGTTTCGAAACTTAAAGTCGTTATTGTCAAAATATCTACGAAAGAGAATGGCCAACTAGATTGACGAACTGGTACTTGGTGTTAAAGAAAGTCATCACAAGCTGTTATCGCCAAGTGATTGATGGCCAGATATTGGACTGGATTAATAGATCCTGGTATCGAAAGCCATTGACGCGATGGTTTTGGAGTTAATTGCTCTTTTCGAGTGGTCACCGTATATTACTTTGAAACAGGTTTGTATTATCTTGGTGTATATTGCAGTTTTGGGATTATCGCCGTCACAAGAGTAACTGATATTGTGTTTACATCAAACTCTTGTGGCAGACATCTATTGGTGTTGGTAAGACAAGAAGTGCGAGTACTTGGTGTCTTTTATTTTCCCCCCATCTGAATGTGGAGCAAAAATATGACTGAAAACGGGGTTGCAGTAGGTAGCAATGCGGGTAATGCCCTATTGGAATGGCATCCAGTTCGAAAAGTTGCACAGGTGATAAATCATTTATTTAGGTTTTACTTGGATGGAAAGCATTCAGGTGGGATAAATATGGGGTAAACTCATTAAGAAAATGTTTGATTACATATTCGTTTTGCTCGTGAATTTTGCTGTTGACTTATGGGGTAATTACGAAAACAAGCGATAAGTATTGGCGTTGAAATGTGCGAAATGTGGTTGATGTCTTCGCAGTTCGTTAACCATGACCCTTGCCTTGATATCAACACAATCAAGTGCGTACTGGATAAAAACCCGGTTATTGGCCAACTACAATAGTTTCAAAAACTACATAAGCTACTGATAAAAATGTGATTCACCCATTAACATCATTAATTTGGATCCATTACAGTCATGTGTGCGCCTCCATTAATTCTGACTTTTCGAGGGTCGACGAAAAACATTAAATATAACAAATGCCGTTGCTGAAGATTGTCAACTTTACCGCCATTTGTCACCATTTCTTAAGCAACCTTATAGATGTGTTTTTATTTGACAATTGATTCAATAATATGGCAAGAAATCAAAATAAATTCGTGATTTGCGTTTTTGAATGGAACCATATGCGGAGGTTTAAATGCGGAGGTTTAAATGCGGAGTTTTAAATGCGGAGGTTTAAATGCGAAGGTTTAAATGCGAAGTTGGATGCTGTTCATGGGGACTCTTCGCCATCTTGAACAAGCGTTCAAGGAATTTAACTGTGGTTGTACATCAGTTTTTGAAGAATAGCGGCTCCTGGCTGACGTGGCCACCAAGTTGGAAAGTTCCATAATATGATTCTCAGTGACCGGCCAACAAAAGTGGGAGTTATGGTTTGTTGATATCGGTCGAAACAAAAAAGATTCACGAAACCGAGGAAACGAGGATCAAAACCTCCTTTATACTGTGGCGGTGCCGCCAAACCCCACGGTACACTTACCTTAAAAACCCCCATAACCACAACCCAGTCTGCATAAGCTTTCGCTAATGCAATTCGCATTATCGTCTTTAATGCTTCACGCATTATACAGATCAAATCTTCAATCTAAAAAGTCCCTGCGAAAGAAAACTTACCTTTCCTGCATTCATTTATTTGAATTCAAAATTCCCCTTAAGAATTCTGTTCCAAACAGCATATCCCTGAAAAGAAAACCTCGGTTCACATATCATGTGACCTTCACCAGGGATCATAAATAATGCGCCGTCTATTTTCCAACTTTGCCATGTGCACGATAAATTTCTTTATGTACATATTGGTTGAGCTCCTCGATAGTATAGCGGTTAGTATACCCGCCTGTCACCCGGGAGACCGGGGTTCGATTCCCCGTCGGGGAGCCCCTGGCGCAAGACTAATGACCTTGCCCAGACACAATAAATCATTATGGAAAATTTAACAAGCCTCAGGACTTGCTAAATAAGGCCAAGACCGGTTCCCGGTTGTAGTGCCGATGATGATGATGACATATTGGTCGGCGACCTTTTTCTCCCAGCAATACAATTTTCTGACTCGCACAATGTGCAAACCAAAGCAAATACGCATTCCGCGTCTCTTGGCATCAATTGAATTCAAAGCATAAACAATGCAAATATTGAATCCGTTTCCCACAAACGGATTTCCCTGCATATACAAATGCTAGCAAGGGATTTGTTTCGTCCACCAACCCATTAGCACCTTTTTTCCCAACGTCGATAATAGCGACGACGCATCGCGTAAACCATGACCCGCATTACCAACGGCGCATTTGGTCATTTCTCCCTTTTTTCTGCTTCGTTTACCCATTGCCTTCGAGCACGTGTAAACCACACAGATCTGAACGATCGCACACATACCACCAAGAGAGACTTTACGTTTCTCTGGTGGTAGGTAAAAACGATATCCTTATTGGAGAGGATATCTACCACGACACCATAAACTCACCCCAAGAAGTGAATCATCGCTGCACGAGATGATTATCGCTGAGTCTTATTACAATCACCGTTCGTGACGGTCGGTTCACTCCCGCTCTCCGCCGTCTGCGGCCATGCGTTTATAGCGAGTCGTGTGTGAAGTGCTATGGAATTAATAAACTGCAAGCGAATTTCTTTCTTCTAATAATTAAAAAAATTGACTGTCAGGTATTAATTAATGAGTCCAGTGTTCGATCGTGAAGTGAATAAAATTAAAGAACTAATTGCGAACAACATACAATAGTGTTTTCTTTCCCGGCTGCAGTTCCTGGGTGCTTGTCCGGTGTTTGTACTTTTCCTTTCGTGTATGGCGAAACAACGGAGTGTTTGTGGGGACGAGGTAGAACTCTCGCCCGTGCGGCGTCGCGACGTCGTATCTCCACAATACCAATCACTGATAATTTAAAAACACGGAGTCTTTCTTAGACTTTTTTTTTCTTTTTCCACTTTCTTTTCTTTTATTGTTATTACAAGAGTTATTAGTTTTACAATTGTTATCGTCTAGTTTAATTACCTTATGTAGTTTGTTTTCTCCTATTTTCTTTAAAATTCCCTCCTGGTTATAGTTTAGCTCTAATGTATCTTAGCTCTTAGATAACTTGTTTAACATTCACTATTTCGTAGTTTACACTTTAATTGTTTTCTTTTAATCTACAGCATTTATTATTCTCCTTGTATCCTATTATCACATTGGACTATTTGCGTCACTGATTACTTTACAATTCTCTTCCGGATATAGTTTATTTCTGATGTATCTTGATTTACATAACTTGTTTAACATTCACTATTTCGTAATTCACACTCTGATTGTTTTCTTTGATTCAACAGCATTTATTGTTTTACCTTTCTGTCTCTTAACGACTTTTCTTAAATTTGTTATTCTACCTAGTACCGCTCTATCTTCGAAACTCCGCTCTTCATTCACTAGCTTGCCACTACTTTTCCGATCAACCTTTGACTCCCATTCTTTTTACGATTCACCCCTCATTAACTCCTAACTTCTTCCTACCACTTCTCGTCACCTCGGGGTCAACACCTCCCGATGACGATAATGCAATTTCGGTTTGCAATGACCTAATTTTCGCTTTTCAATTCCAATTCGCAATTGCGTTGTACTGCGGCGTCAGCCGATATATCTTCATCGATTTGCGCCACAGTTCAACTTCCGCAATTGCGAATTGACCCAATTAATTTTGTGCAGTAGCAGAGTCGGTTAAAGTGTTGTCAGAACGGTAATTAATATTGAATGTAACGTAAATTTATATACGAGCTAATGGAACATAGTACCATAGAATACAAACCAAACTTTCTAGACCTCCTGGAAAATCAGGGAAGCGTACGGTCATTAAATACTTCCATTTAAAAGGGCTAAAGTCACTTGAAATTAAAACAGAACTGGATTCCACACTAACAGACTCTTTCCCATCATATCCAATGGTTAAAAAGTGGATTTCTGAATTTAAAAAAGTCGGATGAGCACTTCTGGTGAGTCACTTTCAGGATGCCCTGTTAAAGTCACAACTACCGAGACAATTGAAAAAATTCATAAAATGGTGGTACAGGATCGCCGATTAAAAGTGACAGAGATAGCTTAGGCCACTAGTATGCCAACTAAACGTGTACGTAATATTTTACAACTGAGTATGGAAAAGCTCTGTGGTAGACGGGTGCGCGATTGGTAAAACAATTTTGTTTCACCATGACAACGCACAAGCCTTTTCATCGGTCGTTGCAATGGCTATAATCAACGAATTGCGAATCACGCGAACATCCCTGCATCAGAACTCGTTCGGTTACAGAGCGGGAAAGCTGTGGAACTTCCTTTCCACGTGAGTGTTCCTGGAGCGTTATAACCTGCAACTGTTCAAAAAGAACTGCAACAGTTATTTGGTGGCATCTCGGGACGCCCACTCGGAGCTATAGGTTCGCCTCTTCTGAGAGAAGTGTAATCAAACAAAAAAAAAAAACTATTAAAAAAATTGAAGTTTGAATTGTCTGTTAAAGTGTTGTCCACCATATTCACCAGATATAGCCCCCAGTGACTATCATCTGTTTCCCAACCTTAAAACAGTGGATCGGAGGTAAAAAATTTGACCGCAACGAGGAAGTTATCGATGCTGAAAACGAGTATTTTGGAGGACTTGATGAATCGCACTGTAAAAATGGTATCACTGGATTAGAGCACCGTTATGAAAATTGTATTCGCCTTGATGGCGATTATGTTGAAAAATAAAGCGAAAATGGAATCGAAAACATGTTGTTTTTCTTTATCAGGCCGGAAACTTTTCACCCCAACCTCGTGCTTACCCGTTCAGAATTATATTAAATATTGTACGTCGACCTGAACACCCTAGAGCATTTTAACTCTAACCTTGGTATTGAAATAATTTACTATTACACATATTATGCTATTTATTGGGTTATCATCATCATCATCGGCACTACAACTGGGATCCGTTTTGGCTTTATTTAACAAGGCTGGGGCTTGTTAAATTTTCCATAATAATTTATTTTTCCGGGCAAGGTTATTAGCCTTGCGCCAATTTTTGGGCTATCATCACCATCGGCACTACAACCTGGAACCGGTCTTGGCCTTATTTAGCAAGACCTGGGCTATAGGAACCCCGAAATTCAAGACCTTATAGTGTTTGCGACGATTGTGAAAAGCGTGTGGTTCGAACCGATGCTATCACGGTTAGAATCACTGAAATATAGAACCAAACTTCAACGCATCAGTCCACTGCCGCGTCTACGAATTCTATTTCTAAACTCAAGTACATTTAACTGATGTGGAATTGCTATGTTATTGCTTAGTATACGGCTGATGGATTTTCCGGTTCGTTTTTTTTTTTTTTTTTTACGGTGTTCTTCATTATTTGCTTGTATATTGTGTGTGTATCTGTTTAGAAACGCCACAACCTCACTGACTCGGCTGTGCCATCGTTCCCTGTCATTTGCACTCTACTTCCACGCTTGACCATCTAATCCTCTCTCCTCAAGGTGAAACTGTTGGTATTCGTTATTGGCCTCGGTCCCAGGTAGCGTGTCTCCTGGTGCTGAATAGGATGAGGGATCTCTATTGACCGTTCCTGAGGGGACCCGTTGCGGTCGCCACCGTGCTTCCTCAAACCTCAGGGAAGAGTAGCGACCGATCGTTGTCGATTCCACTGCCGCAAACTTCTGAGGGCAACCGCCAGCGGCTGCTGCTGGCTTCCGTGGGGCAAGTGATCTTCAGCATCAGCGGCAATCTGTGAATAGAAAAAGGCCGAGAGCCACAGCTCTACTCACCATATCAGAATAAAACTCCGTTGTATTTAGGCGTACAGGGTCTTCTTTGTTTTGTCAAATCATTTATTTATTATCCTGATGGTCTCCTGCAGCACTTCCTCCAGGGACCATGTGCATCTATCAACTACTCTCGGAGATCGCGATGCATCTCACTTATAAATGAAAGCAAATCGAAATTTTGCAACTTGAAACGAACGTTTCAGATGGAAAATTTCGATTTCGGATGTGGTATTCAATGTGCTCATTATGGTAATGGTTCGGTTTTATGAGTTCTCATAAAACTATTATGCATAATTGGAATTGGGTTTTTTGTTTTTGTTATCCGTCTGGCTTATGCAGACAAGAGTTTGCGTGTCCTTCGGATGGGTAACACAAGATCCGTGGCAATTAGGTATTGGTTTTTGAATTGATGCATTTACAAGTCATAAAACATCTGGCATGTGAAGATATGCATTAGGATGTTTATGATTGCTTGAATCGTGTGTCGGCGGAAAATAGATATGCCTTTGTTTAAACACATGCACGTTTTGGGCTTTGGATCTTTTAGGAACTTGAATTGGATTGAATTCAATGTTTGAGAGTTTGAACGTTTAGTTCGATTTGGTTGACATTGAATTCAATGTTGATTTGGGTGTGGGGATTTGTATGTGGGGGACGGAGATTGTTTCTATGGGGGAAGGAAAATTGGAGGGCTTTTCGGAGCACTACAAAGCCTTATATTGTCCTCCCATCTCCGCCGCGGCCGTCCTAACAGTCTTTTTCCCGTTGGTCTTCCGTTAAGAATTCTACGCACGGTCCTATCGTTGCCCATTATCGCCAAATGTACGGCCCATATTAATCTTCGCGATCTGATTACTCTCACTATTGTAGGTGTGCGGTATAGCTCTTCCAATTCGTGATTGTGGAGTTTCATCCATTGTCCTGCTTCTTCATCATATTTATCGTCAAGATATTGCTTAAAACTTTATTCTCAAATGCGCGCAACTTGTTTTCCTTCCGTTTTGCGAGAATCCATGTTTCGCATTCGTATAGAACAATTGGCATGATTATGGTTCTATTATGTGATAGCAGTTTACTGACTGTGTTCCAACTAACGTTGCCGGAATGGAGTATTTTGTTAAGTTCCTTCGACATTTCGATACTGGCCGTAAGTATTCTTCCCAGATATTTAAACTCTTTAACTTTACCAAATATCTTGCCTCTGACGTTTATTGGTGTTCCCTGAGGTCCACGTGCTATAGCCGTAATCATATATTTTGTTTTGTCTTCATTTATTTCTAGGCCCACCTCTTCTGCCACTTGCATGATGAGTTCACTGTTTTTACTTATAGTTTCTAGATTATCGACCAAAACGGCGACGTCATCCGCATATGCGAGCACTTGTAGAACCCAGTTCTGGGATGATCCAGCCATGTTGTCATCTTATACCTTTCTGATAACACACTCGAGCACAAGGTTAAAAAGCAGCTATCCTGGGGGATGGAAGCGAACATACAGTCTCTGCTTTCAACCCGACGAAGGCAAGGACGATCCTTGTCCCTGTTCAATCCAAGTTGACATGCAATCTCCACGTGACAGCCCTGGATAGATACTTTGGCACCTGTCAAGTAGTGAACCAATGCATGCAGCGACATCCTGAGAAAGGTTGGCGCAAGGCTAATAACCTTGTCCGGAAAAACGAATTATTATGGACAATTTAACAAGTCGTATATGGACCGTTTAGCTGTGGAGAGACTTGCTAAATAAGGCAAAGACCGGATCCCGGTTGTAGTGCCGATGATGATGATGAAGAGGCCATCATCCTGTTTTATTCCGTCACGATTAAAATAATAAGGATGGATAATTTTGTAGTCGGTAGACTGCAACTATCGAATTCCCAAAAGGCATTAGCGACTGACTTGCGCCGTGTGGTAGGCTCCCACAGTTAAACCATTTTGTCGAGGCCTGCTCCAAAAACCTCAGAGGCGATGAACCCACTACATGATGATTTTGCTTGTCCGTTATCAAATTTGTTATTCATGAATGATATGTTTATTTTTTGATGGACCTGAGCTTGAATGGCTGTGTTATGGTAATAAAAAGACGAATTCCAGATTAAGGATGTTTGGTTTTTAGCTTGACCAATTCACTTTGTCGTATAGGCAAAACACTTGCATCAGCTTATGTTTGGACAACTGTATTTACCTTCGTATTTGCTTAGTGGTATTTGTCTTAGTTAGTGTTTGGTTGTTATAATATGGTTTTCTGGTGAACACCATAACAAGTGTATTTTTCTCAGTAATTGCCAGGTGTACAGACCCAATGCAATATGTCATCATCATCATCGGCACTACAACCTGGAACCGGTCTTGGCATTATTTAGCAAGTCCTGAGGCTTGTTAAATTTTCCATAATGATCTGTTTTTTCCGGGCAAGGTTATTAGTCTTGCGCCAGAGGCTCCCCGACGGGGAATCGAACCCCGGTTTGCCGCGTGACAGGCGGGTATACTAACCAGTATACTATTGAGGAGCTATGCAATATGTCACTCTCTTCTTTTTTCCCATCCTCTTACCTATTTTTTAAACTCACTTTCCTCACTATACTTTCTCCACTTTTAGACCCCCAAAACCTCCTACCTAATTCTTACCTCTCCTAAAAGATACTTTATGATGATGATGATGATGAAATAAATATACATATCGAAATTCATAGAGGGTGTATTCTGTAAAAATACGGTCTCATTACTTTTTAACCACAGCTGTATGTTTATAAAGCTTCAGAGCAAATCGTAGAGTTTCTAGCGGGCTTAGGCGGAGAATACATGACTTATTACGGGGATAGGCTGGAAAGTAATGCACTCGCGCTTGCAGAACGCGAATGTAATGTCCTTCAGAAGCGCGCCTGGTGGCAAAAGGAAGTAAGACTCCCTCTTAACATGAATGCGCAGGCCAGCGCTCGGTTGTTCATCCAGTGTCTTTCAAGAGCAGGGAGTATGGCACCGTGTTCTAGTGAACGCAATTTAAACAGCCTATCCTTGTATTCATGTGGCAGATAATAAATAATATATTTCTTCGAAAATTCTCAGCGTATCTCAGATGATCCTTTGAATGGACGCAGACACTCTGTCTAGCTGTTGGAATAACTTATAGAGGAATTACGCCTTTATAAGGTAGAAGATGCCTATAACTAATGGACGGCGATGTGTAGGGGTGAATTATTATTTCATCTTATTACCTCTGAGATTGGGTAATGAATTGACATTCTATTCCCATAAAAAGGCAAATATCAAAAATAGAAATAAATGTTATTTAACCTAATTGAACAAAACCGGTAATTTATACTTTTTCCGTCGAGCATAACAGTTTATTTCCCAAAGGGTAATTTGTATTCTGCCGAGAGTGAGGTTTTATTATGACATCAAATTAAATGATGAGAGTAATATTAATATGATTGAGATTTCCCTTCCTTTACAATAACAAATACTCAAGGTCTTTCCCTACCTAGATTTTTAAATGGTATGATATACACTTGCCTTTTAATTAATTATACTTCGACTGGGTCATGAAGAAAAAAAAAAGCGCGGACAGTTCATTTATAAATGTCAGTGGTCCCAGAAAACTCTTTATCAAGTTTTGTATTTGGTACCCATATCACCAAACCCCGATAGCATTCACTTCAGGTGAATCAAATCGACTAAGGAAAATAACGCATGCGTTACAAGACATGCTGCGAAACCTGAAATTAGCTCCAGTAAGTTTTGGCTTTACATTTGGAGTAATTCCTTGAATTAAAAGATTAAGGAAGGTTAGTACCTCAATTAGAAATTGGAACAACACATCCCTTCGGAGGAGTTCTTTTGAACCCATACCCGTCCTTTTGGAGCTTCGTTTAAGTTGGAAACTTCATGGTTCGTTTGATTAGTAAGATGTCAATGTATTTTTGCAACACAACTCGATTTGTCAATTTGGTTCGAATCGCTTTTAAGCCAATTAACATCTAAGCCAAGTTCAAGATCGTACGGTTCAAATCTAGTAAGTGTGGTAAGGACTTCACCTCCGATAGCCAGCAAGTAACTAAGGGTTGATTACCTACACGAACTCATGATCGTCGAAGAGTGTTAACAGCTAAATACAATAACTTATAAGACACCTATAGAAGCTGGTAAGTTGTAAGACCAGAAAAAGAGGGAAAAAAGTGGAGGAAAAGAAAGAGAATCAAAACCTACGGTGGGTGATTTCGACAGTTTTTACTCGGATTTCCAAATTTAGATTATAATAAGTCGTTGTTTTTTTTTTTTGAGTCCGGGATTGAGTCGCTGTGGATGTACAAGGTCCAGTTTGAAAGTTGACCAAATAAACCCATTATTTAATTATTTTGGACTCTCCACTGGGACCCGGAACAGTAAGGGCGAACCGCGCTACAACAATCAGGTAAGGTCTAAACCCACTAACCTTATCATTTGGCACGGACGGCACACATACAACCGGTGCCAGGTAACTAATTAAAAGTGATACCTTTTTGGTATGACATTTGGCGCGGACGGCAGGATACTGCCGGTGCCAAAATAACCCTTAATGCTGATGCCAGAATACGTAGCCTAACGTTTCCCGCGAGGTGCGTATTCCTTGGTGTTACACAAATATTGAATAGTGTCTGGAATATTAGCGTAATCGAATGATTTCTGATATCTTCGAAGAAAATAGTTCCATAGAAAGTATGGTCAAAGAATCCCAGCGAGGACGGTCGTTAAATTCATGTGATGATGCGCTTATCATGATGTTGGGATTTTTAAGAAATGATATTGATGGGATTTTAACTAACATATGGTTTAATTTACGGCGCATTTATTTGCATCGATTATTTATGGATTCTCGCATGGAGTTGAAATCTGATGTCAATTAAATGTAGAAATGGGATTATTTTACAGAGATGAATTCAATTCCTCGAAACACTATGCCTGTCTTCTACCATTATAAAAAATATTGGCATTGTCATTGACCCATTGCCCATAAATGACCCTTGTCTGCATTTTACGTTCGAATTAAGATTTAAGGTAGTAAATTAGAAAGGGCCTGCCGCTTAACACTAGAGTCAGATTTTAAACGAATAGATAAGCCCATCGAATCGGTTTTAGTCGAACTCTACGCGACGCTCTGGTAGGCCTTTCATCTTTTCCTGTGGTTACAATCTACAGACCCCCACGGCCAATGTGTATTCACACCTCCTTTTTCAATCCTCTCCCTCTCCCTTACACACAGTACACTAGTATTGAGGTTCTCAAAAAGAACCTTTACCTAGCATATGTCTGGAATTTTCAATAACAAAAAAATCGATTTTTCTTGTTATAGATTTTGTTCCCTACAGTAATAGGATGTATTTCGTAAAAACAGATTGGAGAAATCCTCAGTAGTCTCGAAATTAAAACAAAAATTGTAATAGCCATGAGTTTGTTGCGGTCAGGTACCCCTGTATTTTTGAGAAGGTATCCGGTTACGGTGGTTTCAGGCCAATTCAATTTTATTCAAGTCAATTCGTCAGCTAGTGAAGAAACACATTCTTATACAATTTAGTAGTAAGCGTTGACCTGCGGTGGCTTTTTGAATTTTCGCTTCCGAATTTTATTCGGGGATTGAAAATATTCGTCTGTCAGTGGAATCTTCAATAATAAATAAAGAAGCCTCATACTAAAATCGAAGGAAAAAAACCTATTAAATAGAATGTCGTTTGTTCTTTTGTTTCTTGTGTTTTTGAAATCCCAATAAATTGAAATATGTAGCATTTGTAAAATACGTGAAATTTTATTTACTCGTGCTATGCTTGGTGGATGGGAGGACAATGTTAGGTTTGACCTTGAGGAGATCGGATCGGATGGTCAAGCGTGGAAGGAGGGTGCACAGGAGAGGGCACGATGGTGGAGTCGAGTCGGTGAGGTAATGAACTCCGGGGTTCCTACAGATCAATAAATAGTAATGCTTGGGGCATGGTTCCAAAACCCACTCCAAACTTCTCTCTTCAGTTCTTTTGTATTGCAAAATATACCTGGAAGGCGTACAGTGTGAAAAGCAGGAATGGGAGACTAAAATAACTTGACAAAATTTCAAAATATTTACGAAGCATTTGCGTCACGTGCAACCTAAAAAAAAGTCCGTTTCTTTGAAACCACGTTTTCCGGCGCGGTCGGCATTTTATTGGGTTTTTTTCTTTTTAATATCCGAAATCTTTTTCGAATTTAATATTTCGATTTAAACAGTTTCTATAAATAGTTGTATTGTAGAAATGTCCACTCTGTCATTAATTGTTTCATATTTTCGAATTAAAAAAAAATGTGTTCGATGATTGTGACTGCAAGTTCATCTGTACTGCTTTACGAAAGCCCTACTATTTGCCTTCGGCATTTCACTTTTTCATCCATATCCCAAATTGAATATTATGTCAACCAATTTGAACCAAACGTTCAATTGTCGCACATTGATGAGAAACTTATCCAACAAAATCCAACACGTGGTAAACGAACCAAATGTTCATTTGGTCCGTATAAACGCGAATATTCTCAAGCCCCTAAATAAAACCAAATCTGCGAACCAGATGCTCACCCATAGACTCATCATCAAAAAATATTCTTTAGAATTATAGAATGTATATGTATCTGCAAAATAGTAGGATTCTCGGAGGACTTCTTTTACACAAATTCATCCCAACACAGAAACATCCATTAACACCTTTTTCACAACTTCCAACTAATGTATCATAAAACGGACCACATGCTACCTCTGTCGTGCGTCTACGTTTTGGATCATTAAGTACCCATTTGCAGATCCTCTCTCAAGAATTTTGTCGATACAAAATTCTTAGCCATTGCTTCCTACCGAAGTGCATTTACCACCGTTTCTTCCTTTTTCTTTTGCCTGTTTCGAGCATCGGGATTCCGAAAGATATATGGATGGTGCACGGTAACTCGGCGAGTAGTAGAGTTTGAGTTTTGGCGTTGTACTGTTGAGGACGAGGATAACGGGCCGTGCTCGTGATCCTGAGTTGTCTCCGCGGTATGAAAAACACGTATAGTTCGAATTTTTTTAGTGAATTAAAGCACAAAAGTTAGATGTTTAAAAAAGTAGAAGAAAGTTACAAGTGTAATAAAGGCCAAGAAAGTTAGAAGCGAAATTAATAGACTTTTATTTAAATCAACAACGGTGACCACTCTTCCCGGAGGTCCTGGAAGCACGGTGGTGCTACCACTGACAGATAACATATATATTACACGATAATCTTTTTGAATATTTCAGATCCAGCAATATTCACTGAATATATAATACCGACCATTAAGTGTCCGACCGAGCATGTCTTTTCTTTTTAATCCTGTGAATTGTGCGTTCTATCACGAAATAATTATTCTTAAACTTAGGTGGAATAAAATTTGTTCTATGCGATGTGTAATACGAGTATTAATTTTTTTAATTTCTATTTAAGTTTCTTTAGGAGTGCATTCTGTATTTTATGACCTTAAGAAGAAATTTGAATACGTCTTTATAAAAAAAAAAAAACGTTCTGAAAAGTAATAACAGTCTCTTCCCCAACTGTATGAAGAAAGTATAATACAGTGAGCATATCTGATACTAGAAAAAATTTCTCTAATAATTCCCTCAGTAACTGTGGAATTGCATATGCTCACATCATCATGTAGTTGAATTTTTTTCAGAAACATAGTTCCCATCAATCAACAAATTCGTTTTATTATTAATTTCTTGCTCTTTTGCAACGTTTTCTGAGAAGCACATCTCATTCTTCATAATTGAAAACTAATTAATTAATCCCGGAAGAACAATACAGTCCCGTTCTAATTTTATTCAATTCAATTCAGTTTTATCAGTTTCACTTTCAGCTCCTTAGATGCGCGCTCGATATCGTATTCCCATGTTATTTGATACCGGCTTAATATACAATTGTTTCATAATGGGAGAGCCGCCTTTGATCGCTAAATTGAGCTGCGAACCCACAAATAGTATCGCATTGCTCGCTCTCAAAAATTAACCATACTCAAGTGCCTCTCCTCAAGAAGGCCCCCATCAATCACTCTAACAAATCACTCTCGATTAAAACGAGGTGTACTGATTTATTTAACTTGGCTCCTTGGGATGGTAGTCTTGTACCTTTTGCCAATCACTGTCTGCATGACTCAAATGAATTCATAACTCGGACAAGTTAAACTGGTTCTTGGCGGTTGCTCCACTTCTCTTGGAGTACAGATAAAGTACTTGCGTCGACTTTCGTAATTTGTAACTAAATACCCGCAATTGCAATGCAATAGATTCAAACAGCAGAACATTCCCACACTTCTGACTACAGGCGGTGCTCGGAATCCACTGTTGTCAAGGTATAACGTGTACCCGTCGGAAGAATTGGTTCGCATGTGAAGCCTTTTGTAAATTTCCCACATATTATAGCCGCGTCATTAGTGTTCCCCTAGTGGAGTCAATTAAGATAATGTTCAAATAATTTTCGCCTCGTCATACGATTACGCGCCCAATTAGTCGCCAAATTTTAGTGTCAAGGTTCGTGAACCGCAATCGACAAGCAGGTGACAGTCGATGGCCTAAGAGATTACAATTGATGTCTTATGTCAATAGAGGGGGACACGCGTTCAGTGTAGGACTAAAAAACGAAAGATTGTGGGAAATCCGGTATCTGTATCTTTTACTGATTTAAGATATTTTAACTTCAATGTTTTGCAATTTAATCCAAAGAGATAAGTGGGCGAATGAACAGTCACAGCGCTCTAATACATGCGGAGCTCTCTTCTACCATACCAAGATCTAAGTTACTGGGTGTAGGTGCATCTATTGCTATATCACATTCATTGAAAGCAACTTCATTGTAATAATGCTCTTAGTTGGAACTCACTTAGCTGAATGATTGTATTTTGTCTATCATGAGCTTTACACGTTATTGGAATATTCTGAGTAGGATGCGGCCGCAAGTCATCTCAAAAATATTGTTTTATACTCGTCCCACATTATCTAGGACAGAAGTTAATCTATTAGTTGGAACGCCATTATGCTTGTTTTAGAAGTTTACCAATAACATAACTCAGCATGTGGCAAGCTAAGAGCATCCAGTACAAACGGAATGATTTCACCCCATCATGCTATAAGGTCCGTAAATTATATCAAACAGAATGCAGCTGGAAATCTTTAGTTTGTTAACTCATTACACTTCTCATTGCTGTCCGAAACCTTGAGCCGTAAGAAATCTAACACTATCTTTGGGAACGACATTACACAGATTTATATTGAATAACAGCACTTAAGGGAGATTCTCATCTGAGAGCCACAAAAAAGGTCTTTTCTCGAGTTTTTTTTCTCATAGAAGGAAATATATAATGACCTCAAACTTTTTGTCACTTGTCTAATATGTTCTAAAGCACGTAACAGTAAACAATGTAACCTCGCAGAATCGATTCCACTTGCGAAAATGCGGTGACGCTGACGATATAGTATAACTTTGCGTTATCAGAGGAGTCGGTTTCATTAACCCAAACGTTAAAAATCAATTATCGGGTTTTCCAATAGGGCCTTGACAAGTTTGAATTTAATTTGTGAACGCATCCTTTCATTAATCACCGAAATGTCAGTGTCAATTTATTCAGTAAACTCAACATTTTCATGGTGGTTAAGTACACGAACAAACAACGTCTGCAAATTATAAAAATTTACTACTGAAAAAAAGTTGTCAAGTCCCTATTGGGAAACCCTATATAAGCAGCAACAACTGACTTTGCGGCTCTGACCGTCGCTCAGAACTCAAAAAAAAAAAAATGCTATTAGTTCTAGGCTATCTGTGATCATGCCATTGAAATATTTTGTAGAGGATATGAAGTTTGGCCGGTTCAACGCATCCATTGCAAGAAATCAAACGGGTCAGTAAAATACCGCCTGTAATCCATAAGAACAGTGCGTGAGAACTGCCACATATTATCTTTATTGCTTGTCGCCTATTCTATGGACAATAAATCAATTGGAAAACTGTTTTCCACAAAATCGCCACCCAATAACGTTACTACTGTGTCCAAGGCCTTTGACAGCGTCTTATACAGACCTTAGGAAGTTTCATATTATGAACTCTCCCATCAACGTTGTGAGTGAGTAAAAAAATGCCTTTAAAATCAAATAAGTCAGGTTGTTGTCAGCATGTTTTCGGATCCATTTTTTTATGACGAAAAACTGAAGTTGACATCGGTGCTATTTCTGTTACATATTGACGACTTTCTGGAATCAACAAATAACAATATTTTCCGACGATACAATATTGATTTATTCATTTTCGAATGATCGGCCAGTTAGTAGAGCAGCGTTGTAATATAAAAGACCTGTTTGGTTGATTTAAAAAAAAAAAGAAGAAAAACTCACGGATGAGTTTTGCTTTCAGTACGAATACAATATGGAATAAACGTGTTTCGAATATTGAAAAATTCGCCTCAACGTGGGATCCAAGCGTTTCAACTACAACGCATTGAAGCACACCCGCTGCGACCAAGTAGACAGGCGGTCGTGCAGCCTAACCAGCCAGCAGCAAACAGCAGCGCACTCAGTTGTGGATCGGCCCACAAGCATCGGATTCAAGTAGCTAGTGGCAATTTCGATCCACAAGTATCGAAAGGAAGGCAGCTAACTCACAATGGCTACCAGTGATTCGCCAAGCAAGGCAATGGCGGATCAGACTGTTCCGGCAATCAAACGAAGACGAGGAGTCCTTAAGGGATTCCTCACGCGGTTGGAGGAGTTCGCGACCAAGGTGAACCTCTCCTCCAGAGAGGAAGTCGCATATAGACTAAGCAAGCTGGAAGACGCGTTTAAATCCTTTGAGCGCCTACAGGAAAGCATCGAAGAGAACGACCCGGACCTGAACATGGACAGGGAGAACGAAGAGCGAGCAGAGTTCGAAGAGCGATACTTTTCGCTGCAAGACAAGCTCAACCAGCGGTGGACCATGGCAACAGGCACAGGTTCGAACGCATTGGAGACGTCAGGAGACACCCTGGGAACGGCAACTACTACAACGTTAACAGCGGAGCAACCAGGAATGGAGAGGCTGCTTGACACCATGAATGCCAGCCAGAGGCTCATAAACAGCTTGGTAGAACAATTGGGTACGCGGTCCATGGAACCGACAGCAACGGATTCTACGAGTGGAGCGACCACCCGAGCGATCAAATTGGGGCATATCGACGTGCCTACCTTCGATGGGGACTACCAGCAGTGGATAACGTTCCGAGACCTGTGCCAACCACTCATCCACGACAACCCCCAGTTATCAGCAGTCGAAAAATCCCAATTTCTCCGGACTTCTTTAAGAGCGGACGCACTATTAGTGGTTCGCAACGTTCCGGTCACGGCGGAAAACTATCTGGAGGCCTGGGCTGCACTGGTCTCGCGCTTTGACAAGAAGAAGCTCATCGTGGAGGCACATCTACGAGCACTAATGACGATTCCAGCTATGCAATTACCAGGTGCTACGGAGTTCCGCAGATTCATCAACGGCCTCTTCGTGCAGGTTCGGGCTTTGCGAGCCTTGGAGCTACCAGTGGAGCACTGGAGTTGTTGGCTAGTTTTCACCACTGTCGAGAAGCTCGATAGTGAGACTAGGCAGTTATGGGCTCGAGAAACCAGCAGAAACGAGATGCCGACATTCGAGGAGCTGACCGAATTCCTGGAAGCTCGACTCACCGAACTAGAGAGCATTCCGACAGCGAAGAGCAATTCAAAGGGTCACTTTGCTCGGGACAGAGGTATAGCAGCCGGTCCATCCAAGAAGACGTACACGGCAATCACATCACCAGGGACGGCTGTGTCCCAGATGCGCGCAGCCACATCCATTGTTCCGATGCAGTGCATTCAGGAATCTCTCGCTACAGCGAGATCAGTTTGTCCGCCGCCACAAGCTATGCAGAAATTGCCTCAACCCCGACCACAGCATTGACCAATGTGAGAGAGGTAACTGTCGAGAGTGTAACGGACGGCACAACTCTCTGCTGCATCAACCCGTAGACATTCCGACGTTATCACCAAAGCTTGGACCATCAGAGGGATCTTGCGCGACAGTACAAACCCAGGATTCACTACTACCTACAGCAATAGTAACGGTGATGGACGACAGAAACCAGTTGGTTCCTTGCCGGGTGCTGCTGGACTCAGGCTCGACCACAGCCTTAGTCCGAGAATCATTCATTCAGCAGTTGGGCCTGCGACGCACACAGGCGAAGGTGAAGATAAGTGGCATAGGGGAAGCGAATCCACAACTCAGCCGAGGAAAGGTCGAGATGCTGCTGAAAGGCCGAACAGGGGAAACAAGTATTCGGATAACGGCATTGGTGATGGGACGATTGACTTCGGATCTGCCGTCAACGTCACTGGAACATGACTGGAGAAGCTTTTCATTGCTGGCGTTGGCCGACCCGCTATTCCACAAATCAAGACCCATTGCCTTGTTGCTGGGTTCGGACACTATCTTCCAGATCCTGCGCGATGGACGACTGATGGATCCCGATAGTAAAATGATGGCGCAGAACACCATATTCGGCTGGGTAATCGCAGGGAGTGGACCAGCTCTGCTCGATCAGGAACAACATTGCTGCACTGTCACCCAATAAGTCGACCCATTAGAGGGTACACTGCCAATAAATATGCCTACATATAACGATGTCGGCAACGGTAAAGCTGCGAATACGAATTATCAGCAAGCTCCTTATGTTCCGACATCGGTGTATCAAGGTGGAAATGAACTCGGTGTTTCTCCATCATCTTCCACACAACCACAGCAACAAAAATTCCAAAATTATAATTCACCACCTGCTTCTAATATAACTCAGCAACCCTATTCCTCTGGTGCCACAAACACAATGACGGGCACTACGTACATAACCTCTCAAGTAACAAATGAACCACAGAGTTCTTATCAGGTATCTTCACAACCTTATTCAAATTCACGGACTCCGCTGAATGGGCAAATGCAAATTCAACAACAACCACCACCACTGCAACAGCATCAAACTTTGCAACAGCCACAATCGTTGCAACCACAAATTATTCAACAACAGTCTGTGCCACAACAGTCTGTACCACAACAGTCTGTACGACAACAGTCGGTGCCACAACAGTCTGTACCACGGCAGTCTGTGCCACAGCAGTCTGTACCACAGCAATCAATGGCACAGCAGTCTGTACCGCAGCAATCCATGCCACAACAATTTATGGCGCAGCGGCATGTCTCTCATCAAACCTTGCCACAGTCTATGACTCAGCAATCGGTGCCACAACAGCATATGACACAGCAAAGTATGCAGCAGCAATCTGTTCCGCAACAGTCTTTGCCCCCACAACCTATGGGGCAGCAATCTATACCACAACAATCTAAAGGCCATCAAAATTATGTACCGACTGCGTCAAATCCAGCGGATTACTTATCAAGCGGCCTTAAAGCAAACGGGCTCACCGGAGCAATAGAAAAAAAAGGATTGCAATTCAAACGTAATTACCAAAACAAATGAAATATGTGAACTGAAGAAGGAACAAAAAGTTGTATACAACAATTGAATATATAGTAAATATAATATACTCGTATTTAAGACAAAAACAAAACAGCGAGAAGAAAATTACCAAATAAATAGTGAATGTAAAGAAAGAATAACGGAGCAACTCGGTGGGCCATCATCAGCGACACACACACAAAATCGTGAGTAGCCTTTATAATTTATATCTCTAATTGGGGGCAAACACGTATGCGATACGTGCAATTTCATTTAACAAAGCCAAACGTAGTTTATTAAGTTTTAAGGAAAACCTAAATCTTCTCATCAAGATACCCTTTTACTCCGAGACAAGGCCCCGGAAGCACGGTGGCGACCGCAACGAGCAGCCAGGGTGCAGTCTAACAAAGAGACCCACTTCTTTTTAAGGACAAGGAGACGCGATGATTTCCTCAATCTGGCTGCTGGCTTTTCCCCCAGCCGAATAGCGCCCATCGCATTCGCCAACTTCGATTCGTCACTGATCGCTTTCCCTACTTCCTCCAAGCTGGACTTTGTGACAGTCAAAATCACTCTTCCTCGGAAATCAATTTTTGTCATGTGCTTCTATATCTTGGCATCCCAGCCTATTGAAGTTTACGAGCTTGCTCTTAATACTATCAAATACATAATCGAGTTGAGTAATTGCGAGGACAACATCATCGTTTTTGGAGATATCAATCTTCCACAACTCGATTGAGATTTATATGACGACCAAACACATTTCACCTTTCATCCCACCTCGGCCAAGGAATGTCTCTTCATTGATCGACTAGATGATTCTTGCCTCTGTTAAGTCGGCATCGTTCGAAACCTCTTTGATACGCAGGTAGATCTCATCTTTACAACAGACCCTATCAATGCATCAGTCTCATCCAGCCCCTTTGTCCTTACATCTCTAGACTACCATCACACCCCTATTCTTTATTTTGGCTTTATAGCGTTTGGGATGATAGTGAAGAACGTGTGATTCGAATTGACGCTATGACAGATAGAATCACCAAAAATTGAACCAATGCGTAACACACCAGGCTACTGGCTGTGCTTAGAATTCGATTTTTAAACTCAAGTATATTCCACTGATGTGAATTGTTATGTTATCGCTATGGTGATGCATTTTCTTATTCGATTTTCTTTCGGTGTTCTTCACTATTTGCTTGTGTATTGTGTGTGTATCTGTTAGAGACGCCACAGCTTTCTTTCGAGTTTACTCGCTATCGTCTTTGCAAAATTGCTTTGTACTTAACATCTCTATGTGCCAATCTATAACCGTAAGCGTATTCACTCATCCTCGCGTCCCTATTCTCTTCATAACCAATACTTAACCATTGTCCAATCTATTCAAGACCTCGGGATCCTTTCCGCCCGGGAGCTTAACTTCTTCTTTCACATTGACGAAACGATACAGAAATCCAATTCAGCTCTCCGGTTCGTGAAACGATGGTCTAAGAAATTCTCCGACCCATATGTAACCCGACCCCTTTACTTTACCTTCGTCCGTCCACTTCTAGAATATGCTAGCCAAATATGGTCCCCTTATCACAAGAACCATATCCGAAGAATCGAAAGTATTCAACGTCACGCACCTAGGGCTAGGATGGGAAACCCCCTTAATCCTGCCACGTACATTAACCGCCTCAAATTAATCAACCTCAGGGCCCTCGAGGAGCAAAGGGTCCTGGCTGACATAATGTTCATTCGTCAGGTCCACTCTGGCTCGGTCGACTGCGTCTACCATGTTAACTTAATTCCTCTGAACACAAATCCTCGAAATACGCGTAATATCCGCCTTCTCTACATTCCCCCTCACCCCACCCCTTATGATTTCAATAACCCCTTTCGCGCATGCTGTGAAATGTCAACTCCAATACCACCTTGTTCGACTTTGACCTCTCTACCCATACTTTCAAGCACCGCCTCCTAAACCATTTTCACCACTAATCTTAAGCGGTGCTTTGTACACTTTACTCTCTAACCTGCCCCCACCTCCCGATCCGATTCTTGCCTTCATAATATGCCCTGTTTAGCTTAGTTAAGTTAGTTCTTAGATTCTTTAGTTGGTAAAGTTGTATATACCTAAGTGCTTGAATTAAGCCAATAAATAGGAGCCAATAACAAATAGCCCCACTAAACTAACCTTGACTCAAGATCTACCGGTCTTGTACGATTTCTTTCCCAGCACCCCCCCATCCAAGTAGTTAGAGAACAATTGAACTAACCCTGACCACACTATCCATAGGTACCTCCTTCCCCTTTCTTTTCAGATATCTTGAGACCGAGCCCAACATCTTCACGGATCTGGGTGATTCTGGTTATCGCAGGATGACCAGAAGTCAGAGACAAGATGAAGAACACATTTGTCCTTGTCTCCCTAAAATCGGCCTCTCCCCTACCCATTTTTTTTTCTAAACTTGTTACGTGCGGCTTCCGCCATCCCCATCGTTTGTTTAGTTTTAAATATAATATAATAATAGATGGTAAGGTGGTGAAAAAACACACGATCCGCATGTTGAATGTACGAACGTACTCTTGTTCAATTGTGGATCGCGTGGAAGCTGGATCCCTTTTCGGAGTGGATGGAGATAGAGAGAGAGAAGGGTTTTAAGTGGACATGGCAGGGAAAAAGAACAAAACAGTTTCTGTTCCGTTGGTAGAAGAATGATGTTTTTTCGTGTCAACAGTTAGAAGGAAAAGAACTGCAACGCCCCGTTTGTTTTTTGATTAAAATTAAAGAAATTGAAAAAGTAAACAGTTAAGTTAAAGTTGTAAAAAGGAAGAAATAAAAATTATGAAAAAAAGGTTGAATCATATTGAGTTGTTTGTGACCATCGCGACAAAATTCAGCAACAAATGTGTGCCAAAATGGAGAATAAGGAATTAAGGAAGAAAGAAAGATAATAAATCGAGATTATTCTTGAAACTTTCCTGTAACGACGTATGTTTAACAATTTGTCCGGAGAACCAGAGCATTATCGAAAAACAATTTGCCAACTTAGTTTACACTGGACCATAGAGAGGATTCACTGCTTCTGGGCGAAATTGATCGAGAAGAAGAGTCCAAGCTTTTTCCGCTAAAGGAAACCTCTGTAGACGAAGTATTAGATGCCCAATGCAAGGAGCGGGAATAACGACAGGTAACATTTGATATATATAAATATCTGTGGCGGAAAACATTACAAACTAACCTTTAAAGTTGTTTCCCCGAAGCGTTGATGTGGATGTACACTATCAATATCCTATCTCGAAAGAAGTATCACGATCAAATTTAAACAAATAATCGGTTCTACGTCAACTCGGTGATCTTTTATCAGATTCTGGTTTGGACGGTGGGTTCATTACTCGATAATTCCACAGCAGTTCTATGCAAACCGTACTGTTGAACAGAGTGGAACAAAGACCAATGTCATATTCACTGTTATCCAATGGGATTTGTAATTCAACTGCTCATAAAATATCCCTGTTTTGGAGCGTTCAGTTCTAGAATTTCGTATCTGTTCACGAAGAGATCGTCCTCCAATAGATTTGAGATACACTCCACTCGTTTGGCTCATAACGTCTCACGAATATTTGGATCAAAATAGAAGTGGAATTCACACGATCGATACCCACACTGTAGTCACGTCCTGTTTTACCTACGGGTGATTTTTTTTTGATTGTGGAAAACAATGACATTCAAACAGGCACGCTTTGGTATTTATAAAAAAATTACCACATATCAATTATTTGTATGTATTTCTTTTGTTTTTTGAGCGGGTTGGTTACTTTGTAACGAACGTACTGATATCTAATATTATTGGGTTATGGCGAACAACAGACACGCCTAAACACGGAACCATGGTGAAGAACACAGCACTAAAATAAAAACGAAAAAGAAACCATCATAGCTGTATATCAAAGCATTAATGTAGCAATGCACAGCTTAAGAAGGAAGTTGAAACATACTCGTGTTCTTCAGAGCATATCCCCGTCAAACACAATGCACTGTAAAAACAACCCGAGTGCATAAGTGAATAATGGTAAGGTTTTAAACAGATCGTAGGAGGTGTTGTCAACTTTTAGCAACGTATCTTCGAGGCAATGACATAGCCGGGTGTTGTTATGCACTTAACGGAGGTCATGAACTGCTCTTCTTAGAATTTTGCACCCCTCTTAATTTTTGGATTTTTTGTAGTGCTACAGTATTTTCATGTTTTGAGCTCTATATAACATTAACAGCAAGTTCTGTCGGTAAAACGGACAAGAAGGGAAATATCGATGATCGATGCGATGGAGAAGTAGGTACTCCCACATTGAACGAACATCTTTAGATATTATGTTTGGTCTTGATAATACTTAAGCTCTATAATAAAACTATTATTAAAAGTTTATTGACTTGGATTTGAAATCTTGGATTTTGAAATAGAAAATTTAGCTTACTAATGGCAAATCCAGACAACGCATTAAAAAATTAGATGACGATAGTATATTGCAGCCAGCCTGCTGGGAAAAACCAATTCCCATTTAGTACCTTTTCTAAAAAACTCGGATTCATCGTCCACTTACCACACACCGACTCTAAATGATTTCTTTTACTCGACTTTCAAACTATTGTCGTTGTAATTGTTATTGGATTGGATCTGCGCCCCAGCCACACATTTCATGTATTCGTTAAAAATTTCCCAGTGCTTTAATCGAATGTTTTACATACATCCAATTACAGCATTACAAAGAGTCATATGTCTACGAAATCTGGGTCAAGTTCCTTTTTTTTGTTCCTTTCCTTTGTTATGTCTTCGGTTAAATGCCCCCTGAATCCGGATTGGTGTTGAAGGTACCTGCTGATATTTTCACAATGTCTGGTAGATACAATTAAGGTCAACCTTATGGTATACTTTAACTACAATTGGAAAAACTCGTGGCATGTGCCTCAAAGTGCAGTCCAAAGTTGTTGTGATCAACTTTCAACAGATTATTACAAAGCAATTGAGAGTTGACGGTGGGCTTGAAAATGGAACCGTGTTTATTGGACTTGGACCTGCATAAAACACGTTCGGGTGGTTATAGAAAGAATTAACTTTGGTCCGTATCATTTCTAATTACCAGTAAATGATCAATAACTGATGCCGACAAAAAGCCTTTGATTATATGTGAGGCGCGGCAGATGAGGTCTTGTGCTCTCGGTGTTGTGCGCCGAAAGAACATCGGTGGAAGGTCTTAGAGTAAAGTAATTAAGAAAATATATTGACACATTGACACTGATTTACTGCGGCAAGAACCGGCACAATAGAAAAATATGAAGGCGAAGCGAGCCATTAGTTGAAAATTTAGGTGACCGTGTTATCGGGACGACGCCCCCTGGAAATAATGCTCTCCATTGATTTTAATTTATCAGGTGTCTACCTGAAATATGTTATACGAGAGCAGTTTGACAAATCATGTTGATGTCTCAACATAGTCTTCTTATAGCTCGCTACTACATGTAGCGTTTTTTCACTTTTTTTATTTCTTCCAAAGAATAGGTTTTCTCAAGACTCAAAAACTAGACGTTGGTTTCTGTGATAACTTTTTCATCCGACCCAAATCTCAAAGCGCGCAGACATTTCTTCAGGTTTGGAAACAGGAATTAGTCGCAGAGGGTTAAATCTGGAGAATATGCTGGCTGGGATAGCAGTTCGTAGCCCAATTTATGAATTTTGCTTGATTATGCTTAATCAGCACAAGAAATTCACTTTTTTTTTCATTTTCGTGAAAATTCAGGAGGTTTTCTGCTTTCAATGGCTGTTAAAGGCAAACTAAATGGATGTCCATGTTATTGGGTTTCAACGCCCCCATCCTCTGGCATGCCAGATCGGACGGTGTGAAGACGCAGATTCCACCATTAAAACGGAATCTTGAATGCAAGTCGTATCCAGAGCAACGAAGATGTGTCGAATTAGTTGACGAATCGAGCTGGGTCTCAGTTAGGGCAAGGATATCTGGTTTCGTTTTTTGCATATATCGGTGGACGGCGTTTACATTCATATTGGTGAAACCGATGCCCCTGATGTTACAAAAAGCCGTCACCAGTCGCATATCTTTTCGATACGCCGATACACAACTCGAGCAATCATAAACATCAATCTCACATACCAGATGTTTTAAGACTTGCTAATAGACACGGATTCCCAGATCCTAAACTAACAACCAATTTCCACGGATCTTGTGCTGCCCATTTGAAATGCACGAAAATTCTTGTTTGCATTGGCCAGATGGCCAACACAAAGAAAAACCCCAACAAAGGTTCAAACGATAAGTGGCGATGCGCCTTGACCTTCGAAAGAAGATAAAGAGATATTTGAGGATTTGAATTTTCGAAGTTGGAAAGGTGACTTGACTGGAGTCGCTTGAGGAGAAGACCTCAAAAATGGTATAATATAAGCTAGAATCAGTACATTTAAGCCAAAAATAAAATCAGTTTGTAACAGAAACGGAAGTGTTGTTTTAGTGACTGCTCAGCAGCAAACTCTTTGGTGACATTTAATTCAAAACATCAGTGTGACTTACTTAACTTACCTACTTTTTTTTTTTATGTAAAAGCACTTAACCTAACTTAACTTAAATCGTATACTACCCTAATTCTAGAAAAGCTAAGTCTATGTAAGCTGGCTGATGATAGTATGATTCTTTACCGACTTTGGTACCCAGGTCTTTATATGCCATTCAACCACCAGAACTGTTGACGCTGTCTAATACTATCGTCCCGGTCTCTGTGGGAGATAGCCCTACTGAAGCGCAGGAGCTCTTCTTCGGTGCGCGCTACTTCCCGGTCGTAGCACAATCGCCCGTCTGCAGATGATCTACTTACATGATAGATCAGCGGAATTCCGGATCTATCCTGTATAAGCCCTTTCATATCCAAGTCAAGGAACGCCTCTGGTGGAACAAAGCCGTTGCGACGCACGCTCTCATAGTACAAGGTGTTTGGATAATAGGCCCCGAAAATTAGGTCATTGGACGAGCTTATTGCTCTCGCAATATGCCCTCTGATTAATTTAATCATAAAATTATTTTGTCCCTCTTCAATGCAAGTTGAGATGCAGTCTCCACGTGACACCCCTGGATAGCTACTTTGGCACCCGCCAAGTAGGGAACCAATGCATGCAGCGACATCCTGACAAAGGTTGGCGCAAGGCTAATAACCTTGCCCGTAAAAATGAATTATTATGGCAAATATAACAAGCGGATATGGACCGGATACACGAAGACGACCACGGAAAGGAAAATGTCTAAACTGTTTAAGAATTTTTTCATGGAACGTCCGCTCACTATACAGATCTCGAGCTGCGCAGCACCTAGCCGATGCCCTGTCCGAATATAAGGCTGACATAACAGCATTACAAGAAATAAGATAGACGGTGAGTGGTGTTATTCAAAGAAACGAATATGACATTTATTACAGATGTCATGCAAAACACCTTGTGCTCAACGTAGGCTTTCTACTCAGCCAAAAACTGAAGCCTGCCATCGTCGGCTTTACTGCAATAAACGAAAGGGTATGCACTCTTCGCGTGCGAGGTAAGTTTAAGAACATAAGCGTCATAAACGTTCACGGACCTACAGAGGAGTCCCCTGACGACGAAAAAGAAGAATACTATGAGAACGTCGAAAGGGCCCTCAATGCCTGCCCAAGATACGATGTGAAAGACTTTCTTGGTGATTTGAATGCAAAAATAGGGTGGGACCCGGTTTGCATGAGAACATTAATGACACTGGACTACGAGTCATCGAACTGGCAGCATCGAAAAACTTGGTTGGTGCAAGTACCAGGTTTCCGCGTAAAGATATCCACAAAGCCACCTGGGTATCACCTGATGGAGCCACTCGCAACGAAATTGACCGCGTGTTGATAGATCGCCGCCACCCCTCGAGCCTGATGACGGTACGAACGTACCGAGGTGCCAACGTCGACTAGTATCACTATCCTTTTGGTACAGTTTTCCGAGCGCGGATTGCTTTACGGAGACGTATTGCACCCGCCGATCATGTTCAAATCAACACGGTTGCCTTACGCAAGACTCGCCTTCGAAGAGCTCGACGGAGGGAGAGTAAGTCCTGGGGCC
The DNA here is from genome assembly GCA_963931805.1 of Microdon myrmicae. Classification (NCBI taxonomy): domain Eukaryota; kingdom Metazoa; phylum Arthropoda; class Insecta; order Diptera; family Syrphidae; genus Microdon; species Microdon myrmicae. The sequence continues at coordinate 145,198,266 of OZ007497.1, forward strand.
AGAATGCCGGGCGTAGAAGAGAAATGGATACGCCTTAAGAATACTGTCATTAGTACTCCCAACTCCATCTTAGGCAGTAGTCGTAAAGATCGGAGCGACTGGTTTGATGTTGAGTGCAAACTAGCGACTGAATGTAAGAATGCTGGATACTGGGCAATGCGGCAGTCTCATAGGACGCGGGTGCGCGAGGAGAAATACAAACAGCTCAGAAGATCTGAAAAAAGACTTCAAAGAGAAAAGAAAAGTGCCTGGGAAAAAACCCTAGTCTGTGAAATAGAGAAACGTAGAGAGCGAGGTCCGTACCAGGCGCGGAAGTTCTACCAAATAATCCGCAGTATGATGCGGTACACACCACGCTGCACTTACTGCAAGGGTAAAGAGGGTAATCTGATCACCGATCCTGAAGGCATTCTGGAGCGATGGGAGGTGCACTTCAATGAATTGCTAAATGGTCAGCTTACAGAAGAATTGGAGGCTCCACCAATGCAAGATCAAGACCAAATGCTGCCGCCACCAAGCATTGAGGAAACATTAAAAGCCATTAAACAGCTCAAATCGAATAGAGCCCCTGGAGCTGATGGCATACCAACTGAGGTGATCAGACAAGTAGGCACAGCGTTACATCTCGCAATTCATGAGATCGCGCTGCACGTATGGGAGGAGATGCGGGAAGATTGGTGTCGTGGTATAAGTTGCCATATACATAAAAAAGGGAGATATCACACTATGCAGCAACTCTATGGGTATAACATTCCTGATTACCGCCTCTAAGATACTCTCTAAAATCCTACAAGATCGGATAGACTCATACGCTAAAGCCATCATTGGTCAATATCAGTGTGGCTTCATCCCAGTCAAATCAGCGATTGATCATATATTCACCCTTAGGCAGGCGATGGAATTTAAGATTCCATTATATCATCTATTTATAGACTTTAAGGCCGCCTACGACATCATAGCCAGGGTAGAACTATATAATGCCATGAGAGAGTTCTGCATTCCAAACAAATTGATACGACTTTGTAGGTTGACCACGTCCAACGTAACTAGTCAAGTAAAAATAGCGGGATTGCCGTCCAAACCAATAAACATCTTTAATGGACTCCGACAAGGGGACGGTCTAGACTGCCTCCTCTTCAACCTGGCGTTGGAGAAGGCATTCTGTGACTCTGGCGTCACAACTAGAGGACCTATTGTCACCAAGTCCAGCCAGATACTTGCCTACGCAGACGACATCGACATCATCGATAGAACCGAATCGGCTGTACAGGAATCCTTCACCCAGATCGAGCAGGCGGCACAAAAACTGGGACTGCACATTAATGCCGGGAAAACTAAGTACATGGTGACAACTTCTGCGAAGAGAAGACCTAACGTTGGTCAAACTATCAGCGTAGTGGAGCCCGAATTTGAAGGAGTGCAATCCTTTAACTACCTTGGGTCAATAGTATCAGCCGATAACAATATGAAAGAAGAAATACGCGAACGGATGATCAAATTCAACAAAGCCTACTATGGTCTATCAAGGCTCTTTAAATCCCGAAATTTATCCAGGACATCCAAGCTACTAATGTACAAGACCATGGTCTTACCAGTACTCATGTATGGATCCCAGACCTGGGTGCTCAATAAAAGGCACTCTGAAGTCTTAGCCGCGTTCGAGAGGAAGGGAGAATTGTTGGTCCCGTATGTGAGGGAGGACGCTACAACCATGAGTTGTACGCAATCTACCTTGAAGCTAATTTTGTAAGAAAAACAAGCTCGGTAGACTCCGGCGGGCGGGACACCTAGCTCGAATGAGCGAAGAGGCGCCTGCCCGGAAAGTCCTTTGTTGCAGGATGTATGGAAGGAGACAGCGCGGCAGACCTTTTCTGCGATGGTGGGATGGCGTAGAACAGAACACCCAGAGGCTGGGAATGCCAAACTGGATGACATCGTCTCGAAATCGGGACCGGTGGAGAAATTTGTTAAATAAGGCCAAGACCGGATCCCGGTTGTAGTGCCGACGATGGCGATGATGACTCGGCCTTTGTCTCTTACGACAAGCCAGCCTAGCTGTGAGTATATTCTAACGTCCTACTCACATGGCCAATTGATTAAGGATACAATATAAAGGATATACAGATATATGGCAAAGTGAGCAAAGACGTTTTAAGTTTGCGATTTGTGTCTTATCTGTTGACACTTAATCCAAATTGTGCCAATCGCGTATACTTATATTTATATATATACTTAACCTGCCAGGAGAGCGTGTCATCAGCACGAATACCAAGGAAGCCATACATCCGATTTAAAGGAAACAGTGAGCACACCTTTGGCGGATATTTTATAGTTGGCGATCGGAATGAGGTGTTCCGCCGAACACTGTTCACAGCTAAACACAACGGAGCGAAGAGACACTGCCACATTTCAAACACGAAGCACTTGCTTTCAAATCTTATTTATTGTTTTCCTTTTTGTTTATTATCAATTACACAGATTGGAAAATAATTTTTTCTTTTGTTGTCCCCTTTTGTTTATTAGTCAATTACACGGATTTAAAAATAATTTTAGAATTGATGTTTCGTTGAATTTTTCTCGTTTATAAATTAAACACTAATTTACGGATCGTCACAAAAACCTAACGGCTTCTAACAACGCGTGCGCTTGTTAACTTTCTCACTACTTCCTGTCGACCGCCTCCTCTGTTGGGAATCTCTATTTCGACTGTGGTAACTTTCCTGGGGATGATTCCATTTACCCCATAGTTTTCTTTTCCTTTTCGCTTGTGGTGACTTTCTCTGAATCGAGCATCTCTCCAGCAGGGAGGATCGTGCTCACACATACAGGCGCCTGGTTCTTGTGGATCATTCTGTGATCAGAATTTCACACCTCTGATGCATCGGTTATGCACACGATCGAATGTGTGATTTACATTAGACGATCGTGGGATAATGTTTACTTTGCCCTATGGGAACAGCATTTTCCTTTATTGGTGTTGCTCCGCAATGGCCTTTGTTTAGGGGAAGTACATTGGGGCAGGGACAAAGGTTTTGTCGACGGATTGGTTTTCCAGCAATTAGCTTATCGCCGGAGATGTCATGTTTGTCGACATCTAGCGCAGCTGTGCCAACCGTTTGTGTGTATCCAGTTGATGAATCTATACACAATTTCTATGCTGGGTCATGTCCTTCGATCGCCGTGCAGGCGTCGGAAAATTGGTCAGACTTGTGACCCATGTATTTGTGGATGCGGGGGGTTGTTGACTCTAGGATGAATGTTACTTTTTATCTCAGGTGAAAAGGAGGACTTTTGAGGACACCTGTAGTTTGGATATAGGTGAGTATGTTCCTTGGTGGAACGACGACATCTCGACCTATAGTGGTTTGTGTGGTTCGTAGAACCGCCACACCCGTTTCTATTATCTAGATTTTTGTGCCATAAATTAGGTCGCAACAGAATTCAAATTGGGTGCAATCGGTGGCTTAGCACTCGGAAAGGGTAGTGTTAGGAAACAAACAGCCCAAGAGTGTTTTCAGAACTTTTCGATGTAATGAGAACTTTGAAGATAAACCTCAATCGAGTTGACGCAAATCTCTCGATTCAAATCAATTAAAGCGAGCAACTGATGAGGATTCTAGCGAAACATGCCACGAACTTGCTCAACGGTTTGAGGTAAGCGATGAAACAATTCGTGTACACTTGCATCAGCTGGAAAATCGTGGAGGATAAATAGATGGGTCTCCCAAGACTTGACTGCCACGAATCGACTTCGGCGACCCAATATTTACTCTTCCTTGCTCACTAGGAACAAGAATTGTGCAATTTTGGACCGGATTTGAACTTATAACGAAAAACGGATGATTTACCTTAACAGAAAAGGATAATATTTTATATCTTTCGTAAAGTGAAACATATTTATTTATAATTGTATATAATTACACGAAAGTCGGCTTTCATCACACGACTCATCGGCGTTAAGTGTTAAATCTGCTCTCCATCAACAGTAGGTGATGCTGTGTGTATGGTGGACTACTACTCTACTCTACTCAGCATAATTGCACAGAGTAGTCGAACTAAAAAAAAACAAAACAGCCAATACTCATGAATATGAAAGCTGTTCTTTTCCCCCAATATAACACGAGGCCTCATGTTGCAAAGATGACCCCCGCGGTGATATTGTAGCGATTCCGCCAAACCCCACGGTTCACTTTCCTAAAAATACATCCATAACTCTATCCAATCACATAATTTCGCACGTTAAATGCTTTACGCATCTAGGATTATCTAAGGTATAATCTAAAAATTCCGTGTAAAAGGAAGCTTACCTTCATGCATCTCTTCGCATATAATTCCCTGTAAGATTTCTTTTCTACCTTTTCAGGGATCCCAAAACCTATTCGGTACCTTCGGTTTCCAGGCAAATTTCCCACACCTGCACCGCAATCTCCACCGCATACCTGAAACATTTCCTTTTACAAAGACATTTAATGCATACAACGCGTTAGATAAAATTCCTAGAAATAATTCTTTAAAGTGCATATGGCATTATGAATCCCAAGCCAGTTGGTACTCTTTCTGTGTTAAAATCCTATGTCGGACAGCTTGCTTTTACAGATGCCATAAACCATATTTCTACACATGTAAACATGCATAGGATTCAACTCATCACTAAGAAACAATCTTCAATTTCTTTCCCTGCCGCAACTAATTACCCGGCATATACAAAGGTATGCAAGGGATTCGTTCGGCCACCAATCCCATTAGCACCTTTTTTCCCTACGTCTATTATAGCGACGACTCATCACGTAAATAATGAACCGCATTACCAACGGCGCATTTGTTCATATCTCCCTTTTGTCTTTGCCGCCTGTCTGCTTTGTTTTGCCATTCCCTCCGCGCATATGTAAATAACTCAGATCTGAACGATCGCACACATACCACAATGATCTTCATTACAAGATCTGGTTTCCTATTCCGCCAAGAGAGACTTTACGTTTCTCTGATGGTAGGTAAAAACGATATCCTTAGTGGAGAGGATACCTACCACGACACCATTAACTCACTCTATAAGCTAATCATCTCTGCACGAGATGATTATCGCTGAGTCCTTTACCATCCACTGACCTCAATGATCATGCCGCTTCCGCTGTCTGTAGCCCTGCAGACACGCGAGATTACCCTAAGTCGAGTTTTAATGTCATAAAGTTTTAGACGCGCGGAAGTCGGTTATCTACAGTGCAGTGTTCGCAACCGCCGTGTCGAATATTATATTTGCTGCAGTCTTCAAAGATTGTGTTTTTATTGACTTCACATTGTAACTTTCACGCAGTGCTACCGTGAAATGTTAGTATCCAGTAAGAAAATGAAACGGAACGATAATCCATGGATTCAAACAAGTTATTCTAATAATAGTGTTTTTCTTTTAATATATAAATAAAACTAAACAGAAGTTTTATTTCTCCTGTTTGTGCTTTTCTTTGGTGCTCGTTGGAACTTTGTCTTTGTGATGCTGGTGGAAGGAAGTGAACCGAGTGCCCGTGCCTGGCTCTATACTTCCTTCCCCACAATATCTAGGCTGGGGACTTTCACCCCTTCCTCCATATTCACCAGACGTTGCTCCATTGGATTACCATATCTTTTCAGCCGTGGACAATTTTATGCGAGCGACAGTTCAAAACTCGACGAGAGGTTGAAAACGTGGACGCACCGTTTTTTGAGTCCCGGCAAAAAGAATTCTGTGGCGTTTTAACAGATGCACACACAACACATAATCATCACAAACACGGTACTCGCACTTCTTTAAAAATAGCATCTACAAACTTTTAAAAATATGGGAGAAGGTTGTAGAAGCGGATCGTGGATATTTCGCGAAATAACCATTGTGCAAACGCATTGTTTTTGGTACTCTTCGTTTCTATAGTGATATCGAACGAACTTGCTTAGTTACCGGATATAAACTATGAGAAGTGTTTGGCTGTGCGATAATTTAAAATGAACATACTACATATCCATCACATGTTTGCTTAGCGTTTGTTCATATTTCATCTGTTGAAATTAATTGGTCAGATAAAATTATACATTTTTAAGCAGTTGAAGACTTACATAAAACCTAAATTTACCCTAAAAAGTTGGCATGTAAGAAAAGGTTGTTGACCTTTTAAAGTTATTTACTTCTTATTGATGCCAAATTAATCTTTAATTGGATTCAAATTATTTGAATCAACCAATCAATCACAGGATTGATTGGGAAGTGCAAGATAAAGTTCCTACTAAGCCACCTAAGCCACAGATATCAACTCTGCGGGTCCTGGTACAGATATCAAAATAACTAGTTGTTATGATTACTCAAAAATTAGTTATTATTTAAACCTTGACGAATAAAATGTAGGTGTTTTTTTAATAAACTAGTATTTATCGTTCTGACGATCAAGTCTGTACGGTGTGGTTTAGAATCATCATGTAAACTAAATTTAATAAAATGAGACAGAAAACTCCTGATTTCTATGTGACAAAAACAATTCAATTTTGTTAAATTTATAGCAAAATACTTAAAGAATTCCGAATGATTGGATTGATATGCTTGTTTTAAATATTGACGGACAAATTTTTAAGTTATTAGATGTACCTTCATTTTCTCTCGAAGACTGCTGCGTTATATGTGTTGCACCAATTGTAGTGAATCAAGGATAATTGTTTCACAAGTTTACAAAAGTCTACAAAATAATATGCGGAAGTATATATTTTACAAAAGTCGGTCAATTGTGGACACTTATAGGCCATTTTTGACGAAAACGCTCATAGCTAAAACGTATTTATCATTTCAAAGTCCCAGATTTCATCATGGAGTTGGCCATCCATCGATCGTGTTCAATACCTGTGTAAGGAAAACTGTTGAAACTTGGCGATGCCCTGTGCCTCTAAGCAAATAAATCTTATCGTCATGTTGCAGACATCATCATTAACCAATTACATGTGCACTGAATTTATAGTCTTACCAGTTTTCGAAAGCCTCGAAGATTGAGAACAAGTAAAATGTTTAGCAAATGATGGCGTGTGGGGATGGCTTGAGAAATATACCAAGAAGATCATATCTAGTCAGTTACGATGGCAGAACTCATTCTTCTTCTCATCGTTGTTCATAAATTTGAAGCCGTCAGTGTGCAAGCGGATGCTGCCAGTCGAACATCATATTTTAAACCTAGAGACACCATTTAAATTGTGAGTCACAGTGGGGGACTGTTGATGTGGATCAATTGTACGTTCAACTTGACCACATCGGATAGGCTCCCGGAACCGCAATCTGGTGCATGAATTTATCACCGATGCTGTCCAACTGGATACATTTTACCACGTATAGCCCTCCGTGTTGAAACTTTTACGCTTGCTCACCAGCTACCTATTGTCAGATAAAATAAGCATCACCGTCACATCGCTATCGTCGTCGAGATTGTCACAATACAGTTGACTCAAGATATTCCCATTGATTGGAGAAAGTCGACCGCTCCACGTGTCCCATTTTCCGCGAACAAAATTTTAACCGCATAACAGAAACAACGCAAATTATGACTCTCAATAAATGCGACGATAATTTGCAGATACATTTGCTGATGTAAGGACATTGATTTCGACATGCGAACGCATGGTGGATTCTCTTCACATTGCGACGTAATGAATGCAAGGACTGATCCAACAGTTTCCAAGTCACATCGATTGTTAACAAGTGCAGGGGAAAGTGAAGCGACTTAAGGAAATTGTTCGCATATGACGGACGATATAGATGGGTACGGCTAATCGAACTTTAATCGACGGAAAGGATTACCGTGCATCAAATCTCCTACGCAACACGGGTATCGGTAATATTTTGACAAGGTGGACGCAGGTGGCTGGGCACCTGGTACAACGCTCATAATTAATCAAGCGAACTACTGTGGAATTTCACCACAACATGAGTTATCGATGTAATTTAATAATTGAATACCGCACGGGTCACGTATGTAGTATCTAGGTGCCTAGATTAAGCCGGAAGATAGGTTGCGTAATTGAGTTTTATTGGCGAAGGATAAATTAATCCAATGTATTAGTTTCAGCACTGGCAGCCATTAGACTAAAAAGAGGAAGAAATATACCAGTGCATATTGCACCATTGCATGTCTAGAAGCGCAGGATCACTGCAGGCGAATCTTACGCAATCCACTCTATTCCAGTCATATATCTATATTGGTCACTCTGATGACCTCCAATCAAAGAAAGGATACTAACCGAACTAGCTGCATTGGATTGCCAGCATCCAATGCGTTGTTCTCTTGAGACGTGCATCACATTAAAGGTCAATTGCAATGATAGAAAATGAGTTGCATGCACAAATAGCAAAGGTCAGGCATTGTTTGTCAACCTGAGCTGTCCGTCGGTAGGAATATCACAGGATCGAACTGGTTACGAAGAATTCACTTTGCCACCTGACGTTCTTCACATTTAAATAATTGTACACGTCGATCTAAACTGAAACCGTATCACACCCTGTAGTCTCCTACCAGTGGAGAACAGGCATCTAAAAAGATCAGTTGAAATGCGATAATTCTTGAGCCGAGTCACGATTCACAGCCTCATGGAGCAAGTAACTGTTACCTGTGGGAGTTGCTAGTTTAAACTGGAGTTCCGCGATCGCTATTGAAATGTCGAGTTGCTGTTAAAAACAATGAGCTAATTTCACGTAAGGGGGGAAAGTTTTACACACCTTACAACGTACTTAAACTAGAATGGTCATCAGTTAATTAGGCTATATCTGTAGGTTAAGCGGTTCAGTGTACAGATCACACAACCTCTTTGAATCTACACTCACGCTCTATTGCTAAGTGTTTCATTTAACAGCTAATATCAAACTTCAGGGTCATCTGTCCATAATATTCAATCAAATCTGAGTAGGAATTCCATCTTCTGACAATTTGAAGTTCGGAACAATCGGCAATTTGCTCCAAGTGATTAGTATATTTCCGTGGCTTTGCTGTCTATCTAACAGATCCAGTGCGGAAGAGGGGATGATTAGTGTTACGTAATTGTGTTTACGTTCTCAGTGACCTTACACTTATCGGCGTCGTCTTCATGTCAATCAGTTAGGGTGAAGAGATGTTGGCGGAAGTCACTATTCAACGCATAATTACATTGCTCAGTGCTCATCATTAAATAAAAGGTATTTGCTTTGAAGACGTTTCGTATTTAGACCACGTTAATAATATGAATGAAGAAGTTGTATACACAGCGAAATAGAAAAATACGGAAGTTAATGGACGGAGTGTTAGCATAAGAATGAGCAAGACGGGAGTAAGAACATGAAGCCCAGGAATATGAGGGGGAAGAAAATTCCTTTCCTTATTATTTTCTTTAATCCATTTTTTCTTTTCTATTTTCGTTGATTCTAGGCTTTCTGCTTGGGATTCGTTTCCGTCTGAGCTGAAAACATTTTTTTTCTTTAGTAAATATATTAATGCGATTCGACATTCAAGAAGTAGATTCAATATCAATATTGTCAATATTCAAGTCTATATTCAAAAAATTCGAAGTTCAACATCGAACTGAGTCACGTGTTGGATTCCTGTTAATTTTTTTATCTCTCATAGAAATATCTTTTTCTCAGGTACAGGAGGACGAGCAGCATGTTTCCTTCCTGAATACAGTCACAACTATATGGCCAGCATCTGATCATAGTGACTACAGAGTCAATTCATTCTGTAATTATATTGTATCTGAATTGGGGATACGGAGCCGAACCTCTAGCTTCTATGTCTACGACACAAAGCATTCTGGTGCCAGCGAAGTGTGAGGGAGTTCAGAAACAAACACTCCTTATTTCACCTATACGAAGCCACATTCTAAAACTTGGTCGAAACAGGCGTCCGTAGATATCTCTTGCGTGAGAATCAGACATTCGTCTCACATGTATTCAAAGATGACCCAGAAAACCCTAAATAAAGCTTTTAGTGGATCCTCGGAACGCTACAAACCTTAAACCTTCGCGACATGCTATCCTGTATTTTATGACTCAGTCCAACTCTACACAATATACAACGTTCAAACGTTCCCCCTCGCGAAGAAATTTCATCGTCATCGAAATCGAGAAATAGATCAGCCCAGTAAAGTACGACTCATACAAAAAAAAAAAATGTAAGGAAAAGCACTAATACCATGCCTTACGGGGGGTTATCTACGGAACAAAAAGATAACCGGGATACAAGCGAGAGGTTATAGCATAACAATGTCAATGTTACTATGTGGCATCTTTAACAGATACATACACAATACACAAGCAAAATAGTGAAGAACACCGAACGAAAATCGAGTAAGAAAATACATCAGAGCCGTATACCATAGTGATAACACAACAATTCACATCAGTGAAGTATAGTCGAGTTTAAAAATCGAATTCTAAACACGGCCAATAGCCTGGTGTGTTATGCTTAGGTTCAATTTTTGGTGATTCTAACTGTCATAGCGTCAGTTCGAATCACACGTTCTTCACTATTAATCCCAAACGCTATAACTATCTATAAACTGAAACTACCAGTGTCATCTCAGTCACTTCTCACCGAAGGCGGCATTAATGTACAAGACTGCACTATCAGCAATGACAAAATTGTGATATTATTATATTGCCGATGGGATAGACAAAATTAATCTGACAGACTTCTATTTGGAGGTGATTAATGCTAGAGACATCGCAAGCAGCAAAACTGGTCATATTACATACACATAAACATAGAGAGTCATTCTGTAGCCGAACCACACGAATGGGAAATGCTTTATCAGATCTTGTGTCTCCTCCTCGTTGTAATATCCAAACATTCAAGATCAATATACATCTGTAGTGCTCCACGAAGGCCTACCATTTCCCTCCCCCATACGTTTTGCACCTTCTTCCATAACTCCATCCATATCCCCAAATCAACATTGAATCCAATGTTGAACAAATTGAATCAAACCTTCAATTGTCGCATTGATTCAATTTCCAGAAATTCTTAAAGCATATGCAGTCATATGCACTGTATATTCAATTACGGATTTCAAAATCCCTAAACTGAATGTGCGGACCAGATGCCCCATTTTCGAACAAATATTATTGAGAATCATAAAATCCGCGTCTGCAATTTTATGATCCTCTAAGAATTTGTTTGCACAAATTTGGTCCCACAAAACTGAATATCCATTCCCACCTTACAAACAAATTGCGCCATAAAACGAACCACATGGTCATTTTATCGCGCATCAACATCTAGGATCATAAATGCGCATCTACAAGATCCTTTATCTATTGTATCCTGCCGAAGTGCATTTATGACCTTTGTTCCTTTCTTTTCCTTTTTGTGATCCTAATTCCAAAAGTTAAACAAAACAATTGAATGGCGGGTGGTAATTGAGGCAGTCTAGATTTGGTTTTGGGCAACGAAAGACAGACAAGTCTTGATGGGGTGCCGTGCGAGGCAAGATATATCACGATTTAGATATTAAAGTTTAAACTTTTAATAAAAAAAAAAAAGAGAGTCGGTAGTTAAAAGTAACAGTTTTGTAAATCAAAAAGTTTCGAAAATTAATGTAAATGTGTAGATACAAAATAAAAAAGCCCACTTTTTCCGGAGAACCAGAAGCACGGTGGTGCACCAGGACAAATGCTGTTACACATTGATACCTCCTTTCGTAATCCACTTCCTCTTCATCCGCTCGCACTATGCTCTAAAATTTAAGGGTACAATAAAATTCCCCTTTGTGTGCGCGTCAAAATTAAAAATAAATTAACAATCCTTCTTCGCTGTTTACTGCGTGGACGTCAGCAATCGACCTAATGATGATTCCTCCTGCCTCTACTTGCTCCCAGTCATCGGCTTGAACTCAACGGTAATGACTTTATCCTCCACATCCAAACTTGTTTATGCCTCTGTCAAAATAAAGCCATATGTTTCTACATCCCACCTTCTCCGCCCATTGAATCATGCGAACTGGCGATTAATCCTATCGACTACATAATATATGTTTGCGATTCTCAGAATGATATCATCGTGTTTGGTCCGCCCCCACATCTTCACTGGACTTTTTAGAAGATGAACCATTCTATATGACTTCCCGCACTATTGCCAAAGAATGTTATTTCATCGACCACTTAGCAGACTCGGGGAGCCTCTGGCGCGAGACTAATGACCTTACCCAAAAAAAAAAAACAAATCATTGTGGAAAATTTAACATGCCTCAGGACTTGAAAAATAAGACCAAAACCGGTTCCCGGTTGTAGTGCCAATGGTGATGATGACTTAGCAGACTCAAACTTGACATAGGACTCAAGCCTCTGTCAAGTTGTCAAGTCTCAAATCGGATGGGTACATAGACCTAATTTTCTCATCTGACACTTCTCATTCCTCAGTCTCACCATATCCTTCTTTCCTCTCAACCACCCACCTCTTATCATGTCCTTTCTTCACAAATCCTCACTGCAGTCACCCCGCCCGTGATTTTCACAAAGTGAATTTTCGCCTTATTAATGACTATCTTAGCAGAATTTCGTTCTGTTTTCATCGCGTAACTGTAGAAGATTCTATTTCTAATCTTTAGATGCAAATCTAGTCCGCTTTAGCTTCCCTATTCCAGACATAAACCTTCAACATCCTCACCTCCTTGGCACAACCGAAAGCTCGTTACTTAGTAAAAGGGAATTCCTGCTTGGTCGCTCTATCCGCGACTATACCAATTATCTAGGGTCCTATCTATCAAATTATCTAATGAAACTGCAAGCTAACATAATAAATGGCGCAAAAGCCATTTTCCAGTGTGCTAATCACAAACGTTAATCCCGTAGTTTTTCCACCTCCCCTTCCTCTAATTCGGAACCACATATCATTGTAAACTAATTTGCCTCCTTCTTCAAACAATCCGTCACTGACGAATCTTTTGCTCCCAACTCCTCTTATTTCAAATACCCACCTAATTTCTCCATGATCCATTTGTTTCTCATTTTATTGATCCACCCGCGATTGAGAAGAAACTACCTCAACTTAAAAACGAATATACCCCTGGACGCGACAAAAAAAAAACCTCGGACCAAATGGTCTCCTCGCTACAGAACAAAATAAAAATGGAAAAATGTTCTCCACGCTATTTTTTCTTTAAAAATGTGCCTCCCGTTTTTCTTCCCCCATTTCATTAATCTTTGCCCACAATTTGTCTGGTTGGTGTTTGCCCTTACGAGTTAAGTGATCTGCCAGTTGGAAACTATGAAGTTTCATTTTCTTCATCACATCAATCCCGTTGCCCGTCTCAGTAGCGTCTTTTCTTACACATATCGGATCAAACAATAAGCTTTTAGGGGTCGCGAGTTTATCTCCGGATCTATTCTTTTGCTATAACATTATTGAGGTGAGTTGTGTGATGAAATCGGCCTATATTTTACATTGCCTCTCCCGAATTTCGAACCAGCTTTCATTTTGCTTTAACCGATTTAACAAATTTATCTTGTTTTGAATTACTGTAAAATGTTTATGCAAGCTTTGTGGTTCTTGAATGTACTACACAACTGTGGGGGTTCTCTATATAACATGGAGAACCAACCCACAATTCCAACCACAATGTCCGTTTTATTTCGACCGCTTTCAGCGTGTCATATTATCCGCTATTCCACCGTTCATGCTATTCACCTGAAATATCATGTTTTCCCCAAGGACGCATAGCTAAACTCATTATCCTAAGCAGATAATGCATAATTGAGTTTAGCTACCATTTTTGCCATACGGCAACTCCATTCCTCTAACCATGAGATTTTCACCGGAAATTCCATTCATGTTAGTTAGCAACAACCAAGTCGAATCAAACGACGCGGTTGCATCATCATTCATTGGCTTGGGTAATTGCCGCATTCGTTCGCGTTTTTCCCACGGTATTATTTCCCTAGTCGATGTAGCGTCCTCGATTTTCTGCAGATCACCCATTCGCTTGGGATCAATGATCTCTTTTCGCAGGTGAATTGCACCGGCTACATTTCCTCTCCTCCATAATTCTGTTTCCATACGGTTCAATGCACGCTCAGATCACCACAGCCGCAACACTAGGGCAGTAGGTCATTCTCAGCATCTGCAGTTGAAACCAGCACACACAACCAAAGCTACCTCGAGATCACAGTACATCGTGTTTATGTTCTCTCATTCTACCACGTTCGTCAATTATCAATTAACCGATACACACCATACTTCGACGGGCGTGACAATGAGAGAATAGAGGGGTGATCTCTTTTGGTTGACCTGTGTGAAAAATGGAATACAGAATTTCACCCCTAATTAGAGTCAGTCACTATTCAACCGTTATAGCGGACATTCACGCTGCCGCTTCGAGTTCTGAACCGGTAATACACACCCCACCTTAATAAAAAAAGACATTTTACTTGATTGCCATTGTAAAGAGGTATTCAAATCTGTTTTGTTACGCTAATCGTAAAAACACTGAATGCCTTCTAATCTTCTTATATATTATTATAGTCGATAATATTTGTCAATTGTTTTGTAAAATTTAATTTACAAACCATATAAGAAATAAAACTACTACTACCACTACTACTACTACTACTACTACTACTACTACTACTACTACTACATTACTAGAATAAGAAAAAAACTCCAATCCATCATTCTTGTCTAAGTCCACCAAAGTTAATAATGTATGACAGGAATAAACACTTACGTTCCTTATCTGGTGAAACTTTTCAACCTCTAGATTTGACACAGAGTTATCTACCGTAAAGAGTGATTCATTTATTGAATTATGCTTCCATATATGTATAAAGTAACGGACGGTAGTTCTTCAGCCGAACGACACAAATGTGGATTCATATGTTTAATTGCTTCTCTCGGGAAATTAATTCACATCTATTCCTACTGTTTTCGTATTTTGCTTTGATTGCCTTCCACACATTTCATAGCTCTTGAAGGACATTCGAATAACCAAGAGAGGTAAGTAGATGTCATTGTTTAATTGGAAGTTATATAAGTGACATCACCGCTATTGGCAGCGCTCTATTTTAACAACATTTGCCATTCACACATTCCATGCCTATACCATATCTATCGCTTGTAATCTTGAATTCTACAACGACCCACCATGATCGCCTCCCATAAACATTCACGCGGTAACAACTTTAAAGGCAGCCAAACCGATTGCAATGCTATACCTAAACCGACCTGTTCAATTGGAGTTTCAAGAGCCATTAGAGTTAGCTTAATTTACGAGTACGTTACATTTCGATCTAGTTTACTGCAACTCTAGTCAAAGTGAATGTCCTCAGGTTTGCCGCAACAGTTTTGTTAATACCACTCCCAGCAACCACACCGTTCACATTTTCACGCCGCTGTATACCGGAAAGTCCACCAAATGAGTTCGACGATAAGACGCGACTAAATTTAAAAAAAAATCATTTAAATCAGTTAAGATTTTGCTGGTAGAAGCTTACGATAGGAAAGGGGCTTTTCTGAGGGTCTTTGTATGATTTCTGAAGCAGAAACAACGACCATTTCATGTGAAACACCTTCAAGACAAAGCCATCGAAGGACAGGGCGTTATGGCGAATTATGTGTGCACGAACTGCACTCGTTTTTACGCTAGACTTACCTGAGTGGAGGCTCATTTGCCGTCTTGAGTTTTGATCAATCTGAAGGCTATGAGAATGAGTTGCGTGAGACGTAACAATTGCTGGTAGTCACATGGATGCCATCTAGTTCGCAGGTTTCTTCGTCATGGGATTATTCGCGACTAAAAATAAATAGACGAAGCTCTTGAGTTAGTGTTATTCTCTGGTGAAAATTTCCACCTCACAATTCCATTTAGAAGGCAAACCATTCCCATTGATCTTGTCTACACGATCAGAGGCATATCCAATTTCCAGTTTGAAATTAACAAATTCGTATAAATCACCCGCAATTACTTATTTCATTTGTAACACCAGGCTGATCCTAGCCACAGATACAAGTTCGTTCTGTGTAAGATTGCTAAGCGCATTAATCAGTGTTATATGGGAGCAAAATGTGCCTCCTGCGGCCCTCAATCAACCTCGTATTCATGCATTCCATTCACTGAATATAACTAAATAACCGGCGGACAAACAATCAGATAAATTGCTGCACCGGCCGCAAATCATCTTTGCCGCGAACGCAATAATCATTTTTCAACTTCCTCAGCAGCCGACTATTGGCGTTTCAGGAGAGCCACTTGGTCCTGCTGTCCGCGATGAAATTAGTCGTCGTAAATCTGCTATGGCTCATAATAAACGCCTCTGCGCACGACCTCTACTGATTTGTCGTCCTTATTTGCTCTGCTTAACACCTTCCATAAATAGCATCGACTTCTAGTCGAGGGCGGGGGCTACGGTCAGTGCCCAACTTGAACAAGACATTTTAATGAGACGCACGATGAGATTTGACTTCTTTTGCTGGAGCAATCCATTGTATCCTAAAGACGACCCTAGCTGCAGGGAAATGCGAATGGCTGTGTGCGCAATTGTCAATTGACTTGAAGAGGATATTTCCCTGTCACGGATCATGTAGACCAGCCGGGAATTTATGGCTCTAGTACGCAATACTCTAAGTAGATGTTGTGTCCGACAAGAATCGTGATGATGGCTGTGAAATGAATTCGTTGCATCGGCCCCCACAGTTGTCAGCAGGGACAATCGTATCTGGAGGTGAGGATGGCAATGACAACGACATGACAACAACAAGGATCACGCCAGATCTATTAAAAGTAATTCTTTTGAGTACTGTTCCCTCCTCTCAAGTTCAACAAATGTATTTCAATGTATGCATTTCAGAATTAACATTGCCGAGGGCATTCGCTGATTCCTGCAGTATACAAAGAGGTGGTACAATTGAAATCAATGCAATTATAAAAGGACTATAAATTTAAGAATAAGGTAAGAACAATCGTTTCGATGCGTGGGCTTGTACTATTTTATTGTAAAGGTATCAAACCCACATTTTACAGGCCGCACACAACTTACGATGTGTCGTGATGCTTTTAAGGCTAAAATTCTTTTGGAGAACATTGGATGTGGTCTTGGGATTTACTGATCATGCGAACGACTTGTGTTGTAATTGAGTGTCAATCTGTCAGTTGAAACTACTTGCGTCTCCGTCTTCTTCTTTTTTTTTATTTTGGTACAAATACAGGTAAATACGAGAGTTCTTTAAATAAAGCATGTATGTCGTTCCCAGTATCGTGGCTACGGCAAAATATTAATATCAGTTGCGAGGTAATTCCTTTAAGATGAGCGTCTTCTGAGTCGCATTAGTCGTAGGTAAGGTGGTACAATTTTGCAGTACATATGTTACATTTGCGCATGCAAATAAATCTCGCGACCACGTTTGCAGCGATCGATTCTTTAGAGCCAATTTCGTACCGCTCGACCACACTATTTGAACGGAAGATTGCCAATTTCGTGTTCAATACTGTTCCTGAGCTCTACTAACGTTATTGGGTTGTTGGTATAAACCAACGACTTAACGTAACCCCATACAAATAATTCCAACGGTGTTAAATCACACAAGCCAGGTAGCCATTCGAGCAGACTGTTTCTAATGATTACACAATTACTAAATTTCCAGTTCAGTCCTATTAGAAGCGCATACCACAGCTCTCAAGTCCACCTAATTGTGGTCAAAAATAGCACTTCAGCATAACACGAGAGCGAACTCCATTGTCCGTAATTTTTATTATTTATTGACCTGTAGGAACCCGGAAGTTTATGACCTCACCAACTCGACTCCGCCATCGTTCCCTGTCCTGGGCGCTCTCCTTCCACGCTTGACCATCCGATCCGACCTGTTCAAGGTCAAACCTAACATTGTCCTCCCATCTCCGTCGCGGGCGTCCGGCCCGTGTCTTTCCCGTTGGTCTACCGTCAAAAATTCTACACACGGTCCTATCGTTGCCCATTCGCGCTACGTGTCCAGCTCATCTTAATCTTCGCGACTTGATTACTCTCCCTATTGTAGGTTTGCGATATATCTCTTCCAATTCATGGTTATGGAGTTTCCTCCATTGTCCTTCCTCCTCGTCATATTTACCTCCAAAGATATCCCTCAAAACTTTATTCTCGAATACGCGGAATTTGTTTTCTTCCCGTTTTGTGAGAGCCAATGTTTCGCATCCATATAGAACAATCGGCATGATTATGGTTCTATAGACACGGAGCTTTATGTTGCGTGATTAGCAGTTTGGATTTCAACAGTTTACTGACTGCATGCCAATTAGCGTTGTCGAAATGCAGTCTGGTGTTAATTTTCTTCGACATTTCGTTACTGGCCGTCAGTATTGTTCCCATATATTTAAATTCTTTAACTTTTTGAAATATCTTACCTCTGACGTTTATATGTGTTCCCTGAGGTCCACCTGCTCTCGCCGTAATCATGTAGAAACCTTGACGTGGTGCGGGGGCTTAAACTACGATGGACCACTCAGGCTATGCTGACGGAAGCATATGCTTCCAGTAGGGCCACCCATGTCAGACAGGCTAGCGAGGAGTAACACACAAAGATCTACCGCCCCTAATCCAGGGTGTTACGCGTCACCGTGCCCATTGGATGGTTTGCAGCCAGGGGTATACCGGCTGTATTATAACGGCGCCTCTCTGACACCGGGTCGAATCAGAGCAGTAAGCAGACCTTACCATATCAAAGAGGGGCTCTAATATGGCGGACCATTTGAAACCCCCAGAGTAATCCAATGATCCATTGACCGCAATACGGCGATCAATTTCGTTGACGAAAACATATGGTCCAATCTATACCACACACGGTGATTTTTTGTAGATGTAATGGAGTCTATTAAAGCGCGTGTGCGTTTGCTGCTACCCTATTCTATTCTATTTATTGGCCGGTAGGAACCCGGAAGTTTATGACGTGACCGAGTCGACTTCGCCATTGTCTCCTGTCCTGAGCACTCTCCTTCCACGTTCGACCATCCGACCCTATCTCCTCGAGGTCCAAACTAACATTGTCCTCCCATCTCCGTGGCGGCCGACCTGTCGGTCTCTTTACCGTTGGTTTACCTTCAAGAATTCTATGCACGGTCCTATCGTTGTACATTCGCGCGACTTTTCCGGCCCATCTTAATCTTCGCGACTTGATTACTCTCACCATTGTTGCTACCCAATAGGAAATATTTTACTTATTGACAAAGCCATCAAGCCAAAACGACTTTCATCGTTGAAGATGACCTTTCTGTAAAATGCATCTTCTTCAAACTTTTGTATCCCAATGGGAGCAGTTTCGGTGCTTCAAATGATCAAGGGGCTTCAGTTCTTGAGTCGATTTGATGTTATAAGAGTGAAGGCCGAGGTCTTTACGTAAAATTCGCCAGAATATGGTTTAAGATATTCTCAATTCCTTTGAGAGGCGCGCAATCTACTGATTTGGCTCATTTTGAACTATCCACTATTATACGCACAGCCTGTGTAGTGCGTCTATGGAGGGCGAGACCGTGACGCCAGCATGGGCGAGGGTTCTATCTCGTCCCCGCAACTCCTTAACACTGTTCCGCTGCTGATCGCTCTCCCAGAGCAAGCAACACAAACGAAAGACAACGGACTGATCACCCGAATGAAAAGAAACGCAACCAGGCACCCCAACTCAGCGTCCGCGGGCAACAAGTTAAATGAAACACGCGATTGCTGGTCGTTGATGTTTCTATATATTAATGTAACAAATTTGCAAGAAGCGCCCCGAGGGGGCGTAAAAAGGTATGAACCCGACTACGGGGCGTGTGCATTCCGATGCACACGCTAAAGGGGGTGGACGACGACCGCTCCGGTTAGTAGTTGGAATAAGACTCAACGATATTTAATTGATTTGGGGTGAGTTTACCCAAGAAAGAAAGTGTTTCTCTGTGGTGGAAACAAGGAAGAAAGACTTGGCGATGTATGTGTACGTGTGAGTGAAGATCACATTGGTTTTTTTCATACACAAGGCCATGGGAATGAACCTGAAACAAGGAAAGGGAAAATGTGCATTGCAGTTGAATAAATAAACCGCTAGTCATCCGGAAAATCGTGCTAAAAGCAAATTGGATGTTTATGGCATCGCTAGTAAGGGTAGGTATTGAATTCCTATTTGTATTTGTTTATGCTGTAGGATTCAATTGATGCCAAGAGACGCGGAATGCGTATTTGCTTTGGTCCCTTAGGTGTAAATCGCCAGCCAATGTGTATGTAGAGAACATTGTTGTACACATGGCGCGGCTGGGAAAATTGACGGCGCAATATTTATGGTCCCTGTCATGACGGTTACATTGTATGCAAACCGAATCATTTTGTTTACAGGAATTTGTCTGGTACCGAAAGTGCCGAATTGTTTTGGAATTCCAGATAAGTAAAGCAGAAATCTTACGGAAAATTGTATGCGAAGAGATGTATGAAAAGGTAAGTTTTCTTTACAGGGACTTTAAGATTATAGATTTGATCTATATAATGCGTGGATCATTTTCAGGTACTAATGCGATGGCATTAGTGAAGTAGACAGTGGGGTTTGGCGGAACCACCACACACCGACCACAGTCGCAAAATTTTGATATCAATT
This sequence comes from Microdon myrmicae, assembly GCA_963931805.1. Taxonomy (NCBI): domain Eukaryota; kingdom Metazoa; phylum Arthropoda; class Insecta; order Diptera; family Syrphidae; genus Microdon; species Microdon myrmicae. The sequence goes on from OZ007497.1 coordinate 145,218,836, forward strand.
TTTTATAATTTCCAAACGTTGGTTATTCGGAAACCTCACCATGGTAAAAATGTACTCCTTGACATACATTTTGACAATGACAGATCCTGAAAAAAATGTAAGGGTGCGTTGTATTAAAATATATATTTGTTATGATCCTTTTAGAAAACCCTTTATCTTCCATTCTAATTGGTTTTGGATTGTACCGCATGAAATGTCCGAATTGCCCTCAGTCGGAAATAAGAAGTTCTCGAGTGAACATCTGTACCAGAACGTTAAATTTTATTTTTTTATTAAAGTAAAGTGGTACGTGTGCTTGACGTGTGAGATTTTGGGGTTCGTTACAAGTACAGTTATTTTTTTTTTCTAGGAATTGTTTACCTTGCTGTCGGCAGTTCAAATTAGAACCCTCTTCCTTTATGAATTTAAAATGGGACATAAAGCGTCATTGGTTATGAAAAATATTAATGGTCCATTTGATCATGAAACGATAAACGAACGCACCATACGACGTTGGTTTGGAAAGTTCCGTTCGGGAGATTTCAGCCTCGAAAATGAACGACGTGGGAAGCCGGTGTTATAACTTCTTTCACCACACACACTTGACACACCTATAAAACAAACACTTTTTGTTTTTTTTTTTTTTGTTATTTTAACTAATCTTTAATGCTGTTTTTTTTTTTTTTTAAACACCACTATTGTACCACATACAATCATCAGTACAAACACTTTTGTTCATACTTACCTTTAGTTAACATTCACCTTACAATATTAGTTAAAGTTAGAGGCACTTTATTATTTCTAACCGTCTCAACTTATCCTCTCCAACCATCAACGGACCTATCTCTAGAATCAACTCCGCGACTCAAGACTTTTTTTCCTCCATCCTGCAGATCGAAGGATATGTCCCCTTTTCTGCCTGGCCCTTTTGCCAGCCGCCATTACCTTTCTCTATCTTTCCCGGCTTGGGATCAAAAGAGGAAACACAAAGGAAAAATCAACAGATGGTCGTGCCAAATTGGCTGAAAAGCAACCTGCGTTGGTAAATAGGCTCGGACCGATCCTTTTGCATGACAATGCTAGACCCCATACCTCGCAAGTAACGGCACAAAACCTGTGGCAGTTGGGATTTGAAATTCTTCCCCATCCACCATACTCTCCTGACATTTCACCAACGGACTACCATCTTTTCGGCAATCTGGATTCATTTTGCCGGCAGAAGGTCTTCCGGAACCGAGCAGAGGTGATAAAAGCCTTTGAAGATTTCATTGCCTCAAAAAGTCAGCACTTCTAGGAAAAAGGAATATTTGACCTTGTACTCGTATCACGTTAGAAGAATGTCAAAGATGCTAACGGATCCTCTTTTGATTGAATTAAAAATTACGACAAAATAATATTGGCTTTTAAATGTTTACTATAAAATCGGACATTTCATGTCGTACAACCGAATAGATCCTTTGTACTATATATGCGTATAGCATAATTAATTATGACTTTAAATAGCTCTTTGTGAGCTGCCATAGAACTGGCATGCTGTGCCGCATGGGATGTTTTATTAGCCAATCTTAGCGGCACAGCATTTAATTCTCTGACATTCAGGAGTTAGCCCAAGCGATGGCAAGGCTTTCTCAGAGGACAGAGCGATCTACATCAAGTCACGTGATCGAGCTTCCATACTTCAAGGATGCCAGAGAAGAATGGCTGCCTTTTCGAAGGATGTTTGATGATACAGCTTTCGACTTCACCAACGGCCAAAACATGGGGCGTTTGCAAAGAGCACTCCAAGGGGGGCAAGAGAAGCCGTGACAAGTCTGCTATTATGGCCGCGGTTCCAAATGAGGTGATGAAAGGGATGTAGGCATTGCAGCAGCATTGGCATTGGCGAAATTAACAAAACTCCAGAATCTGCAGCGACTAACGGAAGACCCGTTTGATGTCTGCAAATTCGCTAGCCACGTGAGGAACTCAGTTGCCACCATCAGAGTACTAGGAAAGGGACGATATTAAAACTCTGCGAAACAGTGAATGAAATGATCAATAAGATCCCGTCGGCCATAAGATTCAGGTAGTTCACGTACCATTATAGTCATAAATGGGAACAGCAAAAAGGCTGATTGAAGTAAGAACCACCAAGAACTTGAAGGTCTCCAAACAAAAAGTAGAGAAGGAGACGATCAGACTCTGCGGACATCGAAGATAAGACAACCTATACCCAGAAGAAGCCGAAAATATCGATAGAACACGATAACTGGGGGCTTATAATAACGAGAAGATTAAAGTAAATATTAAGTTTCGAACCAGCCGCTTAGCTCATACTCGTAACTTTAGTCTTGCATCGGTGTGATACCACCGATAGAATCTCAACGAAATTGGTCAATCACTGTAGGTTAAAAAAAAAAAAAAAACGAAACGCAAGCGTCGGCCTCATCTCAAAGTCGAAGACATAAACAGGAAGCCGGAAGAATATCATACGATATTTAGATCGACATAATCACCACCTACAGAGATTTATGTGATTTATTATATATTACTTCTTCCAGGAAAGAGGAACTTATAGCGCTGAGTCGGCGCGCTGGGATGCTATTTTTTCTCGACCGGGTCCATCAGCCAAGCTCCGAAAAGTGGTGAAGGACTTCTCCCAACCATTTCACGAATTCTAAAGCTTAATGGTGTGACATTTCACCGGGTGGCTGGGCTTTGGGACCCTACCTACCACTCAGTAATTATGTCGAACTGCCCAATAACAAGGGTCGTCAGTTAAACCTAGGTTTGCACAATGAAACGCAAGACACAATCTCCTTATCAACTCAACCATTGAGACGGCGATAAAGGTTTAACGGCGCGAACAAAACCGCTGAGAAATTCGAAAAATAACACCCGGCAGCTGTACATGGCATACGAGAAAACCTCTCAACAGAGAGATTGCGAAAGTGGTGCAAAGGAACTATGTATGCTCCGGCCACATTTCACATGCTGGAATTGGGAAACGAAGAAAGAGAAGTCATCAGTGCGGTAATGACTACTTTCGACCCACTAGGATTCGTAACGCCTGTACTTATTCAAGGGAAGGGAGTACAGGTCATCTGGCGCCATGAAATCAGATGGGATGAGAAAATCCAAATGGGCAGAAGAGTGCATGTGCCAGGTATCCAAAGAAAGCATACCCTTTCAAAAAATTGAGGACCTGAAGATGAAATCTAATCAAGAACAAGGCGAACTGCTTACAAACAGCGACACTAGAGAAGAAGTCTATGCTGCTATAGTTCACTAGAGCAACGTGATGCCCAATGTAAGGATAAGTGTAACCGTGATTGTCGGTGAAGCCCGAGTGGCACAAACAAAGCCAGAATCAATGGAGTTGCAGATAGCATTATTGGGAAGCAAGCTGAGGGCTACAGCCGAAAAGGAGTATTCGGGAGTGACGCAAAAAGCATTAGATGCGATTGAAATAGTGACGAAATTAATCTATTGCAGAGCTATAACACACAAAACTAAGAATTGCCTGAAATAGAGAAGAGCAGAATGCTCCGTAACGGTTATAGTGTTGGTTGAACATATGACGAAAGTTGACAACAAGCGATCCGATGAGAAACGCGACCAATCGAGTGTAATGGTGAGAAAGTCGAAGAGGCAGACAAAGAACAGTCCCCATACTGATAGCTCAGACCAGCAAAGCGATGAGGTTAAGTACATTGACGTGAATGAAATATAGTAGATATGTCTGTGTTGCACGGTTCGCTTCCGTGCTTTTCGATTAAACGAGGAAGAGAAGCGAACGATGGATCCTGGATGGATGCTTGTTGTTTGTTGTTGAGTCTTGGTCCCACTATGGATACGTGGATAAACGGCCGCGTCCATGGTTTTTCCCCGTATGGGATATGGGATGCGCCGTCCATGTACAGGTGAAGTGCAGGATAATATCACTATGGGCGCAAGTGTCAAAGCACACATACGAAAAGAGTTTTTCAAACACCGAGAACAAGCAGATCACAATACACTGTAAACGCAGAGACAAAAACTGCATCACATCCGACACCAAAAACTTATTCATTTTAGAAAACTAATTTATTTTAGGATCAATTTAACTTTGGAGGATCTTCTCCTTACATACGCTACTCATTGACTACTTTCTAATCTACTTTTCCTCTTCCTTAAAGTCTGGGACACATCGCCCCTTATCACATACCCTTTTTGAGGTTTTTTGTTATCCATTAGCCTGTCTGGATAATGCAAACAAGAGTTGATATTGGAGTTTAAATGGCGTCAGAGTTCGTCAGAAATGGGTGAGAATATGGATGAGAATTTGGGTCTATTTGTGCGTGTCATAAAACATCTGGTTGCAATGCGTATGCATTGTGATGTTTAGATTGCCGGAATTGTGCGTCGGTGGATCTAATGGACATGGGTTTGTTTGTGTTTGATTGTACATACAATGCATGTGAAAATATGCATTGTGATGTTTGGATTTTTTGGAATTGAATTCAACGTTCGACAATCGAACCTTTGGAATTGAATTCAATGTTCGACAATTGAACCTTCAATTTGCTTGACATTGAATTCAACGTAGATTTGGGGGTTCATATCCATCATATGATATTGGATGGGAATTCGATTTCTATCCATTACGGATGTGGGAGCAAAATGATAGGGCTTCTTGCAGGACTACAGAGACAGAGGATTATTGTAAAGAAACTGAGAATTCGTTTATGTACAGCTAAGTATCTCTCGAAACTCAGCGTATTGTAATTTGAAAACTAGATCAGTGAGAGACAATTGGAACCCTCGCCTAGAACCAGATGAATTCCACTTCAGTGGAGAAATTAATGTCTGTTACCGGAGCGGAATTTATAAACATGCAGCAGTTCAACTGTTTGCCTGAAAAGATGTGGGTTCTATCTATTTGTCGATAAAGCTCCAAAGGGATTACAGCCTAAAAACGGAAATTCAAGGGTCACAAAATCATCCAGAAGCAGTGTTTAGAACGGCACAACAGCTAATGAGCTATATTCCAAATCGATGGGTCAGGAAATATGTTATCAAGAGCACGTCACTATCTTGACACACTGGGCCTAAAAAAGATTTGTAAATAGCGCATCCGTCAACAGAAGGTTGGTATGGACAACGTCTTTACCACAGTAGGCAGCGCTTCGCAATGCAGGAGAGACTTTTGGCGACAGCGCGTTTCATTCTCCTGAAGGCGTCACAAACCGTGCGTAGATTTCCTAGAAAATACTACAAACTACAACGTGTCAATTCCTGGGTGATACCACTACACACAGCATGTTAAATTATTAGACGACGCCACAGCTACAGCGAGTTGAATTGCTTGGAAGTTCTGGAGGGCGCCACAAGCCACAGCGTGTTGAATTGTTATATGACGACCCACTCATAGCATGTGGAACTCTTTGGAAAGTTCTGGAAGATGAGAGTAGACGGAGTTATGAACCTATAGAAGTAAGAGGTGGTTGTATGATGAGTTCGGTTCATCTTCAATCACGGATAGGTTCAGTTCCTCTTTAATCACGGACAGGTTTAGTTCCATCATTGTTGTGAATCAGTTCAGTTCCTGATTTGGAATTGAAGTGAAGTCTTGATTCAGGTTAATCGGGTCAATTCAAATTTATGTCGTGTTAGTTAAGTAAAAGCAAAGTTGTGATTCCGCTTGAGCCAATTGTCAGATTAATCTTTGGAAAATTGACGTATTTTTGAATATATGGAGTTTGATCTGGGCAGAATGTTGTTTGGATAGCTAGCGTTGGTCATCGTCGACATCACGTCGAAATTATTCAAGACACCGTCCACCGCGTCACCGATTGGTACTCCAACCGGAGCCCGTATTACAGTCGTTTTCAAATTATAATCTACCATAAGTGTACCAATTTATAACTTTTAAAACACCTTAGTGGTGCTCGCAATTTCGAAATTAAGCTGAAAGAGTAGACGTTGGTTGGATTGCCAACTAGTGGTACGTATTATATTATTTAGAACATTATTGGACAAAGTAATGTAAATAATCTCTGCTATCAATTCCACAGGACATCTAATTTTTAATAATGGATTATAAGATCATTCAATTCTTTAACAGGGTAATGCGCCTTGTTGTGTTCACAAACTATTGTTAAACTCGGATTTTCAGCCCATCAACTGTCTTCAAGGTCATGATTGAAATGAACTGAACGACCCCCTGTGTACGGTTTCGAAACATGCACTGATTTAATTCATTTTATCTGGCAAGGACATCCAGCAATATGTAAAATACAAATTCCGCGTAGAAATCGACATGTACCAGAGTACGTCTGCGTTCAGCAGTGTTTGACAATGTTCGGAAGCTAAGTGTTTCATAGGCGTAAATGCTGTTAAACTATTTTATTCGAAACTCTGCATACCATTGACTTTAATGGATTGAAAGTTTGTTGTTCCACTCTTCACTGTAGTCTAATCTGCAGCTTTCATCGATTAGCTGTTGAAGGTTTTTAATCATTGATATAATAGTTTTTATTTCCTGCCTATTTAGATCGCTGAACTGCCTAAAATGCATAGCGAACAGATTGCTTTTTGGTCTACATGGAGCGTTATTGATTGAAATTTTAGGTTTGTGTTACTACAAGCTAATTTTGGGGTGAAACTGTTCATTGTAATCGTAACAATGTTGCCCATCATTAAGATATAATGATCTGTCTCATCAATTGTGATCGTTAAAAAATGATGATCTGTTTCATTATTTTCAAGGTTTCTATTAGTCGATAGTTTTACTCCGCTTGGGCGTAGTTCTTTTTTCATTGGGATATCAAGTGACGATTAATATCGTGAGAATCGTAAGTTTAGTTTTGTTTAATTTAGTGGAGCTACCACACCATTTATTGGCTTAATTCAAGCAATATAAGTACTTATAAGTTAAAGTATATATAACTTTACAAGAATCAATCGGGTAAAACAAGTCACGTTTGCTTGGGACTGTCTCAAGTAATGTGTATTGTTTAGAGCATGAATTACAAGGCCGAGACAGTAAAGATCGTTATTGAACTTATTTGTGCGGAGATCATTTCGAGTAGTAGTTAAGACTTATATACAATATTGGTAAAGGCTTTCGCAATAAGGGCGACATGTTATTAAATATTGGTTTTCCCAGTAGGAACAATATGTTTTTAAGATACCATGGAAGCTGATAGAAATCTGTCACTAGCTTTTTTTTTTTTTTTTTAAAAAACTGTATTTATTAACCATAATTAAAATTTGTACATTTAAGTAATACAGTGACTTAAAATTAAATTCGTGACAATTGCTTACATGTAATTATTATTATAATACATTTTCCAAACAATGTTTTAAGAGTTACAGGCTAGATGTGTGTTTATACATTTAGTAGGGTTTTGTCTTCCTGGAAAAGGTCAGAAAACCAGGAATTTCTTATTTTTACTTTACTTAATCTCTAAACTTAACCCTAAATATAAATATAAATATAACTTAACCTAACTTAGTCTGATTATTATAAAATGAGCTATAAACAAAACAAAGTTTTATAATTAATGGGATTTATGAATTAAAGGATGTGGAATGAGGTCAGTTATGGGTTTGAGGAAGAGTATTTCTTTCCGGTTGTTCGTTGGAAAAACGTAGGATGTTGGAAAATGGTTGGACGTTAGAGTATTTGAACTGGTTAGGGGTAACTTCGGTGTTGTGGTATATGATCTCGTTTGAATCATTTACCAGTCTGCCTGATGCGAAGATAGCTCAGGTGTGGAGACAGTTGGGATAGTTAGTTCTGATATCTAGAGGGTTCTCTAAGAGCGAGGTTATTATGGGATTGGGATTATTTTGTAGGTTTTCGATAAATTTGATAGACAGTTCGAGGAATCGTCTATCGAGGCGCTCGATACCAGCGGTATTGTAGAGTTCGACGTTACTATAGTACTTATAGGAGTTAGGACGACGATGTAACCCAGAGACATACCTAAAGCATTTTCTTTCGAATACTCGTAATTTCTCCATTTGGGAGGGAGTGATATGGTACCACAATGGGCACGCGTACGTGTGTGTGGGCCTGATAATTTGTTTGTAAATGAGCAGTTTGACTTTGTGAGAGAGACTTTTAGGTTTCCACATTACTCTTCTACAGAGATTAAGCTGAATTGTGGCTTTATGAAGGGAATTTTTAATGTGGGAGGAAAAAGACCAGTTATTAGAAAAAGTGATATTTTAGGGTTTTGGAGGGTTTTATTAGAGTGTTGTTTAGGTTAAGTTTAATTTTGTTGTGGCAGCGTCTAGTGTTGTTTGTACAGTGCTCGTGTTTGCCCTTGAACACTATGAGCTGCGTTTTATTTGGGTTAAGGTGAATTTTCCACTTATTAAAGTATGATGATAGGTTAGGGAGAAAGTTGTTAATGCGATTTCTTGCAGCCTTAACAAATTTGCTGCTAGAGTAAATTAATGTATCATCAGCATAATTCAGCATCACAACATTAGAAGATACGGGTTGAGGAATATCCGCGGTATATAACAGATATAAAATTGGCCCTAAAATAGAGCCTTGGGGAACACCCGCGGTTATGTTGTGGGTTTCTGAGACGGAAGAATTTATTCTCACAACGAATTTTCTGGCAGAAAGATACGAGGCTAAGAGCTTTGTTGTGTGAGAGTTTAAATTAAATATGGAGTGCAGTTTGTACAGAAGCCCTGAGATCCAGACGCAATCAAACGCCTTAGAAATATCGGGAGATATACACACAGTAGGGCTTTGGTTTTGGAGACCAGTTGTAACATCGTGTGTAAGTTTTAGTAGAGCATGACATGTGGATTGTCGCTTACGGAATCCGAACTGACAGTTAGGGATGAGGGCATTCTCATTGGCAAATGAGAGAAGATTTTGGTAGATCTTGCGTTCCAGTATCTTACTTAATGTACTTAATAGGGATATTGGACGATAATTGCAAGGGCTATTACTACTACCGGGCTTCTTAATAGGAATTACTACCGCAGTTTTCCAGTTCTCTGGGAAGTGCGATGCATTAATTATATGATTAAGAAGAATGAGGATGGGAAGTAGATTCTGTGGGCGTAGCCTTTTAAATAGAAGACGTGGGATTCCATCTAATCCAGTTGACTTTTTGTTATTTCCTGATCTTACGATCTCGGATAATTCGTCTGCAGTTAGAAAATTTGTAGTGTCTAAGGGGTGTGAAGCTATGTCCGTGTTGTTAAATTCACCGATGAAAGGAGTAAAAGATGTGAATAATCTGTTTGAGATGTATTCGTTTACTGTGTTCTCGAAGCCGGGAGTTGATAGAGAATTATTTTGCTCATGAATCTTTGTAAAGTGTTCTGCGAGGCAATTTGCTATGTCCGTATCGGACTGGGCAATATTATTGCTGATTGGGTTGATGAGATGATCAATTCGGGGTTTATATTTACGACCAGTTAATTGGTTGATGTTTTTGAAAAGATCCCGATTTGGTTTGATATTTTTAAGTGTGGAGATGTAGTTTTCATCTGCGAACTTTTTCAACTGCTCATTTATCAGAGTGGATAGGAGTTGGATTTGGCTTTTAATAAAGGGGCAGTGTCTTGTATGGAGTTTACGGCGGAGCTGCTTTTTAAGGCGCAATAATTTGGTTAGGATGCTGGGCAAAGGCTTTCCTAAATAGTTATGAGGAATGGTTGTCGGGGTGTTGTTGCTGAGAGCCTCCTTAAGAATTTGCTCTATTCTTAAAGATGCGTGATCGATTTCAATAGGGAGTAAGTTAGATGCTTCAGGGATATACAAGTCAGAGAAACTTATCGCTATGTCACTATTGACTTTTCTCCAATTTGTTTTGGTGAAGTTTGGGACAGGGTTTGACGAGTAGAGTGGGTCGAAAGAGGGGATTTGGAGGAAATATAAAGGAGACTGTAGGTGGACCCGCTGAGTGAACATCATCGGACTTGAGGAAGAAGTCGATTGTTGACTTGGCTGTGCTAGTGACACGAGTTGGCTGTAATGGGGGGTCAATGTATGTATATGGATAAGATGGGAGGAGGGCTAGCAACTGACGACCATATTTGTTGCATTTATTATCATTGAATGCTGTATGACGAGCATTCCAGTCTCCCCCGATTATAAATGGAGCGGGAACAGACTGTTGGATTATCTGAGAAATGTCAGCATCTGGGAAATCTGGTTGTCGTGAAGGGTGAATATAAATGGATGCTAAGACGAGCACTTTATTGTTCTCACAAAAAAGTTTAACTACCGTGTATTCAATGCTGAATATATTAGTGAATCTAATTTCACTGAATTGAAATTTTTTGTGTATTAAGATGCCGGTACCTCCGTGGGATCCATTAGTTCTGGGGTTAGAAACAAAAGTATAATTGGGAATGGAAACTCGGGAATTTGGTTTGAGCCAGGTCTCTGAAAGGAAGAGGATATCTGGGGAAAACTTTTCAACAAACAACCGGAGGTGTTGCTTACGTATGTTAGAGTAAATGGATTCTGTGTTGAGGGAGATAATGGTTAGTTTAGAGAGAGCTGAAAAGAATATGGGAAGTTATTAGTGAAAGAATCTGACCTTTTTTCTCTATTTCTGACATCTTCCTCAGCGAAGGTAGCATGGCTTGTAAGCTTTGGATGTATCCCATGATGTCTAGATTGAAGTTTTCAGTATTGTTGTTAGGGTGAGTGGTAGTGTTGAGGTTTCCTCTTGCTGCATCCGCGTACGATATTCCGGGTCGGGTTGACTTCGTTTCCTGCAATACTGTTGGTTTCGTTTTTGTTGTTGTTGTTGTTGATTTAATAGTTGTTGCTAATTTCCGTCTTTCCAGAAGTTTTAGCTTCTGAGGGCATTGGGAAAAATTTGCCGGATGAGGGCCTCCACAGTTACAGCATTTAACTGTGATCTTTTTGTTGGTAATGGATCCATCAGCGTTGACGGTTTGTATTGTTTCAGGTTCCAGGCCTTGTGGATCTTGTGGATTTACCTTGCATGTCACTAGCTGACCCTTGCCGTTTATATAGTTTGACATTCATCATGACAAAATACACTCTTCAACAACAAGTTGTCCTTCTATTCTAAATATAATATTGTGCAATTTATTTAATATAAATAACACGTCTTTCTTATTAGAAAATCCATTATTTACTCAGCTAGCATAAACAGGTCCAAGAAAGAGTTTTGTCGTGGGTAAGACGACGACATCCCCTATCGACTTCGCTCGTTTTTGTACGTAAACCTGATGGTTATAAGGGATTTTAATAAGGGAATCATTGGTATTTATATATTTTACACATATACTTTTGTTGAGCGAATTAAGTTTGTTTACAATATCTTCCTATTTTCTTTCCAAAAAAAAGGGGGGCAAATTTGATTTTTTGGGCACTGTTAAATGTCAAAGTACAGCAGCAACAAAAGAAAGAGAGGATAAGAAAAACAATTATCGATATACGATATCTTGGATTAAATGTCAAAGTGCAAATCTCATTGTGTGATTGCAAAGACTCGACAAATAAGAGCAATATGCCCGCAGAGTGCGTTGGGTACAAAGTCATTGCGTATTTTTGCAATATGTGGTAGTAGTGCAATTTCGACAGTATTCGAATTATTCAGAGTATCTTCGACTCATTAAGAAGAAAAAAGTCAGTGGGAATATATGGAGTACCTAACATCGTACTCAAGAACCTGCCCCCAGTGGCAATAGATATATACACGGTCTTGTTTAACAACGCGTGGAATAATGCATATCTTCCTGCGCGTTGGTAAACGGCAATCATTCAGCCTATCCCAAAAAAAGGGTAAAGACTGTACAAACCCAATGAACATGCGTTCGATAAGTTTACTCCCAAGCATCAGTAAAGTATTTGAAAAGGCTATTAACAAAGCTCTGCTAAAACGGGTAGACGACAACAGCATTATTCCGAATAATCCGTTTAGCTTTAAGACGGGTCATGAAACCACACATGCCGCAGCTAAACTGGTCTCCGATATACAACGGGATAAATGTAGGAACTAATGCACAGGTGCCTGTCTGATCGAGTTGGAAAAAGCCTTTGATACCGTCTGGATCGAAGGTTTATATTTTGCCGGATTTTGATTTGTTCGAATATTGGTGATGCAGTGTTCCGTCGAACACTGTTAACACAGAGAACACAACGGAACGGAACAACACAAATAAAACACTGAGAGATCTTGTTCATTTAGATTTTTTATTGATCCTTTTTTTTGTCAAAAAAAAAAACATTTTTATTGATATATCATGTTATAAGTTTCGCTGTTTTTCTTATGGAATACGTGACGAATAATTTATCGTAAAAGAATGTTCTCATCGTATCTAAAAACACATTGTATGCGATATGAAAAATCGAATCATCATCATCATCATCATCATCATCGGCACTACAACCGGGAAAGGCCTTGGCCTTATTTAGCAAGTCCTGAGGCTTGTTAAATTTTCCTTAATAATTTGGTTTTCCCGGACAAGGTCCACAAGACTTCCAGAAAAATCGAATCACACTTAATTAATTCGCGGAACACATATTAATCTCGACGCACGCCACGACCTTCGCTGTTTGATTCACTTTTTCTTTAATCCCTCTTTTGAGATTCTCAATATCGACTGCGACGACACACAAAAACGACTCTTTTTTGTGAATGGGGGATCTGGCCTCCGTGACTGGTAATTGACGACCGAGGTTACTTTCTCTCTGGGATAATCCTATTCACCCCATCGTTTTCTTTTCCCTTTTATTGGTGGTGACTTTCTTTCAATCGAGAATCTCTCCACCAGTAAAAATCGTGCTCGCACATACGGGCGTGGAGGTTATTGTTGCTGTGGATAATTCTATGATCAGTGTTTCACACCTCTAATGGAGCGGTTATGCACACAATCGAATGTGTGATTTACATTAGACGATCGTGGGATAATGTTTGCTGTGCCCTATGGGAACAGCATTTTCGTTTATTGCTGTTGCTCGCAGTGGCCTTTGTTTAGGCGACGTACATTGCGGCAGGAACAAATGTTTTGTGGACGGATTGGCTTTCCGATAATTAGCTTATCGCCGGAGATGGGATGTTTGTCTACATTTGGCGAACTGTGCCAACCGTTTGTGTATATGCAGTTGATGGATTGGTACACAATTTCTATGCTGAGTCTTGTCCTTCGATTGCCGTGCAGGCGTAGAAAAATTGGTCGGAGTTGTGGCCCATATATCTGTGGATACGTGGGGTTGCTGACTGCAGGATGAATGTTACCTTTTGTTTCAGGTGGAAAGGAGGACTTTTGAGTGTCTGCGAGCACGTGTAATTTGGATATAGGTGAGTATGTTATTTGGTGGAGCGACGATATCTCAATCTATAGTGGATTGTGTGGTTCAATCTGGTAATGTGGGGCTATAAGTTGGTGTGTCTGGCACGACACGGATTCACTTAAATCCCCAACGATGTTTCGACGAATAGTTCACAAAAATCCAGGAAAAATATAAACGCACTGTGGTGGTTTGGTTGTCTAATGTTCTTTTAATTATTTGTTATTTGTGAATCTGATTTTTTTTACAATTCTCTAAATGGACGTGGATGTTTATTATTTAAAACACAAATGTCTAAATGTTCTTATTGTTAATGTTAGTATATCCACGAAGATCCTAATTGATTACTTAAAAGGCACTATTTATGGCGATGAACAGAAGGTTCACAAGGGAATAAGGGTTTGATTGGGACGGTAATTCCGTTGTACTCGCTAAGAGATAATATTCGACTTTTGGGGAATGAAATTTTAATAGCTTTTCTTGTAGTTTAACTAACTCGACAGTACTAAGGTTGAGACTTGACTGTAAAAGACGTGCGTGTACGCCAGTGGTTAATATTCGACTGAACATTGTGGTTGTTAAATCTTGACTCGGTATTTGGCATCCTATCGAGCACGTGTAGTGCAGTTTTGGATGCGCCTGGCCAAATATGGGAGTTGAACTCCTCTTTGGGACGAATATACCTCTTGTAAATAGTGCCCTGGTTAGATGGAGTGAAGTATTCTTTGCATCCCTTAAGGAACCCCAAACATTTGGCCGCACTTTTCGCAGCTTCAAAAATGTGGTCGCTCCAATTATGAGTCGAATTAATTCGAGTGCCGAGGATTGATAGTTCCTTGGCTTCATCGATGCAAGTGCCGTTTATCGACAGTGTATTTACTTTGGGGTTCGCCTTTGACGACAGGAGACAGCACCAAGTTTTTAAGACATTGAACTCTATTCGGTTAGATAATCTCCATTGATATATCTTGGTCGGAATTCAGTGTATTAAGCATAACCTGCTGATTGGTATTGACGTTCGAAGAGTTTGCTCGGGAATGTTCGTATGAGTATTAGAAACTCAATGTACTATCATCAGCAAGCGAGTGGATTGGATAGCGGGTAATTGACAAGAGGTCATTTATAAAGATGAGGAAGAGAGTGGGTGAGACTACAGAACCTTGGGGGACACCTGCATTAATTTGATGCGAAGCAGATTTGACACTGCGGCTGTTCCATCGAACGCCACTACTTGCCTTCCCACCAATTATACGAGGACTTCCACCATAGATCACCCAAAGGCCCTATAAACCAAGTATTGTGACAGTTACATTGGACGCCACTGCTCGCTTTCCAGCCTTTAATGAGGAAACAGTTTCCTAGTGCACTAAAACCCGGGAATAAAATCACGTACCTGTCCATTGTTTGCTCAAACCTTCGCCTAAAGTATCTAAACCTATAATTTTTGCTGATGTAAAATCCATCAGCATCAAACAGATATTTCCCTAAAGGCACGGTTTCATGAAACGCACCATTTCCTCAAAAGCAATTCAGTTGCACCACGAAGCAACTGACATAACTCGACCACCGCGGTGCACATATCCCTCATCGTATTTACAGCACACAAGCAGGAGATACTCTTGCTTTACTTCAATGCTGCAACCATATCGGCCGCTAAACCGACCGACACGAAATGGTTGACTCGCACCTGGCCGCAAAAAGGGATCGAGTTCTCGTTAGTGTAAATACACACACGACGGTTCGACCCTCTGATGACGCCAGCAACGTGCGCCCGATCAGCATGGATCTCTTACGCGGTACCAATCGGATAAACATTTCCTTTTATGGAAATGTAATATCCACGGTCCGCTTGCTCGTGCACAGCATAAGCGTGCGAGGTAACCGCATCTGTATGTGTGCACATCCTCTCGGTGATCAGCATCAAATATCATCCCTTATATGGTCACCGAAGCGATGGATGGAATTTTTGGTATTCTGTCGCTTCGGTTGATATAGTCAATCGTAAAACTGATTCCGTGGAGGAAGGTTGGGTCCTCCACGTTAAAACATAAAAAGAGTATTGAGGATTTGGCGAATTGTTGCTGATGGTCGAAGGTTGTCGAGGGGCGGTTACAGTTAACTAAATACAACTGAGTGTATCTAAATCTTTTGACTTCAATTCGAAATAGTTCACTTAATACGAACTAAGTTTAATTCTACAGTTAACTACATACAACTAAGTGTATCTAAATCTTTTGACTTTAATTCGAAATAGTTCACTTAATACGAACTAAGTTTAATTCTACATAATTAACTAAATACATCTAAGTTAATTCTACATAGTGTAACTAAATATATCAAAGTTTAATTCTACATACCTTAACTACATACAACTAAGGTTTAATTCTACATAATTCAACTCAAAACAACTAAGTGTATCTAGATGACGCATGGAAATAAGGATTTTAAGGACTGCGAATGAAGTACGGTGTTTCAATTAGACTAAGCACACTAACCCAAATGGAGTCAGATACTGCCGCCAAAACACCATCAAGAACCACTTGTATTGAACGGCCAGAAAGATAGTCTCTTATCCATTGGATCAGGGAATTGTCCACTCCATAGGAATATAATTTTGATGAAAGGGCTGGATGCCAAATTCTGTCGAAGGCTTTCGAGACGTCTAGTGCAACAACCTTGCTTCCTCGGAAATACTGGATGGAATTGCTACGGAAAAGTGGGTAGGGTACGCAATCAAATCTCCTGTGGACCTGTTGCTACGAAAGCCATATGGGCGGTCATTTAGGAGGTCACTTGATTCCAGATATTTCAAAAGTTGACGGTTAATCAGTGATTCAATTACCTTCGAGAGAATAGAAGTTAGTGCTATGGGTCGATAAGAAGAGAGGGTCGATTTGTCACCCTTTTTGAGAATTGGCTGTATGTTGGCTGACTTCCATCTATTTGGGAAACGACCAGTGGAATAAAACAAACGGATGAGTTTCCGAAGTGGTTTAGCGAGTGAAGAGAAACATTTATTCAAAAGAATTGGCGGACTTCCATCTAGATCATTGTATTTGTTTGGGCTTAGCTCCTTGAGCGCACGTGCAACAGTAAGCGTTCGGAAGTGAATCGGGCTCATGGTCTGCTGTTTATGCTTAAGTTGTGGCTGAACTGATGTGGTATCAGGAAGCGTTGAGTTTGCTGCAAAATGTGCAGCTAGTAGGCTCGTTTTCACTATTGTACTGGTGACTGGTCTGTCATAGACTAGTAGCGTGGGAATGGATGAGTCCAAGTTTTGAATGTTTTTCACGAATGTCCAGAAGTTTCTACTACCTGTGGGAGAGTGTAGTATTTTTGCCTCACTCTCTGGTCATGCAAGATCTTGGCGCGTTGTATATACGCATTGCAGTTATATCTAGCTCTTTTAAATCTTTTTCGGTTTTCCTCAGTATTGTTAGAGTTATACAATCGGAAGCTAAACTCTTTAGCCCTAATGGCTTCTCTGCACCCGAAATCGAACCACATATGCAAACTTAACTGACACGACACAGTAGTCTGAACTGCTCAAGGGCGAAGAACCTTCAATTGTGTATTTGCTCATGTGGGATGTGAGAAATATGACCATCTATGCCTGTGATTTTGCAATTGCCAAAAAGGCGTATGGGAGAAGTCTCGGATCGGAAAAATGCCAGAGCAAAGAACATCGGAGATATGTATGCCAGCATAAACTCAATTAGAAATGGCTACCGAGGGAGAGCCAATATAATTCGGTCACAGAAACAAACAAGATCGTGACAAAATGGAAGCACTACTTTGAAAACCCGCTCAATGTGCGCACCCATCAACCACAAATAAACGCACTAGACGTACATACGGCCGAGCCTCAGATCCCAGAGCTCTCTTTCAACGAAATTATAGATGTAATAAATCGATTGAAAAACAACAAAGCTCCCGGAGTCGATTGCATACCGGCAGAGCTTGTGGAGCATGGAGGAGAGACAACTGCTCGAAAGATCCGCCAGGTCATGAAAACAATATGGGATAAGGAAGTCACTCCAGGAGAATGGAAAACCTCAATAGTCGTCCCCATTTTCAATAAAGGCGACAGACCAGACTGCGAAAACTACAGAGGAATATCATTGCTCCCAACCACATACAAAATATTAACAAATGTCATCCTGGCGAGAATCACACCGTACGCAGAAGAAATACGGGGAAACTACCAATGCGGACTCCGTAGGAACCGATCAACAAGCGACCAAATGTTCACAGTAAGGCAAGTGCTGGAAAAGCAGTGGGAATACGGAGAGACTGTTCACCAATTGTTCGCTGACTTCAAAAAAGCCTACTATTCAGTCCGAAGGCAAAGACTCTACCATATTGTAGTTGAGCTGGGGATCCCGAAAAAATATGCCGCCCTCATTCAAATTTGCATCCGCGGAAACAAAGGGCGAGTTAGAATAGAAAACCGCCTCTCAGAGCCATTTGAAATCGGGGACGAACTAAAACAGAAAGATGGTCTATCACCGTGTCTTTTTAACCTTGTGCTCGAGTATGTCATCAGAAAGGTACAAGACGATAACATCGCCGGATCATCCGTGGACGGGGTCACACAAGTGCTCGATTATGTGGATGACTTCGCCGTTTTGGTCAATAATCTAGAAACGTATGTAAAAAGAGTGAAGTCATCATGCAAGCGACAGAAGAGGTGGGCCTAGAGGGAAATGATGACTCTGTTACGTAAGCATGGTTACAAGATGGCCCGACACCATTTAAGGCTAGTTACATCATCTTGTAGAACCCCCAAAACTTATTTGTACACCCAATCCGTCTACACACCAAATTAGTGTTTTTGATTCAATATGGTTTAGCTAGTCAAAAGGATAATACAAAAATATTTCTTCTCTATCAACACAAATTAGTGAGCTCACATTCACAACAAAGATCTTAAAGATCAACTCAAAAAAAAAAAAAAAAAAAAAATTGAATTTGTCTTCCAATAGGGACTTGACAACTTTTTTTCGGTAGTAATTTTTTATAATTTGCAGACGTTGTTTGTTCGTGTACTTAACCATGATGAAAATCTTAAGTTTACTGAATAAATTGACAGTCACAGTTCGATGATTGGTGAAAGGGTGCGTTCACAAATTAAATTCAAAGTTGCTGAGTCCCTATTGGAAAACCCGATATTAGTAGGTTAAATTTTAAGTAAGCGGGTTGGGCCCGGAAATAAATGAAGACAAAACAAGATATATGATTACGGGGAGAGCACGTGGACATCAGGGAACACATATAAACGTCAGAGGCAAGATATTCGAAAAAGTTAAAGAAATACTGACGGACAGTAACGAAATCTCGAAGGAAATTAACAAAAGACTGCATTCCGTTAAAACTAGTTGACACGGAGTCAGTAAACTGCCTTCGCGTATTTTTAAGCTTCATGTTTATAGAACCATAATCATACCGATTGTTCTATGCAGATGCGAAACATGGGTTGTCACGAAATGAGAAGAATCAAAGTATTTGAGAATAAGGTTTTAATGAGAATCTTTGGCGGTAAATATAATGAGGAGGCAGGACAATGGAGAAAACTCCATAACCACGAATTGGAAGACCTATACCGCAAACCTAGAATAGTGAGAGTAATCGGGGCGCGCAGATTAAGATTGGTCGGACATGTGGCGCGAATGGGCAATGATAGAACCGTTCGTAGAATTCTTCACGGAAGACCAATGGAAAAAAAACCGGTAGAAAGGCCACAACGGAGATGGGAGGACAGTTTAAGGTTTGACCTTGACAAGATCAGATCGTCAAGCGTGGAAGGAGAGTGCACAGGACAGGGAACGATGGCGCAGTCGAGTCAGTGAGGTCATGAAATTTCGGGTGCTTATAGGCCAATAAATAGATAATACTTTATTCAATATGGAATGCTTTGTCCGTTATTTCTTATAACAGTTAACAATCTTCTTGGTAGAATGGTAATAAGATTGTTTAAACTGTTGTCTGGTATATTATTACATGCTTCAACAATTCTTTCTTTGAGTTGTTCCAGGTTTTGAAATTCTTGCTTTACATGATCTTAAACCGCCCCCGCCATGATCCTCCAGAGGTTCTCAATGGGGCTTAAGTCTGGACTTAAAGCTGGCCACCGTAAAAGTTTAATGCCATGATCTTGAGATCCGCCGTTGTTGTTCGTGCTGCATGGATGGCAGCGTTGTTCTGTTGAAATAGGACATCTTCGTCCTCTGTTAGGGTTATTAAACGAAGAAGATGCTCTTCCAACACTTCGTGGTACTTTTTTGGCATCCATTCTTCCACGAATAAAAACAATGTCTGTTTTCAGATCTCCAATGAAAGCTGCCCCTGTAGTGCTCCAAAAAGCCTTACCACCTTTTCCCCCCATTCCTAATCCAAATCCCAGCAATAATACGCTAAAACGTATAATCCTATCAAAACCCACAATAACCCAAACATGATCCAAAATACAAACATTCGTTTATCGCCTAACATTTGCCCCCACGGCATAATTAAATCCAAAACCTAAATTAAAATTGAAATTCACAATAAGCGAATATTAGATTCTACATTCGCCCCACGGCATCAACGAAATTCAAAATTCAGAGATCATTATCTCTATCTGAAAATTTTCCATTCAGGAAAACAAACAAAAAACCAAAAGCAGATACATTCCCACATCTGCGCAATATTTTCGTAAGAATTCAAGAAATTGAATTCTTATCTAAAGTAAACACTGCGCATCTCGCTCAGGATAACAGAATCGCGATTTTTGTACGAAATTGTACACTTTTGAGATACAAATCTCAATCTTTTTTCCTTTATAAAGAAATAGTGGAGTGATCTCCGGGCCGCAGTTAAACCTTAATAATTGTCCCGGAAGGAGGTACACCAAAAGCAGTATCCTAATATTCATTGTACCAGACGGCAGTATCTGGATGTTCATCGTGCCGAGAAGAATCCGAAATAAATAAAAACTCGTAGTAAGTAAAACCGAGTTTTCATTTTGACTAACCCCCATTCCAAGCAACCCCAGCGGAGGCGAGGACTATGAAAGCCGAAAAAACGGCAGGACCAAACTAAGGACGTTGCTCTTCCATCAGGTATATGAGGAAGCACGGCAACTGCCCCTTTGTAGGACGGTTTTCTCAGGAGCAGGTATAATAAAGAGATCATACGTCCTTTTAAGGACTAGGAGACGCTCCCTAAAAATAAAAACCCCTACAAGAACACAACACCCCCACCACAACTCCTCCTCCCCCTAAAAGCATGCCTGACATGAATTTCCTTTCTTTCCTGAGATCATGCCAATAGTACTTGAAGCCGTTGTGGCCGTCCAGATTTTTCTCATCCCTGAAAATCACATGAGACCACATTTAACTGTGTTGGATGTGTATTTCAGCGACTCCTGAGTTGGTGTTGGTTGACAATGCTTTGTCACAAAACTAGTCAAAAAAGTTTATTACTCATTTCAAGAAAACTGAAAATGTACGTTTGGGTCCATAATTTGTCCGAGCACTGTAATTACCAGAAAATATTTTTTTTCCATCATTAGATCTTTTTCGAGTCGAGGTAAAATGAATCTATGTAATTTTTAAAAATGTAAAATGCGAACTCGAAACAAAATCATCAAATCAGGATGTACATTCTTTAAACATTTATTAAATCTTACCGAATTGAATAATAAATACAAATGATTTTGAGACGTTACGTCCCAAAAACTTTCCTTATTTATTGGAAACAAGTTTTGTTGCATCACTATTCAGTTTTAATAAATTATTATTTTAATAGAAAGTATAATTTGGTGAAACTGAAAACAATATGTGTGCAAAATGCCCAAAAAAATCTCCAATTTATCGACGTAATTCTACAAATAAACTACTTACTTTTTTCTACAACTTGTTTTCTAATGCCATAGACGTTGATTAAATCGCTTGAAGTGGCATTTCATGTGTGACTTTATTGTTCGAAATCAACCAGAGTTCTTACCTGAAAGGAAAAGAAAAACACATTAAAATTATTCAGTAAAGGTTTTCAGTTGATTACATTCTATCCCCGCACACATCAAAGTATGAACAGCTTTTCCTTATTGTATTATAATATAGGCACTTAGTGGATTCTACAGATTCAATAAAATCCATAGTTCCCAGCAGGGATTCCTCTAATTAAGCCTAACCTAACAAGTTTCTCACATCCGCTTGAAATGTGAAGCCAAAACGGGTACTATATGTCGAAAGTCTTACTGCACGTCAATCCACTTGTCCTGACATTCAAAACAGTTTCCAGTTCGGCTGGGAACATTTAGGTCAATGACAATTTTCTTGGAGCAATTCATGTCTGGGATGAGACTGCTCAGTATTATACACCCACGGTAAATAGAGAGCTGAAGAAGGAGTAAAATTCCAAGTCCACTCTCTGCCAGGTGAGCTTGTGATGGTACTTGCCACAGGTTTCTTTACGAACTGTATTCGGCATCATGCTAACTGGTTTCGATCCACAAATGGAGATGCTTTCTTCTGCTTTAATTTAACTGAACGTGGACTAATGGATCAGCTATAGTGAGCTGGAGCTTGGACGGAGAAGGCACGATGAAAAGTGAAATTGAGGACTGCTTGCCATTGAACTTAGTGACGATTAAAGAAAATGAGGACAGTCTTATGTAAAGGTAATAAATGAAAGTATACGCAACAAGGTATGAAAAATTGTATTCCGTGCCCTGGAAACTGGCATTAATGTCCGAGGTCGGTCTGGTCAAGTTCCACAACCATACGTGGGAATCTAGGACAAATTTAACTACCTGGTGATCAAATAAGAGGTGGAGTTATATTCGGTATTGAATAAAATGACGAGAATATCGCCAATGTATTAATTTTATATGTTATGTTGTTAATGACAAATTGAATCGCACAATTACGAATAAAATTTAGCAGACATAAATAATTTTTAAGTACAACTCATCAATCAAATGCATGAAATTGTATGTTTTACAGCATCATAATCAAAACTGAGACGGCACAGCCTACATATGACGTGCCAACGGCTTCAAAAATTGATGTGGGGTTCCGCAACTCGTCTCGTAAGTAAATTGTTTGCGCAACCACCCAAGTAGCGCCAAGCGGTCAATTGAACTTTTATGTACTGTACACACCATTGTCTCGAAATACGAAACCAATAATGTTTTTTTGTTTTTATCTCCACATTTATTTAACAAAGATACAGATTTTACTTAAGACTAAATGTTAACCTCTATTTTACAAATAATTAATTAAATTAAATTATACATTATCATTTTTCTTATGCTTTTCGGCGTACAGTAACTAGTGTTTTTAAAACATGTCACAATAATTGACTTTTATTTCTTTAATGTATTCTATTCTTTTTATATCATGTATCATTTATAATTAATTTTAAATACAAATAGAAATACAAATAAAAGTAAAAATATAGAAAATTAAAATAAAATTAAAAATAAAATTATTATTTTATTATTTATTGGCCTGTAGGAACCCGGAAGTTCATGACCTCACCGACTCGACTCCGCCATCGTTCCCTGTCCTGTGTGCTCTCCTTCCACGCTTGACCATTAGATCCGACCTCCTCTAGGTCAAACCTAACATTGTCCTCCCATCTCCGTCGCGGGCGTCCGGCCGGTCTCTTTCCCGTTGGTGTACCGTCAAGAATTCTATGCACGGTCCTATCGTTGCCCATTCGCGCCACCGTCCGTCTTAATCTTCGCGACTTGATTACTCTCAGTGTTGTGGGTTTGCGATATAGCTCTTCCAATTCGTGATTATGGAGTTTCCTCGATTGTCCTGCCTCCTCTTCATATTTACCTCCAAAGATACCCCTTAGTACTTTATTCTCGAATACGCGGAATTTGTTTTCTTCCCGTCTTGTGAGAGCCCATGTTTCGCATCCATATAGAACAATCGGCATGATTATGGTTCTATAGCACGGAGTCTTATGTTACGTGATAGAAGTCTAGATTTCAACAGTTTACTGACTGCGTGCCAACTAGCGTTGTCGGAATGCAGTCTTTTGTTAATTTCCTTCGACATTTCGTTACTGGGCGTCAGTGTCGTTCCCAGATATTTAAATTCCTTAACTTTTTCAAATATCTTGCCTCTGACGTTTATATGTGTTCCCTGAGCGCCCCCCCCCCCCCCCCCCCCCCCGCAATCATCTATTTTGTTTTGACTTCATTTATTTCTAGGCCCACCTCTCCTGCCGCTTGCATGATGATTTCACAGTTTTTACTAACAGTTTCTAGATTATCGCCCAGAACGGCGATGTCATCCGCATATGCGAGCACTTGTGTGACCCCGTCCACGGATGATCCGGTCTTGTACGTTCCTGATGACATACTCGAGTACAAGATTAAAAAGACACGGCGATAGACCATCTCCCTGCTTTAGTCCGTGCCGGATTGCAAATGGTTCTGAGAGCTGGTCTTCCATTCTAACTCGCCCTTTGTTCCCGTTCATGCAAATTTGAATGAGGGCGGCATATTTTTTCGGGATTCCCAGCTCAACTACAATATGGTAGAGTCTTTGCCTTGCGACTGAGTCGTAGGCTTTTTTGAAGTCAACGAACAGTTGGTGAACCGTCTCTCCGTATTCCCACTTCATTTCGGAATCCATATTGGTAGTCTCCCAGTATCTCTTCTGCGTACGGTGTGATTCTCGCTAGAATGACATTTGTTAATATTTTGTATGTGGTTGGGAGCAATGATATTCCTCTGTAGTTTTCGCAGTCAGATCTGTCGCCTTTTTTGAAAATGGGAACGACTATTGATGTTTTCCATTCTTCCGGAGTGACTTCCTTATCCCATATTGTTTAAATGAGCTGGTGGATCTTCCGAGCGGTTGCCTCTCCTCCATGTTTCACAAGCTCTGCCGGTATGCAATCTACTCCGGGAGCTTTGTTGTTTTTCAATCGATTTATTGCGTCTACAACTTCGTTGAGAGAGGGCTCTGGGATATGAGGCTCGGCTGTATGTACGCTTGGTGCGTTTATTTGTGTTTGATGGGTGCGTACATTGAGCAGGTGTTCAAAGTACTGCTTCCATTTTGTCACGATATTGTTTGTTTCTGTGACCAGACCGCCGTTTCCGTCTCGAATTATTTTGACTCTCCCTCGGTAGCCATTTCTAATTGAATTTATGCCGGCATACATACCTCTGTTCTTTGCTCTAGAATTTTCTAAGATTTTTTCGATCCGAGTCTTCTCCCATTCCCGTTTTTTGCGTTTGAAGAGTCTCATCGTCTCACTCCGAATAGTAACGTATCTTTCTGCGTTGACTTCATCATATCTTTCTAAATGGATCACTCCGAGGCGTTTACGTTCTTCGATCTTCGCCCTGCACTCATCGTCAAATCAAGGTTTGGACTTAATTGTTTTCTTAAATCCTAATACCTTTCGAGCTGTTAGTTTGATTGTGTCTCTGATCGATGTCCATTTAGTGTCCACGCTATTGGCTTCCTCTTCCTCACTGCTCACATTCTCTAGAATGCTAAATCTATTCGTTAGTTCGTCTTGATATTCAGTCCTTTTGCCCAGATCTTTCAGTTTAACAGTTTCGAACTTTTTGCTCGTCTCCCGTGACTGCCCATGTGGGATTGCTGCGAGGCGACTCCTGATTTTGCCCATCACCAGAAGATGATCGGAGTCGCAATCTACTCCTCTATATGATCTTACGTCAAGGATACTCGAGTGGTGTCTTTTGTCTATGAGGAAGTGGTCTATTTGATTACGCGTTACGCCGTCGGGTGATATCCATGTGGCTTTATGAATTTGCCTGTGCTTGAACATCGTGCTTTTCACTACCAGCTCTTTTGACGCTGCGAACGTAATAATTCGAATTCCATTATCATTTGGAACGTCGTGTAGACTTTCTTTACCTTTAGTTGGTTGGAAGATATCTTCCCTTCCAATTTTGGCATTGAGGTCGCCGACGAGAATTTTGACATCGAATGATGAGATCCCATCGAATACTTCTTCTAGGGTCTCGTAGAACGCGTCCTTCGTTTCTTCGTCCGTAGATTCTGTTGGGACGTGTACGTTTATAAATATATAATTGTACCATGGTCCCTGTATTTTTAGCACAGACATTCGGTCATTAATAAATTGCACATCTTTTACATGGATGGTAATCTTCTTGCTTATGATGAAGCCGGTTCCGAGGTTATGTGTATCGGTACCTCCACACGCCAGTGTAAACCCGTTGGTTTCGATTAGTTGATGTGGGAGTCGGACTTCCTGAAGCGCGACTGTGTCCATTTTATATTGTTTCGCGTTTTCTACGACCGTCTGTATCGCGCCTGGTTTATATAACGTTCGAACATTCCACGTGCCGACGCGTATATCCCACTTTTTCCGTTTTTCCCTACGTCTTCTTTTTGCCGAGTCGGTGTTTTCTTGAGGATTTGTTCCCTTATGGTAGTGTCGGCTCATCACACCTACGCCTACCGGGTTTTTTGTGAGATTGTTTTTTGTGTATTGATCATTCATTTCATTGGATCACTCTGATTAAAAATAAAAACAAAAAAAAATTGGGAATTGGGGATGGGGGGAAGGAAAGCGGGGCGTCTGCGAGGCATACTATGTTTGGGTACGTATATCCCTTTCCTCATCACTACTCCACCACCAGTTGGGATGAGATCGAGCTTTTATTGACTTATCTTTTTCACCGACCACCCTACTAAAACGCAGGCGATCTGGAATATTACAGATATCGTTATCATGGAGAATTCGTTTATCCCTGGCACTGTGGCGGTTCTTTAAAGTTTACCTATAGAACCATCCATTTCTTTATATCAACGTGCTTTTCCCTCACCCCATAAACCACTATACTTACCTGCGTTCGAGCAGCTTAAGCTGTCTTTCAAATAACCTTCACCTGAAAGTTAAACCTAATCAAGGCATGCATCACATTGAATTTTTCCGTTTCATATTATATGAACAATACCATATCTCCATCGGCTCGGCTCGTCAGCAATTATAATAGATAAACACTCGCTGGCCAGCGTAATTGTTGACGCAGCTGTAGCCGATGCTTTTGCTACGGTTCATAACCATTTATTGCCCCAATCCCGAGGTTCACAACACTTGCGACCAATTTCCTTTATCGGTTATCTACCGATCACGGGATTTGGGCACGAATATGATTGACGTTAGACAATCATACCCTAGATCATGCCTAACGAAGCTCCGACCTGTAAAAGAAAGAAACAAACAGAGTAGCATCACTGTCTTTGTGCTAGTAACCAACCGCTGCTCCATGGCCACCCTGGGCAAAACGTGCGCTTGCACATCTGCAAGCCTAATTCCTCGCTATTGTACTCATGTAAACGGGACCCAAATTTTCGGCTGACCTATCGTCACCTAAGAATGTATAGCCTACAAGGGCATTATCATGAACGCCTGAGTAAACACGATCGTGACCCTTGAAATAGCGTTTTTGTTTACCTTAAAGCAAAAACCTATTTCGCTCTCAGGCGCAGGTCATCAAGGATTTATAACCGCATTACCTGCAGTTCCTTATGTTCGTTCCTTTGTTGATTCAGGTGCATTTTCGTCGTTGCCGACATGCAGGCTGAACGGCATCGTACTTGTCCTATACGGACACATATAGAATCCTCCCACACCGATGTAATCCACCACCGTTGAATCTGACGGATCCAGATATTTACATCGTGGAAGCGACTGCGTCATTGAAAAACTCAGATCACTACTTGATATCGGTTGCGTAACCACCTACATTTCAAACGATTAATTAACCTAAGCAGTTTCGCCAAGTATGGAGATACGGCGCTGTTCACTGGTGCGATTTGTGGGATTTCTTCGCATCGCTTCCGTGGTCAGATGCGTTTTTTGGAAACTCCGATGTTAACGCCATTGTGAACCTTTTTAACGTTAACAGCAGGATTTTCTTTTTCTACAAATGTGGCCGATTTTTCCGCAATTTCTGCCTTAAGTTGGTCAAGTAATGATGCGTAGTATGCTTCTGTAATGGTTTTTCCTTTTCGAGGATAATCGATTAAGATAACGCCATGACTATCCCCAAAAATAGTCGCCAACACTTTCCCAGCCGAACAAACAGTTTTTGCTTTTTTGGAGCCAATTCCCCCTTTGCAGTCCACTGTTTTGACTGTTTTTTTGTTTCGGGTGTATAATGGTGTATCCAAGTTTCATCGACAGAAATTAATCGGCGCCAAAACTCCGATTTATTGCGCCTAAACTGCGCCAACAGAATGTTGGAAAAGTTCATTCCAACATGTTTTCGGTCTAACGTGAGCAAACGCGGCTCTCTTAACACGATTTTCAATTGATATATAGGTTTTGACGATTCTTCCATTTGACAAGCCAAATCAGACTGAATGAATGCAAATCGAGTCTTAGGCAACGAAGACATGTCGAATCGGTTGACGAGCCAATTTCAGTCCCGGTTGTAACTACAGTATCAGACTTGGGTATTTGTAAATATTGGTGAACCACATTTGCGTCGATATTACCGAAATCGAGTCCTCCGATGTTAGAAAATACGTGGCCGTCATTTACGTGGGCGATACTTCGCGTTCAGACCTAATTGGAGATGGATTGTTTATTATTTGGTTTCTATTTAAATTTCTTGCATACAAATGATGTTCCGTTTTATATACTTCAATTCGTTCCTTAAAGCTCATAATTGCGATATAAGAAAGCGTCACTACAGTATGAGTGGCACAACAAAGGCTGGGGGATCGATTCGCAGAATTATAAAAGCATGCTTTGTTACCGTGCATATCAAAACATTATCTCGCCAGAAATGTGTTTTAAACATACGAAATTGATATCGTACAATTAGTATATTTTCAATTAGTCTCGATCTGTCAGAAGTCAGGAAACTTGTGAAACTATCTGCATACATAAATATTGAAAAGATAAAGAACCACGCATTCATATCCAGTTTTGTTCCATTAACTGACACTAGAACATCTTTTTATCTAGTTTCCCCGTTCGATGGAATATCAACCGGTATGTACATCGATTCGTAAATGATTGCATCGCAAGAGATCCGTTAAATACTCCCGGATTCAATTCGGCGCAAGTGAGATCATAAGTCCTATATATCCGGTTTTCTAAACACATCGTCTTCAAATTTACATAAGCAAGTTGATCATATAAGAGTTCGTTCACCTGGGGTAAATCTCTTCAATTAATCTGCATTATTTTAACGATCCAATTAATTGAACCGCTTGACAATTTGCCGAGATCGAAAAGACGACAATATGGGCTTTGAATAATTTAAACAAGTTTTCCGGTCAATTTGTTGACACGGTTTTAGTTATTTTAGTTGAAGAGAGATCATTAATTCAAAAAGCAGAAAAATTAATCCACGAGTTTACTATAATTTCATTAATTATAATCTCCTTCGTGGTTGTCTGTTGGTTTGATTTTGTTTCCTTCTATTTTTGAATGTCTTTTTGTTAAGGTTAAAGTGATTATTGAAAGTGAAAACGCCAAATTTTGTTACCACAAAATGCTAGGAAAAAAAAAACACTTAGATTTTGTAACAAAAAACGCTGCACGTGTATTAAAAAAATGCTATGACAACGTGTAAGTGCCATAAGTTAATGCTAAGTAGCCCAATATTCAGGTTGCTCGACAATTCCGTGAGCTTCAAAACCGCTTCCTTTTGAAATTAGTTTGAAACAGATCTTGTAAGGCAGCTGCATTAGGAGCAATGTTACAGATTTTTTCACTAGGAAAAAATGTGTTCCGTCTATCATCCGCGTGCAAGTGCATCCGATAACGAGTATGTATGCAAATTCGGGTGGATTATGGTTATGTATAGGCGAAAAAAAAGCAGTTTGCTCACTTGTACAAATTATTGTGCCGCTTATATGCTATCGATTTCCAATTATTATATGGATAATAAGCTCACTTTCTATGGTTTAAACTCAGCTGTTGTCGGCCTATTGTTGTTAACATACTCAGTTCTGTTTACCTATTGGTTATCTTTCAGAATTCGCTTTCACGTCGGGTGTTGGTAATTCAACCAAACTAAACAAAATAGTATAAACATTTACTATTGATTAATATGATAAATAATATGGAATCACAAGCAAAAGATTTCTAATGCATGTGTAGTGCTCTACGAGGCCTACCTTTTCGATCCCACATATATATTATCCCTTATCAAATTCCCATACAACATCATCCATCCATATCCCCAAATCAAACAAACAACTTGAACCAAACGTTCATTTGTCCCACATTGAATTCAGTTCTTAAAATTAAAAAAATAAAAACAAATTCGTGATCAATGAACCAAATGTTCATTTGGTTCGAATACATATAAAATTCCCAACATCCCTAACCCAAGCTAAATGTGTAGACCAGATGTTCCATCTTTGAACAGATATTGTTGAAAATCATAAAACGCTCGTCTGCCATTTTATGGTCTTCTAAAAATTTGTTTGCACAAATTCTGTCCCACAAACGCAACATCCATTTACACCCTTTTCAACAAACCAAACTGAAATACTAACAAATTGCGCCATAAAACGAACCACATGTTCATTTTATCGCACATCAACATCTAGGATCATAAATGCACATCCGCAAGATCCTTTATCTATAGTTTCCCTCCGAAGTGCATGCATGTCTTTTTCAATTCAATTCAATTTTTATTTAGTAGATAATTACATTTATGGTATATTTTACAACTAGTACTTAAGAGATTTAGGATAGCAATTCCTTTACAACTATAATCTTAAATCTATATAACGACAATAGCACAATTTTAATGAATAACAAATAATAAATTAAGGGAAAACTACAATAAAAAACCCTTATTTGAATCTTAAGACTAATATTGCACGAGCTTCCGGTTATTTTATGTAGTAATGACCTCGATATAATTTTCATAGACAGAGTACATATGTAGTGACTTAGGATAACGCAAGACGGGAAACGAGAACATTGTCAGAAAAAGAACATTTGACGAAGAAGTTTCGATTGATTTTGTCAATAAGGAACTCTACCGGTTTAACGTTGGCGTTTTCATGTAGTTCATGTGTCGAATAATGCCATGGCAAATTCAGCAACATTTTCAATATTTTATTTTGACACGTTTGCAATTTTATTTTGTGTGTGCGAGCACAGTTACACCATACAGGGGCCCCGTACAGGAGTATCGCTTGAAAAATGGTTTTAAATATTATAATTTTATTTTCGATGCTAAGCTTTGATTTTCTACACACTAATGGATACATAACTCTTACGACTTTGTTTATTTTGTCAATTGTGGTAGTGATGTGTTTTTGAGAGATGAGTTTTTTATCTAGAATAATACCTAGATATCTACACTCTTCGGACCAATCAATATCAACTGCACACATACTGAGTTTAGTGCCATTTGGTAGGTAACAGTGTTTCCTACATCTCGAAAACCAGACAGCTTGTGTTTTATTACCATTTATTTTTATTTTCCATTTCCTGTAATATACTGCTAGCTTGTCAAGAGCTGCTTGCAAAGAGTTGTCGACATTAGTGAATAAGGCACCCGAAGAGAAAATGGCCGTATCATCGGCAAACATAGCTACCTGAATGTTTTCACCTAGACATGGTAAATCTGCGACAAACAATGTAAATAATATGGGACCAAGGACCTAGCCCTGGGGTACACCATGGTGGATTTGGTGAGTAGAGGATATGACGGTTCCTAAACTCACAACATATTTTCTCGAACGAAGAAAGCTCTGGATAATTTTGATAAGCGGTATTGGCAGCTTAAGTTTTAGTAGCTTATAAATCAAGGCATCGTGCCATACCGTATCAAAAGCTTTTTCGATGTCTAGAAGAACTAGTCCCGTTGACTCCTTGTCGATGAATTTACCAGCTATGTGGTTTTTAATGCG
Organism: Microdon myrmicae; assembly: GCA_963931805.1. NCBI lineage: Eukaryota > Metazoa > Arthropoda > Insecta > Diptera > Syrphidae > Microdon > Microdon myrmicae. Next base: position 145,249,988 of record OZ007497.1, read on the forward strand.
CAAGACTTGGTGGATTGTGCTGTGACCACTACGGAAACCGAACTGAAAGTTTGGTAAGATGTTATTGTCTTCCACAAAACGATCAATCCTTTCCTTAATGATTTTTTCTAAGAGCTTACTTAGACAGCTAAGTAGACTAATAGGTCTGTAGCTTTCGGGGCTGTTCTTCGGTTTGCCGGGTTTCGGGATAGGTATTACTTTTGCTGTTTTCCAACAGTCCGGAAAATAACAATTCTTAAGACAAGCGTTGAAAATGAATGTTAAATAGTTACTTGCAGCAGGTGGAAGTGCTCATGCATGTCTTTTGTTTCTTTCTTTTCCTTTTCGAGTATCCCAATTCAAGAGATAAAGAAAAACAAATGAATGGCGGGTGATCAAGAAATGGCAAGTGAGTCGATTTAGATTTGGGGTTGGACGACTCTATAATCAGACGAGTCGTGATTGGGGGTGCCGTGCGAGGCAAGATGTGTCGCGATTTCGAAAATGTTAAAAGTTTTAACGTGAAAGAAAGGATTAAAAAGAAAGACTCGTTACTTCAAACTAAAAGTGTTTTGTAATTCAAAAAATTTAAGTACTCGTTACTTCAAACTAAAAGTGTTTTGTAATTCAAAAAGTTTAAGTTCCACATTATCTAAAGTTAAAATAATAAAAACACAAAAACCTGAGAAAATCAGAGGACGTTTTTAATATTGACACGACAATGGTAGCCCATTCTTCCCGGAAGCACGTTGGTGCATCAGGACTATATATTACACCTGTATACAAGTGATAACGAGTGTTTTTCCAGAATCACCTGTGAATTGTGCAATCAACGGGCCCTTAAAATATACATACAGCTCATCGTAATATGCATGGTAAGTCAGGTTAAAATACCAACCCGCCCAATTAAATACCGTCCGCTTCTTTGATTTGGACATGTGAAATCGCTACCCATAGACCCTGTCTGATACACCGATCGAAAAAAGGCGGAACAGGTGGTGCATCGGTTCCAACTTTGGTCCCTCGATAAAATATGCTATCACACTATAGGTTCCGCGATATGGTCGAGAGAGTTTCAGACCTTTGTGGATGATCCGGACTAAAATTGGAAGAACCCCATAATGTTGTCCCCTTTAATAAAGAATCCCAGAGACCATAAAAGTAATTTAATAAGAAATCAAATGACAAACAATTTGTCTCCGTGGCATAGAGTCGCTCGCGAAACACTATAAATGCTCAACTGGTAACTGCGGTTTGAATTATCAGAGGTCTTTGTTTCAGAAATACGAATGGTAACGCCGTTCTCCAATATTTAGAAACAGTCACGTCTGATATTCTAGCCCTAATCAAGATTTATGTTGACGTCAACCGACTCGATATCTTCATGGGCCTGTAGCGTCTCTAACAGATACACACACATTACACAAGCAAATAGTGAAGAACACCGAACGAAAACCGAATAAGAAAATACATCAGAGCCGTATACCATAGCGATAACAAAACAATTCACATCAGTGGAATATACTTGAGTTTAAAAAAAAAAAAAAAACATCAAATTCTAAACACGGCCAGTAGCCTAATGTGTTACGCTTAGGTTCAATTTTTGGTGATTCTAACTGTCATAGCGTCAGTTCGAATCACACGTCCTTCACTATCATTTCAAACGCTAAAGGCCTGATATGAGATATCACTTTAGAGGTTATGTCCGCGTCTTCATCCAGTTTTAATTGTCTTTCCAAAGGGAAGAGGAATTTCAACCCAACAATTTCGATTTAATTTGGCCTGTAGATCGTGTAGAGGCGCTCCGTCGAATTTCTTTTATTGCCTCTACCGCTAACCCGAATGATTATCGACTAGCGAAACTCATCCCACATATTTCACACTGGATACATATCAGGCAGTTGTCACCGACACCAGAGATTTTGAAACTGGAAGGACAATATTCTTCACACTGTACCGGATACACCGCCCAATTTTTGTTCTGACGTGCCTTATCTTCTTAGACAACGTCTACTAAGACGTGTTTTTTTCCACAGTAGAAGTATGTTGGGGTACTTTCTGGGCTCCCAAATTCTTTGGGTAGGGCGAAGTGTTCATACATAACTACTTCCATCTCAATGAAGTGGCCGAAAATTGTAAATTCTGGTTGATCTCGACACTTCCACTCGACGACCTGGCATAAACCATCTTTACCTCTGGGTTAAAGGCATATTATTCGTAATTTCTGTCATTGCTTCTGTTGAGTTCAAGTAGTGCGCCTTCCCTAGTGCTCAGACGGTGGCAATTGCGGTCCTCGCATGACTAGTGAATACATATGGTATATTATAATTGGTTCTTCCGTTAACCCTGCAGATTCTTGATACTTACCAGTCAATACCAAAGTTCCAGGTCTCCCGAGAGAGTCTTCAGTCATCAACTCAACTGCATCCTCAGTTATAAATATGCGACTTCTTCCGACCTCTGTTTCTTTCCCCAGGAGCGCTTTTTCTAAATACACCAAATTTTTGGGAATGCGAGGGGAGACGCGATAATTTCAAATGTCAACCATTCTTCATGGGCACTGTTGAAATATTGAAGGTCCCCCAAATATATTGACGCAGATCGCTCTGACCTTTTAGATCCCCTTCCCATCGGTTGGGATAATTCCTGATATTACATTTTATTTTGTTTATGTGATAAGGCATCCATTCCTCTTTCTTAACGATGCTCAACTGCTTGAACTCATTCGGATCACAATGGCATTCTTCGTCGCCGGCCTCGTCATTCGTTTTTGAACTCGTGTCCAAGAAATCTTCCGCCTGGTGATTTTCCCTCTCCAAGAACAACTATCAATTTTGCCACGGGCTCAAACCTTCTTGATGATCGAAGTTACCACGCATCGAATTCGCGCAATGCTTCCCTTAACTGAAAAGTCAGAGCTATGGATCGCGCATCGATCTGTGGGGTTTCTCTGTATCACGCTGAGCATCACCATGTGGCATCATCCAAATTCCCCGAAAACGAAATATCGTTCGCTCATATATTGCATCAACATAATTCCCTGAAAAGAATTACCAACATGCAACATACATCGGGAAACCAATCGGCGCCCCTTGTTAGCTGGCTTACCCTGCCACACACGTGCGCAGCACATTTCCCTGACTTATTTACAGTCACTCCCAGCTTTTGTCCAACCGACAAAACCAGTTCACGCAGCGCGCGTCTAACAGCCGAGAAACAAATTCTTCAGCATGTAGACATGCACACAAGAGTTCGACATAGGCCACCGGCATCGATACCATGCACAATCATTGTTGTGCAAGTATCTTATTTGCTGGTGGCACAAGTTGCTCTAATGGCTTGCCGCCTATTTGCGCAGCTGCAAGCACCACAACTAGGATGCTCCTAGTATCAAGTCCCCTTTTCTCGTTTTTCGTTTTTGTTTGTCTGGCAGCACGAGCAATCACGCATCCTCGCCGTGATCAATTCAGGGAGATCCTCTGATTTGTCACGGCAATAGAAACTTCATGTTTCTCGCAAAAAAACGAAAACCCAGCCTTAGCGGATGACCGACTCTCCACGAGTCATTTAAAATGAGCGTTAAGTCAACCACCGTGAAAGTCGGAAATCAACCGCCCTAGTCGAGCGCGATCGTGAGTGCCAGTTTTACATCCGCGTGTTGATATATAGAGAAAGTGACATTCTTCGATAGCTCGTTTTGCGAAGTGTCGCCATTATAACCGTTCGTTTTGTGAAGTGTCTCTACAATAACCATTCGTTTGTGAAAAATAGCCACTATAACAAGAATATTCCCACTAATTAAGCACCTACCCTTGGGCCAATATTCTCGGTGTACGATATGATAGATCTCGTGTGACGGAAATCCAAAAGCAAACCAACACAAAAAATTAAACAATTTTCAACAAAACAATATTCAGGAATTTAATATCGGAACCTTTCACCCGGCTGTATTAACTGTATCTATCCTTAAACGTTATTACAAAAATTAAAAAGACAATGCTTAGTGTTATAGAATCAATTGAGCAAAATAAAAGCTTATTTCAATCCTATCAGTGTGTTTATTTTTGGTGTTGTATCCGCTCCGTTCCTGGGATCAACCGCCACACCATCAGTGAATCGTTGGTGGGGTAGTGGTGAACCAGTGCCCGTGCCGGCACACTACCACCACGTAAGTACATCACGTACCCATACCTTAGCCCCCCACGGATCCGCCCACGGAAGGGTCATGAGGACAGAGATCAGCGAGTAAGTCGCAAGGCAAATGTATAAAAAATCGTCGGAATCATTGATTCCAAAGGAATTATTCTGAAATAGTTTGAATCAGACTGTCATACGGTTAATTTTGAGTATTGGAGTTATGATAACAAACCACCTCACTGCAATATAAATACAATTGAATGTAAAATATCATGTTATTTCTTCTAATTTACATTTCAATCCACATTCCTTTGTTCCTCAGTTTAACATATTTTTCGTACCCCACTGTGGCACATGCGACGATGCTGAAGGTGCAAGATCGGCATTTTTCCGATAATTCAACGCGTCTCCAAGGACTCGTGTGTTCGTTAGTATCATATGTTCGAGTCATTCCCCTTGTGTTATTCCTCTTTTCCCTTTGATCTGTTAATTCTGTATTTTAGCAAGGTAAGTTATTGGAGGTTATGGCGCAAGGCTAATAGCCTTGCCCGTAAAAATAAATTATTGTGGAAAATGTAATAAGCCCCGAGATTTGCTAAATAGGCCAAGACCGGATCCTGGTTGTGGTGCCGATGATGATGATGATATGTTAAATGTATTTCAATCTTAAAATGGGCACCGAGGAGGAAAGAAGCCCTCGTTAAATAAAAATGTTAATTGACAGTTTTAGGCAAGATTCCGCGAGGACAAGGTGCCTTACGTAAGTTGTCTAAATAATAATTAAGTCTTAAGTAAGATTCCGTGAAATAAGTTTCTCTACCTAAAGATTTCAGCGTTTAATAAAAGACAATTAAAAAGAAAAACCAAATTCCATTTTATTGAAACAGAACTACCTTCAAATAAATTCTATATAAATAAAACTATTTGATTGAGTTCTTTTTCTCACGAAAGATCGCGCGTTTTAACGCTCTCACGAAAGATCACGAGACGTTAAAACCGAAAACCTATTGGGTTGACGTTCACAAGTGTTTATGGGTAAGAAGACATAACATGCAAACACAGATTCTCGATCGCTCCTTCACGATGACCCTACAGCTCAGATAACGAAGATCGTATTTTAGGCAGAAAATAGTCTTGGTTCACCTACCGCATGTGCTAGCTTCAGAGTCAGTAGACTTATAGTTGTGTTTTAAATTGAGATTGGGAATGAAAGGACGCTGTTGCGATACTTAATAGCACTGCAAAACATTGTACCGTAGTACTAAATACAATTCTAAAAAAGAACAAATATGACAATTTCAAAACATGTTTTAATCGAGATTGTATTGATTCAGATGGAGACTATACAGTGATTTCTTGAACACAATCCGTCCCCTTTATTATTGAAAGCTACAGACTTGATGGATCTGGGAAACTCTGTTCGGTTGTGAATCAGTTCAACTGACACAGATGGTAAAGGGAGGGTTAGTGTAAAGGTACTGAGGCGTAAGGAATTGTCCGACGAAAGGGCGAGTAACGAAAAAACTGTTTTTGCAAACTTTGAACTTGTTGCACTCTATACGTCTTATTAAATTTTTTTTTAATAGGTACGTGACGTTTTGTGTATACGACTCTCGCCAATTTTATCTTTTTCCAATTGTTAGTAGAATTAAATTGTTGCACGTCAGTTGATTCATACATCAACTCAGTATTATCGTGAATCAATCGAATAACGGCAATAATTCTTAAAAACCCGTCCGCTTGTGACCACGGTTCAGATGAACAGCATTTTCATGGATGCCATCTCATTTCACACTCGTTTAATATATCAAAAGGAGACGACATTTGCAGATTAAATTTCATTAAGTCTCAGATTTGATTAGCATTTGCATAATTCGGTCGTAGCAGCCGTTTCATCTGTTCCGGTCTCAGGTTTTCAAATTCGTAGTCTTTTTTTTCATAGTCACCATTGAATACTTATCGCATACAATTTGTTTGCCTGTTTCGCTTCTCTTTTTTTTTTTTTTTTTTTGAATTGCAAATTTGACTTTGAACTTCGATAATCAATACGAAGCTGTATTGGAATTGATGACTAATATGTTTTCCTTCACGCATAAAACTATACTTGTTTAATTTAGAAATAGTGGACAAATTTCATCATTGTTAATTCGTCCTTTGAGTGGTTTACAGGACATTTACTTAAGCTTTATAAATAGTGAAAACAGTTATTATAAGTACTTGAAGTGTGTACGCAGAGAGTTATTGTAGTAGGTGGTCTTCCAAGTGTGAGGTGTACTCGGTTCTCTATCAACCCAATATTTCTCTATACCCGCTATACCCGTCCCAAGTTTGTCCATCCGCACTGTGCATTGAGGTTAAGGGGTATTACAAAACCTCTTTTGTATATACTATGAAAACAAAATTGTTTTACCATAATTAATCATTTTGTTGCTTTTAATTAATTCAAACAATATTTATTTGTTCCTGTTATTAATTTATTTCTCCCGTAAACATATTTCCATTTTTGGTTTAACTAACTTATGTTTTGTCCAACGATGATGACTAATATTCTTGTCATCTGTTTGGAGGTTGCCATCTAAGCTATGACTGTAGGATGTCCATTATTAAATTGTTATGAATTAATTTTACTTCATAAGCAAAAACAAAAGCCCCTACCTTTTGAATGGACCGGTATTTATGATTGAATTTGGCCAACCACCGACCGAGTAGTAAGAACAAAATGTGTGCATAAGGATATGAACATGCAGTATCTATCTCTGGTTTCTCTTTATAAAAAAAAAACAACTGCCGTATCTATATATTTTGAGCTGGTAGAAATGCAATTATGATCTACTTTTTACCTTCACTCACAGCAACGATAACAAAATAACAATCACGTAACCTCATTTTCAAGTTTAGGGAGGGGCTGATCACCCCACCTATAAAAGACACATTATTCCGTATTCAAGTAGAAGCCACACAGACGATGACCATAGAGAAGGAAATAATTTCCCTAGAATTTCCCAATTGAAGTTAGAATACTTTAAAAAACCAACAGCTAGATCCACATATAATCTTGACATCACACATAGTGCCTTGCAGAAACGGCGTTATGATATACATGCTGTCAAACAAGTACCGGGAATTAAGCATTTAGAAAGCCCGTTCAAAAGGGTTGTTAAAATTCTTGTTGACATGACTGTCCTCTATACTCCCACACAGACTGAAACAACATCACAAGCAGACGTATTCACAATCCTGCTTAATCTACAGAGACAGATGACACAGCTGGAAAGTCTAATAAACGAGATCTTCTCGCACTTTCCCAGTCTAAATAAAATGTCAATATAAACCTGTGGGGGTTCTCTATACCACATGGAGAACCAACCCACAATGCCAACCAATCTTGACCGCTAACAGCGCGTCACTTCGACCCAACTCCCCATCCCAAACCTGCAATACACATATTCGCAACCATGCAAAACCTGCATAGCAATTCTACTCGAAATTAGAATAGATTATTTCATTCATTAGTCAGTCGTCATCCAACTACCACCACGCGCATATCGGGAGTCCCCTGACAACCGGCGCGATCGCTCGGGGGCACGCACGCCCCCGCGTGCCAAATAAAGTCGAGTCAAACTTTCCCCTTTCAATTGCTACGGGCACAGGTCAGAGAGAAATAAAAAAAAGTCATTCGGGCGCAGTTCGTGAATAGAAACTAAACAACTTATGAAAAATCCCAATTTTATTCAAAAACCAGTATTCGGTACAATCGTGTCGGTTGAGTGCTTGTCAGTGGAATGTGATGGTTCAGATCCTTGCCACCGTCAATAGCGGGGAAAACGAAAGAAGGACACAATAAAACGACTGTAATCCTGGATACGAGGGTTGCCTCTTATGTTTCGGGATTTGGCAACCCTAGTGTTGCAATCCGGCAATTGACAGCTCTGTCGTAAAGTTGGACATTTTTGAGGTTATACGCACTCAGAACGTTTTGACATACGAGCGCTATTTGTGTTGTTTACAGTAACTTAAAAGATTCATCTCGGCCCAAAAATGGAATTAAATCGTCAACATTTTCGTGCGATTATTTTTTACAACTTTCGGCGTGGATTAACTCAGCAACAGTGCATGGATGAGCTTAATTCAATTTTTGGCGATGAAGCTCCATCAAGGACCAGTGTTTATCGATGGTATGGTGAATTCAATCGTGGTCGTAGCTCACTCCAAGATGAATTTCGTGAAGGTCGTCCAAAATCAGTTGTTGTTCCGAAAACCATTGATGCTGTGCGCGAACTGATATTGGAAGATCGTCATGCGACCTATCGTGAGATTGAGACAACCTTAGCCGTTAGTGGGACCAGCATACATTCAATATTGCATAAACATTTGACTGTCAAAAAAATTTGTTCGCGTTGGATCCCACATAATTTGTCAATCGCCCAAAAAAAGGCTCGTGTCAATTGGTCGAAAGAAATGCTCAAAAAATACGGTCGCGGTGCTTCGAAACACGTCTATGACATCGTGACAGGTGATGAATCGTGGATTTACGCGTATGAGCCCGAAAGTAAACAGCAGTCGACTGTCTGGGTGTTTCAAGATGAGCCAAATCCAACAAAAGTTGTTCGCGCACGAAGCATTTCCAAGCAAATGGTCGCCTGTTTTTTTCGGAAAAACTGGACATGTCGCAACCGTACCACTAGAACAACGCAGAACAGTCAATTCTGAGTGGTACACAACCATTTGTTTGCCAGTTGTCTTCCAAGAAATCAGGAAAACCAACCGCCGAAGACGGATCACTCTTCACCCCGACAATGCGAGCTCTCACACATCGGCTGCGACAACTGCATTTTTGAGCACCCAAAACATCGATTTGATGGGTCATCCGCCGTATAGTCCTGACTTGGCACCGAATGACTTCTTTTTATTCCCGTACGTAAAAAACAAACTGAGAGGTCAACGTTTTTCGACACCTGAAGAAGCGGTTGCTGCATTCAGAATGCATGTGTTGGAGATACCTCAATCAGAGTGGCAAAAGTGCTTCGACAATTGGTTCAAACGCATGCAAAAGTGTATAGATCTTCATGGGGAATATTTTGAAAAACAATAAAGTGATTTTCGATGATCAATATTTGTTTTTGTTCTCTAATCCCGAAATATAAAACGCAACCCTCGTATTAATGAAATTAAAGATTCCCTTGAGCAGCCACTGGTTATTGTAGGTCGTGCAAACAAAGATGTTTTAGTGTAATAAACCAACAAAAGTGACCCCGCATATGGTATGAGTGTGTTTTATTTCTCGGCCCGTCACCTGCCCATTTTGCTCGCTTCTTCCGGACGTGCCGCCGCCGGCGATAGTGAACTGGTGCCATGCATTGGTACATCCACATCGGTCCCCCACAAACCTACTAACCAAAACATCAATCACAGTCGTTGTCGTGAATGTAAATTCACCTACAAGAACTGAGAGAAGAGCTACTTTTTTCAACCTATTGCAAGATGAAAGCCCTGATGTACTTCTGGCGGGGGAAACAAAGTTAAACCAGAGGCAGAAGGTAGGGCATATAAACTACGATATTATACCAAGAGATCGACCTAACTCCTCGCAATGGGGAGGTGTCGCAATCTTTATTAGAAAAGTAATCCATCATAAAGTTATATATAGTAGAGAAGTGCGCAGGTTCTGGATGTTGGAAGCCTGTGTCGTACGCATACCCCTTCAGCACGGAACGAGTTTGTATGCGATTACACTCTATGTACCTGAGGACTACCAACATAACGTCCCTATAGCAGAGCTCGAGACAGTCTTTCGATGCTTGCAATTGCACCAGAAAAAATAAATTATTTTATCCCAGGTGGAGATATGAACGCCAAGCATAAAAATAGGGGCAATTATATACAATCTAATACCAGAGGAAATACGTTGGCTGATTGGTTAGATCTGTATCATGTACAATATAGAATTGGTCTTCTAGCTACGGAAGTTCCATCGTTCCCTAGAGGTAGATTGTTCTTAGATATCTTGCTAATTGAGTCACGACTGAGACTACTTAACGCGAAAAGACGAAACATAAACTGTTTATGGACAATTGAATACGACAGTGCCCACTGTGCAATCACGGCAGTAATAAAGCTTCCGAACGATCTCACAGATCTCGAGGAATTCATGATCCCACAACGCTACAACTACGGAGCAATGCGATGGCCACGGTTCACCAGATCATTAACAAGAGAACTTCGTTCGAATGACTTTATTCTGTCAATACACAAAAACCTGACAAATGACGAAATCGGCAAATACATTCAACAAATGAACGAAACCGTAAAACGAACAATTATTATTATTATTTATTGGCCTGTAGGAACCCGGAAGCTCCTGACCTCACCGACTCGACTCCGCCATCGTTCCCTGTCCTGTGCACTCTCCTTCCACGCTTGACCAGCCGATCCGATCTCCTCAAGGTCAAACCTAACATTGTCCGCCCATCTCCGTCGCGGCCGTCCTGTCCGTCTCTTTCCCGTTGGTCTACCGCCAAGAATTCTGCGCACGGTCGTATCGTTGCCAATTCGCGACAGATGTCCGGCCCATCTTAATCTTCGCGACTTGATTACTGTCACTATTGTAGGTTTGCGATATAGCTCTTCCAATTCGTGGTTATGGAGTTTCCTCCATTGTCTGCCTCCTCGTCATATTTACCTCCAAAGATACCCCTCAAAACTTTATTCTCGAATACGCGGAATTTGTTTTCTTCCCGTTTTGTGAGAGCCCATGTTTCGCATCCATATAGAAAAATTGCGATGATTATGGTTCTAAAAACGAACAATGGACAAAACAATTCCCAAAACAGCAGTTACAGATCACATAAACATATACAGAAACACAAAAATAATGCATACTTACCCGCGCGTTGGAAAACAGAAATCATACAGCCCATTCCAAAAAAAGGTCAAGGACTGTACAAACCCAATGAACATGCGTTTGATAAGCTTAATCCCAAGCATCAGTAAACTATTCGAAACGAACATTAACAAAGCTCTGCTAAAATGGGTAGACGACAACAATATTAGGCCGAATAACCAGTTTGGGTTTAAGACGGGAGAGACTTGGGAGACGATGAACGTTCGGGACGTCAAAAAACTGCAACAACTGACGATAACATCGCTAAAGTTCATTAAATGGTGCTCGGCGACCGCCGCATTAAAGTGGGAGAGATAGCAGAGGCTATGAAAATGTCCAAAGAACGTATTTGTCACATATTAAATCAAGACTTAGGTATGAGAAAGCTGTCCGCGCGTTGGGTGCCGCGTTGGCTCACGTTATACCAAAAACGTGTTCGAATGATTATTTTCAAAGCTCTGTTGGCGCAATAAATCCGAGTTTTGGTGCCGATTAATTACTGTCGATAAAACTTGTACGAGTATACACCATTATACGCCCGAAACAAAAATACTGTCAAAACAGTGGACTTCAAAGGGGAAGTCGACTCAAAAAAAAAACCAAAAAACATCGACTCACTCAAATGACTGTCAAATAAAAACTACGCTTCCAAAATGGCTGAAATTTTGGTGAGTAACTATCAAAAGATGCTCAACTACATTTACTGGCTTTTATTGACGATTGCTGCAATCTTCACGTCGAAATCGGAAACGTTTCAGTTCACCATGTAGTTACCGTGGCACCTGTTGTATATTGCTATACAATATTTATTTGTGAGGGCTTCCGGCTCTCTAGCCCGTGGATGAACTCTGTACGGAGTTGATTGTCCGGTGTCCCAGTTGTAGGCGTGAGGGTGGATCGTCCTACCTCCCTTGGTCCTCCGGCACTTTGTGTCCCTTTCGGCACCTTGGTTTTCCTTCGGACTGGTGCACAAAATGTTGTATGTTTACCGAAAGTCTTCTCGAATGGGGTGTTTGACCCGGGGGTTTTGTGCTGTTCTTTATTTGGTGGTGGTTCCAACATCTGTCGACTCCTTGGTGCGTCAGGCCCTGTGCTTAGCGGCGCCTATTTCAAACGTTTTATAGTTGGCTTACCTACTTGCCCCCCGGCTGGTTGGGTTCCTTCCACCGCTGATGTTACTGCAGTTTAAAAACAAAGGCCTTTGGTTTTTCCTTTAGTGTATCTTTATTCTTCCCTTGTTTGAATTTAATTAACTTAAAATGCAGCTCTACATTTTGGCTGTCTGATTCTAACCGAACTTTACTTCCAACGGAAGTCCTTATTTATACCCAAAATCCAAATCAAGATTTTCAAACCTTCCCACGGATCATTGCTGATTTCCATACAGCCACCTGATGCTGGTCCCAGTCGTAGGCCATGCCAACGACGATGGGAACTGCAACGTCGCAATTTTTTTCCGCCAGTCGTCCTAAGGCGGCCTTACGTCTACGGTGGCTGTAGTACCACCTCAAGGCTATGGGGAAACTTCGATGCACGGTGATGCGAATCTGATTTGCCTATAGCAAATAGGATGCATGTGCCTGGGTGAAATTACCTTAAAAGTGATGGGATATTAGGCGATTATCATGGTTATTCGAATTTTAGGATTTGCGTAGCTGCAATTTGCATGTTAGAACATGGGTATGGGCATGGCTGGGATGTGGGAACTGCAGAATTGCAATTTTAGGTATGAGAATGGGAAATGCATGCATTTCAAAGTGATGGGGATTTGATTTGCCTATGACAAATAGCCTGCAAAATTAGATGCATTGCAATTTTAGATATGTGTGCAATATCTAGCTTAGAGCGTCTGCGTAGGGCCAGCAAGTTATAATATAAGATAATTAAGCTAGAATTTAAGCATGTTTTGTGTAGCATATAAGTTAGAATCTAAGACAAAAACGGAATAAAAAATGTTGGGAAAAATGAAAAAAATATTAATTCATATCTCATAAAAATGAAAAGACTATTATAAAAGAAAACAATATATCGGAATATCTATCAAATATACATTGGAGCATTTTTTCTAACATTACTAACCTTAACTAATTCTACATTAATTGTTTAATGAGGTCTATATAACATTTTTTGTGAATGTAAAAGTAAAAATACGAGAAAAGTGCTGCCTACAGATAATAGCTGATATTATGAAGATATGCAAAGAGAGAGATAAATTGTACAGCAAATGGAAAAACAGTAGGAGATGCTTAAGATACGAAAATGAGTATAAAGCCTTTAGGAATTATGCCAATAAAAGAATTCAAAAAGCAAAATTAGACTTTTATAAGAATAAATTTGCGGAATACACAAATAACCCAAAAAAAAAAAATAGATGGAGATTAATAAATAGCATTATTGATAGAACAACAGATTTTTTTTTAATAACATCCTTTATTGGATATGAATAGTACAATCTTAACAATTTAATTTAATACTAGGTTTAAATTGTACTTAATTTAGTTTAATTAAACGTGTAGGGGTTTACTGGACCAGTGTCCAGACTCGATTTTAGTATGTTAATTCATGAGGTTACGCCCGTTTTAGTCGTCCCAATTCATGGGTAATATCCAAGAGCTGAATAGCTTCTACGTTGGTATGGAACAACAAATAACATAGATGATATAATTTTGTGGAATTTCTCATCGGTCTCAGATACACAAAACATTACTGATAGATTTACCATCCAGTTTACAGAAGAGATATAAACCATTATTCACAAATGCAATCTCAAAACATATCAAGGTGTAGCAGTAAGCTCAGAACAATCAATGTTTCTAAGAAATGTATCTGAAACCGAAGTTAAGAATACGCTTAGCGGTTTTAATATAAACAAATCTGGATAGATACGAGGGTTACCTTTTATATTTCGGGGTTAGAGAACAAAAACAAATATTGATCATCGAAAATCACTTTATTGTTTTTCAAAATATTCCCCATGAAGATCAATACACTTTTGCATGCGTTTGCACCAATTGTCGAAGCACTTTTGCCACTCTGATTGAGGTATCTCCAACACATGCATTCTGAATGCAGCAACCGCTTCTTCAGGTGTCGAAAAACGTTGACCTCTCAGTTTGTTTTTTACGTACGGGAATAAAAAGAAGTCATTCGGTGCCAAGTCAGGACTATACGGCGGATGACCCATCAAATCGATGTTTTGGGTGCTCAAAAATGCAGTTGTCGCAGCCGATGTGTGAGAGCTCGCATTGTCGGGGTGAAGAGTGATCCGTCTTCGGCGGTTGGTTTTCCTGATTTCTTGGAAGACAACTGGCAAACAAATGGTTGTGTACCACTCAGAATTGACTGTTCTGCGTTGTTCTAGTGGTACGGTTGCGACATGTCCAGTTTTTCCGAAAAAACAGGCGACCATTTGCTTGGAAGTGCTTCGTGCGCGAACAACTTTTGTTGGATTTGGCTCATCTTGAAACACCCAGACAGTCGACTGCTGTTTACTTTCGGGCTCATACGCGTAAATCCACGATTCATCACCTGTCACGATGTCATAGGCGTGTTTCGAAGCACCGCGACCGTATTTTTTGAGAATTTCTTTCGACCAATTGACACGAGCCTTTTTTTGGGCGATTGACAAATTGTGTGGGATCCAACGCGAACAAATTTTTTTGACGGTCAAATGTTTATGCAATATTGAATGTATGCTGGTCCCACTAACGCCTAAGGTTGTCTCAATCTCACGATAGGTCACATGACGATCTTCCAATATCAGTTCGCGCACAGCATCAATGGTTTTCGGAACAACAACTGATTTTGGACGACCTTCACGAAATTCATCTTGGAGTGAACTACGACCACGATTGAATTCACCATACCATCGATAAACACTGGTCCTTGATGGAGCTTCATCGCCAAAAATTGAATTAAGCTCATCCATTCACTGTTGCTGAGTTAATCCACGCCGAACGTTGTAAAAAATAATCGCACGAAAATGTTGACGATTTAATTCCATTTTTGGGCCGAGATGAATCTTTTAAGTTACTGTAAACAACACAAATAGCGCTCGTATGTCAAAACGTTCTGAGTGCGTATAACCTCAAAAATGTCCAATTTTACGACAGAGCTGTCAATTGCCGGATTGCAACACTAGGGTTGCAAATCCCGAACCATAAGAGGCAACCCTCGTAAAACAAAGGGGCAAACAATTTATAGAATAATTTCAGGTTACTAGAACCCATCCTAACTCAATTTATTAACATGTCTTTAGAACACAACTGTTTCCCAAGCGATTTAAAGATAGCCATGCTTCGCCCTATTTGTAACTCAGGAGAGAAAACCGATGGTTTGTACAACTGACCTACATCAATTCTACCAGTGATAGGTCAAATAATTAAAGAACTAATGTCTGTACAACTACAAGATTACCTAGAGTATTATAAAGTGATAAATAAAAAACAGTAGGGATTTATGCAAAACAGAAATGTCAATCAACTTTTGTTAGAATTTTCAAGTACTATAAACACTAACTTTGGCGCAAGGCTAATAACCTTGCCCGGAAAAACAAATTATTATGGACAATTTAGCAAGTCTTGGACATGGACCGGATACCGGTGGAGAGACTTGCTAAATAAGGCCACGATCGGATCCCGGCTGTAGTGCCGATGATGATGATAAACATTAACTTAAATATAAATCTACACTCGCTAATAATTTTCATCGATTTTAAGAAGGCATTTGACACGCTGAGCCATGAAAAAATAATCGAAATGTAAATGAAACGAGGTAAAACCTTGGAAAGGTTCCGGAGTCATTTCTGTGACAGAGGTTTTGAGGTAAAAATTGCGTATAAATTAAGCCAACTACAACCTGTCCTGTTCGGAGTACCTCAGGATTTCATTATAGGACCTTTACCCTTTTTTTTTATGTAAACGATATGCTATCAGTATTAAAAAAATAGTATCGGGTTTCAATATGGTGACAACACTGCGATAGTTGTAAGTCACCATGATATAAATTGTGCAACCCAAATAATACAAGCAGAGCTCAATGAGATGGGTGTTGTCATGACAACGGACTTATAATAAGCTCTAAAGAGACAAAGCTGATGCGTATTCGCCCTCCGCACATATTAAGAACACAAATAAAGATACAATTCCATAACTTTGAATGGTTACACAAAAATAAGAACCAACAAGGCCTGAATATACCGTATAACTGCAGGGAATTGATTGAGAATGTGAATGTGTATATATAACTTCGTATAGAAGTGGACTGCAACTTCAAGTGGAACTCACACATAAAATATGTTTGCAAAAGGTTGCGGTAGTTTACTTATGCTCTGTGCCACCTGGGCAACTACACTTCATTTTCAGTCCTTTCTTCTAATTAGTTGAATCAGTTTTGGAATATAAAATAATCGCATGGGGGAATACGTCAGAGTACATGATAGCTGTACTTCAAAGGATTCAAAATCGTGTCTTCAAGATTCTAATGGGAGCGAAATATGGTAAACGGTACGTAGATAACTCTTTAAATTACAGCGTAAATCTGGGTCTTCTAATCGTTAAACAACTTTTTATCTTTAACATGATTAACGAACTAGGCAAACAGCCCAGTTTAACAACTCGTACGGACGGCAGTCCTGAGAGTTGCCTAGTTTAACAACTTGTGTAGTTTAATAACTTGCCTAGTTTACCAACTTGTATAGTTTAATAACTTGCCTAGTTTAACAGCTTGTCTAGTGCAAAGGGCCTAGTTTAACAACTCTTACGGACGGCAACAACTTTCATTCGTAGTACCTACAATCTTGAATCAACTTCCTCGGAATCTATGGAATGTACAGTCTAAGTATGCGAGAAAGAAGAATATAAGGAGGCATATTATTTGAATGCTTTCAGTTTACGTATATTCATATTGTACCGAGCTTAGGGTTCGCTGGATTAATCATTCACATAAAGTAAGTCGTGAAATGAATTTTCTATTTAAAACTTTATTTTCCGCCAATAACAACCGTTCTTCATTTCTCCTTCAAACGTAACACTTCTCTCACTGGCCACTTATCGTTTTTCTGCTCATAGTCTCCAGTTTTCCAGTACTTTGTTTTGGAGACTTGCCAGATATCTAGCTGATTGTCATATGCGTCACAATATTATACCAAAAACAACTGCTTGTACATGTATATTATATATATTCGTATACAGCTTTCTGTTGTCCAGCATTGGCTCTACGGAGGTGTTGTTGAGGGCATTGGCATTTTTCTTGCTATTCTTTAACTGTGTAACCCATTAAAAGACAATAAACTCAAATCAAATCAAATCAATTATTTTTCCAATAGATGGCTTTAAGAACCTGTATCTTGCGTTGTATATGGCCGATCAAGTTATGCTAGACGGCGTTAGGAAGATAAGATTTCGTACCAAAAAATCTCTTCAGACAGTTGTAAGATTGCTTGACCCAATTTGGTTTGAGCGCGCGTAAAATACGGACACCAACAAAGAGAAAATATGCCATATTTAATAGTCTTTTATCAATAAAGGCAAAAACACATTTCCTCCCTTTCCAATCCTTTTCTTCCCACGTCAGGGGTCCCACAAGGCAGTCGTCTAGGTCCCCTCCTATTTATCCTTACCATCAATGATGTTAACTCCATTATTAAATACTCATCCATCTCCCTCTATGCGGACGACGCCAAACTCTACAAAACGATCATCTCTCCTCTCGACTCCACACTTCTCCAAACGGACCACTGCAGCTTCTCAACTTGGTGCCGTAATAACTGCCTTGAACTCAACGTTGTCAAATGTCACTTCATCACCTTCTCCCGCAAACGTCCCCCCTCCCCCCGCGCCCCTACTTCCTGGTAAACCAGCAGATATCATCTGTTCCCTCGATACGTGACCTCGGGATCTTATTTGACAGGGAGCTTAGCTTCATCCCGCATATCGATGATATTATTCTTAAGGCCAACTCTGCCCCTGGGTTTGTGAAACGCTGGTCTAGAGAATTCTCTAATCCTTACGTTTCCCGTTCTCTCTACATAGCTTTCGTCCGCCCCCTTCTTGAATACGCCAGTCAGGTCTGGTCTCCACACTACTTGTCCCATATCCGCAGAATCGAAAGCGTGCAGCGTCGTTTTCTGCGTTTTGCCCTCCGCGGACTGACCTGGTGAATCTGTGTCGGTTCCGCCAAACCCCACGGTTCACTTACCGAAAAAAACCCCCATAACTTCCACCCAGTTTCATAACTTCACTAATGCAATCGCATTAGCACCTTAAATGCTTCACGCATTAAAGAGATCAAATCTTTAACCTGAAAGTCCCTGTAAAAGAAAACTTACCTTTCATGCATCCCTTCGCATACAATTACCCGTAAGTTTTCTTGCTCAACTTATCAGGAATTCCAAACCAATTTGGCACCTTCGGTGCCAGGCAGATTCCCCTAGACGATTTCCTAATAACAAACAATAACCTTCACCAGGAACCATAAACATTGCGTTGTCTATTTTTCAGCTTCGCCATGTGTATGATATATCTCTTAATGTACACATTGGCCGGCAACCCTTTTCTCCCAGCAATAAAAGACCAGCAGCTGCATTCAATAAACGCAATCGCCGCAGAAGCCAATTTCCCTAACTGGCACCATGTGCAAACAATAGCACGCTGTTCCTCCATAGGCTTCCTGGTGATAAACACTTCATATCGTTCGTGGTATCCGAAAGGCATTTTTCATTTAATGAGTATCTAAAGTTAAAAGCATTCTTGACGTTGTAAATATGATCAAAAAATTACTCGTTAGAAATATTAGCAAGTTTCTTTGTCATTAATATCATTAGGAACTGTATCAAGTACTTTCATTTCATCACTTAAGAAAACGGTGATACCGTGAGTTAGAGTGCTTCGCGGTTTCCAATCGTACACCTTGAATGTGGTTCGGCCTTTGACAACCTTCTGCGTTTCGCATATTTTCAAAGATCTTAAGCTAGTTCCATACATTCCCCCGTCACCAGTACCATGTCAAGATAATCATAAGTGTTCTTGAAAACTATTCTTCGCCCACATAATCGTACTATAGTTATAAGAAAACCCGCTTGTGCTTTAAAATCTTGTTGTGGCAATGTATGTAGTTGTCACATTTTTATTAGATTAAAATGTTGAAGTAGGAGTTAATTAATAACTGAGACTACGTCCAAGATAATTAAAGTAAGACATAGCCAAGTTTAATGTTTCTCATTCCAATTGTAATCATTGGCAGTGTTATGTTTAAAAAATCAGGTTCAAATACAGGAAGCTCTCAATGAATTGTCTAAACTGTTACTTGGTGGAATATAACCTTAATGTTACGGAGTCACAATTCTACATGGGATATAAAAGAATTATCGCACAGTTCGTATTTCTCAAAGCCTTCAAGTGTTTTTTAATAGTCATTAAGGATAGCCGGGCATAAGTGTTTATATAAGTAAATATAAGACAATCATGTGTGACTGTCTCTTTTCCTTTGACTAACACTATTAGTTACATGCTCATTAAATGTTATATGTAAATGTATCTTAATACATAGAATTTTTTTTTTTTTTTTTTTTTTTTTTTTTACCTTAATTCTGTGAACATAGTTGATGCGGTTTTGTTATTGGACTGCAATGAATGTAATAATCAGGTTTAATATCAATGCCACTAGTGTGATATAATCTTAGCTATCCACCATTCTCCTACGACCTTCACGTAACAAGGTCGCCGACGGATTCGCAAAAAGTCACTTTCCCTCCTTCAAGCGCAAGGGCCAACTACCGGTCGTACTGGCATTCACCTCTACATATTTTCATCGTTTCCAAGCACGTTACTTAAATCAACTGCACAAGGCTCCTTGAATCTTATTATCGCATTCTCTTCACGCCGACTTTATCTCTTTCATTCCAGTCATTCGTCACTTGCGAAACAATTAACCGAAGCGATTTGTTTACAACTACAGCTGCTGGCGCTCAAAAATTCACGCTAAGTACAGGAAAAAAGTAAAAGTTTGACGGTATTCCAGAAGGATGTCCACGGAAGCATCTTCTCACCATCCTCTCACCAAGTGATGGGCACATCGTATTCGAACTTCGAATTACACCTAAAGATCACATGGGATTGCAAGGTTTCAGCTTGACCATCTGTGTTCCGTTGTTAAGGTCACCAACGGCCATTGCGTTCACTGAGCATTGCGTCGCGGTTTCCTTGACAACAGTGAAAATTATCTCCAAGATCACAAGCGCCATCCACAATCGGGTAAACAATTAATTTAACGCACGTTCTCCTTTTAACTTTCGATTGCAATAGGAGCCTTTCGAACCACAATGCCATGGCATCCGGTGCCAGTTGGCCGATCGTACAAGTGTGCACTAAGTCGATAATCTTTAGTCAATTGTCACATAAAGGACGATTTTATCGATTCACAGATTTACAGCATCACTTCCGCATGAGCTCTGGAATTATATCTAGAGATAAACTCGTGAAGTCCTATTAAGAGCTTCATTTACGTTGGATAGTAACTCCATTCGGAGATTTCTTTCCTTATGATCAGTTGAACTGTTATTAACTTCGACATTACTTCCTGGTCTCCTTGGAAGGTGGTCAGCGACAGATCTCTGTCGATCGATTTCGAGGCAAACCAGAATCTAGTTACAGGTGGCGAAGGTATTATAACACGGTGATCTGATATCAAGTGGAGAGATTTATAAGCCTATAAAGGATATAGGTTTTCATGGAAATTTTTTTTAAATTATTGCGCGATGGAAGGTTAACGAGGCTGTAGTTCTTACCATTCTACATTTCAAAACAATGAACTACAGACTCGGCAAAAGAGAAAGGGTCCAGAAATGAGTGAAACAGCTTGGTTGAAATCATGGTTCCATGCCTATCATATCATCTACAATCCGGATATTGTACTGAGAATGATTTTGTTTACTTAATCTATTGTATTAGAGCTTAAAAAATCTACACTCAAAAGGCAAAAAATGTAATATCACTTCTATTCGGTTGTCTTTTAAGGTGTGCCATACCAAAACATACGTGGTGATCTAATTATTGCTTCACAATTTGACTTTCAAACAAATACTCAATTTTAAGAAAACATTCGATATTTTTATAAAGCGAAGTGAGACCAACCATTATAAAGGACACAAGCTATTAGTCAAGTATTCGACTGCTTTCCCTTCCTTCGAAGTCATTTTGAAACAAACGAATGGCAGATCAAATACGACGGTAAATTGTTTTCTAATTTTCCTACGGCTGAATGTTATTGATATCAACATTCCTATTCGTATAATTAAAACACAAAACTCAAATTTTATTTATAGTAAATGCACACAAAGGTTTTCGTTATACACTTAAATGTCAAATTACAGTTCTTGTAGGAGAAGAAGATAGGGAAAAGAAGGATAGAAGTTCATTAGTTGTATGAAGATTGTAAGTACGGGGAGCAAACGATCAGACATAACTTCCTCTTTCAGGTGAATCGGCTAAAGAACGATTTTCAAAATACACATTAATTTTGACCACATGAAGATTATAAAGACCAGGATACACATGATCAAGTTGAGCATTAAGCACGCCTGTATTTTGATTGATGAATGATGTTCACCCTAAGTCGGAATGTAGTTTATAATGTGAAACACCCAATGTGCCAAACTATATTACATAAACAAAACATTAAGTCTTTAAATAATGTATCCATTTGTGAATTTGTAATTATAAAGGAAGAAAATTTGTAAAATAATATTTAACCTTACAAACATAGGTAAAGTGTTTTAAATTCAAAAAAAAAGACCAAATACATCAAATCCAAAACAACTGCAACTATCTCGGTTCCTTTTATTAATTTTCCGAGCTCTACAACTCCCTATACACCAACTACCTCACAAAAATACAATCTAAGTTGATCAATGACCCCAAATCGTTTTTCCACTTCATAAACTACAAACGTAAATCCGACGCCTATCCTAACTCCCTTTCTTATGGCGCGACTACTTCAACCGAACCCCTAACTACTGCCAATCTATTCGCTTCGTTTTTCAATAAATCCTTCACAGACATCTCCTTCGAACCCAATCCGTCTCACTTAAAACACTTGTCAGAATTCTCCCTCGGCCCCTTCACCCCTCAAATTATTCAGCGTCACGTAGTTGAGGAGAAATTAAACTTACTCAAAGACGAATTCAGCCCTGGGCCTGATGGACTCCCGGCTGTATTTTTAAAGAAATGTCCCACTTCTCTTTCTCTCCCGATATCAAAGATATTCAACCTATCCCTTTCACAAGGGATCTTCCCTAGTATTTGGAAATCCTCCTATGTCACCCACATACATAAAAGGGGACCTAAAAACGATATAAGCAGCTACCGTCCCATCACCAAACTGTCTCATATCTCGAAACTGTTCGAAGGAATCATCCAACCAGCATAGTTTCCTTTTGGGTAGGTTGACCACAACGAATCTGATCGAGTTCTCATCCCATACTCTCCGTGCCCTAGAGAATGGCAACGAAGTCGATGTAACCACCACCGATTTCAGCAAGGCCTTTGGAGAAATCTCCCATAATGTCATCCTTTTAAAGCTGTTCTCCCTAGGTTTCGAACCCCTATTGATCAAGTGGTTATCTTCTTATCTGAAAGATCGATCCTACCGTGTCAAATTCAGATCCTCTCTGTCAAATCCTTCTCTTCCCACGTCAGGGGTTCCACAAGGCAGCCACCTAGGTCCCCTTCTATTTATCCCTACCATCAATGAGGTTGCCTCCATTATTAAATACTCATCCATCTCCCTCTATGCGGACGACGCCAAACTCTATAAAACGATCATCTCTCCTCTCGACTCCTCACTTCTCCAAACGGACCTCGATAGTTTCTCAACTTGGTGCCGTAATAACTGCCTTGAACTCAAAGTTGTCAAATGTCACTCCATCACCTTCTCCCGCAAACGTCCCCCTCATAGTTTATATATATAAGAATAGTTTTAAGATAGTTTGTTAAGTTTTATCGCTCGTACTAAGCTACACTAAACACTAAAAAACAACCTATCAACACTCTCAGATTGACCCCTAGATATGTGGTGAATTTCAACAAGCGTCATCTGTGTTGGATTATAGGCACAAACGCCACCAAGGAAATCATAATCAACTTTAGACCCATTGACAAAAATCACCGATCCATTTACCTCTATTTCTTTTAAATTACTTTATTACTCTTTCTCTTTTCTTACCACCTGTGCCACGTTTGTTTTTTTAAACCGACTGAGTGGCCTTATAACACTTTTCGCAGTAGTAGTGAGGAATGTAATTTGAGCCCACGCTAACAAAAGTCAGGCCACATCCGTACATAATGCGAGAATGTTTGAATTCGCTATATAAGATGCGATTGCTACGTTAATGCCATGATAAACGGCGGTAATGATTTTTTGGATTATCCTGTGGTGCTGCATTCTTCACTACGACACGTGTGCGTAATCTGTTGGATATACTCACTACTTCCTTCCCAGTAACTAAGCTTCCATCAAATTCTACAAAGCAACTTTACGATTAACTCGTTTGAAGTGTTTGGAAGCGATAATGAAGAGAATGCGATTCGATCTATGCTATGACGACTAGAAACACAACAGAAGGTGGAACCAAGGACTCAACATATCAGACTACTGCCGCGTGTAGGAGATGACCTATTATTCCTGGTTCCTCTTTACTGCTGTTTTGTAGCTGACCAAATACAGGAAATTAATTTCATTTTAGGCCTAAATATGCCGTTAAATGGTAACCAGGTTGGGTGGAGTGACATTTTTTATCCACACTTTAGGCAGATTCAAATATGAAGTCGTTCCAATTAAGAATCGAATTAATTCAAATGCCAAGAATTGGTAGATCTTTGGATTCGATGATGCAGGTGAGGTTCGTCGAGAATGTACCTACACTAGGGTTGTGTCTTTCACGATATGATGAACAACCATCGACTTTGTGGCGTTTCTAACAGATACACACACAATATACAAGCAAATAGTATATAACACTGAAAGTAAATCGAATACGAAAATGCATCAGCCGTATACCAAGCAATAACATAGCAATTCCACAACAGTTGAGTGTACATGAGTTTAGAATTCGAATTCGAACACGCGGCAGTGGCCTGATGTGTTGAGCATTCATTCCATTTTTAGTGATTCTAACGTCATAGCGTCAGTTCGAATCACACGTTCTTCACTATCGCCGCAAACGCTATAACTTAAAAAACAATCAAAAGGAACAACTAAAATTAAGCCTCAGCAACAAGAATAGAACCTAGGGAAGGTGAATACCGAAACTAATACCGAGGGGTGGTCCAGAGTGGTAAAACGAGGAACAGGTGGAAATAAAAATGCTAAGGCAAATGCACCGCAACCATCACAGCAAAAGAGAATCTGAATGTGCTTTTGGCGGTTTTCGTTGTCTCTGTCACACAAATTAAAAAATCGTTATTAAGTTATTAAAATTTAATTTTATATTTTTGATATGGTCTTACAATCTCAAATCTTATTTATATTTTTTAACCAGACGCAAAAAGAAAACATCCCCGTTAAACTTTGCATCGTGCACCAGCCGACGGAACAATCCACAATACTGATGAGTGGCCGAAGATAACTAGCTTCTTCTTCGGATAGTCAGGGTAAAACCGACACCGTCAGACTATCTCGAGAATTCTAAGCCCCGGTGTGGCTTTGTCATTGTTTTCTCACTCTCGCTGATTCCGTTCAGGAAGTGTATTCTGTAATTTTACAGGGGCAGCGATATAATACTTTGCACGTTTAAAGACATCCGCTACACTATCATTAGCAAATGATTGAGATTCCTTGTAGGTAGTAGACAAAGGACCATTTATATAAATGAGAACCAGAGTGAGTGAGATTACGACGCCAGAACACCTGTACAAAGGGGAACGCTAGCGCTAATTCGATGGAATTTGACACCATGAAAGTACGAGACAGATGGCCTCTAAACTATTCAATCAATGTGTCGTTGACTCCATAGGAAAGCAATTCCAACAACTTAGTTGGATGTCAATCCTTGTCGAACTAGTGCGACAAACTGGCTTTCATCGATATTGTGGACGGAATGGTTCCATTTTTTGGTGAGATACGCATTGGATCTCCTGTGGATCTGTGGCTACGAAAGCTATATTTTCGATCGTTAAGGAGATCACTTGGGTCCAGGTATTGCGAAAATTATGGTTAATATTGACATTCGACTAAATAAAAGATATTGCCAAGTTTTGATGTCATCGAATGTTCCTCTATCTGTAGTACTTTATGTCACATTTTCAGGTCATGCAAGAACTTTACGGGTTGAATGTGCGCATGGCATTCATTCCTAGTCTTCTTAAATCTTCTCCCGTTTTCCTCTGTATTGTTTTATTTGTACAATCGGAAGCATTAGTCTCGAGCCTTAATAGCCTTGTTACGTCCAAAACCACCCACCCTTAAATACATACCCCTTTGGAGCCAGTCTCCATCAATTAGTTTGCGGTACACGCAAAATCATCCACTAAAAAGATGAAGCACTCCCCAAGCCATGGCATCGCCCCGTACACTAAACGGGCCAATACCAGAATTGATATCAATCAAATTGAACTAAACGTTCAATTTGCCTATATCAAATTCAATATCAAAGAAATTGAACTAAACGTTCAGTTTGTCCATATTGAATTCAATATGTATCCAAAACGTGATATACGAATCAGTTGTTCAGCACGTAAATTCCCCTGGACCCAAATCTGCGGACCAGATGACCAACTCTCAGTAAAGTTGGTAAATAGCATAAAATGCACGGCGACACCGTTCCCTTAAATCCTATTCAAGGAAACATTTCCTATACCGAACAAAGGACGGCGGTGGTAAAAACACTCGCTGAACAACAATACCCATAAGATACAAAAATATCTTTGGCTCCGATGTTCAGTAGAAAAGAAATTGCCAAGTCTGGGCACTGTTAGAAATCCCAGGTAATGCTTAAGGGATTCCAGACGGTTGCCGATCCAAGGTAAAATACCTAGGGATCAGACAAAGGATGCGCGGGCTCACAAAGGAGATCCTAATACAAAGGATATTGAGTGCGATCATCGCACAAGGAACCTAACACGTTGCCAAAAAAGAAAAGAAAAAAAGGTTTTCCTGCGTACAAACGGTCGGAAAAGGAGTTGTGTTGGTTCTTGAATTTTGACCGAGAAGGTCAGGAGTGATCGGTGTCGTATCCGTCAGGTTGTACAAAGTCCTGTTAACAAATAATATAGTCAGTAAAAAAATGAAAATGAACAAAAATATATGAAATCAACGGAATCTGGTGGGATTTTGTATTATTGTATTCAAGAAGATTAAAATAGTAACGAAACAACGACTAACGACTCTTCGTCTTCGTACATGGATTAAATTATAGAAAGGCAGTCACACGCCTTTAATATCAGATGTAAGTAAGTAAACTAATTTTTACACAAAATGGGGCACATGTGATAAATCCTCTGTGCTCACTTAATTAGTAATTTGCCGTTTAATTACATCATTTTGCTTGAAATAATTTTTTCGTTTGCCTTAATTAAAACATCGGTATGAAAGCTCCTGGGATAAAAGGCCATAAATCCTTACTTTGACACCTCAAGCATTAAGACAACTTTCAACTGTCCTCCAGCAGCTCTCTGCACCCTAACCGTGTCGTCCAAGACCGTTGAATGATCTTTCAACATCAAAGACATAGGACGCAATCATCGTGTTGCCCAGTAGTAACAGTTTTACTGGCAGAGAGTAGAACTTGCATCATTTATACGATTGACTTTCATTGGGATGACAATCAGAGTCAAGAAAACGAAATACGTCCACAAGACTGGCACTATAGCTCGGGTTTGTGACCAAACACCGTCAACTAATGCAATTTGTTACGAACCAGAGTTTTATTATGTCAATCATTATAGTTCAATCTCATAGCACCTTGAGATACTTTCATTTTTCAAATAGATGTGAGTGTTAGGCGAAGCCGGCTGGGCGGTTGACACGTTTACTTCCGTGAAGTTAACATACGCTCGGATTATTATTGTTGACCACAGAATACGATCATGTAGCAGATAATGTTCGAGAGTTAACCGTGTACGCTGCTCTCTAATCATATCGACCACAATGTTCACTGCCTGGAGACAAAATTACCTGGTCATCGACGGTACTGTATGCCTCGGGTGTCCATTGTGCATGGGCAGATTTGGTCACGTGGAGAAGGAAACAAGTAACTGTGGTACAATGATTTCCTGTTCGAAGTCAATTTGAATTTACCACGCCTGTGGCGTTGACAGATTTGCGCTTAATGTTTCACTGCACGAATGTGAGTAAGGAAGTATTGAAATTCTTAGTGAAAGGTGTTTAGTTTAGTGGAATTTACATCTGATCAAGTTATGTCCAGTAATCAGAGCCGAGAGCTAGAATATTCTACAACATCCACTTGACTTATCTGTTGCTAAGTAATACTCAAATATATGATATAATTACATGAGGCATGCTCATAACAGAATCATAAGGTTTTTACGAAGGTGTTATAGAAAGTAGGTAAGCTGAAAATACTGTCTTCTTAGAAACCCAGTGGTGCCAAATTGCTAAAAATGAAGTTATGTTCGCCGTACGTTGCCATTTTTGTTGTTGTCGGTTTTCCTTTTCTGATAACTTATGGTTCCTCTAAAGTGGGCAAATGATATAAAAAAACTTAGCAATGACTCTAATTAGCAATACTATTATATTATTACTGCTTCATTCAGATATTGCTTGAAGCATTGCAAGGTGCTATGTTACGGCCACAACCACCCATCCCATAATACTTACCCCTTCGGAGCCAATCTCCACCACTAATTGCTATACACGACAATAACATCCACTTAAAGGATGAGACACTCCCCAAGCCATAGCATTACCGCATGCATCAAATGGTCCCACATTAATGCAATACCAAACAAATTGAACTAAACGTTTACGTTGAAAACTTAGATAGGATAATCGAACCAGAGGTTCCCCACAAAAATCCCCTAGGATCCAAATGTGCGGACCAGATGTCTTTCTCCAAACAAAATCATTGAGAATCATAAAATGCGCGCCAGCAATTTTATGATCATCTAGAAATATGGTTACCCAAAACCATTAACACAATCAGCGTCGTTTTCGGTTTTAACCAAACCAAGTTAGAACAAGCGACACGCGCCATAAAACGCACTACATGTACGTTTATCGCCGACCGACACAAAGGATCGTAAATGTTCTTCGGCAAGATCCTTTGTTGATTGTTCTTTTGTGTTTCCTCTTTCGATCCCAAATTTGGGAAAGACAAAGAAAGGAAAATCCTTTATCTGCAGGGTAAGAAAAGTTGTCGTCCGATGAAAAAACGAAAATTGATGGAGTGGGTAAAATATCTTGAAGTGAGTAGGTTATTGTCGGGTGTTTTTTGAAAATAGTGTTGGCTAGTAACAAGGCCAGTAATAATAACGTTTAAAATAGTGTTGGCTAGTAATTAAGATAGAAAAAATAAAGTGCCGTAAAGGAAATACGTGTTTGATTTTAAAGGGATTCCAACGTATGTGTGGTGTCTAAAGTGAGTGACAAAAGGATCATTACAGCTATCCCCTCCTAGACGCCGGCCATAATACAGGCCAAACCATGAACTTTCTGGAATAACGGTATTTTCGAACAATTATTTCCGCGAGTGGATAGGGTGGGCCATGTAAATCTGTGGTATCTGGTAAGACTGTAGCTTTCACATCTGTTTTCAGATCGACTTATGACAGCCCAATTTCGAAGCATCAATTTAAGCGAATTCGTGTTATGAAAAATCATATTATTATCTTGCAACTTGACGAGGATAATTTTTGGAAAAAAATGTACACAAGCGAAAATGTTTTAATTTTTCTTTTTTTTCTCTTTTTTTTTTTGTACTGAAGTAAAGTCAAGAATAAACAAATTCGTCAGTTACGCTAATGAAAGCTATCAACACTTATCTTGGGGACAAAGTTCACGTGTCTCGACATGATAAAGCGCGGAGCGGGGTGGAGGCGGGGGGGGGGGGGGTAAAGTCTCTAACTACAAAGATGGAGATAAGTTAGAGATAAGAAAAATTCATCAATCTTCGAATGCTTTAATTTGAAGGTTGTAGTCACTATATTGCTATATCACTTGTTTTTCATTTTTTGACTGCCTTCATTTGTCATCATCGTCGACACTACAGCTGGGAACCGGTTTTGGCCTTATTTAGCAAGTCCTGAGGCTTGTTAAATTTTCCATAATGATTTGTTTTTTCCGGGCAGGGTCATTAGTCTTGCGCCAGAAGCTCCCCGACGGGGAATCGAACCCCGGTCTCCCACGTGACAAGCAGGTATACTAACCACTATACTATCGAGGAGCCCGCCTTCATTAGTGATCACCGTTATATCATTCGATAAGTTTCACTCAGACCAATATTAGATCCAAGTTGGTTTCTACGGAAGTCGGCTCTCTCGACTACCAGCATAAAATATTATGTGACAGAATATGTGAGTAGGACATTCTTATATGTTCACAACTAGGATTCTCGTAAAGGGCGACTAAAGGCTGAGTGGTAGGTGAATTCCCAATTTACCGCTTGTGTACATTCCTAACGCCCGTCTCAATACCTCCACATTAAGCTGTATGCTCCGTGCAATGACCGGGACAAGTATCTAGACATCTTCCGGAGCCTGACTAGTGGACCGATATGAGGTTGGTTTAGGTGGTAGGTAAGTCGATCTCAAGGTGAGATACCAACCCGTCACGCTGTACATTCCGCCATATCGTCGGGAGGGTTGTTTTGGCAATGATTCGGATATTTGGCTGATGGCCCGGACTGAAACGGAGCTAAGTCATGATAGTACCTTCTTCAAAAAAGAATTCCGGAGGTAAATGTAGTACCTTTCTTATCCCATAGAAACAATCTCCTTCCCCCACATACAAATCCCTACACCCAAATCAACATTGAATTCAAAGTCAACCAAATCGAACTAAACGTTCAAACTCTCAAACATTGAATTCAATTCAATTCAAATTCTTACAAGATCCAAAGCCCAAAATCTTCACATGCCAGATGTTTTATGACTTAAATGCACCAATTCAAAAACCAATACCTAATTCCCACGGATCTAGTGTTGCCCACCCGGAGAAGACGCAAACTCTTGTCTGCATAAGCCAGATAGATAACAAAAAGCAAAAACCCAAATTCCAATGCATATCCTAATATGCACAATAGTTTCATGAGATCTCATAAAATCGAAGCATTATCTTAATGAGCAGATTGAACACCACACTCGAAACCGAGATTTTCCATCTGAAACGGTCGTTTCAAGATCCAAAATCTCGATTTGTTTTCATATAAAAGGAAGATGCATCGCGATCTCCGGGTACTTCCCATCCTCATTCTTCTTAATCATATAATTAATGCATCGCACTTCCCAGAGAACTGGAAAACTGCGGTAGTAATTCCTATTAAGAAGCCCGGTAGTAGTAATAGCCCTTGCAATTATCGTCCAATATCCCTATTAAGTACACTAAGTAAGATACTGGAACGCAAGATCTACCAAAATCTTCTCTCATTTGCCAATGAGAATGCCCTCATCCCTAACTGTCAGTTCGGATTTCGTAAGCGACAATCCACATGTCATGCTCTACTAAAACTTACACACGATGTTACAACTGGTCTCCAAAACCAAAGTCCTACTGTGTGTATATCTCTCGATATTTCTAAGGCGTTTGATTGCGTCTGGATCTCAGGGCTGCTGTACAAACTGCACTCCATATTTAATTTAAACTCTCACACAACAAAGCTCTTAGCCTCTTATCTTTCTGCCAGAAAATTCGTGGTGAGAATAAATTCTTCCGTCTCAGAAACCCGCAACATAACCGCGGGTGTTCCCCAAGGCTCTATTTTAGGGCCAATTTTATATCTGTTATATACCGCGGATATTCCTCAACCCGTATCTCCTAATGTTGTGATGCTGAATTATGCTGATGATACATTAATTTACTCTAGCAGCAAATTTGTTAAGGCTGCAAGAAATCGCATTAACAACTTTCTCCCTAACCTATCATCATACTTCAATAAGTGGAAAATTCACCTTAACCCAAATAAAACGCAGCTCATAGTGTTCAAGGGCAAACACGAGCACTGTACAAACAACACTAGACGCTGCCACAACAAAATTAAACTTAACCTAAACAACACTCTAATAAAACCCTCCAAAACCCTAAAATATCTGGGAATCACTTTTTCTAATAACTGGTCTTTTTCCTCCCACATTAAAAATTCCCTTCAAAAAGCCACAATTCAGCTTAATCTCTGTAGAAGAGTAATGTGGAAACCTAATTGTCTCTCTCACAAAGTCAAACTGCTCATTTACAAACAAATTATCAGACCCACACTCACGTACGCGTGCCCATTGTGGTACCACATCACTCCCTCCCAAATGGAGAAGTTACGAGCATTCGAAAGAAAATGCTTTAGGTATGTCTCTGGCTTACATCGTCGTCCTAAGTCCTATAAGTATTATAGTAACGTCGAACTCTACAATACCGCTGGTATCGAGCGCCTCGATAGACGATTCCTCGAACTGTCTATCAAATTTATCGAAAACCTACAAAATAATCCCAATCCCATAATAACCTCGCTCTTAGAGACCCCTCTAGATATCAGAACTAACTATCCCAACTGTCTCCACACCAGAGCTATCTTCGCCTCAGGCAGACTGATAAATGATTCAAACGAGATCATATACCACAACACCGAAGTTACCCCTAATCAGTTCAAATACTGTAACGTCCAACCATTTTCCAACATCCTACGTTTTTCCTTCGAACAACCGGAGAGAAATACTCTACCTCTAACCCATAACTGACCTCACTCCACATCCTTTAATTCATATATCCCATTAATTATAAAACATTGTTTATGGCTTTAGGAAAATCATACTGTAATCAGACTAAATTAGGTTAAGTTATTTATATAATTAAGATTAAGTTTAGATTAAGTAAAGTTGAAAAAACAAATTCCTGGTTTTCTGACCTTTTCCAGGAAGATAATACTATTAAATTTATAAACACACATCTATCTTTTATCCCATAAAATATTGTTTGGAAAATGTATACATTATTATAATAATTACATGTAAGCAATTGTTACGAAATTAATTTTAAGTCACTGTATTACTTAATTGTACAAATTCTAATTATGGTCAATAAATACAGTTTTGGAAAAAAAAAAAACGATCTCCGGGCGGTAGTTGATTAACGTACATGGTCCCTGGCCGAAGTGCTGCAGGAGACGAACAGGCCAAAGTAACATCATAGAGGAAGGTTCTTGGAGGTGGTGTCCCTACCTGCGTCGTCTTTTCTTTTTTTCAAATGAATAAAGTAAAAGTTAATTTTCTGAATAAAAAATATTCTATTATTTGGAATTTTACGTTACAAAACGTTGGCTG
Source organism: Microdon myrmicae (assembly GCA_963931805.1). Classification (NCBI taxonomy): domain Eukaryota; kingdom Metazoa; phylum Arthropoda; class Insecta; order Diptera; family Syrphidae; genus Microdon; species Microdon myrmicae. The sequence goes on from OZ007497.1 coordinate 145,282,460, forward strand.
CTCCAGCACAGGCGACGAATTCTAACCTGGAACCGAAGGCGCCGGGTTCCACGGGGCAGGTAAGCTATTCCTGGAACGACGTCCCACGAACGATCGGTCGCTACTATTCCCTCAGGTTTGTGGACGCACGGCGGCGACCACAACGGGACCCCTCAGGAGCGGTCAATAGAGATCCCTCATCCTATTCAGGACCAGGAGACACGCTACCTGGGAGCGAGGCCAATATCTAATACCAACATAAACCAGTTTGCCATTCGAATCTGCGAGGGAGACTATATCAGGGTGAACATCATGTAAATGTCTTGATATATAACCGAATTATAAACAACTCGTCACTGGGAAATCATGTCCGGTCGTTAAACACTGTCAACGTTAAACTAGTAATGGCATTTTATATTTAACATCAGGGGCATCGCCTTCATCTGTGCAAATATAAACGCCGCCCGCCTACATATATACACACAGCGAAACCTCAAATCCTGGCTCTGACTGAGACCCAGTCGAGTCGTCAACTGACTCGACATATTTCTTTACCAGAAATGCGATTTATATTTGAGACTTCGTTTTAAGGGTGAAGTCTGCGTCGTAATCCGATCCGATTTGGCACGCCAAAGAGAAGAGCCGTTAGAACCCAATAGCTTATATATCATTTAGATAAAAAACCTGCTGAAGAATCCTACCAAATTTCTTTGTTGTCTGTACTGTTCCCCGAATGACGATCGGCCAGTGACACTTTTCGAAAATCTTTCACTTACCCTCAACTGGATGCAAATCTACCACCCGGGTTCTAAGTTCTTGGCGACTTTAACGTACAGAACTGGTTGGTACACTCTCAAAGAACCAGCGAGTGGGTGGCTGTTTTAGGTGTTCGCTGCTGGTCGCAATTTAACTCAACTAGGGGAGGCATCTACGGATGTCTGAGGTGATTATGCGAACATCCCATATCTGTTTCTAACATCCGAGCCAGCTATTTATACTGTGGAAATGAGTTCGCCATTAAGAAACTCAGATCACTACTTGATATCGGTTGCCCAACCACTTCCCTTTCAAACAAGTAACCAACTTAAGCAGCTTCTCCAAGTATGGAGTTATGGAGCTGCTAACTGGGACGATTTGCAGGATTTTTTGGCATCATTTCCGTGGTCAGAGATGTGCTTTGGAGACTCCGATCTTAACACATGCGCGGATTCAGCCGCGTAGTTTATTGTTTACAGGATAGAACTTTATATTCCGCATTTCGTCAAACGAAATTCATCTTAAAGCCTCGTTTTAATAAAAAATGCCGGCAGTTTATAGCGGTGAACATTTTTAAACAATGACAATCCAGTCACACGTAGGTCAACAGAACGAACTATTTCAGAATCAGAAACGCGTCCATCGGAAGATTGATACAGCGAAGAAGGTTCACAATGACAAAGAGGCCACCAAACTGCTCTATTTCGCGTCACTTCTGGTCAATGGCAAAGACTATCAGCAATAACTTCGTTTCCTCCTCCTTTCCTCGGTTAGTAACTGGCAGTGGGACTTTAGTCAAAAACTCAAAGGATAAAGTTAATGTGTTCGAACATTTATTTTCCGTAAATTCAACACTTGTGATCGCGCCGGTGCAATCTTCAATGCCGAATGTGAGGTTCTGCTCACAGACTATTCAACACATTGTTACCAAGTACCAAGTAAATTCTTCGACAGCATCTGCAAGCAGCAATGGAGGAAGAGGGTATCGATCTCGACACATATGTTTCTACGATTGGGCCAGACTGTCCGGATGAAGTAGAAACAGCGAGTCAAGATGGTGCCAATGTAACGGAGAAGAGTTCGCCACAGTTGGACATTTCGGAGATGTTCAGGATGATGATGACAAAATTAGACGCGCAAGCTACAGATATTAATTCAAAATTGGACGCGCAAGCTGCAGATGTTAATGCAAAGTTGAATGCCCAAAATTCAAAATTCGACGCACAAGCTGCAGATTGAATGCAAAATTTGATGCCCAAACGCAGTGGATGAAATGTAATTTTCAACACTTTAAGGAAGAAATTCGAAACGAAGTAGAAAATCTGGATCTAAAAGTCACCGATGAAATAACACGAATCGAAATGAGACTTGAGTGTGTTGAGAGAAATAAGACATCGCCTAGCAATCAACATGATTACAAACATACAAGGATGCAACCGCCAACCTTCAATGGAACGGGACCCTTCCCCGTATTTTTTACGTCAGTTTGACGCCGCGGCAATTATAATAAATGGTCGGATGAGCAAAAGTCAACATCACTAATTGTGTCACTCCGCGGAGCGGCTGCAGAATTGCTACAAACCATACCAGCAGAGAAACAAACAGATTTCCAAGCGGTAAGAGATGGCCCTGAAGCTAGGTATGGAGACAACCACATGCAGCAGGTCTACCGCATGCAACTGCGGAGCAGAACGCAGAAACCCGGAGAAAATCTTCAACAGTTGCAGGCAGACATTGGCAAACTTGTCTTATTCAAATATGACTAAGGAACGAGGTAGCAATGGATGCATTTATAAACGCACTCCAAAATCGGGACTTGCAACAAACCGTTCGTTTGGCAGGAAAGAAGACGACTAATGAAACACTGGCGTTCGCATTGGCATCTGAATCTGCTAAACTGGCTACCAGCAATACATATAGAGTCCGAGAAGTGTCCGTCCAGGAATGTTCCTGCCAAAGAATCGGGCATGTACAACGGAGAACCCCGAGACCTGATATAAAGTGTTGGACATGCGGCGAAGTCGGCCACATCTCTGTTGACTGTAAGAAACGTCGACGAATGAATGAAACATCAATTGAAAATTGTTGTTCATGTGCTAATCACAAGAGAAGCCTTCAGCGTGATTCAGACTTGGACAGCACCACGACCGAATGTAGATCCTTGCATCAACAGATAATTGCTCTTAAGACCAGCCGAGAAAAGGTCATTGAGGAGAACAATCGCTTATCAACTGATCTAGCAGAGAGGCAAGCTGAAATTTTGACCGTAAAGCGTCGCCTTCAGGATTCGGAAGTAGAAATTGATCGTTTAAAACAAGAGGCGTACGACCTCCGAAATGTACGAGTAGAAGTACTAGATGGGTGGACGAGTGATGCTATACGCGCAACTCAACGTCAGGATGAAGATATATCGCTAATCCTGGAACACAAAGAAAAGATCGAGTGGCCAACTTGGAACACTACTTCCGACAAGAGTGGAACATTTAAGGCATATTGGGCACAATGGAATTCCTTGCTGGTGGAAGATGGAATTCTAAAGCGTAAATGGGAAGCCGCGGACGGAAAACCCTATCGAATGCAGATTCTAGTCCCACCATCAAAAGTGAAGGATGTACTAACCGAAATGCACGACGGGGCCTCCGGTGGACATCTGGGAGTTAATAAGACACTTTCAAAATTACGATCTCGATTCTACTGGCTTCACATGAGAGATGACGTCGAGTCTTGGTGTAGAAAATGTACGATTTGCACTGCGACAAAAGGACCACCAGCAAAACCAAGGAGCGCTATGAAGCAGTACAACGTGGGTGCCCCCTTCGAGCGAATTGCGTTTGATATCTCAGGACCATTCCCAAAAACCAACGACAACAACAAATACATGTTGGTCATCGTGGATTACTTCAGCAAGTGGGTGGAAGTCCTTCCAATTCCAAACCAAGAAGCAACAACCGTCATTGAGCAGCTTATCAATAATTGGATCAGCAGATATGGAGTTCCCTGTGAGCTGCATTCTGATCAAGGCTGGAACTTCGAATCACAGATATTTCAAGGCGCCTGTGTGGCACTGGGCGTAAGGAAAACCAGGACCACACACTTACATCCGCAGTCAGACGGAATGGTCGAAAGGTTCAACCGAACAATGAAAGAGCACTTATCGAAGGTCGTTAGTGATCACCAACGAGATTGGAACAAATATGTACAAACCTTTCTCCTGAGTTATAGATCGGCTAATCACAATACGACAGGCCATTCGCCAGCAAGAATTATATTTGGACGAGAGATACGAATACCAGCCGGATTGCGATTCGGGATACCTCCAGACGCCATAGATAAGACTGAAGACTACGTAGCCGAATGGAGAAATCGCCTCGATGAGATTCATCATTTGGTTCGAAATCAAGTCAATGTATCAAGTGACAAGATGAAAACAAGATACGACGTTCGAGCCAACGCATCCGGATTTAATGCAGGCGATAACGTGTGACTTTAGAACCCTAATCGGCAAAAGGGAAGGTCTCCGAAGTTGCAGCAACATTGGAAAGGACCGTATAAGATTCGCACAAGAATTACCGACGTCGTCTACAGGATTCAGCGAAGACCGAAAGCCAAGATGAAAGGGGTGCATCGTGACCGACTGGCGACTTTTTGTTAAACCAGAAGACCAGTGAACTTAGTTCGGGACGAACTAACCTAGGCGTAGGGTAGTGTGACGCATATGACAATATACTAGAATATTCTAGAATGTCCAAAACAAAGTACTAGAATATTGTAGAAAGTACTGGAAAACTGGAGACTATGAGCAGTGGAAAATTCGAGGCCATGGAGCGGACGGAAACGAAACACCGAATCAGAATGAGGAAACGGTATAAGTACGTCGCACTCAGATCCGAGAGCAAGAAGTGAGGAAGCGATAAGTAAAGAAGCGAAGTATCAAGAAACGGATGTTATTAACAGCCTGATAAAGTGTTTGCAAAGAGAATCGATTTAACGGCTCTTATTTATTAAAATAATTAATCCAGCGAACCCTAAGCTCGCTACAATATCATTACATTACAATTACATTATCAATACATTACAATTACATTATCAATACCTTACAATTTCATTATCAATACGTTAAATTAGCGCAGTCGATTTAACTTATCTGCTACGCTACAATCATCCAAGAAGTTCGTTACACAAGACCGGATCCTGGTTGTAGTGCCGATGATGATGATGATGATTATAATATTGAAAATAATCCCTAAATGATTTTATAAATTCCTAGTCGGTCGCTTGTTTTCTTTTTTGAATTAGCAAAAATATGAAATTCCAAACAGAGAAACATCGGAATTATTCATCGTGTTCGAAATTTTGCATTTAAACCAGTCCCCGCTATCGGTTCATATCTTTTATATTACTATTTTTGATTTAGGATTTTTTTTAACCACCAAATATCTTTATTTATTTATATCTTTATGATTTCTAGCTCTTTATATCCCCGTCAACTCAGCGCAAGTTGTTATAGACGAAACAACATTTGCCTACAGGTCGTTATGTCTCTCACCTAATTGTCACCACATTAAACACTGCCCTGTAGCTCATTAACAATTGACTGTTAATAATTCGTTTAAATTAACTAAATGAACTGACAACATAAAATGAGATAAATTGAGAAATCAATTCAACAATGCCTTTTTTTTTGCAATAACCGTCTCGGTGAGCTGTGCGCAAATTACAAGAAATTATCTAATCTTATCAACAGCTAATGTAGACAAAAGTCAAATACCGTGAATAAGACTACCATCAATGTAGTTAAAACCAGTGTTAAAACCAGTTACCCAATCTTCCACTTGGGAATCCGATGACAGAATTACTGTGTAATTCAAATTTTCGGGGTATATACCGAAAACAAAAGAGCTGTGACTGAACTGCGACAGTTTCTCCACTTTTAGACACGCTTTATTTTTTTCGTCATGAAAAAATAAAATCTAAAACTTGTAAGCGTACGTCAGGCAAGATTGTACTCTTATATTTCACTTTATTTGAATTATTTAATTACATCGCCATGAGAGTGTTAATTTTGTTTGTAATTTTAAACTTAACACATATTAAACTGCAATGAAATGAGCTGTTACCTTATTTCTCAAATGTAGTGTAATGTTGTCTTTCATTTTATGTTATCGGTTCAATAAAAAGTTCGTTAACATCCAACGTAAACAATCACAATATACGACAACCTGAACATAACATCTGGCGAAAAGTAAAATTAAATAGGCAAAAAAAGCAAAACCTAATGGCAACGTACGAGTAAATCAAAAACTTAAAGGCAATATTATGGTGCTCCCATTCCGATCCGATTGCTTAACAGATACATAAATATCTCAAGTCATTTCACGCAACATTAGAGCGCTGAGAATGGTTAAGTTGTGGTTGGCTTTTTTTCTTTGAGATACCTAATGTGTGAAACCTGGTGTAGAGGGTTCTTGTTTTAACGACACTTTAGCTTGGGCGTTTGTTCAGTGGTACGTTTTTCCGCAAACATTTGCATTCATTAAAACCCCTGCACCTGTAGTCAAACGGTTCACCTTTAGAATATTTCTACATAATTGGCAGTAATGAAAGTAAAAGTTGAATTTCAACAGGTTTTGTCGAGCTGTAAAACTTGGCTATGCACAACTTAATACAACCGATGATTTATATTGAATTGAAATTAAAACAAACCTTTACTCTGACACACTGATATACAATTTTATTATCTGTATTGTGTTGAGAGCAACATTTGCTTTTTCCACATTTTTTAGTACATCTTGCTTTATATAGTACGATCATGTGACATAATTAAAAGTTATTTAATTCACGGGTGCAACAATTCAATTTGCAGTAGGACGCTCATGACGCTTATTAGTAAAGTGCACAAACAAAATAACAATAATAAAAACAAATAAATAAATAACAATAAAAACAAACTTTTTAAATACAAACATAGAGAATGAATGAACTCCAACGGATGCGTATAAAATGGAAATACAGGCTGTCCCAAAAGTGTTTTTCAGTTTGTTTGCGCCCCTGTACAAGCGCAACCACTAGTATACGTCAGAATATAGCTATTTCTATTTCACACGGGCGAAGTGTGGGTGGTTGGGGTGCGAGTTTTACGGAAGCAATAACTTTCCTGTTATCACGCGTCAGAAATGTTGCACCCTGCATCAAATTCATCAAAACAGGGCCGCAGAACTTTTTGGAGACTGAAGACTGGAGACTGAAGACTGAAGACTGAAGACTGAAGACTGAAGACTGAAGACTGAAGACTGAAGACTGAAGACTGAAGACTGGAGACTGGGAACGGGAGACTATAGCTAAGGACTACAAAATGAATTTTATGAAGTATCTTATGATGTTAAAGTAACCCAAAGAGCCTTCTCAGAATACACGTGAATTCATCTTCACTTGAGATGATATTGTCTCCCAAAAAAAAAAAAAACATTATGATTAAGAGTGCGAATGAACCTGAATCGACGAAACCATTGACCGACAAAATCAGCCGTAAGCGTACTCTGCAGATTGACTTGAAAAGTAAGTTTGTCGATGATATTTGCGATATATCCTTGATGAAAGTCATTTTCATAACAATAGCTATCATCATCATCATCGGCACTACAACCGGGAACCGGTCTTGGCCTTATTTAGCAAGTCCTGAGGCTTGTTAAATTTTCCATAATGATTTGTTTTTTCCGGGCAATGTCATTAGTCTTGCGCCATAACAATAGCTATGCTTCACCTAAAAAGGACATCACGGACCCACCACCTAAGATTCAGAAACCTCCTGACGTTGAAAGAATAAAGAAATTGATTAACAATTAGGAAACCATTGATAATTTCGTTGAGAAGACGACATCAACGGTACTGGTTGGTGACGCACATTTAGGAACTGAAGAACACACCTTCTGGTACTGACAGGCTTGGGAAGATTCTGTCAAGTTATCCAGCGAACTGATTGTTTTCGGCATACTTCTATTGCGAATGAATCTGAATCAAAATCTATCACTGTACGCGTGAATAACATTGACAAGGTGCTGTTTCCACAGCCAAGAGAATATTTTCTGAGTCATATAACGAAAGAAAAAACAAGGAAGAAGGTGGAAAAGACGAAAATCGACGAAATTATATCCAGGGACCTAGGAATCACAGATTCCGCTCCAAGAGAGTCACCAAAAAAGTGACATACAGGGCAAACTCCCTGATTGCTTTCAACCCGGCGAAGGCCAGGTCGATCCTTGTCCCTGTTCAATCCAAGTTGACATTCAGTCTCCACGTGACACCCCTGGATAACTACTTTGGCACCCCCCAAGTTGTGAACCAATGCCTGCAGCGACACCTTGAGAAAGGTTGGCGCAAGGCTAATAACCTTGCCCGTAAAAAGGAATTATTATGGCAAATTTAACAAGCCTCGGATATGGACCGGATACACCACGACGACCACGGAAACGAAAATGGCTAAACGATTTAAGAATTTTCTCATGAAACGTCCGCTCATTATACAGAGCTCGAGCTGCACAGCACCTAACCGATTCCCTGTCCGAATATAAGACTGACATAACAGCATTACAAAAAATAAAATGGACGGTGAGTGGTGTTATTCAAAGAAACGAATATGACATATATTACAGTTGTCATGCAAAACACCATGTGCTCGGGGTAGGCTTTCTAGTCACCCAAAAACTGAAGCCTGCCATCATCGGCTTTAATGCAATAAACGAAAGGGTATGCACTCTTCGCGTGCGAGGCAAGTTTAAGGACATAGCCCTCATAAACGTTCCCGGACCCACAGAGGAGTCCTTGACGACGAAAAAGAAGAATACTACGATAACGTCGAACGGGCCCTCAATGCCTGCCCAAGATACGATGTGAAAGACGCTCTTGGTGATTTGAATGCAAAAATAGGTCGGGAGCCGGTTCCCATAGTTTGCATGAGAACACTAATAGCAATGGACTACGAGTCATCGAACTGGCAGCATCGAAAAACTTGACCTTTGCAAATACCAGATTTCCGCATAAGGATATCCACAAAGCCACCTGGGTATCACCTGATGGAGACACTCGCAACCAAATTGACCACGTGTTGATAGATCGCCGCCACTCCCCGAGCCTGATGACGGTACGAACGTACCAAGGTGCCAACGTCGACTCAGATCACAATCTTGATGGTACAGTTTTCCGAGCGTGGATTGCCTTACAGAGACGTATTGCATCCGCGGATCAGGCGCTAAGACTCGCCTTCGAAAAGCCACTGAAGGCATTCTCGAGCGATGGGAAGTGCACTTCAATGAATTGCTAAATGGTCAGCTCACAGAAGAATTGGAGGCCCCACCAATGCAAGATCAATACCAAATGCTGCCGCCACCAACCATTGAGGAAACATTAAAAGCTATAAGGCAGCTCAAATCAAATAAAGCCCCCGGATCTGATGGCACACTAGCTGAGCTGATCAAACAAGGAGGGCCATCGTTACATCACGCAATTCATGAGATCTTGGTGCAGGTATGGGGGCAAGAGGCCATGCCGGAATATTGGGGTCGTGATATAATTTGCCCCATACATAAGAAGGGAGATATCACAGTGTGCAGCAACTATAGGGGTATAACATTGCTGAGTACCCCCTATAAGATACGCTCCACTATCCTACAGGATCGGATAGCCCCATGCGCTAATGTCATCATTGGTCAATATCAGTGTGGCTTCATCCCAGGCAAATCAGCAATTGATCAGATATTCACACTTAGGCAGGCGATGGAAAAATGTCTGGAATTTAAGATTCCATTATATCATCTGTTTATAGACTTTAAGGCTGCCTACGACAGCATAGCCAGGGTAGTATCATTTAAGGCCATGAGAGAGTTCGGCATTCCAAACAAATTGATACGACTTTGTAGGTTGACCATGACCAACGTAACTAGTCAAGTAAAAATAGCGGGATTGCTGTCCAAACCAATAAACATCTTTAATGGACTCCGACAAGGGGACGGTCTGGACTGCCTCCTCTTCAACCTGGCGTTGGAGAAAGCAATCCGTGACTCTGGTGTTACAACCAGAGGGACTATTATCACCAATTCCAGTCAGACACTTGCCCGCACAGATGACATCGACATCATCGGTAGAACCGATTCGGCTGTACAGGACTCCTTCACCCAGATCGAACAGGCGGCACAAAAACTGGGATCGCACATTAATGACGGGAAAACTAAGTACATGGTGACAACTTCTGCGAAGAGAAGACCTAACGTTGCTCAAACCATCAGGCTAGTGGAGCACGAATTTTAAGTAGTGCAATACTTTAAGTACCTTGGGTCAATAGTATCAGCCGATAACAATATGGGAGAAGAAATACGCGAACGGCTGATCAAATTCAACAAAGCCTACTATGGTCTATCAAGGCTCTTTAAATCCCGAAATTTATCCAGTACATCCAAGCTACTACTGTACAAGACCATGGTCTTACCAGTACTCGCGTATAGATCCGAGATCTGGGTGCTTAATAAAAGGCACTCTGAACTCTTAGCCGCGTTCGAGAGGAAGATTTAAGGAGAATTGTGGGTCCTACATGTGCGGGAGGACGATTCCGAAGACGCTACAACCATGAGTTGTACGCAATCTAGGTTAAAGCTAATGTTGTAAGAAAAATCAAGCTCGGTAGACTCCGGTGGATGGGACACCTAGCTCGAATGAGCAAAGAGGAGTCTGGCCGGAAAGTCCTTTTTGGCAGGATGTATGGAAGTGTTTTGCCGTTGTGGGGGTTGTTCCTCAGGAAGCGCGTTTTCTTGTCCTGAAAAGGACGTTGGATCTCTTTATTTGATTGCTCCTGGAACAACACACTTCAGCAAGGGTTCGTTGCCGTGCTTCCTCTGACCCAGAGGGAAGAGCAACGTCCTGATTGTTCGTGGGACGTAACCTAGGGGATAGTGTCCTTATACCCTGCAACCTCAGTACTGGTTCCTGTACCGATTTCTTTGGAGTCGTCCTGGTATATATATATATATATATATATAAAAAGAATCATCCAACGTTGGGTGCCAGCACAAAATTTCAAAAGTAATGAAAGCAGTTTTATTTATTTTGGATTTAGTTTTATTGATTTTATTTGAAAAATAACTGCTCTGTGGCAGGAGGATCTAGATACTGCGGCCCGGAGATCACGAAACCATTCCTTTATAAAGGAAAAGGAATCGAAAATTGTATCTCAAAGATACACATTTTCGTGCAACAATCTCGATCTTTTGGATATTTCGAGCGAGATGTTGTGTTTACACAAGATAAGAAATCAATTTCTTGAATTCTTACGAAACCATTACGCAGATGTGTGAATGTATCTGCTTTTGAGTTTTTGTTTGTTTAACTCAATGGAATTTTTAGGATAGAGATAACAATCTCTGAATTTTGGATTTGGGTGATGCTGTGGAGCAAATATAGAACAATAAACGAATATTGGATTCGTTTATTGTGAATTTTAATTTTAATTTTGATTTTGGATTAAACTTCACCGTGAGGGCAAATGTTATGCGATAAACGAATGTTTGATTCGTTTATTGCGAATTTTGGATAATGTTTGGGTTTTTTCAGGTTTTGATAGGATTTTGGATTAGGAATGGGAGAAAAAGATGGTAGGGCTTTTTGGAGCACTACATCCTCCCCTCCTTGAAAAAAAGAAAATTGATCTTTATGAGATTAATTTTCTGGAAAATGGTGTGATTGGGAATAAGGATGATAGTATCGTGATTCCGTTACATATGCCTGATTTTTTTTTCATTTTAGTTCTATGTATGCAATATTTATTTTCTTAGCTTACAGTACAATTTTTTTTTTGTTTTGATATTTAAAGTGATCAATGATTAAGTTGTAATTACATATATTAAAAGTTTTATTTACAGTGTTTATGTTATATTTTTTTTCCATTACGTTTAGTAACAATTGTGAGTAATATGTTTTTCTTCTTTTTATATAAGAGGTTTTTTTTTTGTTTTTGTTTATAAAGTATTATTATAGGTTTTCCAATTTGTGGTACAATATATATGTAAGTGTTGCGTAAGATTATTAAGGCTTACTATTACAATTTGTGTATTACATATTAATAATGATTACATATTATTTACAGAGCATTTTTTTTTTTTGAGGACTTTTCATTGTCCTTATTTATTTATATAATTTTTTCATGTAGTTTGTACGTAAAATTAAATTCTAGACATTTTTAAATTTGTTTTGAGTTATACTAAAATGTTATTACAATTTATTCATTACAAAATGTTTTGTACTTATATAAATTCTTATTCTAACATTATTTCGTATCGTAAGTTTTGTTTTATTTATTATTACAAAAATGTTTGTTTGTTTATTTATTTAAGTTAGTGATGGTTGATTAAAATATTTGTATAATACATTTTTCGATAGTCAATATTTGTTTATAGTATAGTTTTGAAACTTCTATTTTTGAAACATATGAGTTATGTGGAGATTCAATTTCTTGTTATATTTTATTTGTTATCTCCTGAATTTATAAATTTTCTTTGTTTATTCTATCTATCTATTTCGTTTTTGAACAATAATTTGTTAAGAGGTGAATTTAACATTATTAGTTGTATATATATTTTTCTTTATAGATATATTTTTTGTTTTGTTTGTTTATTTCGGTTATTTAAAATATTGTATAATATTTACAAGATTATTTATTCGTGTAACAGTATTTGAAAAGAAAAATTTTGCAGGCAAATTTTAAATACATTAACGTGGTATTTTCGTACAGTGTTACTTTATGATTTTTCTAAGGTTTTTTTTTTTTACGTATATACATTTATTTTTCTTTTTTTGTTTTTGTAAGGTTATAAATACATCTATACATTTACTTTCCTTCGACTTTTATTTTTATCTTTTTGGAGTTTCTCATTCGTGATTGCCTAATCCACAAATGGTTTTATATTGTTGTTGTGGACTATTCGGGTACCTTTCCCTATTTTGAGGATTGAATTTTCTTCGGATAGGATCTTTACAATTTCGTAGGGGCCTTTCCACAGGGAGGTTAATTTGTTAGGTCTTGAGTGATTCTTTAATAGAACCTTGTCGCCAACATTAAATTTCTTACGGCCTACTTTTTGGTCGTAGTATGCCTTAGATTTTTGTTTTTTCTCTATCAGTATTCCCTTAGCTGTACGATAACCATGTTGTAATCGCATTTTTAATTCATTTGCGTAATGGTCGTAGTTATAAGTGCTTTCGGGGTTTTGTCTGAGAGAACTGGGTATTTCGGCTGGGAAACCATATAGTAATTCATGCGGCGTGTAGCCTGTATTACTGTGGGGTGTAGTATTGTACACAAACATTGCGTAAGGTATCCAGGTGACCCAAGTGAGAGGATCCTGGTTTACATAGTGGCGGAGGTATTCCACCAGAGTTCTATGGCTCCGTTCTAGTGCTCCATTCGTTTGTGGATGGTAGGGTGCTGTATTGAGTTTTCTCATTTTAAGTAAGGAACAAATGTCCTTAAAAAGTGCGCTGAGAAAATTAGCACCTCGGTCAGTTAATAGAGAAGATGGTATGCCGTGCTGGCAGACGATATTTTCAACGAAAATTCTGGCCACGTCCTTGGTTTCGGCGCTGGCCAGTGCGTAAGCTCCTGAAAATTTAGTCAAATCGTCTTGAAACGTTAGTAGGTATTTATTTCCATTATAGCTGACTGGTAATGGTCCTACTATATCTAAAGCAATTCTTTCGAAAGGTTTTGAGCTTGTTGTGGTTATCTTCATAGGAATTCTAGAATTCCTTCCACTTTTGTTTATCTGGCAGGGAGCACATTTTCGAATATACGCCGCGACGTCAGCGGTCATTGTGCGCCAGTAATATTTTTGCTTCAATCTATTGATTGTTCGGGTGGCTCCTTGGTGTCCTCCGAAAGGTGAGTTGTGGTATTCCGCGAGTAACTTTTGTATTTCGTTAGGATCTGTTAGAAGCTTCTTTTTATTGGAGAAAACGTACATTGTCACGTTGAGGTGAGCAAAAGTTTCTTTTAGCAAGTTATTAAGTGTTACTTTTGATTCGTTTTCTATGAAGGGCACTAAAATTCCAATGGAATTGAAATTCCGGTCTTCGCAAATCTTTTTCAGATCAATAAGGGAGCTCTTAGCGGTTTCCTGGTCGCTTAGGTTTCTGAAAGGCAATGGCAATGTGATGGCGCATAACCCATCTTGCTCATGAAACGTAATTTTACCTACGTCTGGCTTGGTGAAGTTTGGGATTCTTCCTGCCAGGTTTTCTTCCTCAGCAGAGTCTATCAATGGGAGGATTATGATACGTAGTCCAAGTTTCTTCTTGGTATAGATGGACCCTGTTTGTTCTTGCCATACAAGATTGGTAGTATCTTTGTATGATTGTGCAGCCACATCTTCTTCGAGTTTGGCTTTACTTCGTGTGGTGACGAGGATATTATTTTTAATGGGATTGACTGGGGTAGTCGTTGTTATACGGCTGAGAGCATCAGCATTTGCATTTTGCTTTCCTTTTTTATGGACGATTGTGTACTCATACTCTTCGAGTAGAATTCTCCATCGCATAAGTCTGGATGTAGGATCTTTTCGTCCTATAAGCCACTGTAGAGAGCTATGGTCAGTGACTATAGTAAATTTTCGTCCGTAAACGTATGGTCGGAACTGGGCTAGTGCAAAAACGATTGCTAGTAATTCCTTTTCGGATGTTGTATATCGAGTTTCTGCGTCGTTTAAAGTTCGGCTAGCGAAAGCAATAGGTTTATCTTGTCCTATTGTACCTTGAGATAGCACTGCTCCTAACGCAACATTGCTAGCATCCGTAGTTATTATAAACTCCCGGTTAAAGTCTGGATAAGCCAGTATTGGTGGGGTAATAACCTTTCTTTTTAGAGTTGTGAATGCCTCGTCACAAAAGGCATCCCAATAAAATGGAACATTCTTCCTGAGCAATCTGCTTAAAGGTTTTGCCAGTTCAGCGAAATTTGGGATAAATTTTCTGTAGTAGCCTACAAAACCGAGAAAAGATTTTACGTCTTTTTGTTTCTTGGACGTTGGAAACGTTTTCACCGCTTTAGTTTTTTCTGGATCTGGTTTTATACCTTCCTTTGAAATAACATGCCCCAAGTAGGTGAGCTCTTTCCTTATGAAGTGACACTTTTCTGGTTGTATTTTCAGATTGTGTCTTTGTAATCGCTCGAAAACTCTGGTGAGTCGGGAATTGTGATCGTTCAGATCGTATCCGTAAATTACGATATCATCTACATAGACGAAACATTCTATTCCTTGGAGACCCATGAGTACATTATTCATAAGCCTTTGGAATGTGGCGGGTGCGTTTTTAAGTCCGAAGGGCATTCGATTGTATTCGTAATGTCCGAAGGGTGTGCTAAACGCTGTTTTTGCCTTGTCTCTATTGTCCATGCGTATTTGGTGAAACCCATTTGCTAAGTCTAATGTGCTAAAATATTTAGCTTTTCCTAATTGGTCCAAGATATCAGTAATATTGGGCAATGGATATGCATCTCCGACTGTTATTTTATTTAAGGCTCTAAAGTCGACAACCACTCTCCACCGTTTTGTCCCATCAGGTCCGGCCTTCTTGGGTACTAGTAAGAGAGGGGAATTCCAAGGACTGAAACTTGGTGGTACCACGCCATCCTGAAGCATTTCATTCACTTGTTTGTGGATTTCTTGCTTCGAGCTATCTGGGAGGCGATATGGTCTTATGTAAAGTGGGGGCTTTCCTTCTTCCGTGATGATCTGATGCTCTATGGCGTCAGTGTGTGTGAGATGGTCGCCCTCTAAGTAAAAGAGATCGTTAAATCTGCGGCAGATGTCTAAGATAGATATCTTTTCCTCCTGGTTACAATGACGCAACTCTAGGAGTGATTCTAGCCGTTCAAGCCTATTTTTTATAAAGTTCTTAGTTTCATCCGCCTGTAACACATTGTAGTCATGCAGATCTTCCCATTCGACTTCTATGTCGTTGGTGCTTACTTCTTGATCGGTGTCTAATGTGTTCATTAATAATACCTTTATTTTGTTGTCCTGTGGTGTTGTCAAACTATTACCCAGATATATCCCTGGCATGATCTCGGATTTTTTTATAATCAGTTCTTGACTGGATTTTTCTTTAAAGGGAATCTCCATTATTTGTTGAGATCGTGAATGCAATTTTATGAAATCGATTTTGGCATTTCGTTTTAAATTTACTGACGGTATTAGAGTTTCAGGTTCATGTTTTCCTGAACTCAGTTTTTCGGCAGTTTCCTTACCTTTTCTGTTACCACAAACTTTACTTAAATGGGGAGAGGAAGATTCAAGGGTGGTTGGTTTCGTTGTGTTTGTCACAGCATCAGATCCGGCCCGTAGACAAACGGATTCGGATGTTGACTCACGAACGGTGTTATCCAATTTTTCAAGAATGCCTGTATTATCCGTGGAAGACACCTCGTAAGGCGTGACATTCTGAATATTTTCCTTGACCTCATTATTGTTTCCTAAAAACTGCTCGAGTTCTACCGTGGTTCTCTTCTTTACAGCGAATTTAAGGAATCCCTTTTCAAAGTTAATGTGGCACTGGTGCTTCGTGAGGAAATCGCTTCCCAGTATGCCATCGTGTTGGAAGTCTACATTGCTTCCCACTACAAATAGATTATGCTTAAAGGGTATGGAGTGCCTGTCTGTTTTAAATTGGAATTCCCCCAATACCTTTCCGCATGTGCTGACCGTTTTTCCAGCAATGGTGGATATAGTCACTGGGTCTGAATTATCTACAGATTGTTCAATATAAGGATTATCTAATTTGATCAGGCTGATGTCGGCGCCTGTATCGATAAGGAAAGTCGAGTATTGTTTATCCGATGGATTAAATTTTACACGTATTACTGGCTCCTTAAATTCAGGGCAGAAAAATACGCGCATTTCAAAATTTACATCGGGGTGGGGTGTATATCGGCGATTGTCTGTACTCGAGAAGGATTGCCGTTGCTCGCTGCCCGAGTGAGTTCGTTTCCCTGTTGTGAATTGGATACCCTGTTAATATTTTGATTTTGTCGGGTATTTCGATTTTCAATGCGGGGCGAGTTACTTATTGTCCTATTTTGAGATTGATTGGGCTGAGTTCTGAAAGGATTTCTACTCGTTGAAGGTTGGTCCTGGTTTCGCATATGAGCTAACCTGGTTCTACACTCTGCCTGAGTGTGATTATACTTCCGACAGTATGTGCATTGGAGACGTTCAACCTCTGTCTTAATGCGTTGGGGGACGAAATTAGGAAAATTAGTGTTGCGATAGCAAGTCGCAGAAGTATGTCCCCTCTTGTTGCATGTTTGACAAACAATTGGTTGGTTATTTCTCCTAAAATTGTTATTGGAAGTTAGCATTGAGTTATCGTTACCTAATCTTCGAGATTGTTCTAAAGCGTAGCTAATGGCTGCTTTTAAATTTGGGGCGTTGTGAGACTTCACCAAGATTCTGAGGCTGGAATTTCGTATCCCATCCTCAAACGTATTCAACGCGAGTCTCTGATTCTCAGCCAGAAGATAACTTCTGATTGCAGGCTCAGGTGAACTAGCGTATGTGGCGCTGTCCAATTCATGCAGGTGATGTGTGAGTCTATTTGAAAATTCTTTCACACCCTCCTTGCTATCTTGTTTTGTTGCCACTAAGTTATTTTGGGCAGCAGACCTAGAGATGAGAGCTTTAAATTCTCCCTCTAATTCTGAAACAAGATCTTCCCAGGTAGAAATGATTTTATGCCTGATACAATCACGCGCCGGTCCCTGTAATCTGGTTTTGACCACCCTTAGAATAAAAGATTTCTGGTTGTCATCTTGTGCTTGTGAGAACAAAATGTCTCCACAAGAGAAGAAACCCTCAAGTTCGTTTGGGTCGCCGTTAAATACCGGCACGAATCCCAGTACGTCGCTTAATCCTATTGGTAAGTTCATTCTTGAACTCTGTTCGCGTGTTTCCGTTCGTAACGTTTCCGAAGTTTCGTCCTCGCGATTTTGTATGAGCTCGGGCTCAGGTCTCTGCGAACGCGTACCCGGTTTATTTTTTTCGCTAACGACGTATTTATGAAACAGACCTTCCCAAATGATGGTAAAAAGGGGTAGAGAACAAAGAGACTCAATTTTCATTTTGTCGTGGTACGATGGCCAAGAGAAAAGATAAGAACAACAAGATTAATGTACCTTCAAACTTAGTTAGTTTGACCCTATTGGGTAAAGTGTATTTTTCCCTAAGATGAGAGAAACAATTTTCCTTTCGTTCGAGGGGAGCAAGGCCTAAAGTGTCACGGGCAAAGAAGAGAAACAGATCCAAGAATAAATTTTCCGATGAGACGCAAATGATACCAAAAGAGAAATCCAAAGGAAAAAATTCAACCTAAGAATGTCCTAAACAGCGCTTAAAGACAAGGACTAATAATTTTAATTTGTCCGCTATTGTTATCACATAAAGAGTGTAAAAATCTTCCCCAAAAAGCAGAAATAATTTAAGGAAAATATATGTATATATATGTGCTAAATTCAAATAGGTATATAAAAAATAAAAATCAAATTTTGTAGTATATTTTTGGGGTTTTTATTTGTCCCCTACTTGATAAATAAGTTGTTGCAATTTTGGATAATAAATGTGTATATGTATAGAAAGAATTTTTGATAAATGATTATATATATATCAAAAGAAAAAATGTATTTAAATTTTGCCTCTATTATACAAGTAAACAGAAATTTTCTTTTTATTATATATTTCCCTTTGTATAAAAAATTTGAGTCAAAGAAACATGTATGTTGAGGAAAAATCGTTTGTTTATTATTTTGACCCGGGCATCCCCTTTTGATTACTAAAATGAATTTACTTTATTTTAGGGAGTTGATCACTATTACAAGACCGACATAAAAAATTTCACCTTAATCGGCTTCACAAAAGTTACGTTAATTTCACAAAAGTTACATTAATTTTACTATGAAGAGCTCTCTTAGTCTCCTTGAATTTTTCACTGTATATTAATAAAATGAAATTTTTTACCTTAAATAAACTGGATACTTTTGTCCATGTACTGCTGACGTAGCTGGCAATGTCCACTTCACAAAGATATACCAGCTTTTTCCTGTCGGCTTCGCCGCTGCTGTCGTCGCTGCTGGATGTGGTCGTCTCCGCTTGTCACTTTTATTATTTGGTTTGTTTTTCACTCTGCCGGTGTCTAAGCCCCAGGCGACGCTTTTAGAAATCTTAAAATTTTAAGTCACTTTGCCGGTGTTTAGCCCCGGGCACGCTGTTTTTATCAAAATTTGTTTATTATTATTTTCACTGAAGCGCTTTTTGTTATTTTGTTGCCGATGGTTCTCTGTAACCTTATGTGCTCTATACTTTTACTGGTAGGGGATATTGGGAATCAGTCCGATTCACTGCTGCCACCAGAATTTTGTTTGTTCTGATCCTCCTTCTGTGGTGAGCGGATTTTGGGTATCCCACGCGCTGCCACCAAAATTTTGTTTTGCCGTTGTGGGGGTTGTTCCTCAGGAAGCGCGTTTTCTTGTCCTGAAAAGGACGTTGGATCTCTTTATTTGATTGCTCCTGGAACAACACACTTCAGCAAGGGTTCGTTGCCGTGCTTCCTCTGACCCAGAGGGAAGAGCAACGTCCTGATTGTTCGTGGGACGTAACCTAGGGGATAGTGTCCTTATACCCTGCAACCTCAGTACTGGTTCCTGTACCGATTTCTTTGGAGTCGTCCTGGTATATATATATATATATATATAAAAAGAATCATCCAACGTTGGGTGCCAGCACAAAATTTCAAAAGTAATGAAAGCAGTTTTATTTATTTTGGATTTAGTTTTATTGATTTTATTTGAAAAATAACTGCTCTGTGGCAGGAGGATCTAGATACTGCGGCCCGGAGATCACGAAACCATTCCTTTATAAAGGAAAAGGAATCGAAAATTGTATCTCAAAGATACACATTTTCGTGCAACAATCTCGATCTTTTGGATATTTCGAGCGAGATGTTGTGTTTACACAAGATAAGAAATCAATTTCTTGAATTCTTACGAAACCATTACGCAGATGTGTGAATGTATCTGCTTTTGAGTTTTTGTTTGTTTAACTCAATGGAATTTTTAGGATAGAGATAACAATCTCTGAATTTTGGATTTGGGTGATGCTGTGGAGCAAATATAGAACAATAAACGAATATTGGATTCGTTTATTGTGAATTTTAATTTTAATTTTGATTTTGGATTAAACTTCACCGTGAGGGCAAATGTTATGCGATAAACGAATGTTTGATTCGTTTATTGCGAATTTTGGATAATGTTTGGGTTTTTTCAGGTTTTGATAGGATTTTGGATTAGGAATGGGAGAAAAAGATGGTAGGGCTTTTTGGAGCACTACAGAAGGACACAGCGCGGCAGACCTTTTCTGCGATGGGGGGATGGCGTAGACCAAGACGCACAGAGTCTGGGAGTGCCAAACTGGATGACATCGGTTCGAAATCGGGATCGGTGGAGAGATTTGTTACATAAGGTCAGGACCGGATCCCAGTTGTAGTGCCGATGATGATGATGACATTTATTGTCGCCTACGTGCTTTCCAAATACTTAAGATATTCCGATAACAGAATGGGAGCTTCCGAGTAATTATGTTATGTTCCATTACTGAAGATCGGAAAATATTTAAGTTGCTTCGTCGATGGAAAATCGTCAAGAAAGACGATCATCTCAACTTAGCATAGTTTATCGGAGTCGAGATTTGACCATTTATGTATTATATATTGTCCAATTTTTAACAATTACTCTATGTTATAATACTTTTAAATGTGCTAGTATTTAGCATCGATTAAATAGGGTCAAAGTTAGGCCATCAACGAAGACGGTCATCTTACATATAATAGAAAAAGTGTCGCAGAATGAATTGTGGGGCGATGTTAATGTATGCATTTCTCCATGTGTGTATAGAGTTGTTTGTCATGCGGGAGACCGGGGTTCGATTCCCCGTCGGGGGCCTCTGGCGCAAGATTAATGACCTTGCCCGGAAAAAACAAATCATTATGGAAAATTTAACAAGCCTCAGGACTTGCTAAATAAGGCCAAGACCAGTTCCCGGTTGTAGTGCCGATGATGATGATGTATAGAGTTGTAAATTAAGGACAATAGAAGTTTAACATTTAGTTAAGTTATCATTTAATAAAAACATATATTATAATTTTTTAAATTGTGTTATATGTAATCATTACATATAGGTGTGTGTAGAAATTTGAATAAAGTAGGGAAACGATATCAAGTCACGTGTATGTGTCTAATTTAACATACAACAGTGTGCGTACATCGTATGATATGATCCCTTGAACCTACTCACTATTTTTTTCAAAGTATTGTTGAATTGAAAACAACTTTTCAAACACCTGAATATTTTGTAATATTGACCTTTTATTATTATTGTGAAGTGAAGTAGCACTCGTTGATTTTTTGTTCGGTTTCGAAATAAAATTCTTCTCCTTCGTCGTTCTTTTGTCGGATCTTATGGAGTTGACCAACCTCACATTCAGCAAAGAATCTATCTTTCTGAGTGTTCAATTTTGGTAGTGCATGCCGGCATAGCGGCGCAAAGATAATAACCCTGCCCGGAAAAACAAATTATTATGGAAAATTTAACAAGCCGCAGACTTGTTAAATAAGGCCAAGACCGGACCCCGGTTGTAGTGGCGATGATGATGATGCCTGCATAATATCTGCATAATATGAATGACGTTTGTCCCTCATGGTTGCATACTGTCATCCATAGATTGCTTATTTTCACCATCTACTTCGATGTTGATGACAGCATGTTGAATTTTTCCAGTGTATGTTAAGTTCGTCAAGCTCTGGTTTCGATAATACATACCAATGGAGAATATAACGGAACGGAATTTAGTGCCTGCTAAATCCTATGGTGTATTCAACCGATGTTTCGCATTTGAATGTAACTTTCTTTTATATAAACGCGCATATAAAAGGCGGTTAGATAATGTTATTGAGATCGGAACTTGAAGCTGCTGATCGATAATGAGATTAGAAGAGATTGGTGGCAATTTACAAATTGGGTTGTGGGTAATGGGCAAAAGATCTTCTATAAAAATAAGAAATATGCTGGGTGAGAATACTGTATCCCACGAAACACCAGAGGTATCGAGTTGAGTGCGAAACGTGTAGCAAGTAAATTCGCCTTATCTATTATGTTGATGGATAGTGTATCATTAACTATAAACAAAGGAATGCACGAGATTATATTCTTGACGTTCCTTACAAACGCCGAGAAATATCTGTTACCTGTAATAACTGTTTAGTAGTTCATCTTATAACTATTCAAATAGTTGTCCAATACTAACTTAAAGCTCAGACTTAGCCCTATAGGGTCAGCTTTCGTAAGAGGAGTATATAAAAAAAGAAAAATAAATAAAAAAAAGGTTAGACGTGCACTATTTTATTTAAGGCAATCCGGTGTGACTTTGTGCTAAAACTTGTATTGTCCATTGTATTTGCATTTTTGTTTTGAATTTTCTAAAACGGGTAAACTAAGAAAACTAACAATCAGAATAACTATATGTTTGCTATCACCATCATTTTTTTTCTTCTTAATTATTGAAGGCTATACAAAGCCAAAAATATTTAATTACCTATGATAGAAAAAGTATTAGATGAGTGTGACATCAGTAAAGGCGGCCTTAAGTGTCAACTCGATGTGATAAATTTAACTATTAATTTTATGCCTAAAAGTGTTATCCAAGCGGTATCTGGAAATCTTTACAACTTTATAATTTGCGTGTGTTATATAAACGCAAAGTTTCACGCGGCGGTATATCAACACTTCACTGAAAGCTTGGATCGTCTTTGTTGCTTGTATTGCAACATCTGCCTATTAAATCAAGTTCAACTAACAGCCTTGATATATAGGAGCTTGTCGCTCAATCAATCAAAACGTCAGCTGCCGGACTCAACACATGGAAAACACACCCATCTCGCTGATCTAAACCATAGTGCGCAGTTCAGTTACGAAATGATATTTGAAAAACAACCACTTGACCGAAGTCAAGTTGTTGTCGATCCAAAATGACAACTTTTGGATCCCAACACGTAGCAATCCCTCCCAGATGTGCCAAACAAGTGCAGAAATCACAAAGTCTATTCACGTATGATTTTCACTTAAATTAATGGCATCGGTAATGAATTAACGGACCATACAGATTGGTGGAGTCAATGAATCGGTGCATCCACGATAGTGTCAACAACCAGATAATTTATCTGTCTCGACCATCACCAGTCAAATTGCTATTTTTCACTTTTCTTGATGAGCACGACGTAAGACCCGGCTAATGCAGAATGCGATTTGCCGATGGTTTTGTTGATTATCTCGAATCAACTTCCGATACAATCAATGGCTATTGACATTGAAATCCCCATGTGGGGCGTTTTAGTGGTCACGTGATGGAATCGAATCAATTAATTTTTGATGGCGCTCATAAATGTTCAGATATAAGCTTGTTTCTACATATAATTAGAAAATAACTTTTCAATAAGCTGTCTGCATGATGACCGCATGCAAGGTGGGTGTTTCGAAATCATGATTAGGCGAGGGCACTTCAAAAGTTGTCGCCTGTTAAAGTGATAGATCTTTTGTAGTATTTGCAGTGGTGATTGCACACAGAATGAACGAATACACGTTGTTACTTCATGAATAGAAAACAAACAACTGGTTGTAGTTAAGTCATTAATTTGTTGGGTAAATGTAAATGAAAACGATTGCTACTGTGGTTTGATGTACCTTGGTTGTGTAATTATGAACCGGATATAGATCTCGAAAACAGCCTAAAGGAAGACCTTGCATCTGGTATGAAAAGGTCGTGGTAATTTGAGTATAGGTTGGCAATTTGTACCGATTGCCTAAGTACATAATCAAGAAATTATTTCGCTGCTAGATTTGCTAATTCATGTATTGGTACTTTGGGATTTTTTACTTAAAGCCAATCAAGAGAATTCGAAATTATAATATAGGAAACCAGATATGTCAACTATGCCTCATAGAAACCTTAATTTGACAAGTGTACAAGTCCAGATAAGTCACGGTTGGTGAGAACAACGTTTAGATAAAAATTTGGAACTTATTAGTATTTTGTTAACCTTAATCAACTTATTAGTATTTTATTAACCTCCATCAGGATAGAAGATTGTGCAGACTTATTTCCAATAACAACGATAAAAAACCACTCATCTTCCACAATTAGGGAGTTGGCATACAAGACGATATTTGCTAATTCACGTCACCTGGTGGTCTAAGAGATCATCTCCTGATTTTCCCATAGTATTAAGACTTTGCCTTTAGTCGCGCGTCAGAAAAGTACTATTTCTAATCTAAGCTACAATCATCCTTCGATTCTGCCCTGATGAGTTACTTTGCGTACGAGACTTGACGAGAGAAATGACGAAGCCACATGCTACCAGTATATTATCGCCTTGAGATGCTATCTGTTGGTGGTGTTATTAGTGAACTATTGAGTTATACCACAAGACATGCCCGATTTTCGCTCAGTCGGAAATTAGAAGTTCTCGAGTGAACATCTGTGTCAAAACGTTAAATTTTCTTTTTTTATAAAGTTAAGTGGTACATGTGCTTGACTTGTGAGAATTTTAGGGTTCGTTGCGAGTAGAGTTATTTTCTTTATAGAAATTGTTTACCATGCTGTCGAGAGTTCCAATTTGGACCCTCTTCCTTTATGAATTTAAAATTGGACATAATGCGTCATTGGGAATGAAAAACATTAATGACACATTTGATCATGTAGCGCTAAACGAACCCACTATAAAACGTGTGTTTCGAAAGTTCCGCTCGGGAGATTTTTGCCTCGCAAATGAACCACGTGGGAAGCCGGAAACGTTAGCTGACGACGATGTTTTAAGAGCAAAGGTGGATGCGGACCCGACGAAATCGGTGCGGGAGATTGCACAAAGCATGGTGTATCCCCAATGACAATAAGTCGACACCTTTCTCTCATAGGAAAGGTAAAGAAACTCGATAAATTGGTACCCCATGAACTGAACGAGTCCCAAAAACTACGGCGCCTAGAAATCTGCACATCGCTTAGATTAAGAAACCAAACTGAACCGTGTTTGCACCAGATAGTCACTTGTGATACAAAGTGGATTCTGTATGATAACCGTAAAAGACCTGGGCAGTGGTTGGATGCCGATGAAAAACCAAAACACACCCCCAAGCCCGATCTTCACACAAAAAAGGTTATGGTGGCAAATTGGTGGGCATCGAAAGCAACAATCCACTTTTCATTTCCTCAACCAGGAGAAACGACGAGCGCTATCAAATATTGTGAGGAAATCGACATATTGCATGCAAAATTGGTTGACAAGCAACCTGTGTTGATCAATAGGCACGGCCCGATCCTTTTGCATGACAATGTTAGACCCCATACCTCACAAATAACAGTGCAAAAACGGTTGCAGTTGGGATTTGAAATGTTTCCACATACACCGTACTCTCCTGACATTTCTCCAATGGACTACCGTCTTTTCCGCAATTTGGATTCATTTTGTCGACAGAAAGTGTGGGGTCAAGGGTAACCACCATCCTCACTAAATGTTCCACTTCCTAACGCCAAAGGAAAAGCATAAACAAAACGAGGACAGCGCAGCGAAGGCAAATGAAACGCACCGTTTTAATGTTCAATGATTTTTATTTTTATTGGTATTCTAATTACGTCTTCTGAACATTTTACATGCATGTATGTCATGCATTTTGGAACTTTTCAGTCAGTGTACACTATAATTTTGTTTTACTCGGAACTTATTTCACAAACTTAAGGCTCACGACCGCGGAGGAAAACTGGGGCGGAAAAAGGACTCCGACTTCGAACAGCACTCGACACAAACACTCGACTGGGAGATAGACATCTTCGACGTGATACGTGGGAGCGGTAGGAGAACCGACCGACGGGATCGGTAGTTGGAATAAGACTCTTCGAGGATAGAACTCTGACTTGAATTTAATCCTCAATTAATGGTGTGGTGAATATCCTCTCGGCTATGGATATGTTTACTTACCACAAGAGAAAGCTAAAGTCTCTCTTTGTGGAATAGAAAACCAGATCCCGTAATGAAGATCATGGTAGATGGGTATATGTGTGATCGTGAAGATCACATTGGTTTTCTCATGAAACAAGGCCATGGACAAACAAAATAAAAAACGGTAAGGGCACAGGGGTCGTGAAGATCGTTGTTTGTTATGTGCATTGTGGCTAAATAAATAGTCGGCGATGCATCGAGGAAATGGTGCTAAAAGGAAAGATGGAACAGGGGCATCATAAAAGTTTTGGATGAGTGCTGCCCTTGCTTAAATAGACGCATAGCCATTAGAAAAAGGTGCTAATGGATTGGGATACTTTATACAATGAAAATTGTATATCGTATCTTGGGTCGGTGGAAGAAACGAATCCTTTGTCTGCATTTGTATATGTAGGGTAAATCGTTTGTGGCAAAGCACGAAATTGGTGATTGTTTGTATTTACCTGGAGATCCGGCAAATTGTTTGTCGATTGAACAAACGAATCGCTGGTCGGTTTGTTGCAGCTGTAAAAACAAGCTGTCCGACATAGCATTTTAATGATGACAAAGGCTGCCGAATGGTTTGGGATTTATGATGCATATGCACATTAAAGAATTGTTGTGTAACAACATATCCACGAAATGACCATGAAGTATACGAGGGTTGCCTTTTATATTTCGGGATTAGAGAACAAAAACAAATATTGATCATCGAAAATCACTTTATTGTTTTTCAAAATATTCCCCATGAAGATCTATATACTTTTGCATGCGTTTGAACCAATTGTCGAAGCACTTTTGCCACTCTGATTGAGGTATCTCCAACACATGCATTCTGAATGCAGCAACCGCTTCTTCAGGTGTCGAAAAACGTTGACCTCTCAGTTTGTTTTTTACGTACGGGAATAAAAAGAAGTCATTCGGTGCCAAGCCAGGACTATACGGCGGATGACCCATCAAATCGATGTTTTGGGTGCTCAAAAATGCAGTTGTCGCAGCCGATGTGTGAGAGCTCGCATTGTCGTGGTGAAGAGTGATCCGTCTTCGGCGGTTGGTTTTCCTGATTTCTTGGAAGACAACTGGCAAACAAATGGTTGTGTACCACTCAGAATTGACTGTTCTGCGTTGTTCTAGTGGTACGGTTGCGACATGTCCAGTTTTTCCGAAAAAAACAGGCGACCATTTGCTTGGAAGTGCTTGGTGCGCGAACAACTTTTGTTGGATTTGGCTCATCTTGAAACACCCAGACAGTCGACTGCTGTTTACTGTCGGGCTCATATGCGTCAATCCACGATTCATCACCTGTCACGATGTCATAGACGTGTTTCGAAGCACCGCCACCGTATTGTTGAGCATTTTTGGGCGATTGACAAATTGTATGGGATCCAACGCGAACAAATTTTTTTGACAGTCAAATGTTTATGCAATATTGAATGTATGCTGGTCCCACTAACGCCTAAGGTTGTCTCAATCTCAGGATAGGTCCCATGACGATCTTCCAATATCAGTTCGCGCACAGCAACAATGGTTTTCGGAACAACAACTGATTTTGGACGACCTTCACGAAATTCATCTTGGAGTGAACTACGACCACGATTGAATTCACCATACCATCGATAAACACTGGTCCTGGATGGAGCTTCATCGCCAAAAGTTGAATTAAGATCATCCATGCACTGTTGCTGAGTTAATCCACGCCGAAAGTTGTAAAAAATAATCGCACGAAAATGTTGACGATTTAATTCCATTTTTGGACCGAGATGAATCTTTTAAGTTACTGTAAACAACACAAATAGCACTCGTATGTCAAAACGTTCTGAGTGCGTATAACCTCAAAAATGTCCAACTTTACGACAGAGCTGTCAATTGCCGGATTGCAACACTAGGGTTGCCAAATCCCGAAACATAACAGGCAACCCTCGTAATATCAAGTAGATCAATTTGAGCTTGTCACAATTAGCAAGTTTCAGGTAACCAGCATTCATTGCCGACAACAATTCACCATGTGGTGAAGCACGATCGCCATGTAATGTTATGGCAGCGTCGACATGTACTAATTCGATTGCAGGAAGGGGCCGTCTAAAACCCACTTCCCTATTGTTGCTGTATGTAGCGCAGCCCGCTTCAAGTTTATGGCGTAGAGTGCCGCAGTGGATGAATCAAAAACGTTTTAGGTATTTGATTGATTTATTATTGAAATTGTTTGGGGTATTTATACTTTATTTATAGTTTCTTATTCTACTCATACAAATTATGCTTCATAAGCCATTACACTTCATTCGTAATTCACTCAATATACAAAAATGCTTATTATGCTATTCTATTCTCTATCACCAGCTTGGTGCATAGTGTAAAAACAATGACACGATTTGACCCAATTAATTTGCGAATCATTTGCCAGCAGCAATCTCACAAACGATTGTCATTTGATCCTTACAAATCGTAACAGGAGCAATTCGTTTCTTTTACTCAATGAAAAGAATCGACCTTGAATTGTTGTCGGCAACGAATGCTGGTTACTTGAAACTTGCTAATTGTGACAAGGTCAAATTGATTTACTTGATATTATACTTCATGGTGTAACGTTTTTTTGCCACATAAAATTAGGTATAAAACAATTTGGTTACCTGTAGTTATTCTCGCTCCTGTAGTTATTCTCGCTCCTAGCATTGAGCTTCCAATGATCCGTCTGCAGGGATTCCCCCTAGCGGCAACTTGGACCCTTCTTCTGTGCGGTGTAGAGGTAAGTTGGCAATTTGATCTGTGATAGGGCTCTGGTTTTGAACAAATTGTTAGACACACGTTTTTAAGCACACATGCTTTATTTTCCACTTAGGTGTATACATTTGTACTGTATCTCTGTTGCGATCAGTACAAAAAAAACTCTTTTATTTTTCTGAGCTTTAATTTACTCTTTACTTTTCTAATTAAAAAAGAACACACGAGACCAAAAATTCCTTTTCTGCCCTTCTTCCGTGCTGTCGTTAACTCACTGCTAAACTTTCTTCTCAAAACCGTCAACAACAGAATCCAAAAAACAGTATTTACAAAATCATCAAAAAGCGGAATCAAAATCTCTCCTGCTGTTTCTCCCTCGCTCAACCTCGACATCCACTCCGAAGACCGAATTCGAAACTTGTACACGATCCACACTCGAACTGGGGTGTTGCCGCACACTTACATGTGGATCGTGCACTTACTCCACCACATTACCATCACATTATATTAAAATTAAATTATATTAAAACAAATAAATGATGGGGGCGGTGGATTGTCGAACGTCACGTAACAATGGTCATTTCATGGATATGTTGTTACACTACAGTATATCGTATCTTGGGTTGGTAGAAGAAACGAATCCCTTGTCTGCATTTGTATATGCAGGGTAAATAGTTTGTGGCAAAGCACGGAATTGGTGATTGTTTGTATTTAGGAGATGCTGAAGATGCGGTAATTGTTTGTCGATTGAACAAACGAATCGCTGTTCGGTTTGTTGCAGCTGTAAAAACAAGCTGTCCGACATAGCATTTTAGTGATGGCAAAGGGTGCCGAATTTGTTTTGGTTTGGGATTTATGATGCGTATGCACATTAAAGAATTCTTTTTAGGAATTTTAGATAATGCGTTGTATGCATTATATGGCCTTGGAAAAGGAAATGTGTCCAGGTGCCAATGCGATACCATTGGCGAAAATCAATGGGAGTTGGGTTTGCAATTATGGGGGGTTCTTTGGGTAAGCTTAAAAGAACCCCAACAAAAGTCTTCCGGAACCGAGCAGAGGTCTTAAAAGGCTTTAAAGATTTCATTCCGTCAAAAAGTCACCACTTCTAAGACAAAGGCATATTTGACCATGTATCACGTTGGGAGAATGTCATAGATGCCAACGGATCCTATTTTGATTGAATAAAAATTTACGGAAAAATAATATTATCTTTTAAATTGTTATTATAAAATCGGACGTTTTATGTGATACAACCCAATAATAGAAGCTGCGCTGCTCAAGGTGAGGTTCATCAAGAAGTTTTAAAAATCGGTATTTAATGTCTTCATTTTTTATAGCGTATAGTGTGTGGGATAAGTCCCCAAAACGTTTTTGGGAATTTAATTTTCTAAAAAAGTTACAGCATAACGAGGTCAAGTGAGGATATTTATTTTTCACATTGAGGCCTCTTGTTCGGTAGACACTCAAATGTATACCAACAGAGCAATCGACTTAAAAATGTATATACAGGCTGATAAGACATACCATAGTACTATATAATCTGACATAGTAATTAGACCTGACGGTACCATTTGTACGTCAGGCCAGAAACTCCCCCCTTGTATAGCATTTTGAAACTTTAAACTTTAAACTTTTATCGAAACCATGTTTTTCACAAAACCTACTCGATGGCTCGGCTTTTTTTTATTTTAAAATAAAATAAATTTATTGTAGTCTGACCCTAAATCTGGGTGATTTTTTCATATCTTTTTTTTCCTATTCAATGTTAAGGAGAAAAAAAAATAACAAATTGGTACCTAAAGAGTGCACGTCTCCCATTTTGGTTATATTCGATTTTTGTTTCTTGAAAATGGGATCAGACTCGGCAAATATTATATAGTTTCAAAAAACTTTTTGTTGTATGATTACAGTCGATTGCAAACAGCGCTACGATGGAGGCCCTTTTTTTGATTCGTCACACTGCGCCATCTATTTAATATTTTTCACTAAAACAAAAATTTTAGTATACCTAAATATTTAATATATATGTGCCACAATTTGACACTGATATTTTCTTCCGCTTTTGAGAAAAGAATTCAAGAAAAACATGCCATTTTTTAATCTCTAGATAAGAACTTCCCTCTTAAGTCACAACTACAAACTTACTATAAATTAAAGAAAAAACTTTTAGAAGTATGAGTACTGACGTTTGAGGGACGTACCTACAAAACAATTTCAAAGAAACAGATTTTCTACCCACTGCACCTAATACATGAAATATAACCTTCATGTAAAAATATGCGTTTGTTTACTTTTGATTATACACAAAATGAAAGCACGAATCAATACATACAACTGGGTATCGTCCTTTCTTTTAAAGATATCCTCGTTTGACTGTAATACAGAATTTCCAGATATGGCTTTTAAGTTAAAAGTACACTTGGCGCTTCGGTTTCGAACTATGGTGCTGTAGATCACCAATTTTTTGTATCTAAATGTGATTATTATCAAACCTGCCAGAATTCATCAAAACATTTACGAACTTCTCTATGTGAATAACCGAAAATACTTTGTTGTCTTCCACCATTTTTAAATATTTATAACCATAGACAATTATCACAGCAGTAATCAGTTGAAAATGAAATGAGGCAATGCGCACTGTAAAACATCGTCAAGTTGTGTTCATCTTGTTTTAAGAGATTATAGCCCAAATGATTCAGCTCCATGTCAAAATAGGTCTTGCTCAACATAGTATGAATGAAAGAAAGTGAAGCAGGCAACAGCTGCAATTGCATCAAGTGGTGCAAGAAGTATTTCGCTGACTGCAATTACTTAAGCATTTGTGTCAAATAAACCACCTGGATGCGATGACCACTTACTAAAGTAGGTCAGTCAGTCTGTAACTAGTTAAGTGAGTTGACTAATAGATATACAAACCATGATGGTGGGTAGTAAAGTGCATAATACGTGTGAATGTTTATTTGTAATTTGATCTTCCTAAAATGCACAAAAAGGCAATATATTTTCTAACATTTTAAAATTTAAATAAAAGTATACAGATTTACATTCGATGAAGAGGAGGAATTGTTGTGCTTGTTGTCCCTACATCATCTGTGGTTCGAGCTGTGAGCTTCAATACGTGTTACTGAGTAACTATCACACTGTACTAGTGATGCACATGTATAGCGCCATGGATCCCATCGTTTTTGTAGTTTCTCTCTACCTCCATAACCCACAATATGTAATATAATTTTTTTTTTTTTTTTGGATGAAATAAAATGGGAATAATCAAGTATCGATATTGCTCAATATGCGATTAATTTCTTCACTTGAAAGTTTCCGCGTCGCTTACCCGTAGACTCTGATATATGCCTTCTACTTGCACCAGGGCACAATAATACCAGCTTCGACTACAGATCATATTATTTACACCAGAGCCTAACATAACATCACAGCTTGTGTCGAAATTATGGGCCCATTGAATTAACACACTGTGATTAAAACTAGGGGATCTGAACCATATTTAAATAATTTACTATTAAACGATGCACATTGTTAAGCTGAACGCATGTCACGGATCACACTGTCATCTGTATTTAATTACAATCTTGTTGTATCTTTTTGATCGCATTGTCAAACGAAAATTTATTTGCATAAACGATAATCATAAATTATCATCAGTGACATAATTTCGTCTTAGTCTTGTGTATAACATTACAATGAAAGTAAAACATAGAAGTTTCATTTAATAAAAATAAAATAAAATGCCTAGTGTCAAGCTATAGGTTGATTTCAAAGAAGTTTAAGTATACACCATTCAATGTTAATGTCAGATGACCACAATACCCACAATGAAGTACAATACCTGGCAAACCCGAATATTCAGTAACACAGGCGTGTCTTTCTTTTTTTTCCTTTTTTTTTTTTTTTGGTGCGAATTTGTAATATAAATCAAACCAATTGGAGTCGGTCAAATTTATTTCTTTAATTCACCATTACAAAGTGTTAAGTAATATTATTAACAACCGTGAAATAATAATTTGATGCATAAGCGTGAACGGTATTTCAATATTGCAATGTCATTCATTCATTCTCTATTGGTCGTTGGTCGTTAGCAACTCCTACCATGACGCTCGTTGCATCGTTTTTAATAAGCACTATTCCTCAGTAGGTATCTGTCAATTTTCAATTTGTTTCATGTTTCAGTTTTGCATGGTAAATTGGGTACGAAACAAATATCTGCGAGATGGATGACAACACAAAAATAAACACACGAAAAACCAGAAAATCCTCACTAAATCTGTCTATTCAGCTAGTAGCGTAAAAGATGACGTCCCAGAATTTCACTGAAATCAACGCCGAAGAACTAGAAAGTACGATTCGGAGATTTTTTCATCTACCGATCATGGAAACACCTCCAACCACACTCAGCTTGTCGCACCGTCAAAATTCGAGTTCATCTCTGAGCAGCTTTGTGGCGTCTCTAACAGATACACACGCAATAACAAGCAAAATAGTGAAGAACACCGAACGAAAATCGAATAAGAAAATACATCAGAGCCGTATACCATAGCGATAACATAACAATTTACTTCAGTGGAGTATAGTCGAGTTTTAAAATCAAATTCTAAAATCGGCAAGTAGCCTGGTGGGTAACGCTTCGGTTCAATTTTTGGTGATTCTAACTGTCATAGCGTCAGTTCGAATCTCACGTTCTTCTTCACTATTATTCTATACGCTATAACTCCTTGCTTGGTTAGCACTCCTTGCGTCTGGCTTTGTAGAATGCGGTTCCAAAGCTTATATAAGGGCACTGATTGTTTTCGCTCATCTATTGTGGAAGTCAGCTTGCATCCCTGTCTTAGACGGTATTGGTTTTGTAGTGTCCCGAGAACCGTCCCTTTTCCTCACGAGGTCCTGCACCATAGACGCTATCCCCAAGCCAATCTTTTACTCCTTTGAATGGGTAGCTTCAAGTTGATTTCTCCGTTCATATAAACGCGCCAAAGAATGATATAAAATGTTTGCAACAAGCAAATCCAATATCGGCATTTCTTTTATTTTTTAATATATCATTAAAAACGCACGTTAGCATAATTACGCCAAAAAGTCCGAGGTGTTTATCGCCGCCATAAATGGTGCGTATTTCCGACGTACTGCGCCGTTGTTTCCAATTCCTAAATAATAGAATACTCAGAAAACAAACCAATTAAGATTCGTGGGATATCCCACCTTAATTGCTGCACAATCATTCTAAAAAGCCCACATGACGGAAAAGTACAGATTTCATCTGGAAAATAACTCTATAGACCTTGACAAACATCCTATTTCATTGCAGTCATGTTTTTATAACATAATTTTAATGACTGAATGAATCCTTCCTTTGACCGGACAAATTGGAAGATTTCATCGAAAGATTTTAGATTCAGTTTTGCGAAGAACGTCCCAAGGAGCAGGCATATGAACAGAAAAATACTAAATCGACACACTGCGACTCTGGGTACAACGCTCTTCCCTTGCTCGGGAAGGAGGAGGGCGATGGATCCTGTGCCTGTTGTCTTTTTTTTTTTTTGTACACTAACGCGCGGACAAAAAATAATTTTGAAGCACCCTTACATGTCAGAGTACTGTGCGAGCGGATGGAGAGGAATTGGATAAGGAAAGGATGGTATCGATGTATATTGGTCTTGAATGCCTGGATATTACAACGACAAGGAAACACATGATCGGGTAAAGCATTTCACATTCGTGTGTTTCGGCTAAAGAATGACCATCTATGTTTATTTGTGCGCCTGAAGTTCAATTTCAACAGGAGCTGATGTGCGCTCTCAGATTGAGGGGCATCGTGGGAAAATGTCTGGAAAGCCAAAACACATTCAGCAGGTTCATTTGAACAACGACCGTGATAATACATATAGAAAAGAGACGGGCTTGATACGTTGCGCCTATGTTCCAACGACGGAATTGATCGAATTACGGCTCGTTCCCCAATAAGATTCACTGCTCGTTTTACACCCTATCGAGGACCTGTAGTGCAATTTTGGATTCGCCTGACCAAATATGGTAATTAAACTCAATTTTGGGACGACTTTACGCCTTGTAATTAGTGGATAGGTTGGATGGAATGAAATATTTGTTGCATCTCTTAAGGAACTCCATACAGTTGACCCCACTTTTCGCAGCTTAAAATATGTGGTCATTCCAATTAAGAGTCGAATTAACTCGAGTACCAAGGATTGATAGTTCCTTGGCTTCATCGATGGAAGTCCTCTTCATCGACAATATATTTACTTTGGAAATCGCCTTTAATGGTAGATACTCCCTCTTGATATACATTGCTGAGTTCAGGATTCAAAGTATTAAACATAACTTGCTGATTGGTAATTATAATCGGCTTAAAATGTTCTGATGTTAAAAAAATTGAAAAAAAAAGATCAATTTACTGATTTTTTTTATCTCATTCACTTTGAAAACGGAACAATTAAATTAAGTGAACTTAAAAAAAATTATCGCTCAATTTTTCATACCCAAGTGAATTGGAACTTCCAAAGGAAAATCAAAGGTAAGGTGACAATGCTTTAATTGTCAAATGTTTGGACGTGGTGAGAGAAATTGTCACATAAAAACATATTGTGCTACTTGCGCTGGTTCACACAAAACAAGCGAATGTAATAACGCTTCGGTAAATAAATGTGCCAACTGCAACGGCAATCGTAAAGCTGCTGACGTCACATGCACCAGTAGATTTAAATACTTAGAAATAAAAGAAAGATCATCTGGAACATCCAAGATCCATCCAAGAACTCATTTCGCTGCATCAACTCAAATTTCTAATCATCAAGCTTGCCAAAAACCGATTTCGTTTGCCTCTATGAGTGATTTTCCTACGCTTCCACAGCCACAGCGACGACTGGGACTGACCAATGCTCCGAGCAAAAGCTTTCCAAATTCAAGCCCGCAAATTCAAAGTTTACGAGGGTTGCCTCTTATGGTTCGAGATTTGACAACCCTAGCGTTGCAATCCGGCAATTGACAGCTCTGTCGTAAAGTTGGACATTTTTGAGGTTATACGCACTCAGAACGTTTTGACATACGAGCGCTATTTGTGTTGTTTACAGTAACTTAAAAGATTCATCTCGGCCCAAAAATGGAATTAAATCGTCAACATTTTCGTGCGATTATTTTTTACAACTTTCGGCGTGGATTAACTCAGCAACAGTGCATGGATGAACTTAATTCAATTTTTGGCGATGAAGCTCCATCAAGGACCAGTGTTTATCGATGGTATGGTGAATTCAATCGTGGTCGTAGTTCACTCCAAGATGAATTTCGTGAAGGTCGTCCAAAATCAGTTGTTGTTCCGAAAACCATTGATGCTGTGCGCGAACTGATATTGGAAGATCGTCATGTGACCTATCGTGAGATTGAGACAACCTTAGGCGTTAGTGGGACCAGCATATATTCAATATTGCATAAACATTTGACTGTCAAAAAAATTTGTTCGCGTTGGATCCCACACAATTTGTCAATCGCCTAGAAAAAGGCTCGTGTCAATTGGTCGAAAGAAATGCTCAAAAAATACGGTCGCGGTGCTTCGAAACACGTCTATGACATCGTGACAGGTGATGAATCGTGGATTTACGCGTATGAGCCCGAAAGTAAACAGCAGTCGACTGTCTGGGTGTTTCAAGATGAGCCAAATCCAACAAAAGTTGTTCGCGCACGAAGCACTTCCAAGCAAATGGTCGCCTGTTTTTTCGGAAAAACTGGACATGTCGCAACCGTACCACTAGAACAACGCAGAACAGTCAATTCTGAGTGGTACACAACCATTTGTTTGCCAGTTGTCTTCCAAGATATCAGGAAAACCAACCGCCGAAGACGGATCACTCTTCACCACGACAATGCGAGCTCTCACACATCGGATGCGACAACTGCATTTTTGAGCACCCAAAACATCGATTTGATGGGTCATCCGCCGTATAGTCCTGACTTGGCACCGAATGACTTCTTTTTATTCCCGTACGTAAAAAACAAACTGAGAGGTCAACGTTTTTCGACACCTGAAGAAGCGGTTGCTGTATTCAGAATGCATGTGTTGGAGATACCTCAATCAGAGTGGCAAAAGTGCTTCGACAATTGGTTCAAACGCATGCAAAAGTGTATAGATCTTCATGGGGAATATTTTGAAAAACAATAAAGTGATTTTCGATGATCAATATTTGTTTTTGTTCTCTAATCCCGAAATATAAAAGGCAAACCTCGTACCACCAGCAATTAATGCATGGGAAAATGACTCACACGGCGCTCTTCATCAAACAATAACAATAGTTTACCCAGCAACAATTCACCACTCTTCACAATCGAGGAACTAAATTCCTTGTGCATGGAAATGATCTCAAATTTATCAGTTTGTAAAACGAAAATAGAACAATTTAATGTGATCGCGCATTTAGCCACTAAGTTTTTATACACTAATAGTGTTCAGTAAAATGACAGATACACATATAAAAATAATTACTTGGAATGCTAAAGGCATACGTAATAAATTTCATGACTTTTTAAACTTTTTAAATAGCTATAAAGTTGATGTTGCTCTAGTAACAGAAACTTGGCTTAATTTTGATATAAGACTCCCATCATCTGACTTTAACTGCTATCGCATTGATAGAGTAGACCAAAGGGGTGGGGGAGTGGCGATTCTTATCAGGAAGTCAATTCAACATTCGATTTTACCTGTAATTCCAACTAGGCTTGTGGAGAATGTAGGTGTAATGATTAAGTTAAGAAACCATAAGACAGTAAAAATCTATTCTGTTTATTTCCCTGGTGGATCTTCGTCGGATATTAAAAGAAAATGGCTCAAGCAAGATTTAAAAAAGTTATTCACAATGAATGGTGAATTTCTATTAGGTGGTGATTTTAACTGCCGGCATAGAGATTGGGGGTGTGTAAGAGCAAATGCTTGGGGCAATATATTGGCTACCCTTCCATTGGCACTACCAATTAATATTTTTATCCACCTTGTCCAACTTATTTTCCCGCAGGTTCTCGTGGCATCCCCTCTGTCCTTGACTTGTTTGTGTCAAATGTCCCTGGTCTTATAACAGAACCCGTTTCGTTAAGTGCTCTCAGTTCAGATCATAATCCTGTTTTTTGTAACCTTTCTTGGTTGGGTGAAAGAAAGATTCAATATTTCCTGGACATGAAGAATGCTAATTGGAATTCATTCAAATCAAAGATTAAAATGAGCCTTCAAAATAGTACTACAAATCTTGAAAGAGTGTCTTGTAAAGATGATGTTGACCTTATTGTACAAAACTTTACACAAGCTATAATTTCTTCGGTTGATGAAAGTATTCCCAAAAGAGTAAAAGAAGATATTTTTCAAAAACTTCCAATCCATATCTTAGAGCTTATTAAAGTGAGAAACATTCATCGAAGAAACTGGCAGAATTACCGTCAGCCCTTTTCTCGATCAATGGTTTCCCATTTTAATGAGCGCATTACTGACCAGTTACAAATCCATCGTAATAGAGAATGGAACAAAAAACTGAGCGTTATGGATAAAAATGCTAAACCGTTCTGGAATATAGTGAAGTTAATCAAGAATAAAGACCGTAAAATACCATTTCTGAAGGATTCTTCTACTACTTTTTTTATAGGTTTTGAACAAGCAAACCTATTTGGAACAAGTTTTTCAAAAAATCACTTGGTCTCCCAGCATTTGGGTGAATTTGAAACTAATGAACTTGTCGGTAACAGAATCGAAAGATTCGACACCACAAACGAATTAACTCCTCTAAATGCATTTGTAGAAGAAGAAAACGTAAGAAATGTATTCAAGTGCTTGCAAACACGAAAAATAGGAGGACTAGACAAAGTTAAGAATGCCTATCTAAAACAATTGCCTCATATTGGAATTAAATACTTAACATTTATAATCAATGCATGCCTTAAATGTCAATACTTTCCTCAATGTTGGAAAAAAGCAATGGTTGTACCTATCCTTAAGGCTGGAAAAGCCCCAGATAAACCTGAAAGTTACAGGCCAATTAGTTTACCTAGCAACATAAGTAAAGTTTTTGAAAAAATCCTGAAACAACATATTTTAAAAGTTGTTTCAGATAAAGATATTTTCCCCGATATCCAATTTGGATTTCGACGCTTTCACAGCACCTCGCACCAGGTTAAACGAATTTGCAGCCATGTTCTAGACCATCGTTCACGTGGTCAATCAACGGGCATGATATTGTTAGACATTGAAAAAGCTTTTGATTCCGTATGGCACAATGGGATAATATATAAAATGATACAGTTCGACTTTCCTTTGTATTTGTGTAAGGTCGTCCAGAGTTTCTTATCCAATAGATGTTTTCAGGTTCATGTCAATTGTGATGTTTCTAGATTGATATTTTTTGATTGTGGGGTCCCCCAAGGCTTAGTACTTGGTCCAGCTTTGTACAATATCTGCACTTCGGATTTTCCAAATCTACCGCAGTGTGAATCAGCTATCTTCGCTGACGACACTGCAGTATTTGCGTCGCATGAATTTTCTCTCAACGTTGAGACAAATCTAAAGCATGCGATCGAGATACTTGAAAAATATTATATGAAATGGAAAATCAAGCTAAATGTCGGGAAGACACAAGCCATCTTTTTTACACGAAAGAGAAAAGCTTGCTATCTTCCCAGCAGTCAGCTGCAAATAAATGGTACCACGATTGCATGGGAGCAATCCATAAAGTATCTCGGAGTTCATCTCGATACAAAACTCACATTTAAACAACATATTCAAAGTACTCTTAATAAAATGGGTATTGCTATTAAGATGCTTTACCCTTTTATTAATCGCAAGTCTTTACTTACAAATGAAAATAAGATTATTATTCATAAAGTTATTTTCCAAGCTATACTGTTATATGGGTGTCCAGTATGGGGTCACGCTGCAAGGTGCCATTTAAAGAAGTTCCAGGTATCACAAAACAAAGTTTTGAAAATGACGCTGGACCTCCCTTGGCACTATTCAACCTTAAGTCTCCACGGAAGGGCGGATGTTGAATTGATTTCTGAAAGAATTCGTAAACTCGTATATAACTTTAACATCAGTTGTGAAAGTTCTGAAAATTCTCTCATACGAGGGTTGCCTTTTATATTTCGGGATTAGAGAACAAAAACAAATATTGATCATCGAAAATCACTTTATTGTTTTTCAAAATATTCCCCATGAAGGTCTATACACTTTTGCATGCGTTTGAAACAATTGTCGAAGCACTTTTGCCACTCTGATTGAGGTATCTCCAACATTTTCATTTCATTTTTAAAACATTTTTTATTTTTCTTTTTATATTCTTAATTTCTAAATTAAAGGCTAGACAAAAAATGCTTAAATTCTAGCTTAATT
This sequence comes from Microdon myrmicae, assembly GCA_963931805.1. NCBI lineage: Eukaryota > Metazoa > Arthropoda > Insecta > Diptera > Syrphidae > Microdon > Microdon myrmicae. Next base: position 145,322,404 of record OZ007497.1, read on the forward strand.
ATCTTATATAATAACTTACTGGTCCTTCGCAGACGCTCTAAGCTAAACATTACTTAACATTTGTATAATTTGCCTTTCGGCGACAGAACTTTGTGGCAATACTTATAATTATTTGAATGGTATCTCCAACACATGCATTCTGAATGCAGCAACCGCTTCTTCAGGTGTCGAAAAACGTTGACCTCTCAGTTTGTTTTTTACGTACGGGAATAAAAAGAAGTCATTCGGTGCCAAGTCAGGACTATACGGCGGATGACCCATCAAATCATGTTTTGGGTGCTCAAAAATGCAGTTGTCGCAGCCGATGTGTGAGAGCTCGCATTGTCGTGGTGAAGAGTGCTCCGTCTTCGGCGGTTGGTTTTCCTGATTTCTTGGAAGACAACTGGCAAACAAATGGTTGTGTACCACTCAGAATTGACTGTTCTGCGTTGTTCTAGTGGTACGGTTGCGACATGTCCAGTTTTTCCGAAAAAAACAGGCGACCATAACAACCACAAATAAAATCACATTAACGTGCTGTAACTGCGGAGGCCCACATCCAGCGAACTTTTCCCAATGTCCCGAAAAGCTACGAATCTTCGAGAGACGATCGGCACACACGAAAACAAATAAACCAGCACCAACCAAAGCAACTGCAATTTGCTTGGAAGTGCTTCGTGCGCGAACAACTTTTGTTGGATTTGGCTCATCTTGAAACACCCAGACAGTCGACTGCTGTTTACTTTCGGGCTCATACGCGTAAATCCACGATTCATCACCTGTCACGATGTCATAGACGTGTTTCGAAGCACCGCGACCGTATTTTTTGAGCATTTCTTTCGACCAATTGACACGAGCCTTTTTTTGGGCGATTGACAAATTGTGTGGGATCCAACGCGAACAAATTTTTTTGAAAGTCAAATGTTTATGCAATCTTGAATGTATGATGTCCCCACTTACGCCTAAGGTTGTCTCAATCTCACGATAGGTCACATGACGATCTTCCAATATCAGTTCGCGCACATCATCAATGGTTTTCGGAACAACAACTGATTTTGGACGACCTTCACGAAATTCATCTTGGAGTGAACTACGACCACGATTGAATTCACCATACCATCGATAAACACTGGTCCTTGATGGAGCTTCATCGCCAAAAATTGAATTAAGTTCATCCATGCACTGTTGCTGAGTTAATCCAGGTTTAAAAAATAATCGCACGAAAATGTTGACGATTTAATTCCATTTTTGGGGCGAGATGAATCTTTTAGGTTACTGTAAACAACACAAATAGCGTTCGTATGTCAAAACGTTCTGAGTGGGTATAACCTCAAAAATGTCCAACTTTACGACAGAGCTGTCAATTGCCGGATTGCAACAATAGGGTTGCCAAATCCCGAAACATAAGAGGCAACCCTCGTAACCCAGCTTCTTGCTTAATTTATCATAATTTCATGTAAATATTTACATTTTAGATTATTTATTATTGTTGTTTTTTTTTTTTTAAATGAAGGTTTTTCCTTTTCGTATTTTCCTTCGATTTATTCTTTTATTTATTAATTATACATATTTTTCTTTTCTTTATCCAAGATAATGTTTCAGTTGTAAGATATAACTTATCAAATCTCTGAATTGTAAAATGTGCGGTCACAGACTTTTTTTTTGAAAATATTATTACGAAATAAAAGATCTCTCTCTCTCTCAAAACTAGGAGATTAAATTATCTAACGAGATACTAAATTATTTGCTTCGATGTACAGAATTAATGGAAATTGTGACTCATTTTCTTGGCATTGCTACTGAAGACCTCATGGTGTTTGAAATAAATGTATTTAACAGTGAATCCCAAATTCTCCATGGACAACTGTATAGAAACAATTTTGATAAAGACCTTAACGTCTTCTTAGACCAAAACTATCATCATTAATACTGGAGTATATCATTTCGCATTTCTCCTAATTATATCGACGATCTTGCGAAATGTTAATGCATAGTCTGATTGGATCGTCTTGTAATTCTGTCCTATTTTCAAGTTCATATATTGCCTATAATCGTACACCTGCTGCCGTAATAGGTTCGAAAAATATCAAAAACCTGAAATTCGTCGAATTAATGGCACATACATCATCAACGAAGTTGATGTTTAGTCTACTGTTTGTTTGTGAATCATCTCTTACACGCGCCAAAGCTAACGACAATTTCGAATCGTGATTTTTGAATCATACGATTCACTGGCCTTGGTTGGCTGGCTTATAATTTCACCACCGCATCCACCCCAGCAAACAAACACCATTTAAGATGAAAAGTGAAAGAAACAGCTACTGAACACCAGACAAGCCAATCGCGAAAGAAGCCGCGAACAAGTGTAAAGCAAGCACCTTAAGCTGCTGTCACAACCGCTTTCTTCGGAAGCCTCCATATTCCGCACGAAAATTAAAATACGAGAAATTTATTTGTTACATTTATTCTTCGGCACAGGTTTTGCTGGTGACCCTGCACGTTTCCATAATCGAAATCCAAACAGCGCTACCATCCGCAGCACCGTCGTACACTATCGCACATTATGTGGATGTAGGTTTTGCTTAGCGAAACCGTCTAATGTGAATGATGATGGTCTTCGTCGGCTTCGAGCATCTGCCTATGGTCTTTGGGCTCTTCGCCTTTCGTGGCACCCCATTCTAGGAACGAGGAAGAGAAACTAGTTTTTAGATTTTACCTTTCTTTGGAAAAGTGTAACAATCCATCACCGGCCATAATGGTACAGCGGAGCAACAGCTTATTGATGGTAATGATGGCGATGTTGAACTTGTAATTAACCACCCAATCACGGTGGATTCCTTTGAAGATTTTCGCCTAATCAAAATTCATCGTTTAGATCTTTTTTGTAAGTCTTGTCTCTGCTGTGTGGTATTCCACACTCTACTTTTGGCTTACTACTGTGGATCCAATGATGCCACTGTGAATTTTTATTGTTTACAACTGAATAAAGAAAAAACTCTCAGCACTTGTTTGGACCGCTGTATTGGGCTTTGTATATATAATCTCAGTCCTCACGACATACGTGTATCGTCTCTTTGATTTCGTTTTCATTCGACTTTAGAAAATAGCTCACGGTGAGTGTGAGCGCTGGTCCGGATCTGTAATTTGTTTTGACTAATACTAGTTACTGCAGGGTGCTGGTTAGTAGACGAAGTTGTAGACAAGAGTGGATTTTGTTAATTAATGAGTTCAATGGCACACGGCATAATAATGGCGAGGGAGTATTTTCAGTATGCAAATTCCCTCATAATATGAATACACTTAAGCAGACGAGAGATATCAGCGGGGGATGTTACTGAAACTGAAAGTTTTAGCGTAGCTATCCCCGGCGGCAATGGAGTTATACGAGACTAATATTACATTCAATGGATAACCAACACAACACTGACTGAATCGTGGAAGAATAATCTTATATTTTAGGTAACACACAATAATTGTTTGATTTAGATTTTATGATTTTTTATGATATGCGCTTAATGAAGAGATTTTTCGTTATAGTCTCAAATGACACAAATAAAAGCAAAGTATGGCGGTCCAGATAGATAATACAGGATGAAATTACAGACAAAAAGACATCATTTAATTCAAAAAGACATAAAACTCCTGAAAAAAAAATGTATTGACATAATTAACAGCTGCATGCTTCTTAGATCCCCTCTGGCATTAAATAAGCACTCAAAACTCGCTGTTGCCAAGGCGAATATTTCGAAGCATAGTTCACAGAAGGCAGCAGAGAAGAGACTAACAGGCACATCGTGATTCGCTAGAAGGCATCAGCCAGCAAATCCGCTGGCACAATGACAAAAATCAACAACTGTAGGAGTGGGAACAAGAACACATAAAAAGCATCTTCTCCGAAGAATTGGATCAGAAACTAAGATTTCCAAAAGTAACAAGTTCCGAACTGGAAATTCTTGTGCGTGGCTGCTGTTTGGTTTATGAAGAGTAGGGAAACCGGCTTCGGAAGCGGTCGCGCTGGACTTGTAGTCAGTATAGGCATGAGCGAGCAAGAGGGACATACGCTTGTTGCGCAACGGATTATTATAAAATTTTTACCAAATGAAGGTGTTAAACCTTCGGAAATTTTTTTTTTCGATTGAAGGCACAGTTTAGTGATGATACACTGTCTCAGAACTGTGGGCCAGAGAATTTAAAAGTGGGCGAGAACGTATCGAAAACGAAAGTTATGATCAACGCCCAAAGACAAGTCATACAGATGACAACAACCGTGCCGTTCGAGAGCTTATTGAAAGTGATCGCCGCTTAACTGTTAACTATGGAAGTGTTCAATCCATTATCAAAAAAATTACTGCTCGATAGGTTCCGAAGTTATTGGCCGTAAATCAACAATTTAGGTCGGAGATCAATGGAAGACTTCTGGATCGATTTCGACAAGAAGGGTAGGCGTTTTTGAAGCGTACTGTCGCATGTGGTGAGACGTGAGTACATCATTATACTACCGAGACGAAAACAGTATTTAAGGAGTAGCGAAGGAAGGTTGAAGGCTGACCAGTGAAGACCAAAACACATCTCTCAGCCGGAAAAGTCCGTGCAACGATTTTTTTTCGAATCAAAGGGAGTATTAATGATTGATTTTATTCTCGAACAACGAAATGTGAGTGCAGCTTACTACTGTCAGTTGTTACAGTTGGCAAAACCCGCATATCGAAACAAAAGACGAGGTATGCACATTCGAGATGTCATCTTTCTTTATGACAACGCTAGGCCTCGCACCGCGTCTTTGACAAGGGACACATTAAAAGAAATGTCCCGGGAAATCCTCGAACACCCTTCTTACAGGCCAGATTTGTATTCCTGTGACTATTTTTAGTTCGCACCCTTCAAGGAATCACGAAAGTAATGAAGAAGTCGAGGAGAACTTACGCAATAGGCTAACAACTCGCCCCAAATCTTTCTACGAACAGGAGGTATTAAGGCTTCCAAATCGGTGGTGAATTGGTGTAGATCACGCAGGAGACTCTATTCAAAAATGTTGATAGTATAGTTAGTGTGTAACATTATAGTATAGTTAGTGTACAACATTATTCAATAAATGTTATAACGAAATTACCGTTAAATTTGATTCAACCTTGTACTTCAATCAAAATAAGGTAGCCTATTGTACTGAGCCATCACGGCGAAGTCCGTAAAATGGCTGTGTTAAGACTGTTTAAACAAGTCCTGATATATTGATTTGGGAAAAACTAAATGTACATTCTGTAAAAAAAGTACAGAGAATTGATCATTTAAAAAGCCAGCTTAAAGTGATAGTCAAAATTATTTTTGTCGCTAAGGTGGCACATCTGTCAGCTATACTGAAGTGAACTTTGAACACGATTTGTCGTTTAGTTCGTTTAGAATACTCGATTTTGTTAGTTCTTCTTAAGCGTGTTTTGCGAATTTTCCTGAATATTCTTCAAAACTCAATCATGTAAACGCCCAAGACATGCTAGAACGAATCAACTCCGACCCCACATTTATGAAACGCATTATAACTGGTGATAAAACATGGGTGTACAAGTTTGACATGCAAAACAGTCAACAAGCTTCGGAATGGAGCCTTCCAGAGGTGTCGAAATCGAAAAAATCACGTCAAAGTAACGTTGACTGTTTTCAGACATTATTAACAGAATGTATTCTGATTTATATTCATCAGAAAAGCGATATTCAGTACTTAAGAAAATTCCTCGACATTTTTCTGATTGCTTGATTCAATAGAATGTTATAAGGATGTTTACAAAGAGAAAGTTTGGTATGTTTTACAGTGTTGCAGGCCCCTGAAATTATGAACGGCGGTTAATGTTGCAGTTAATTACGAGCAATTTCAGTATAATATCGTATTTTTGATGATTAATATGCAACTCGGACTGATACGCTGTTGTCGATTATGTTAAAAAAACCATGGAGATGATCGAAGTAAGCCAACACGTTAGGTGTCGTAGAATTGTCGAAAAAAAACGCCGTCAGGATTCAGCTTCCGACATTATAAGATGGTTATGAAATTTACCTCAGTAAAGCAGCTAAGGTCAAAACAGAGAAATGTCTCAGTCGACAGATGATAATGTGTGCAGCGGCTGCCGCTGAGCTGCAAATGCTGCCGTGGTAGATGGTTCAACATCAAATTCATCTTCCTAGTCAGCATGCGAAGGTGCTACACGATCGCAATTGAATCACTCACAATAACAACAACAGTGTCAACAGCAACACCATCAGCCAAATATCATAATTGCAGATTCAACAGGAGTAACTCCCAACGTAGCTCGTCTACTATCCACACGGTCCATGTCATTCCGTGAACGACGTAGTTTTGACGTCAGGCCCATACCAACGAGTCAATCAGGACTCAGGTTAGCAGCATCCGCAACTTCCTCGACATCAACGCCTTCTTTCGCGTCGTCACATCCGCACATGAACATGTTGTATGCCACGGATGTGCCCTTCAGCTGTACAAATAAATTCAAAATAAAAAATAATAAAAACTATGTTCCTCGAAAACGTCATCAACGCACCACACTCACGTCGCCACACCACTTTTTTTATTTAACGTGGAGACCCGACTTGCCTCCACGGAATCCTGAACGCGATTGATTACTGCCACCGAAGCGACAGAATACCAAAAATTCCATTCATCGCTGCGATGATCATATATGGTAAGATTCCCTTTTACATTTTGTCCTACAAAAAAGAGTTGAAACACACACACACGATGATTACCTCTGCTGATCATCGCGTGTGTCCACAAGTATGCAGACATAGACTCGATCGAATCGACTAGGTTGGAGCCGGTGCAGGTATCTCATCAACGGGGTTGAAATGTTTACACGATCAACGACTGCGTAAAGCATTATTGCTGACCGTGTACATGTTGCTGGCATCTCCACGTAGTCGAATTCTCGATGGTAAATTTCCATTTTGAGAACTCGACTTGCTTGGGCGGTCGGCCGGATGCTCTCATGTATTGGTCGGTCGGGTGACCGATCGATGTGGGCATGATATGCAAAGGAAAGATAAAACATTTCCCGCATGTGTGCGACTGGCGCACAAGGGAATACGGCATGGACATTGTTCGGGCAATGTTGGTTGCTAGAAAGTGCAACCAAGTTGCGCTTACGTGTGGAGGATGCGTGTCAAATGATGAAAATTGAACCGAGACATGTACAATGTATTGGTTCGGTTCATGTTGGTTGCGTGATGGTACGACCAAACTGCTTTCAGGGAAATTAACATTTGTTGCTGATGAAATTGTATGTCAGCAAGAAATCATGCTTCAAGGTATTTCTAATATTATAGCTACGGCTATTGAAGGTAAGTACACGCTTTCTATATGTTTTAGGAAACTATTTCTTTATCATAGCTGTAAGGTAAGTAGTGGCGTTCAATGGAACTGCCACAATACTCGTTTTTTATTCATTTTGTATGCCCTAGATGGGGGTTTTTACCTAAGTAATGGGAAGATGATTGGTGGCGTCAAAGGGCGACGTTCAAGGAACGACAATTAAGCACACTTTAAAATCTGAAGTTCAGGGAAGGGATATGCGTGGCCATATAAATGGATCATCCCGACAATTTTTCTAAAGAAGAAATATGAGGGCAGGTCAATAAGTCTTTAGAAAATAAGTATTTACGATTTTCTCTTATTATCTTATTTAACTGACCTAATAATAACGCATAATACTGTCCAGTTATCGTCTGTGACTTTTCCAAATAGCATATGAAGATAATACCACGTGCGTTCCAAAACACGATAGCCATAACCTTTCCAGCTGATTTCACCGTCTTGGCCTTCTTTGTTTTGGCTGTTCATTCGTCTCAGGAGTGTAGTGGTGTACCCATGTTTCATCTACAGTTACTAATCTGCGAAGAAACTCATCTGGGTTGCAACGCATAGGCTCCAAAAGTTTTCAGCTGAGAGCAAATGCATCACCCATCTCGCAAATATTTTTTTCCCAATATGTCATACCCAATTCATCATGCAAAATTGAAACATGAAACAAATTGAAAATTGACAGATATCTAGTGAGGGATGATGCTTACTAAAAGCAGACCATTAGCCATGATAAGGGCGTCATCGTAAGCGATTCTAAGGACTAACTGACCTACCCGCGTACAATCTGTTCAGAATCAAATTCAAAATTTTGTTTAATTTGAATCTCATTACACTAGATACCACAAACCTAATAGAAAAATCTTAAAGAAAGATTTTAATTTACATTTTCACCGGCCGCGGAAAGACGCTTGCCTAAAATGTAATCTTTTAAACAAAAAAATTAAGGCATCGAATAATGAGGAATAGGATATGAATCTTATGGGAACATGATGTCACCACGCTACGTAAAAAGCGAAACCAATTACAATAAAAATAAACGTTTTAATGAATTTATTACACTATATACCACAAACCCAATAGAAAAGAAAGATTTTAATTTACATTTCCACCAGCCGCGGTGAGATACTTGCCTAAAATGTAATATTTTAAACAACAAAATTAAGGCATCGAATAATGACGAATGGGATATAAATCTTATGAGAACATGATGTTATAGCATTTTTGCGACGATAGTGAAGGACGTGTGATTCAAACTGACGCTATGACAGTTAGAATCAGTAAAAATTGAACTAATGCTCAACACATCAGGTCACTGCCGCGTGTACAAAAACGATTTCTAAACTCAAATACACTCAACTGATGTGGAATTGTTATGTTATCGCTATGGTATACGGCTCTGATGCTTTGCTTATGCAAATTCCCTTCCGGTGTTCTTCACCATTTGCTTGCACATTGTGTGTGTATCTGTTACCACAATGTTACCACGCTACGTAGAGAGCGAAACCAATTACAATAAAAATAAAACGATTTAATGGATTTATTACACTATATACCACAAACCTAACAGAAAACTCTTAAAGAAAGATTTTAGTTTACATTTTCACCAGCCGCGGAAAGAACGAAATTAAGGCATCGAATAATGACGAATAGGATATAAATCCTATGGGAATATGATGTCACCACGCTACATAAAAAGCGAAACCAATTACAATAAAAATAAAACTTTTTAATGGATTTATTACACTACGCAGGTGGGATGCGCACCATAATTATTTTAAATCTCGTCCGTATACGCAGACTGGAGAAGAATAAATCATATTAATCGCAAAACATTATTAATCCTAAAGTAACAATTCTTTAATAGAAAATAAAAGATGAATACTTTTTAATTTTATGAAAAAAAGTGTCTACATTCCTTTTCATTTCAAGAGAAATAAGTTGTTTTTTTTTTCTCATGAACTTCTGCTTTTTTAAGAGTAAAAAAGTGATTTGATTAATGTTGAAAGTGCTTTAAGTCCATTTATAGCAATCAAAAACATATTATTTTGTAAATAGTGATAATTATTTTAATTAGATGGATAGATTATACACCCTTAGGAATGATTTTACAGTACTTAAAACTAGTTGGAAACCGAAACAGATCTTCGTCGATCGAACTGTGTATTTAAAATCTCTTTCTCTGACGACGTACGTAGGATTTTTTTTATATCTCCTATATATGCCTATTTTTTATTACTCTGCAGTGATTTACGTCCTTAATAAAATAAAAAATAAAACGCAGGTACCTCATAATTTCCTTTCACTTGTGTTGTTAATGTACCCATAAAAAAAATATACTAATTGGTTTTTTTTATTTGGTAATTTAGAGTGTGCGGGAAAAATTAATGGATTGGGTTGAAAATTAAAAGAGGAAAAATTTAAAATTGGATGTAGAGTTTATTGCACTTTTTTGATTAAATAATAATGATAAGAAGGTTTTAATAAACAAAAATTATGTACATAAACATATTATTCTAACTTACTTCTTTCTATAGGATCAGTTTAAAGTAACTAACGTCTGTACTATAAAGACATTCCAATATGCACCAATAGAAATCGATGATATTGTGAAATTCAAAGTGCCAAAGAGAGAGGAAAGTGCTTAACCAGAAGTAATTTGACGAAAGTAAAAATATTGTTTATATATTATATATTTAAATAATGTGGTTATATATCTTCCGCAATTATTTATCGCTGCACATTTAAAATGACAAGTTGACCAAAATAAAGGTAAAAACTTGATTCCTAAGAGCTCGTTTACGCCACGATCAACAAATTTGATTGTTCACAGAGAAGAGGGTATATTCTATTTTGCTAACACATATGCCAGTTTACAATGCCCCTTTCTGTGAAAAAAGCTTTTCTTAATACATATATTAAACATTTTGTTAAAAACAAGTTACTTTATGACAACATAAGACCTCAACTTCGCGCTCGAACGAAAGAGCTGGCGCCGAACTTTTTAATAATCACCACATTTTTCACACGAGTGAAAAGCACTTCCCCCCGAAAACATAATAATATGTTTTGCCGCCATAATTGCACGTTCCGTAGCTCACTTTGAATTATTGACACCGTATCAAATATAAAACAATGCTTTTCTGGAAATTTGTTGCGAAACACTTCCATGGTAGGAAGTACTTTCTCGGTGACGAAAAGTGAAGTCAAACGACATCGAATATGGCTGACGAAGCTTTCGTAATAATGCTTCGATATTGTTATTTCGTTTTTATTTGAGTTCTTCCTTCACCTTAACACTGATTTCGGATTTCGACACATGCTTGCATACCTCGTTCACCACAGACTGTTTGAAAGTAGTTCAAAACGTACGTGAGGTTTAATTAAAGTTAAACGCGTCGCACATCGCAAGGTAGTGGCGAGGAAAGCGAGTGGCATTAACAACAACACCGAGGCTTCTATTAATTAACAGTCACTGTAACGCTGTACTGAAAGGGAAATTTTTTTTCCATTGTATAATAAAAAAATTCTCCGCTCCTGGTGCAAAATGGTAATAGCTAACAATGTCTTAGTTTACTCTTAATTCATTTTCATGTTTTATGTAATTAATTGCTCTTGTGGTAATTATACAAAAATTCAAGAATGTGGGAAAAGCAGCAGATAATCGACATTAGAATTATATCAGCCATATAAGGGGTTCAAGTAGAAGAGTTGGTTATCCTCTTGCAATTTTAAGATGTGCTACGGGGTATAGAGTGATTCTTTGCTAACTCACTAGAAACTGCTTTGTCTACTAATCAATAATACTGCGTTAACAGTGGTGCCATTCCCTTTTCCGTTCTTTTTGTTTTTAAAAAGACAAAATAATTTGTTTAAACCAGGTCTGATGGTGCATATAATTTGCCGAAAATGATCAAACACCAACTTTCTAAGGAATACGTTTTAGGTTCGACGGCATTATACGTATCGTTGAACCTTTTTTTTTGTTGATTGCCTTGCCAATGCGTACTTTATACAAAACTTCTGGGTGAAAGATCTATATCAAGGATGAATCGTTTGACAGAGTGTAAGCGAACTGTCAATACCAAACACCGCAACGATCGATCAAATGAATTCCATGCTACTGAAAACGTGAAGGAAATCTATTAAATCATTGACTGAAATTATGGAAGTTATTAGATATAAATGAAAAATAATTTCAAAAATGTCTTATCGCGGTGCACAAAATCAAAGGATTCTTTCAGTTCGTTAAGATCTTTAAGTTCGTTGAGTTCGATGAATTCGTAGAATTCATTGAGTTTATAACGAACAAATATCCGAAAAATGAATTCCTGAAATAGTTTTGGACATTACCGGAACCATAAGGGAATTCTTATAAAAGAGATGAGTTCTCGTTATATTACTTAGTTAATATGGAGAAAATGTTGAGCTACGGGGGTGAATCAAATATAAACGGTATTTTACTTTTTTTTCTTAACGAGCTAGATAATCTTGTGCGTGGCTGTTATTTGGTTTATGAAGAGTAGGGAAACCGCCTTGACTAGCGATCGCGCTCGACTTTGTAGTCAGTACAGCCATGAGTGTGGAAGAGGTGCAGACACCTGTTACGCAACGGATTATAATAAAAAATTTTACAACTGAAGGCGTTAAACCCTCGGAAATTTTTTCTCGATTGAAGGCACAGTTTCGTGATGCTACACTGTCTCAGAATCATATGTATACGTGGGCCAGAGAATTTAAAAGTGGGCGAGAATGGAGCGAAAACGTAAGTTATGATCGACGCCCAAAGACGAGTCATACAAATGACAACATCCGTTCCGTTCGAGAGCTTATTGAATGTGATCGCCGCTTAACTGTTGAGGAAATCTTATCAGAAGCGGGTATCACCTATGGTTGTGTTCAATCCATGATCACTGATGATCTTAGCTTCAAAAAAATTACTGCTCAATAGGTTCCGAGGTTATTGACCGTAAATCAAAAAGAGGTTAGGTCGGTGATCAGTGGACGACTTCTGGATCGATTTGGACAAGAAAGGAACGCGTTTTTGGAGCGTATCGACACATGAGATGAGACCTGAGTACAACATTATACTTCCGAGACGAAAACGGCATGTTGACACTCCGTTCATCTTCCTCCTCCATCATAAAAGTTCCGCTGAGTAATACGCCGAACCAAAAGATCGAAACGCCGCCACATTTGTTGTCCACATTAAACTATCGGGACCACCAACGATCGAAACGTACTTTTTATTTATTATAAACGGTTCTTATATTTCACTTAGATTTTTATAAATTTTATACTGGTGAAACAGTTCTTTATCGACACGACCTACGCTTCTCGACCGCGCGACAGAGAGCGGGAGCGGCACGACCGTGGTGGCCGGCGGAAGTAATAAGAGTCAAAGATTCAAATCTCGTTTGGGGTGAGTTTGGTGGTGTGGTGGTAGATATCCTCTCCACTAGGGATACGTTTTTACTCACCACCAGAGAAACGTAAAGTCTCTCTTGGTGGAATAGAAAACCAGATCTCGTAATGGAGCACATGGTGGTATGTGTGTGATCGTTCAGATCTGTGTTGTTTACTAATGCGCGAAGGCAAAGCAGACAGGCGGCAAGGACAAAGCAATCGGGGCGATCATGGTTTATGATATGCATCGCGGCTAAATAAATAAACGACGATGCATCGAAGAGATGTGCTAAAAGCAAATATAGGACGAGGGCATCATAAAAGTCTTAAATGAGTGATGCCCCTGTGTAAATAGGCGAACAGCCATTGGGAAAACGTGCTAATGGGTTAGTGGACTAAACGAATGCCTTGCTTGCATTTGTATATGCAGGGAAATTCGTTTGTGGGAAACGGATTCTATATTTGCATTGTTTATGCTTTGAACTCAATCCGCCGGCTATGCGCGAAGTCGATGATTGTTTGGAGACTCAAACAAAGGAGCATTTCTTGGTAAAATGCTAGCAGCTGTATCGATAGTTGCAAGTCATTGCGAAGCAATTTAGATGGTTATACAATGATAGTTTGTATATACCACCTGTGTCAATTGAACATGGCATCTATGGCAACGCCAGGATCGAACTCTAGTGTGAATATCTACACTAATTGGAAATTCGGTTCTGGGTCGCTAATGCGGAGATGCATTGATACATGTATGAATGTCCTTGTAGGAAAAATTCTTTGCAGGCATTTCCAGGTAATGCATTGAAAGCATTAATTATCCTTGGAATTGTTTTTCCTGCGGGGAGGTTGCGGTGAAGGTGTGGGAAGGTTGGCATTTGCCTGGCGACCGAAGGTACCGACTGGGTTTTGTTTTATGCTCCCGTATAATTGAAAGAATTCTTGTATGGAATTTGTATGCGAAGAAATGCATGAAAGGTAAGAATTCTTTTACAGGGACTTTTAGGTTATATAAATTTGATATATTTGATGCGTGGAGCATTTAAGGTGCTAATGCGATTGCATTAGCGAAACTTATAAGGTTGGGTCGAAGTTATGGGGGTTCTTCAGGTAAGTAACAGTGGAGTTTGGCGGAACCGCCACAGAATCACTTGGAGGAAAAAAGTTCGAAAGTGATGAGGAAGTCGAGGAGCACACGCAATTCGCTAACAACTTGCCCTAAATCTTTCTACGAATAAGGGATATTAAAGCTTCCAAATCGATGGCAAAAGTGTGTAGATTACGTAAGATACTATATTAAAAAATGTTGTGTAACATTATTCATATAAAAAGAATTACCCTTTTATACTTGATTTACCCTCGTACTTAAATCAAAATAAGGTAGTCTGTTGTACTGAGACATTAGGTTCCAAATCGCTGGCAAAAGTGTGTGGATCATGCAACAGACTATATTGAAAGGTGTTGGTAGCATAGTTAGTGTGTAACATTATTCAATGAATGTATAAATATAAATTACCGTTTATTTTCGATTCATTCTTGTATTAGTAACAACAGAGGTTTCGGCGTCCTAAGACAACACCATGATTATTGTAATTTGCGATAGGACTAGCTTGTAACCTATCGAGTGAACCATTTAAATGTGTTATTTCCCTATCAGTCGTCACATCAGTTGGTATAATGTGGATCGTTCGCCGAAATCGATTTTATTATGACGAGATTAAAATCACGGAGTACGGTAAAGCCGTCATTTGAGTTCGCACTCTGGGCTAAAACGTCCACTACTTCAACAAGTTGTTTCTAGAAAGACTGTCGGGATGGAAGGAAGTCTACAGCAGGAATTGTAAATGGAAATGGACATAGGCATAGATCTGATTTTAACACGATACAAATCGATCTAGTCATGAAACAGATTTGACATAAATAACCTATGTTTGAGGTAGGGCTTTATTCTATACTCACAGCTAAAAGCCGAGATGAGTTCCCAACTTCTAATAGCTTGGTAAAATACCACCTATTATGCCAGATGCTTCGTGAAATAATCAGAAGAAATTCTTGGTCATCTTTCCCAACTTAGCGTTCATTTCAGAGGTTGACGGTTGGGAATATGGTCGTATCCTCTGAGATAGAGGATCCCAGAGGTAAAAAAGTGTGGGGTGCGAAGCATTGTGCACCGACGTACGGCGCTGATTCTCTTCGCATCCCCATCATTCACTTGATGAAAGTTCCGCAGTATATAGTTCACCGGGGGGAAACGTCACACACAGGAGAAATAAAACACGCTGCCAAGACACGCGGAAAAATTAAACACAGTATTCTTTTGGTTTAGTTTTATATTTATATTAATTGAAAAACACTGTTGTTGGATAACTTGTTTAAATTAATAGATTATTGTTCCGTTTCATTTCCTTTTGTTTACTAAAATTTTACGGTAGCACTGCGTGAAAGTTACATGATGAAGTCAAAAAAGAAAACACAATCTTCGAAGACTGCCGCAAATATTATTCGACATGGAGGTTGTAAACACTTCGACATGACCCCGAGGTATATTACGCATCTCTGCAGCCGGCGGAGAGCGGAAGACCGCGTGACCATGATGGTCAGCAGATGGAATTTGACTCAGCGATATTAAGGCGCTGTCAAAAGTATCTTTGGATGCATCTCTTTTACTTGTAGTAATAACTGGATCTCATTAGAGGAGATCGTCATGGCACACATATATGGGTGTACGTCGGGCCTTTTCAAGGATCAAAACCATTAGAACGAACGTGGAACACAAAGAAGAGCCATAATGGGCATCCAAGAGATGTGTGTAAATAAATCGAATCTCGTCGGATGCTAATGGGTTTGCTTATGCATCGTTCGGTAATGAGGGTCAGCTAAATAAATAGCAGCCGTTCATTAAATGAAAAAAATGTTTTTCGGATACCACAAACGATATGAATTGTTTATGGTATCGCAGGAAACCTATGTAGGAACAGCGTTCTTCTGTTTGCACATGGTGCGAGTTAGATAATTTTATTGCTGGGAGAAAAAGGTTGCCGGCCAATGTGTACGTAAAGAAATTTATCGTACACATGGCGATGTTGGAAAATAGACGGCGCAATATTTATGGTCCCTGTCATGACGGTTACATTGTGTGCAAACCGAATCATTTTGTTTACAGGAATTTATCTGGTGCCGAAGGTGCCGAATTGGTTTGGAATTCCAGATAAGCAAAGAAAGAAATCTTACGGAAAATTGTATGCGAAGAGATGCATGAAAAGATAAGTTTTCTTTACAGGGACTTTACGATTATAGCTTTGATCTAATTAATACGTGAAGCATTTTCAGGCGCTTAATGCGATTGCATTAGCAAAAATTTATGCGACTTGGGATGAGGTTATGGGGGTTTTTAGGTAAGTGTACCGTGGGGTTTGGCGGAACCGCCACAGAAGTCCCACACCTGATCTGCATGGAAGACTATTTCAGGGGAGTACCATACAAGTAATTTAATAAAAAACTAAAAGATAAACAACTAATCACCGCGCAATCAGGTCCTCTTGTGTAACATTGTCAATGTTCAACTGTTAATAGTCTTTTAAATTTATGAGGGAGCGAACTTACCGATACAAATGTAAGTACTATTCACAAATATTCACACACAGTCAAGTAATTAATGAATAATTACCCAAACCACCAAAATGAATCGTTGACCGAGTCATCTTCGCTTTTCAGGATAGGACTCGCATGCAAGATGTCGTTTTGAAGGTAGAATATGCTTCTTCACTAACAACTTGGACATCAATTAAATATGGATTTTAAAGACATTCCGTAAAATTTCTTTGTTGTCTTTGCCATCCCCCAAATGTGAATCGACAAGCGAACCGCTGTGAGCGCCTTTTAAACGTCGCCAATTATATACAAATCAATAAGACACCGTCCGTGGTTGTTATAATTTATATAATTCCAAATAGTTAATGCTTTCTAACTGATCAGTGAAAGCTGAGAATCTAGCTGAACGATTCGTTATTAGCCGGAATTTGATCCAACTACTGAATGAGCCTGCGTGAGTACGGGATAACTAGAGTAATTCTGCGAAAACATTGTATATGTTTTTGTCATCTGAGTCAAACATTTTTTGGGTGATTTATACGTTTTTCAAGTGTTCCGCCGAACACTGCTTGCCGCAGAGAAAACATACATACACAGAGCGAACGCGGTTACAAAGGAAACACCAACAAATTTGTTTTTAATTTTTATTTTAATCGTAGTTGTCTATTATTATTTGGAATTATAATTTTCGCTGCTTTTCTTACGAAATAAGTGCCGAGTAAGTTACCGAAAAGAACGATCTTATACTATCTAAATAAACACATCGTAGGCGAAAACAAATCTACTCACACTTAATACGACACATTTTTACTTTTAATGACACGAGAAGTATCAAGGATTCTTGGCGCGGATTAACCACCTCGGCGGGGTTCTCTGGTCTCCTCACTGTACGGATATTCGATATATCCTTCTCGTCCCGGTGACGATCAGAATTAGACTGTCTGTCTGCCCACACAGATATCCAGATTCCAAACTGGTATCTGTATCTACACGGAAAAATGTTTCTACTTGCTCTGCTAACAGAACTTCCGAATTTCTGTTAGCAGCATATTATCACGTCCCAGGGGTGATTTTTCATTCCTGAAAGAAGAAACTCGCTCATCATCGAACATCATTATCACCATCCGTGGTGGTGGTCGAAATTCAGTTCGACGGTTGTCGATTGTATGCCGCCTTATTTACATAACACGTCTGGCGCGAAGGCCGAAAGATATCCTGCAATTTGCATGGATGCATGGTTCATGGGTTTTGTTTGACTTTTGTCAATACACCCGAAATCCATTAGATCTTTCTAATAGGTGTGAAATACAAACAGACACCGTGGGATCGGAGTAGTTTCCTTGTAGGTTTTCAACCTCATACAATTTGAATTATCTCGTTGAGATAATTACGGTTGCCGTTTCTTTATGTTTGCCGATAGACTTGGTGGTCTTTATGGCAGCTACCCGCACGTGCATCGTTGGTCGGCTACTTTGCAATGCATAGACGTTTGAAATTGCCGAATCAATGGAATGTTCCTGGGCGCAGGCGGATTGAATGTTTCTTTTTTTGTTTCAGGTATGATGACTTACGAATGTTGAGCTTGGCATTAAAAGCTTGAACTTAAAAAACTGAACGTGCCAGTTCCTTGCTTTTTGGTGTCGGTCTCAACGTTGGCTGCGAGTTGCAGGCCCTATGGTGGGCGCGTGCAACGCTCTCAGGTAAGTAAGTTCTTTGAAGGTGGGAACCTTACCTGCGCGGAATTTTGCGTTGGTAGAACGCTACAATTTAATCTCTACAAACGAATTTGCAATCCGGAAATAGGCAGCACTGCCTGATATCTATAGTCCAATCACTTGCAACTCAAACCACTAACTAATCTAAGCAGTCCCACCTCTCCAGAAATATGGAGCGCCCAACTGGGACGGTTTACGGGATCACTTGGCGTCTTCTTCATTGTCAGAGATTTGCTTTTAAAGCTCCGAAGTTAACGCTGCGCAGATTCCATCATCGCAATTATTCTTCTCCGAGTTAAACTTCACATTACATAGAAAAGTTGTTTCAACCGAATTTCATCTGGTTTAATTGCTTTAATAAAAATAAAAGAACAGATCACAGTAGTCACAAATAGAGCATTTAAACGGGGGGGAAATATATGAATTTTGTTAAAGATAAGTTAAATTAGACAAAATTATCAACAAGCAAGCTGAGTATCGAACTGGTTCACAACCCTTCTGATCAACGGCAACGAATATTAGTAATACCTTCAATTCTCCTTTCTTAGCTTCCGTTAGTGACGAGCAGCGGAGCACTAGCCAGAAACTAAAAGGATAAAATCAATATTTTTGATTTTAATTTATTTTCTTCAATCGTTTTAAAATTGTGCCCACGCGTTGTACAACGCAACCTCCGAGAATTCGACTGCAAAAAATCAAACGGACCGGACTGAGTAATGGCAAAAGTCATAAAAAAATGTGCCGTAGCATTGTGAGTGATTAGTAGCTAAGTTTTCAGTTACAGAAAACCTTTCGTACCTGTTCGAAAACCGCTCGAATTCAACCAGTTCCAAAGAAAGGGAAAAAATACCAATAGTATACCCCAAAAGGAATTAAGCAAGATTTATCCGCATATGTTAACATTCATGAAGCCAACTATTTTATTTTTTATTAGCGTGTTAAGCGTCAGATAACACATCCAAAGATAATGATTATTAAATATATCTAGTCGCCTCCTTCGGAAGCCCAACTCTTCCATCGACTTGAATACTTCATATCTGTTAATCTCAGTAGTCATCGTTAATCTCTTTTTATTACACTTTGATATGTGTATTTATACCCCAGCAGACTCAAAAAAAGTATATGACCACGAATTTGTTAATACCTGAAGAAAGTAAAATACAAAAACAGTCCTGAAATGTCGAATAAGAAAGGCATTCTGTTATCTTTAATGAGTACGCTATGAGGAGTACTTGAAGTCATCTCAAATATTTTACATTTTTGTGGAACATTAAAAATTGGAGAACCTCACAAACTAGTTTCGCCAAGGCGAATGCTTAAACTCATGTCGTAGTACATATATCATCATTCAATATCGCAGGCGGAGAGGTGGAGGAAATATTTGATTTGATTTTTTTTTGTTTTTTTTTTAAACAAAGATCAATACAAATATGAAAATGTTGTGAAGCCCGTTTGACTTCTATTTTACATTTCAACTTGAACTTAAGTATAAATGTGACGCGTTACCTTGAACTTAGATGAAGTGAGGGTAGAGGGCATTTACTTTCGGGCGCTTCATTAGTTGTCGTGGAAAATAATTCTGTTCGGATGGTGTAATAAAAGGAAGTTCGAATGGGCAATAGTAAAATTAGGCCCATACAGCCGCAAGCTATTCCATTAAACGGTTATTCTAATAGAACTTAAAGTCAATACAAATGCGAAGATCAACAGATCATCGAATAAACAAGATTTTCTACTGAGACAAAGATGGCTTTAATTCTTCAGGAATTATGTAAATACTTGAAGCTCCTGAAGTCCAATTATGGACTAATACATACCTTATAAATTATTACTAAATTGGATAACAAAAAGTGTTACTTATTATATATGAAGAAACCCTAAGCGCATCGCCCTTTTCTCACAACTTCGATTGTGTGCTTGTATCAATTACTAATTGAATTAATTCTGTTGCCAAGGAAAAAGAGTTCAATAATAAAAGTTCCATTCATAGACAAAAGGTCAAACTTCAAAGTTTTCTTTAGTGACAGATGGTAGCACACTATTTTAAAAATATTGAATACTGCTCGATTGGATAGTCCCCATTCATCAGAGTTCAATAAGTTCAGCGTACTCTGGTGCCAGCGAACATGGTCGAGCATATTCGGGCCAGTAAAAGAAATGTGCTGTCGTCATCAAAATGATATATTAGGTTTTGTGTTATGGTTAAGTGATCATTGATAAAAATTATGAATAGGATGAACGACAGAAGGGAACCCTGAGGAACACTTGCATTAGTATTATATGTTAGGACGCCGAATTGCGCTGAACGCCTAGAAATATTATCACCCGTTCATTGGATGAGGGATCCCTTAACATCATACAAAAGTAATTTCAGCAAATAGGATTCTATACTCTTTGGAAAGCTTTGAATATATCCACAGCAACGAATTTGATTTCACTGAAAAGAGTGATTTCACTTTGTGGGGAGGTGTGTTATTAGGTTGCCTGTGGGCCTGTTGCTGCGACAATATTAGCGATCATTAAGAAGATCGAACGTTAAAAGAAATGACACTTGTGGACCGATAGGAAGTGAAAGACAAGGAGTTACTTCTTTTGGGAACTGGTTGTAAATGTAGAGAATAAATGGAACCGTTTTCATATAGGTTTAGAGAGTGTTGACTCATCTACGACCCGAATGGCGAGAGCCAGCTGTATGCATAAACCTTTTCCGGTTTCTTTGGTAAAAAAATTAAGTAATTTTCTACCGAAATAATTTTTTTATTCAGTATATTTGCCATAGGCTTCTACACATTTCGCCCATCTTTCAGTTAATTTATAAATAGGATGCTAGAAAAACGGTTTGTCTTTCATGGCAAACCATTCGTCGAGCCATTTTCCAACTTCCTCGAAATCGCTGAAGTGCTGCTCTGTGATCGCGTCCCTCATTGATGCGATAGCCAGATGGCCCCAACTCTGGGAAGTACGGCGGGTGTAGAAGGATATCCCATCCAAGCAATTTCAATGTGTCTTTCACTAGTTTTGCTGTGTGAGACGGCGCGTTGTCGTGTAACAAAATTACTTTGCCATGTCTTCGGGCCCATTCCAGTCGTCTTTCGATTAATGTATGGTCTAAATTAAGCACTGACAATAGCGTTGTGTATTAATGGTTTCCCCAAGCTTCAAGAGTTCTTAATACACAATACCGGTCTGGTCCCATTAGACATAGAGCATGGTCTTCTTGCTAAAGCGATTTGGCCGAGGTGTTGAAGGACCGGCATCGACAGGCGAAAGCCATGATTTTTTCTGCTTCTGGTTTTTAAAATAAATCTATTGTTCGTCCCCCGTCACAATTCGATGCAAAAATGATTTCCTTTCGTGGCGTTGAAGCAGGATTTCACAAGTGACTTTGCGATTTTCCATTTGACGTTCATTTAAATCGTGTGGGACCCATTTCCTGAGTTTGTTGATCTTCCCCATTGCTAGTAAACGTCTGTTGATTGTTTCTTGTGGCATGTGTAATGCTTCTGCTACTTGCCGTTGAGTTTGAGTTGGGTCAACATCCAATAACTCCTGCAATTGCACGTCTTCACATTTTTGACGTCTACCATAACGCTCACTGTCTTTCTCATTGAAGTCACCACTTTTAAATTGTCGAAACCATGTCTCTCATATTCTAATTGATGGAGTGTTCACCATATGTGTATACCACCAAACGATGACTTTCAACAGACTTTTTCTTTTGATTAATTAAAAAAAGCAATGCGTGCCGCAAATGTTCCTATTCAGGCACAAAACTCGACATGATCACTGAACGATAAAGCAAAGACGCATTTAGTTCATTTTGTCTAACAATGAATTGAATGGGTGCATGGTACTGGGTGGATGCGTATGGGGCTATTGTTAAGAAGCTAGTATATATGGGGAGGGGAAATGGTAGGGCTTTGTAGAGCACTACATACTCGACAACAGATTAAGATTTAAATGGATTGTGAAGGAAAAAAATCCACAGGGGCCAAGCAGTTTTACTCGGAATATTGCTGAACACTTGTGGACGAGGATATAGTAAAAGAATTACTCTATCAAGGTTATTTACATCAGGACTAGCTTGTGACGCGCCAGTATGGCCAGATGCCCTGTAAACAAAACAATTGGAGGAATTGATTACGGGAACCTACTGGCTTTCTTCCATTAAGGGAAGGCCAGTCCCGCGAGGAGAATAGTTCACCCTTTCTAAATTAGATATATATTCCAGGAAAGATTAAATTCTGTTCCAATATTAGGTGAACATCATCAAAAACAGGGCTATATATTCTCGGCAGGGCGCATAATCGAACAATGAAGCTTAATCAGATATTCAGACGCACCATGTTTCACGCATGTTTATCAGATATCTTGAGAGCTTACCCAGGTGTAACATGTTCACGTTCTTACATTTTCGTCTGAAAGTTTCTTTGGGTACGTAAAACTAATGACAATATTGGGTTTTATTCACAGATTCGAATAGGACCAATAATAAGGTATAACTCAGCACCACAATATACTCTATTACTTTCCGTTTTTTTTTCACATACCCTACAAGAAAACCACACCACTTACCCAAATAACGACTTCCAGCAACTCCACAAACATTGTATCTCTGTAGTGCTCCAAAAAAACCCTACTACCTTTTTCCCCCATTCCTACATCCAAATCCTAGCTATCTTAAGCTAAAACCAAAAAACCCATCAAAACCCACAAAAACCCAAACATGATCCAAAATTCGCAATAAACGAATCAAACATTCGTTTATCGCATAACATTTGCCCCCACGGCATAATTCAATCCAAAATCTAAAGTAAAATTAAAAAGTTACAATAAACGAATCTACTATTCGTTTACGTTTCACATTTGCCCCACAGCATCACCCAAATCCAAAATTCAGAGATCATTATCTCTATCTGAAAATATTCCATTCAGGAAAACAAACAAAAAACCAAAAGCAGATACATTCCCACATCTGCGTAATAGTTTCGTAAGAATTCAAGAAATCGATTTCTTATCTTGTGTAAATAGAACATCTCGCTCGAAATACCCAAAAAATCGAGATTGTTGCACGAAAATGTGTATCTTTGGGATACAATTTTCGAAGTGTTTTCCTTTATAAAGGGATAGCAAAACGATCTCGAGGCCGCAGTATCTAAATCCTCATGCCACAGAGCAGAGATTGGACACATTATAGTTTTACATCATAATCTAATACGTTAACAATAAAATCCAAATAAAACAACCGAAAATTAAATCAATCTAACTTTCTTTGGAACTTGCGTATTAACACCAATGCTGGACGATTCTTTTCCTTTGTGTACGAGGACGGGTCCGTAAATTTGTACAGGAACCGGTAATGAGGTTGGTACACAAGAACGTTATCCCCTAGGTTACGTCCTACAAACAATCAAGACGTTGCTCTTCCCTCTGGGTCAGAGGAAGCACGGCAACGATCCCTTGCTGCTGGAGGGTGTTGTGTCAGGAACTACAACCAAAGAGATCTAACGTCCTTTTCAGGACAAGAAAACGCGCTTCCTGAGGAACAACCTCCACAACAGCAGAACATCTCCTATTTGCTTTCAATTTTGCAGAGCCATCATGTGAGAGAAAAAGATGTGACTATTGTTGGCCTTTTTTATTACGAAAGTACAATAGCAGACTAACCAAAAAAAAAAAAAAAAAAAAAAAAATTGAAGTGGCGACGATATTACTATAATCATCCATTCCAAGTATTTGCCCACCAACACCGACACTTTGAATTCTAAATGGACAGATAAACATATGATAAACAGTTTTTATACTAACGCGCATACAAAAAGGGATTTTGAAATGCCCTTAGATGTGAAAGCACAGTGGGGTCAGAAGTAAATGTAGAGGATACCGTTCTTCAGCCGAACCCGAGAACAGAACGGCAGGGAGAGGCTAATGTGCACTGGTGTGTCTCTTCCAAACTCTCTTCAGACACTTCCGTCAGAACCCTGCATTAACATTTAGGGACGCGCGTATTATAGACCGGGGTTCGATTCCTCGTTGGGGAGCCTCTGGTGTATGACTAATGACCTTGCCCGGAAAAAAACAAATCATTATGGAAAATTTAACAAGCCTCAGGACTTACTAAATAAGGCCAAGACCGGCTCCCGGTTGTAGTGCCGATGATTATGTATTATAGACAAAGGTTATGTATGTTAAAGGGATGGAACACAACCAACTTTACACCAATCTATCACATGTGGCTAACAAATTCCAGGTGTGATTAACCCTGAAACTCAAGAATTCAACAAATTTTTGACCCGGTAACGAGTTGGTTATCGGGGAATCCATATGACATTTAGTTTCAGTAATCCTTGATTTGAAATGGATTGACTCCTCACTATATCGGCAAAGAGCAAGTCATCAGTGATTGTTCAGTGAATCGGCTAGTGCAGAAAATCACAAAGAGATACTGCCCTTGGAACAATTTGTGCTCGAAAATTGTGGGATTTTCACCTTTGGGTTTGCATGGTGCGATGTAGTTTATGCTTAGTGAGTCTGCCTGTTTGTTATTGTAATACTGTTGTGATTTTCAATGTCCCGGTTAAGTGAAATTTTATATAATGTATTGCAGAAATCTATTTTTTCTTTGCCATCAGAACACAAGTGTGCAGAAGAAAAGTGCATTTTTTCACCTTCTGTCTACCAATTAATCGTCCCATCTATTTGTCTACGCTTACCACTTCCCACGCTGTAAAATCGTGCACAATAACAACGAATGGCTTTAGTGCATACACGCTATAGTGAACTGAAAATAGAGTTAAGACATTACCAGATATTCAGGGTTATACGCTTCTAGTATAGAACGTTTTATATTTCTTCTCCTTAATATTAGTGCAGCCTAAGAGCGCCCACTTTAATGCATCATCCCACCCGTAGCTTTTTCTTCCGTTATAAACAGTTTGAATGCGACAAATAAAAGAGAATTAAGGAATACTGATTGACTTTTACACCCCAATTTTTAAGCTGGTAATTCTGCCAAAGTAGTTTACGATGTCTTCTTTCCAAAAGCACCATTAACATTTTGATAAATACTTATCCAAAAATGAATTTGACATTTGTCGATAGCGATAAAACTAAAAGGTGGAATATACTAAATTCGAGAACAAAAAGAGTAGGAAGTCGCTTTGGCAACTTGGCGCAGTATTTACGACCCTGACGAATCCTTCCCAAAAGTCAATATATAATGACCGCGTCACTATCTGTTTAAACAAAATTATTCAGACTCCATTTTCCGCTTGTGAAGATTTAAGTAGTCAACAGATAACAGCAAACATATTTCTATGCCGATATGATATGCTAGTAAACGGTAATTATTTAATGTCCTTCTGTTTTTAGTTTGAATTCTAAAAAAATTCGGGCAAAAGAAAAAAATTACAAACCTGAATTTAAAATAATTAGTAATCCAAATGACCACAACATTCCACGGTGAAAATCCATCGTGAAGTTCTTTCTCCGCAAAATATCCTGTCTCATATCCCGAATGTATGTCAGGATCTAGATAATAGTCACTATCCACACAAAATCCACAAGTGAAGCACAAATTTCTTTTCAGATCAACAAGTGATCGTTTAAGGACGAAATACGCTAAGATACGTTTCACTGCACATTCAACACTTTAACCGATGACAAGATAAACCATC
This sequence comes from Microdon myrmicae, assembly GCA_963931805.1. Lineage (NCBI taxonomy): Eukaryota > Metazoa > Arthropoda > Insecta > Diptera > Syrphidae > Microdon > Microdon myrmicae. Next base: position 145,348,131 of record OZ007497.1, read on the forward strand.
GAACAACTCAGATGCTCGAGAGACAACGACGATCGCAGAATATCTTTTGCAGAACGAGAAGATCTTTGCCAAAACGATCAATAACACGTTAGTCTCCGATCCAAGTGCTGTTCGGAGGAGCACTTTTCTAAAACTGCTGCGATCAACCGCAAGCGCAAGGTGATTCCAAGTGGAACTTAAGTTTCTTTATCCCCAAATCATTGTATATCGGTGTATATGTGTGCGTGTACTGCTTCTTTCCAAATGCACAGTGCAAGTAAAGTAACTGTCGTGCCAAAGAAGTTAAGGTCGTTTGGTAAGCTTTCAGTTTCAGTACCTTAAGAAGTGTTAAATTACTTCTTCATCCCACGAAGACAGAGCTTCATTTCATAAGAGAACGATCAGCAATTAAGAGAGCTCATGATCAACGGTCAGTGTTGTGTTATGAATGGATCGATGACGTCAAACTTTGAGGGGCAACTTTATACTGAAAGTAGAAGTGATATGGGGTTTCTCTCGCAGTCTTTGAAATACCGTTGACAAGCGCGAGTATCTGGGTTTTACGTCTTTCTTCATCTTTCACTCTACCACTCTTCGTTGATCTATGGCTCATGGTGTAGAATGAGTGTGTTATTTGTGGTTGTTCAATTTTGCTGCTGCGGTTATCCAGAGAAGTCATCTAAGACTCGTTGCTTTCGTTTTAAGCTTCGCACTGTTTAGTTGTTGCGTCAAGCTCGAGTCAGTTGGATCTTGAGGAGGCCAATGTATGCTGTGGCGGTTCATTGTTAAATTTGGAATTAATGTTGACGGGGAATATTTGGTCCTTCAAGGAATAATGCATTATTCCGTATGTTTATTGCTGTCTCGTATTGTCATCCTTTACTTAGTTTACATTAGGTGCCAGCCAAAACTTTTAAATTTGCTTTTCAGCGAGAACTCTAAGATGAATTACAATATTGTAGCTTGTAATTTAAACCCCATTATGTTTATTACGCAACATTATAGAAAGTGTGATTTAAAAATTCCCAAAAACAACATCGTTCAGATCTTTCCACGGATTGCTCTGCCTTATAACATTTCGATACAATGGAATGGGCACCGTGCCCTTCAGTTTAGGTAGAATGCGAAGCTGATTGAAGTTGATCTGATCAACAATCAGAATAGCATCCTTGAAGACCTCTGAATCGACATTTCTAAAAGATTTAAACAAGAAAACCGTTTCCTACTCACTTCCAAGTATTCTTACCTCTTTCTATGGCTCTAGAAAATTGTCTGCCTGACTAAGAGGGCAAACTGCAACATTATGCACGAAAATCCGTGCAACAGTGGCATACGACCCCAAGACTATTTGAATCACAGCAAAGTCGGCCTTGACAGACTATTCGTATGCCACTACTACTCATTTTTTAGTCCAAGTCCTACAATCAACTTGAGAAACACATCATACACCGTCATAAACCTACTTTAGCTAAATTCAAGCCTGGCTTCAAAGGCTATTCGAACCTGCCATAAGTCTTCCTTAACTGAAGCCTCGCTAGGCCTTAATCTAATATCAAACCAAGTCAAGCCAGTCTCAATAGGCTCCTCTCGTAAAGCTATAAACGCGTCTTAACTGTGCCAAAGTTCGATTTGATATGCACCTCACACACTCCCATAAACCAGTCGAAACTGAATTCAAATCTCGCTTCATAGGCGTGCAACTATACTTCATGCACCGCAACTTACTTTCGCATTGAGTACTTAGTACCCAAGGTAACAAAACGGTGTGTTCTTTGACTGGGTTTGGTAAGTTTGGCTAAACATTCGTGGTACGCTGGCTTTTGAATAGTACAGCTTTGTGTGTTCAGATTTGATAATTATCGTTCTCTCTAGGGATAATTAGGAAACCAGGGGAAAAATGGAGCCGCCTAAGTATACCACTTTAGAGGCATTCACTTTTTCAGTGTTTCCATTCTTGGGTATATCCAACAGATTGAGGGCGGAAATGGGTTTTGAAGTCGTGATACAGTTTGCAAGGACGAAGTATAATTTGCTTTAAGTCGATCAGACTTAGCTGATGGGAAAATGGATAATTCAACGCCCCTGGGTGTTTAGTTGTGAATAGATTATTGTGCAGGATGTTATGCAATTCTTGGACACAAGTTGTGGGTGAGGCTGTTAGCGTTGCTGATTTCTGATTTCTTTGAAACGAGATTAGGAAACTTTTTTGAACCCGGTTGTTTGTTGAAAGTCTTCAATTCTAAATTTAAATCCTTCTCATTTGGATGCAATGATATGGCTGTTATAACGAAATGGTTTTGTTTTTATGACCCATATACACTGCATATAGCTTAACGGTCTTAAGGCTTATTGTAGTGGTGCCATAACCACGCTTCCCGGCAAAGATGCATCAGATTGACAGACAGCTGAGAAGATCGGATGTATCAGATTGTTGATAGCCTGTATAAAATGGGTTTAACCAGTGACCTAAGAAATAATGCCTTTAACTGACCCGAGAGATTACAAATCAATTTATGACTTCGAAACAAAAAAATTGTATTCCCTTTCATAAAATCGCTCAATAGAAATATTGTGTTGGTAGAAGGCAAATAATATAAACAACCATCATCATCATCATCATCATCATCATCATCATCATCATCATCGGCACTACAACCAGGAACCGGTCTTGGCCATATTTAGCAGGTCCTGAGGTTTGTTAAATTTTCCATAATGATTTGTTTTTTCCGGGCAAGGCGATTTAGTCTTGCGCCAGATGCTCCCCGACGGGGAATCGAACCCCGGTCTCCCGCGTGACAGGCGGGTATACTAACCACTATACTATCGAGGAGCCAATATAAACAACCATGATATATAAAATGTACATCATGGGAGGAGATTTTAATACAATGTTGCAAAATTAGGGAATAATTGTCTATTCTACGCGGCATAAGTCAGATTCGCGATAGGTTTAAATGCCATTGAACAGAGCACATGGAAAAACACTTTAGATATAAATTGCAATGACTTCGTGAAGGTTATACCTGCAAGACAACATATGACCTACCTGAGCGTTCCACGCTGGTGTTGAATTATCCGCCGAAAAAGGATATTTAGTATAAATCGGAGTATATTCTTCGATTGACGAAGAAAAGTGCAACCTCTTAATTCGTGCAGTAATATTTATAGAAGAAGGACGGCCGGGGTGCATAGACTACATTCTACTACGGAATTCAACGTAGAGTAGCGCATGAGTCGATGGCGGCTTCAAATCAAGCTGCCATCAAAGCACATACTGTTAAACCACAATTTTATACCACCTTAAAATTGCAGAACCCCCTTCTCGAACAACTCTAGCGAGAACCAGAAAGAAGGAGGAAAGCCATGCCAGGCTTTAGAAATTCTGGCGGCTCGGCGTCGGCTTGGTTCTGATTGGCACAAAGAAAGGCCTTAGTTGCCTTCGGCCAACTCACTCGAGTCGTTCGTGTGCTGTGTTCACAATGGAAACTTGTTAGACGATGAAATGCGATTAATTAAAGTAAAGTTTTTTCTTTAATACAAAAAATCAGTGAAAGGAATAATGACTTTGTTTAGGGTTTGGCGGATCACTCATTCGAAAACTGATGATTCTATTGGTAGTGAATATGCTAAATAAAAAAAATAAAAACAGAGAACAGTAAAGTAAGAAACATCAGTGAAGTACAAATGTAACAAACTACTAATGCTTCTTAGTATGAATATCCAACCAATTCATTAAATAGTGTCGCAAAATGTCCGGTGTATTCAGAGGAAACACTAACGACAATCAATACTGGACAAATAGATGGGCAAACATAACAAAAATGTAATCAATATAATCTTATTCAAATCAATAGAACCTGTGGGGTACGAGATCGCCAGCATGGGCGAGAGTTCTACCTCGTCGCAACCGTCACTAAATGTTCCACGGAAGGAAATCCAAAACACCGTCCACCAACTTGTGCAAAACTGCGCTTCAAACCCTCCACCAGCTAGTAATTAAAACAGAAGATACTGCAGCACGGAAAATTAAACAAGCGAAACTCCACAACAGGAAAAGGAAATAAAACACGGAAGGTTTCACTGAATTGAATTAAATTTATTGTTCATGTTCATCGGTATTTTGAACTTACTAATAATTGTGAATTGACTGAACACGTAATCATGCGACTTTACTGCACTATACAAAATGTATTGGGAAATGTCTCGTTTATAAAAGGTACAACACAACCACAACGACTCCAAGGAAACCGACCGTACCAGCGCCGGTACGGTGGATGGCGAGCGTCCCGACCGCTTGGAAGATTGAATTGCGACTCAGCGATATCTTGCTCGTGCAGAGCTCACTCGCTAATCGTGAACATGGTGGTATTGTGGGGGTTCTCTACACCACATGGAGAACCAACCTACAATGCCAACCAACCTTGACCGCTAACGCCGCGTCACCTTACCTTAACCTGTAACCCAATTCCCCATGCAAAATCCGCAATAGCATACATCCCAAATCCTGCAATAAAACACATTCCAAACCTCCAACAGAATATAATTCAACAGAACATATTCTAATCATCCCCGCATTCATTTTCCCAAAATTGCTACGGTCAATCCTTTACTAAATTCACATTCCCTCCTTGCGGCCAAGCAATCTCAATATCCCCGGAAACACGTAAACCGTAATAAAACGCACATTCCAAACTCCCAACCGAATACAATTCAATAGAATATATACTAAATCATCTCCCTCAATTACGTCACCCCACATATAATTTTTCCCAAAATTGCTTCGATCAATTCTCCACTTAATTCATATTCCCTCATTGCGACCAAGCAGTCTTAGTTTCCCCGAAATTACTTCGGTTAATATTTTACCTAAATGATATTCCTTGCTTGCACCCAAGCAATTCCAATTTTCCCCGAAAACCACTTCGGTTCATTTCCTCCTTAAATTATACTTCTCGCTTGCGCCCAAGCGGCAGCCAATTTTCCACGAAACGATCACAACAACCAACGCCCTTGATCATACTTGGCTATGCCGCCAAACCAATTTCCCAGTATACACAACCAACGAATCCAACTCAGCTTATGCGGCCAGGATTCGCTGGAATTAAATTCTTATGCAGGCATAGCAACACTCCTCGAAATTCTTAGTAAGTGGCAGTGAGTTTATTTTAGCTATGCCTCCACTGCCACGATGCGATGAACTTTTCCTTTCATCAGTCAGTCGCCATCTAACTACCGCCACGCGCGCATCGGGAGTCCCCGGACAACCACCGCGACCACACGGGGGGCACGCACGCCCCCGCGTGCCAAATAAAGTCCGTTCGAGCGTTCCCCTTTCAAGTGCCGTGGGCACAGCGTCAAAAGACATTCGGGCGCGGTTCGCGAATAGAAACTAAACAACTTATGGAAAAACCTGATTTTATTCAAAAACTAGTATTCGGTACAATTATGTCAGTTGAGTGCTTGTCAGTGGAATGGACATGTTTAATTTACAGTGTAGAAAAATCAAAACGATATTCGTCTTACCTTGTGTAATAAAAAGACCCCGGCCAGTGTGTTTCATTTTTTTCTTGCTTCTGTGGACAGTGCGCTGGTGAACAACTCTCTAGTGGGGCGATAGTTAACTGGTGCCATCCGTTGGTACATCAACATCGTACCCCCCACAGTATGTGTGCATGGTTCTTTCATGGATGAGAACGAACCTAGAACAAAGAAAGGGCATAAAGTGCATTCATGGGATACGATTTCGGTAAAGCAAATAAAACCGAACTCGTCGGGTGCTAATGGGATCTTTGTTGGAAATGTGCGTCGCGCCTAAACAAAGAGACGACGATGCGATGTGGAAATGTGCTAATTGGTTTTAGCTAGGTTACTGGGAAATGGTGTTTATGGCATCGCTAGTAAGGGTAGGTATTGAATTCCTATTTGCATTTGTTTCTGCTGTAGGATTCAATTGATGCCAAGAGAAGCGGAATGCGTATTTGCTTTGGTCCCTTGGGTGTAAGTCGCCAGCCAATGTGTATGTAGGGAACATTGTTGTACACATGGCGCGGCTGGGAAAATGGACAGCGCAATATTTATGGTCCATGACATGACGGTTACTTGTATGCAAACCGAATCATTTTTTTTTACAGGAATTCGTCTGGTACCGAAGGCGCCGAATTGGTTTGGAATTCCAGATAAGTAGCAAGAAATCTTACGGAAAATTGTATGCGAAGAGATGTATGAAAAGGTAAGTTTTCTTTACAGGGACTTTAAGATTATAGATTTGGTATATATAATGCATGAAGCATTTTCAGGAAATTGGCTGAATGTTATGGGGGCTTTACGGTAAGTAGACAGTGGAATTTGGCGGAACCACCACAAACCCACTACTGTTACATCATTAAAAACCCCCGAATCATAGAGCTGTTTCGCGTCTTATCGTCTAAAAAAACGATTTCCTAAACCCTACATATCAGATCCCTAAACGTAACCACTCTGGCGGTTCCGCCAAACCCCACTGCCTACTTACCTGAAGAACCCCCATCCCTACAATCCAATCTGCATAAGTTTTTGCTAATGCAATCGCATTAAGCACCTGTAAATGCTTCACGCATCAAATAGATCAAATTTATTTAACTAAAAGTCCCTGTAAAGAATTCCCACATTTCACGCATCTCTTCACATACAAATTTCCTATAAGAATTCTTTCCATCATACAGGAGCATTAAACCAAAATCTATTCGGTACCTTCGGTTGCCAGGCAAATTCCAACCTTCACACACCTGCACCGCAATCTTCCCGCTTTAATGCATTACTTGGAAATGCCTGCAAAGAATTTTTCCTACAAGGAATTAGCATTAGCGACCAAGGACCGAATTTTCAATTATATTCACACTAGAGTTCGATCCTGGCGTCGCCGTAGATGCCATGCATAATTGACACAAATGGTATACACAACCGTCATTGTGTAACCATCTAAATTACTTTCCGAAGACTTGCAACTATTGATTCAACTGCAAGTACTTCTCTCGGAAATACTTCTTTGTTTGAATCTTCCAACAATCACCAACGTCGCGGTTAGCCGCCGGATTGGATTCAATAGCATAAACATATGCAAACAAAAGAATCCGATTCTCCCAGTCGGCAGAGATAGGATATACGATCTCCATTGTATAAAGTATCGCAATCCCTTTTAGCATCTAATGAGTGGCTGCTATCTACTCAGCTGACCCTCATTGCCGAACGATGCCTTAGGTCGCTTCTCCTTTGTTCTTTTCCCCTCGTTGTAGGTTTCGTTTATCCTTTGCTAAATGCGCCGATAAACACTGCGTGCCAGAGGTCGACTCCTATTGGTCACTAGTCAAAGGAAATTTCATTTCGTTTTCACCACACCACCAAACTCACCCCATTAGCGAGTCGGCTCTGCACGAGCCGAATATCGCTGAGTCCTTTACCATCCATCGACCGAGCCGGTCGCTTTGCTCCCGCTGTCCGTTGCGCTACGGACACGCGGAATTTCAACCACGAGTAAGTAAATAGCAATTATATAAAAAGTAATTTTTCTTGTGACCCCAGTGCGCTGCTCACTTTACCTGGTTCCTGTTAACGTGCATAATTGTGAAATTGGTGTATGACTCCACTAACTTAAATCGAACATTTTGCATCTTGTAATTAGTGTATAACATCCCACTTAAATGAAACTCTCAGTGAATGTTTTTACTGAGTCTTGAAGGTAAATATAAACATTATACATAAACTAGAACACAACTTACAATAGACAAAATCTTACAGTGAAACAATAAATGCATATTACCATTCACCAACAGCAAAACATAGCAAAACATTGGGAGTCGACGATGTTTCTACATAGCAAAACAGTTTGGTCATTCCTCGAATTCCTTTGTACGTTCCGATGCAAAGGTTTTCCTAAGTCAATTTGCCCCTTGTTTTGTTTTGTTTTACTTCCACATTTATTTAACAAATCAACAATCGATTTCTTCCTAAAATCCGCAGATATCTATTCATCTAATCCCCTACAGTTTCCTTTACATTCCCATCCGATCATGGGTTCGTCCACTCCATGGTTCAAATCCCTTCGCTCGAACCACTCTACACAATGAATCCTATCCGAAATTTTTCCAAAACAAACTGGAAAAAAGTCAATAACGATATTGCTGCCAGTTTTTCAAATTATACTTTACCGGAATCTTCAAACCTATTCCCTACTGAAATTGACCAGGCAGCTGTAAAACTAGGGCAAATACTGGGAAATGCTCTCTTCAACCATACCCCTACGACCGTCCCTTATAACCACTTAGGAAAACCATTACCCAACCTCCTCACAAAATTATTGCGCATAAAAAAAGAACTCCGACGTAAATTGTATAGTAGCTACTCACCCTTTATTAAAGAACAGATACAGCTTTTGACCACCCTGATAAATGCACAACTTAAAAATTTCACCGAACAGACCTACACGTCTGCTCTAAACAGTATCAAACCAAACCGTACCTATTTAAAAATAATAATCGACTAACTGGTCGTAAATTCAAGCCTCGAATAGATTATCTCATCCAACAGTAACATCGCCCAATCTACTGTACACTGATATAGCAAACTGTCTCGCTGAACACTTCTGTAAAACTCATAAACAAAACGTGAATGAATTCATCTCACGCACACTGGAGCCATCCTTTCCACCATTCATTACTGAATTCAACGAAACCAATAAAGCGTCACATCCCATGGGAACCGACACATTCCTAAGCTTTACAGAATTATCTGAATTGATTACTTCGCGTAACAATAAAAAATCTACAGGCTTCGATAGAATCCCTAACCTTCTATTTAAAAGACTTCACCCGGAGAACTTACTCCCCATTCTCATTCTTCTCAACCACATAATAAACGCTTCACATTTCCCAAAATGTTGGAAAACAGCGGTGATAGTTCCTATTAGTAAATCCGGTTCTTCCAACAACCCGGCTAACTTCCGTCCCATATCACTGTTGTGTTTAGTAGGGGTTAGTTTCAGGATGCGAGTCTCCTGATCCTTAAAAGGACAAGGCGATCTCTTAAAACAGACCGCTCTTGAAATCTTGTCCTACAAGGGGTCGTTAACCGTGCTTCCTCTGATCCAGAGGGAAGAGTAACGTCCTTTTGGTTTGGCCTCAGTCTTCGCAAGTCCGCTGGTTTCCGTAGTGGCCAGGTGATACTCCAGATCTTCAGAAGTATTCTCTTTGAGGGAGTACCTATACTTTACTCACCAGAAAAATGAAAAAGAAGGCTCGTTTTTCCTTTTTGTATTTTATTTATTTTTAATTTGAACTTCGCCCTTCTCCAGGATATTTTCCTTCAGGGACAACGGATGATATTTAACTGCGGCCCGGAGATCTTTTTTTTTTTTTTTATAAAACGCTGTCTTTATTGACCATTAAAAGTTTAGTTACATAAGTTTACAGCTAACTTAACTAAGTTGTGACAAATTTACTTACAATGTCTAGAACATTTTTCCAAGTAATATTTAATTTGAGGTCTTACGTCTAAGGAGATCTATACCAGATACAATTTATTAGTAGGACTCCTGGGCGGCCCGGAGATCAATATACTATTCCTTTATAAAGGAAAAGGAATCGAAAATTGTATCCCAAAGATACACATTTTCGTGCAACAATCTCGATTTTCAATACATTTCGTGCGATGCTCAATGTTTGTTTTAGATAAGATTCAGTTTTCTGAATCTTCATCAATCTATTTGCATGTGAGGATTTGAAATGGTATTTGGGTATTGTTTGCTTGTGGCAAATTCGAACATCTGGTGTGATTTGCCATGGATTTGGTTTGTTTAATTTTCTAGGGAAATTACCAGATTGAAATGTATTTCTGGATTTTGAATAGAGATTATGCCGTGGGGCAAATGCAAAGCTATAAACGAATATTTGATTCGTTTATTGCGAATTTTGATTTTAGTGTTGGTTTTCTGATTAAATTATGCCGTGGGGCAAATGCAAAGCGATAAACGAATATTTTGATTCGTTTATTGCGAATTTTGGATTTGGTTTTGGTTTTTCAGGATTTTGATAGGATTTAATGTTTTGATGTAGGATTTCTGGGATTAGGATGTATGGATGGGGAAAAAGGTGGTAGGGCTTTTTAGAGCACTACATCCTCCCCTCCTTGAAAAAAAGAAAATTGATCTTTATGAGATTAATTTTCTGGAAAATGGTGTGGTTGAGGATAAAGGATGATAGTATCGTGATTCCGTTGTATAGGCCTGATATTTTCTAACATAGTAGCTTTATGTATACAATATTTATTATAAATGTGTAATTTTTGTAGTTTGTTTCTTTCTTATTATGAATGTATTCGTGTATCGAAGTTTCCACGATGGTTATTTATATAATTAGAATATTTTCTTTTGAAATTTTGTACAAATATAATTTGGTTTTTTAGGTTTGAATTTTCTTAGTATAAATGTGCTTAATAGTAGTTGTTGGTTATCCAAAAATAAAGTTTTTATTTGATTTTATTTTATTTTGAGTTAAGGGTATATTCGTTTAGTTCGGTTTTGGTTGTATGTACAATAGACATTTGGTTTAAAATTTCGTATAAGTTGTTTTTTTTTTCATGTTGGTTAAATATTGTATTAGAAGGAAGCATTTGATTCTAAAAATTTTCGTTTTGATTTAAAGTAAATATTTTCTTATTTTCTGAGTATACGTTTTAATTGTATACTGTTTTATAATTATATAAGTATTTGAATTCATTATTTTAACATTATTTCGTATTGTAATTTTTGGGTTTTTTTTTTTCTTGTTTTGGTGTATTAGAATAAATTTTTATTATTTACATATTTTATCTCTTTTTTTTTTTTGAGGACTTTTCATTGTCCTTATTTGTCGTGCGTTTATTTATATATATAATTTTTTTTCATGTATTTGAACGTACAATTAAATTCTACAACTTTCTTTCTTTGTTTTGAGTTATACAAAAATGTTCTTACTTTCTTAGTATGGCTTAGTTGAAAACTGTTTTGTACTTATATAAATATTAAAAATTCTTATTTTAACATTATTTCGTAAGTTTCGTTTTTGTATTTTGGTTTTTTTTTTCTTCGTATATATATATTGCGTTTTTCCTTTTATAACTTAAGATTATTTATTATTACAAAAATTTTTTTTCAATTAAGTCAGTCATATTGTCTGATATTTATAAACTTATTTTATTAAGTGAGTTACTATTTGTCTTCATAAAAATTTTTTTTTTTGTTTTGTTTGTTTACTTTGGTTATTTAAAATGTTTGTACAATATTTACAAAGTTATTTGTTATTTGTTTACAAGTATTTGAAAAGGTAAATGTTGAGGCAAATTTTAAATACATTATCGTGGTATTTTGGTAGTGTTATTTTATGATTTTTTTTTTTTTTTTTTTGGGTTAATACACGTATATGCATTTATTTATTTCTTTTTTTTTTTGTAAGGTTGTCTATACATATATACATTTGCCTTCCCTCAACTTTTATTTTTTTCTTTTGGGAGTTTCTCATTCGTGATTGCCTAATCCACAAATGGTTTTATATTGTTGTTGTGGACTATTCGGGTACCTTTCCCTATTTTGAGGATTGAATTTTCTTCGGATAGGATCTTTACAATTTCGTAGGGGCCTTTCCACAGGGAGGTTAATTTGTTAGGTCTTGAGTGATTCTTTAATAGAACCTTGTCGCCAACATTAAATTTCTTACGGCCTACTTTTTGGTCGTAGTATGCCTTAGATTTTTGTTTTTTCTCTATCAGTATTCCCTTTGCTGTACGATAACCATGTTGTAATCGCATTTTTAATTCATTTGCGTAATGGTCGTAGTTATAAGAGCTTTCGGGGTTTTGTCTGAGAGAACTGGGTATTTCGGCTGGGAAGCCATATAGTAATTCATGCGGCGTGTAGCCTGTATTACTGTGGGGTGTAGTATTATACACAAACATTGCGTACGGTATCCAGGTGTCCCAGGTGAGAGGATCCTGGTTTACATAGCGGCGGAGGTATTCCACCAGAGTTCTATGGCTCCGTTCTAGTGCTCCATTCGTTTGTGGATGGTAGGGTGCTGTGTTTAGTTTTCTCATTTTAAGTAAGGAACAAATGTCTTTAAAAAGTGCGCTGAGAAAATTAGCACCTCGGTCAGTTAATAGAGAAGATGGTATGCCGTGCTGGCAGACGATGTTTTCAACGAAAGTCCTGGCCACGTCCTTGGTTTCGGCGCTGGCCAGTGCGTAAGCTCCTGAGAATTTAGTCAAATCGTCTTGAAACGTTAGTAGGTATTTATTTCCATTGTAGCTGACTGGTAATGGTCCTACTATATCTAAAGCAACTCTTTCAAAAGGTTTGGAGCTTGTTGTGGTTATCTTCATAGGAATTCTAGGATTCCTTCCACTTTTGTTTATCTGGCAGGAAGCACATTTTCCAATATACGCTGCAACGTCAGCGGTCATTGTGCGCCAGTAATATTTTTGTTTCAATCTTTTGATTGTTCGGGTGGCTCCTTGGTGTCCTCCGAAAGGTGAGTTATGGTATTCCGCGAGTAACTTTTGTATTTCGTTAGGGTGTGTTAGAAGCTTCTTTTTATTGGAGAAAACGTACACTGTCACGTTGAGGTGAGCAAAAGTTTCTTTTAGCAAGTTATTGAGTGCTACTTTTGATTCGTTTTCTATGAAGGGGACTAAAATTCCAATGGAATTGAAACTCCGGTCTTCGCAAATCTTCTTCAGATCAATAAGGGAACTCTTAGCGGTTTCCTGGTCGCTTAGGTTTCTGAAAGGCAATGGCAATGTGATGGCGCATAACCCATCTTGCTCATGAAACGTAATTTTACCTACGTCTGGCTTGGTGAAGTCTGGGATTCTTCCTGCCAGGTTTTCTTCCTCAGCAGAGTCTGTTAATGGGAGGATTATAATACGTAGTCCAAGTTTCTTCTTGGTATAGATGGACCCTGTTTGTTCCTGCCATACAAGATTGGTAGTATCTTTGTATGATTGTGCAGCCACATCTTCTTCGAGTTTGGCTTTACTTCGTGTGGTGACGAGGATATTATTTTTGATGGAATCGACTGGGGTAGTCATTGTTATACGGCTGAGAGCATCAGCATTTGCATTTTGCTTTCCTTTTCTATGGACGATTGTGTACTCATACTCTTCGAGTAGAATTCTCCATCGCATAAGTCTGGATGTAGGATCTTTTCGTCCTATAAGCCACTGTAGAGAGCTATGGTCAGTTACTATTGTGAACTTTCGTCCGTAGACATATGGTCGGAACTGTGCTAATGCAAAAACGATTGCTAGTAATTCCTTTTCAGACGTTGTATACCGTGTTTCGGCGTCGTTTAGGGTTCGGCTAGTGAAAGCAATAGGTTTATCTTGTCCTATTGTACCTTGAGATAGGACTGCTCCTAACGCAACATTGCTAGCATCCGTGGTTATTATAAACTCCCGGTTAAAGTCTGGATAAGCCAGTATTGGTGGGGTAATAACCTTTCTTTTTAGAGTTGTGAATGCCTCGTCACAAAAGGCATCCCAATAAAATGGAACATTCTTCCGAAGTAATCTGCTTAAAGGTTTTGCCAGTTCGGCGAAATTAGGGATAAATTTTCTATAGTAGCCTACAAAACCGAGAAAAGATTTTACGTCTTTTTGTTTCTTGGGCGTTGGAAACGTTTTTACCGCTTTAGTTTTTTCTGGATCTGGTTTTATACCTTCCTTTGAAATAACATGTCCCAAGTAGGTGAGCTCTTTCCTTATGAAGTGACACTTTTCTGGTTGTATTTTCAGATTGTGCCTTTGTAATCGCTCGAAAACTCTGGTAAGTCGGGAATTGTGATCGTTTAGATCGTATCCGTAAATTACAATATCATCTACATAGACGAAACATTCTATTCCTTGGAGACCCATGAGTACATTATTCATAAGCCTTTGGAATGTGGCGGGTGCGTTTTTAAGTCCGAAGGGCATTCGATTGTATTCGTAATGTCCGAAGGGTGTGCTAAACGCTGTTTTTGCCTTGTCTCTATTGTCCATGCGTATTTGGTGAAAACCATTTGCTAAGTCTAATGTGCTAAAATATTTAGCTTTACCTAGCTGGTCCAAAATATCAGTAATATTGGGCAATGGATATGCATCTCCGACTGTTATTTTATTTAAGGCTCTAAAGTCGACAACCACTCTCCACCGTTTTGTCCCATTAGGTCCTGCCTTCTTGGGTACTAGTAAGAGAGGGGAATTCCAAGGACTGAAACTTTGTTGTACTACGCCATCTTGAAGCATTTCATTCACTTGTTTGTGGATTTCTTGCTTCGAGCTATCTGGTAGGCGATACGGTTTTATGTAAAGTGGGGGCTTTCCTTCTTCCGTGATGATCTGATGGTCTATGGCGTCAGTGTGTGTGAGATGGTCGCCCTCTAAGTAAAAGAGATCGTTAAATCTGCGGCAGATGTCTAGGATAGATATCTTTTCCTCCTGGTTACAATGACGCAACTCTAGGAGTGATTCTAGCCGTTCAAGCCTATTTTTTAGAATGTTCTTAGTTTCATCCGCCTGTAACACATTGTAGTCATCCAGATCATCCCATCCGACTTCTATGTCGTTGGTGCATACTTCCTGATCGGTGTCTAATGTGTTCATTAATAGTACCTTTATTTTGTTGTCCTGTGATGTCGTTAAAGTATTACCCAGATATATCCCTGGCATGATCTCGGATTTTGTTATTATGAGTTCTTGACTAAGTTTTCCTTTAAATGGAATCTCCATTATTTGTTGAGATCGTGAATGCAATTTTATGAAATCGATTTTGGCATTTCGTTTTAAATTTACTGGGGATATTAGAGTTTCAGGTTCATGTTTTCCTGAACTCAGTTTTTCAGCAGTTTCCTTAACTTTTTCGTTACCACAAACTTTATTTAAATGGGAAGAGGAAGATTGAAGGGTGGTTGGTTTCGTTGTGTTTGTCACAGCATCAGATCCGGCCCGTAGACAAACGGATTCGGATGTTGACTCACGAACGGTGTTATCCAATTTTTCATGAATGCCTGTATTTTCCGTGGAAGACACCTCGTAAGGCGTGGCATTCTGAATATTTTCCTTGACCTCATTTTTGTTCCCTAAGGGCTGCTCGAGTTCTACCATAGTTCTCTTCTTTACAGCGAATTTAAGGAATCCCTTTTCAAAGTTAATGTGGCACTGGTGCTTAGCAAGGAAATCGCTTCCCAGTATGCCATCGTGTTGAAATTCTACATTGCTTCCCACTACAAATAGATTATGCTTAAAGGGTATGGAGTGCCTGTCTGTTCTAAATTCGAACTCCCCCAATACCTTTCCGCATGTGCTGACCGTTTTCCCAGCAATGGTGGATATAGTCACTGGGTCTGAATTGTCTACAGATTGTTCAATATAAGGATTATCTAATTTGATCAGGCTGATGTCGGCGCCTGTATCGATAAGGAAAGTCGAGTATTGTTTATCCGATGGATTAAATTTTACACGTATTACTGGCTCCTTAAATTCGGGGCAGAAAAATACGCGCATTTCAAAATTTACATCGGGGTGGGGTGTATATCGGCGATTGTCTGAACTCGAGAAGGATTGCCGTTGCTCGCTGCCCGAGTGAGTTCGTTTCCCTGTTGTTGATTGGATACCCTGTTAATATTTTGATTTTGTCGGGTATTTCGATTTTCACTCCGAGGCGAGTTAGTCATTGTCCTATTTTGAGATTGATTGGGCTGAGTTCTAAAAGGATTTCGACTCGTTGAAGGTTGGTCCTGGTTTCGCATATGAGCTAACCTGGTTCTGCACTCTGCCTGAGTGTGATTATACTTCCGACAGTATGTGCATTGGAGACGTTCAACCTCAGTCTTAATGCGTTGGGGGACGAAATTTGGAAAATTTGTGTTGCGATAGCAAGTCGCAGAAGTATGTCCCCTCTTGTTGCATGTTTGGCAAACAATTTGTTGGTTATTTCTAAAATTCTTAGTGGAAGTTTGCATTGAGTTATCGTTACCTAATCTTCGAGATTGTTCTAAAGCGTAGCTGATGGCTGTTTTGAGATTTGAAGCCCTATGCGCTTTTACTAAGATTTTGAGGCTGGAATTTCGTATCCCATCCTCAAACGTATTCAACGCCAGTCTCTGATTCTCAGCCAGAAGATAAGTTCTGACTGCAGGATCAGATGAACTAGCGTATGTGGCGCTGTCCAATTCATGCAGGTGGTGTGTGAGTCTAGTTGAAAATTCTTTCACACCCTCCTTGCTACCTGTTTTGTTGCCACTAAGTTATTTTGGGCAGCAGACCTAGAGATGAGAGGTTTAAATTCTCCCTCTAATTCTGAAACAAGATCTTCCCAAGTAGAAATGATTTTATGTCTGATAGAATCACGCGCCGGTCCCTGCAATCTGGTTTTGACCACCCTTAGAATGAAGGACTTCTGATTGTCATCTTGTGCTTGTGAGAACAAAATGTCTCCACAAGAGACGAAACCCTCTAATTCGTCAGGATTACCGTTAAATATCGGCACGAGTCCCAGTATGTCACTTAATCCTATTGGTAAGTTCATTCTAGAACTCTGTTCGCGTGTTTCCATACGTACGGTTTCCGATATTTCGTCCTCGCGATTTTGTATGAGCTCGGGCTCAGGTCTCTGCGAACGCGTACCCGGTTTATTTTTGTCGCTCACGACGTATTTGTGAAACAGACCTTCCCAAATGATAGTGAAAAGGGGTAGAGAACAAAGAGATGTAATTTTCATTTTATCGTGATACGATAACCAAGAGAAAAGACGAAAACAACAAGAATAATATATCCTCCAACTTAGTTAGTTAGATCCTATTGGGTAAAGTGTCTTTTACTCCTAATTGTGAGAGAAACAATTTTCCTTTCGTTCGAGGGGAGCAAGGCCTAAAGTGTCACGGGCAAAAAGAGAAAAGGACCCTGAAATAGGTTTTTCCGCAGGAACGTAAAAAGAAAATCAACACACAAAAAGTCCAAAACAACGTCAAAGTTAAGTGCAAAGGACTTTAATTTTCCGTTTTCCTTCAGCTATCACTCAGAAACGATAGAAAATCTTCCCCAAAGAAGTTGAAATAGTTCCGAAAAGCAAATGTGTATATGTATATATATATGTGTAAAGTTTTTAGAAAATTGTTAAAGATATGCGTTTAAAAATATATGTTTATTAAGAAAAATGTATTCGTATCAATTTTATGAAAATTTTTATGTTTGTTTAATTTAAATTTTGCCTCTGTAAATTGAAATATGTGTAACATTTTTGATAAATATTAGTGTACGTTTATTTAAATTTCGTCTATAAAGGTGAACATATTTTCTATAGTTCCCTTGATTGCTTCACTATAATTTTATCCCTTCTGGGCACTTATATGGATATTCCCATTAGGAGAGGAAAAAATATATAAACTAATTGCATTTAAAAGAAAAAATCAAATTTTAGAGGGTTTTTCTTGATCCTCATGTGAAAAGAACAATTTTGAAAAAAGTATTTGAACATTATTCTTGGCGTCTCCCTTAGTTAATGATTTCGAAAATTTAAAACAAAAAAAAATTTATTTATTTTGGAGGCCGATTACTACGCAAAAAATGACAAACTTGAATGAATTTTATCTTTATTTTAATTATCAAATTTAGTTCACTTTCTGTTTCACTTTTCACTTTAATAATAAAAATTTTCTTTTACCTGTGGTTGTTGTAGCTGCGACAGGAATCGGTTTTTCTGCTGACTGGGGTTCGCTCCACTGGATGTATTATTTTATTCTTCTCTGGTCCTAATCACTATCGTCAGGATCTAGCAGCAAATTTCCTGATGATTATGTTGTGCTGGTGTATAAGAAAAAAGATGTTTCCTCTTTTCCACGGAACTCGTGGCAGTTTTCGTAGCACTTTGATTTTATCTACTTTGCCGGTATCCAAGCCCCAGGCAACGCTTTTAAATTTCAATACCTTTCCGGTGTCAGCCCCGGTATACGCTTTAAAAATTAAAAAAAAAGGTTTTAATGTTACTGTTCCGGTGTTAGCCCCGGAATACGCTTTAGAAGAAATTTTGCTTTTTTGTTGTTAGGGGATATCGCAAGTATTATCCCGCCAGTTTTAAATGTCTTCCTTCAAGCGCCTGGAGTGCGTGTCTTTGATGTCTTCAGGAATAGAGGATTTTGAAATTCTGCATTATCGGGACGTCCTTCGTGGATAATTTTACCAGTATTCTCTTTGGTAGGGGATTGTTGGATAATCCCCGAGTCTTCTGTGGTAGGGGATTTTGGGTATCCCACGCGCTGCCACCAAAATTTTTTGTTGTGTTTAGTAGGGGTTAGTTTCAGGATGCGAGTCTCCTGATCCTTAAAAGGACAAGGCGATCTCTTAAAACAGACCGCTCCTGAAATCTTGTCCTACAAGGGGTCGTTAACCGTGCTTCCTCTGATCCAGAGGGAAGAGTAACGTCCTTTTGGTTTGGCCTCAGTCTTCGCAAGTCCGCTGGTTTCCGTAGTGGCCAGGTGATACTCCAGATCTTCAGAAGTATTCTCTTTGAGGGAGTACCTATACTTTACTCACCAGAAAAATGAAAAAGAAGGCTCGTTTTTCCTTTTTGTATTTTATTTATTTTTAATTTGAACTTCGCCCTTCTCCAGGATATTTTCCTTCAGGGACAACGGATGATATTTAACTGCGGCCCGGAGATCAATATACTATTCCTTTATAAAGGAAAAGGAATCGAAAATTGTATCCCAAAGATACACATTTTCGTGCAACAATCTCGATTTTCAATACATTTCGTGCGATGCTCAATGTTTGTTTTAGATAAGATTCAGTTTTCTGAATCTTCATCAATCTATTTGCATGTGAGGATTTGAAATGGTATTTGGGTATTGTTTGCTTGTGGCAAATTCGAACATCTGGTGTGATTTGCCATGGATTTGGTTTGTTTAATTTTCTAGGGAAATTACCAGATTGAAATGTATTTCTGGATTTTGAATAGAGATTATGCCGTGGGGCAAATGCAAAGCTATAAACGAATATTTGATTCGTTTATTGCGAATTTTGATTTTAGTGTTGGTTTTCTGATTAAATTATGCCGTGGGGCAAATGCAAAGCGATAAACGAATATTTTGATTCGTTTATTGCGAATTTTGGATTTGGTTTTGGTTTTTCAGGATTTTGATAGGATTTAATGTTTTGATGTAGGATTTCTGGGATTAGGATGTATGGATGGGGAAAAAGGTGGTAGGGCTTTTTAGAGCACTACATCACAGCTAAATTCGCTTAGTAAGGTTTTGGAATGTAAGATATACAAAAATCTTCTCTCATTTGCTAGAGACAACTCCCTTATCCCGAATTCTCAATTTGGCTTTCGTCCACAACACTCACCTTGTCATGCTCTGCTGAAACTGACACATGATGTGACAATGAATCTCCAAAACCAATCCCCAACAATATGCGTCTCTCTCGACATAGCAAAAGCATTCGATTTCGTTTGGATTGCAGGACTGCTATACAAGCTACACTCAATGTTCGGATTAAACACCCACACCATAAAACTTCTTGCTTTCTACCTTTCTGATAGTAAGTTCATGGTGAAAATAAATTCAACTCTTTCGACACCATACAGTATAACCGTGGGTGTTCCTCAAGGTTCCATTCTTGGACCATTATTATACCTCCTTTATACTTCAGACACCCCGCAGCCACTGTCACCTAATACAGTAATGCTGAACTATGCCGATGACACTTTAATTTATTCAAGCAACAAGTTTGTCAAGGAGGCAAGAAACTGTATTAACAGTTATCTCCCGAATCTCTCAGCATATTTTACTAAGTGAAAAATCCGACTCAACCCAGCCAAAACTCAACTCATAGTGTTTAAAGGCAGAAATGCGAATTGTACTAATAACACCATACGCTGCCATAACAAAATCAGAATCAAGTTAAATAACAATATAATTAAACCCTCCAAAACCTTAAAGTACCTGGGAATAACCTTCACCAACAATCTGTCCTTCTCCGTCCACACCAAAAACTCGATTCGCAAAGCCGCAATTCACCTTAATCTCTGCAGAAAAGCGATGTACCAGCCGAATGGTCTCTCTCCTAAAGTTAAATCACTTATCTACAAGCAGATAATCAGACCCACTCTCACATATGCATGCCCGATATGGTACCATATCACACCCGCCCAAATGGAGAAGCTACGCATTTTCGAAAGGAAATGCTTCAGACCAAAACCGCAAGCTACCCTTCTTTTTGGTTCAACTAACGCCCAGCAGCAGTATTGGTGGTCTAAGAAAGATTACAGTCTTGGATCATCAAAGTGTCACATGGGACAAGTTAAAAAAAGGCAGAGACATCCTGCAATGTGTCCGCTGCCAAAGGTTTGGTCACGCGGCGGCGAACTGTGAAATGCAGCACCGTTGCGTAAAATGCGGAAAAGACCATAAGGCAGAAGAATGCCCTCTGGGAAAAGAAAGGGTAGAAGACAAAGCCCTTCTAAAGTGCGCAGTGTGCCGGAATGAGGGACACCCCGCTAATTATCGAGGATGTCCTAAATTCCGAGAAATAATGGCAAGAAGTGTGACCCGGCAAAAAAACACAGAGCCAGCTCGTACTACAACAATGCCCGTAACATCGCAGCGGTCGTACGCACAAGTTGCGTCGGGTGGGAGACCATCAAACCAAGCTACAACATTGGTAGCCACAAATACTCCCACACAGACTGAAACAACATCGCAAGCAGACGTAGTCACGGTTCTGCTTAATCTGCAGAGACAGATGACACAGCTGCAAAATCAAATAAACGAGATCTACTCGTACTTGCCCAATCTAAACAAAAAGTCAATATAAACTCTCTAACCACAACATCAATAAAAGCTCTTGTCGTGAATGTAAATTCACTAATAAGAACTGAGAGAAGAGCCAATCTTTTCAACCTGTTGCAAGTTGAACAGCCTGATGTACTTCTGGCGGGGGAAACAAAGTTAAACCAGAAACACAAGATATGGCATAAAAACTACGATATTATACGAAGAGACCGACCTAACTCCTCTCAAGGGAGGGTGTCGCAATCTTTATTAGAAAAGGGATCCCTCATAAAGTTATATATTGTGGAGAAGTGCGCAGGTTCCGGGTGCTGGAAGCCTGTATCGTACGCATACCCCTTCAGCAAGGAAGGGGTTTGTATGCGATTGCGGTCTACGCACCTGAGGAGCTCCAACATAATCTATTTATAGCAGAGCTCGAGACTCTCTTCCGATGCTTACAATTGCACCTGGGCAAAAATCACTTTATTCTAGGGGGATTTATGAACCCCAAGCATAGAAATTGGGGAAATCATATATCTAATGCCAGAGGAAATCAGTTGGCTGGTTGGTTAGATCAATTTCATACTGAATATAGAACTGACCTGCTAGCTACGGAATATCCATCGTTCCCCAGAGGTAGGTCGTTCTTAGGTATCTTGCTAATCGACTGACGACTGAGATTACTTAACACCAACAGACGAAACACAAACTGTTTACGGACAATTGAATACGACAGTGACCACTGTGCATTCACGGCAGTAATAGAGCATCCGAACGAGCTCGCAGATCTGGAGGAATTCGTGATCCCGCAACCCTATAACTACGGGGCAATGAGATGGCCGCGGTTCACCAGATCATTAACAAGAGAACTTCGTTCGAATGACTTTAATCTGCCAGTAAACAGAACCCTGACTAATGTCGAAATTGACAAATACATTCAACAAATGGACGAAACCGTAAAACGAACAATGGACAAAACAATTCCCAAAACAACAGTTACAGATCACACTAACATGTACAGAAACGCAACAATAAACGCACTCCACAGGCAAAAGAGCAGACTGCTATCGAAATTAAAACAATTACACAGACAGTTTACAGACAGACAAGACCAGGAGATAATATCACTGAAATCCCGATTAAAAAACCTCCAACAATAACTTAAAGCTAATTATAGATTAGCAACAAATTTGTATTGGAACAACAGAATTCGAGCTATAAAAACTAATAACCCGAATATGTTCCCACAAATAAATAAAAAATTCAGGAGAAATAATCAAAATGAGATTCAGTGTCTCCAAATCCCACGTACTCAGGTAAACAAGCAGCTGCTAACCAACATTGGCATAGATGCAGAGAACGCTATCCTCAATAGTGAGCTTGTGGCGATTCCGCCAGATCCCACGGCTCGCCTTCCTGAAAAAACCCCCATAACCATAACCCGGGTCTGCACCAGCTTTCGCTAATGCAATTCGCATTAGCATCTTAGATGCTTCACGCATCAAACAGACCCAATTATTATAACCCTAAAATCCCTATAAAGAAAACTTACCTTCATGCATCCCTTCGCATACAATTTTTCATAAGATTTCTTTGTTTTCCTATTTGGTATTCTGAACCAATTCGGCACCAGACAAATTCCTGTAAACAAAATAATTCGGATTGCAATCAATGTAACCGTCATGACAGGGACCATAAATATCGCGCCGTCTATTTTCCCAGCCGCGTCATATACCATACATACACATTGCCTGGCAACCTTTTTTGTTTGTCTTACCAACAAACAACCCAAGCAGCTGCATATAATTAGCGCAATAGACGCTGAAACCAAATTCTCCAGCATTTCCTAATGCAAATATGAACCCGGTTTCTATTGCAGCCAGAGATGCCATAAACATCCAATTTGCTTTTAGCACCTTTTTCTCCTAACGTCGAAAATAGCGACGAGGCATCGTATAAACATGACCCTCATTAAAGAGCGAACCATTTGGTCGCCTTTTCTTTTGTCCTTGCCGCCTGCCTGTTTCGCTGTTCCACTCCACGTGTGAATAGCATTGATCTCAACTACCCCACACACACCACCATGACCTGTATTACAAGATCTGGTTTCCTATACCACCAAGAGAGACTTTACGTTTCCCTGGTGGTAGGTAAAAAACGATATCCTTATTGGAGAGGATATCGTTGGAGTCTTCTTCCATCCTCCGACCACGCTGGTCGCACGCGTCACTCCCGCTCTCCGCCGTCACTGCGGAGACGCGTATATATATTTCGAGTTGTGTTCGAGTTCGTGTTGCACCCCAAGTCCGTACAATAAGTGTTCCGATTAGTTTTGTAGTTAATCACAATAATAGTTTTCTTTGTTTCCTTTTAAAATACAAATATAACTAAACCAAGAAATAGTGTGTTATCTATGTTTACTGGTCATGTGTTGGTGTTTATATTTTCACTTGGTGATGGCATGTTCTGTGACAATTGATCGCTGTCTGCTTTTTCCTTTTGTGCCGGCGGAACAACGGAAGAACCTTCGCGCGGGAACAATACATGATGGAGGAGGAAGTAGAACGGAGTACCCATGCAGGTACATTACTTCCTCACCACAAGCTCTTCGTGATCGAAGATCCTTTGGGAAAGATGAACGCTTTGGGAGCTGTCTTTCAGGAAACGTACAAGGTGAATGAAAGCATTCACCGAAATCACGACCTGGAGGACAGAGTTCTACTCAATCACATGCACCTCCGGAATGAAATTTCACTTTGGCAATCGGAGAATCCGGGTTTTAACGAATTCAGTGAAGATAATCTGTCAATTGACATTAATGTCAATGGTGTAGTGGCTAATAGCCCTCTAATAACAAGGGAAGGAATCCAGAGTATCTTCGACTCATTAAGAAGCAAAAAGTCAGTGGGAATAGATGGAGTACCTAACATCGTGCTCAAGAACCTGCCCCCACAGGCAATTGATATATACACGGTCCTGTTTAACAACGCGTTGAATAATGCATATTATCCCGCGCGTTGGAAAACGGCTATCATTCAACCCATCCCAAAAAAGGGCAAAGACTGTACAGACCCAATGAACATGCGTTCGATAAGTTTACTCCCAAGCATCAGTAAAGTATTTGAAAAAACCATTAACAAAGCTCTGCTAAAATGGGTAGACGAGAACAGCATTATTCCAAATAACCAGTTTGGCTTTAAGGGGGGTCATGAAACCACACATGCCGCAGCTAAACTGGTCTCCGACATACAATGGAATAAATGTAGGAACCAATGCACGGGGGCCTCTCTGATCGACTTGGAGAAAGCCTTTGATACCGTCTGTCGAAGGGTTGTATTACAAACTGGTCAGACATGGCATACATAAGCCTTTACTATATGTACTTTACGATATGTCAAAGGACAGGAGGTTCGTGGTCAAAAGTGGTAATGCGACCTCTAATAAAACGTATAATATCAAGAATGGCTTGCAACAGGGCGCGGTACTCTCTTCGATTCTTTTTAACATTTATATTAGCGGCTTATTAGATGCACTTCCGCAGGCTATTGCGTACGCAGACGATCTCATAATTTACAGAACAGCTCCGAAAGTTGAGATCATAAATAGTTTAATACAACGAGACTTCAACAACATACAGCGCTATTGCGATGACTGGAAACTTAAGATCAACTTCCAGAAATGTGAAGCCATCCTATTTAGAACTCCATTATATAAAGCCACGAACGATACAAGGAAAAACTGGCAAAAGCTAGTTATCGTGGGACCGCATGGAGATAAACTGGAAACCAAGAGTTTAGTTAAATACCTGGGCATCTGGCTAGATCAATATCTGTATTTCAACAGACATGTAGAGGCTGCTTTGCTCAAAGCGAGGAAAACTTTTGCTATGACAAGGAGGCTATTTCACAGTAGCCAACTTGACAGCAAGGTAAAGGTCATATGCTACATGACGCTAATCAGGCCAATGCTCATATATGGTTGTCCAGTATTGTTTAACACAGGTCCAAATTTGATGGAAAAGTTTCGTGTGTTCGAAAGGAATTGTCTGAGAAGTTGTCTCAGATTATATCGGACACCGGAATCGGACTATAAAAAGTATTATTCAAATGAGACTTTATATAATGAAGCGTACATAAATAGGGTGGATAATTTTGTGATTAAATTAATCAGAGGACATATTGCGAGAGCAATAAGCTCGTCCAATGACCTAACTTTCGGGGCCTATTATCCAAACACTCTGTACTATGAGAGCGTGCGTCGCAACGGCTTTGTTCCACCAGAGGCGTTCCTTGACTTGGATATGAAAGGGCTTATACAGGATAGATCCGGAATTCCGCTGATCTATCATGTAAGTAGATCATCCGTAGACGGGCGATTGTGCTACGACCGGGAAGTAACGCGCACCGAAGAAGAGCTCCTGCGCTTCAGTAGGGCTATCTCCCACAGAGACCGGGACGATAGTATTAGACAGCGTCAACAGTTCTGGTGGTTGAATGGCATATAAAGACCTGGATACCAAAGTCGGTATAGAATCATAGTATCATCAGCTAGCTTACATAGACTTAGCTTTTCTAGAATTAGGGTAGTATAAGATTTAAGTTAAGTTAGGTTAAGTGCTTTTACATATACAAACAAAAAAAACAAAAAAAAAAAAACCTAGGTAAATTAAATTTTAAGAAGAAAAACAAAAAAAATTGACAAAGTTTTTCAAATTTTTCTTTGTATTTCAACTAATTATCAGTACTGCCACAAAGTTCTGTCGCCGCAAGGCAAATTATACAAATGTTAAGTAATGTTTAGCTTAGAGCGTCTGCGAAGGACCAGTAAGTTATTATATAAGATAATTAAGCTAGAATTTAAGCATTTTTTGTCTAGCCTTGAATTTAGAAATTAAGAATACAAAAAGAAAAATAAAAAATGTTTTAAAAATGAAAATGAATGAATGCTTCAGACTTATCACTGGCCTCAACCGACATCCCAACTCCCACAAATATTACAACAGTCGTTTGCTCTACTATGCCGCTAATATTGAACGTATAGATCGACGCTTCCTCGAGCTGTCTATGGGTGTTTTGGGTACCTCATATGTGTTATCCGTTGTTCACCCACGTTCCTGAATACTTCAACTCGATTAAAACAAAGTCGTTGATTTTCTTCAGCCGCAGCGTTATAATTTTTATTAACGTAAACAAAATAATCAGTAGGTAAAAATTCAACGTGACTTATTCTCGATGCACACTTCAGATTGAAATAAAATTGTCTTAATTAATAACATCCAACGTAATTCATTTCTTTATATACACACTTTAGATTTAGATTGAAATCCAACTGTCTAAATAAAACTAATTAATAGGATCGAACGTAATTCTTTTCTCTTCTCTATATACACACAGATTATTATGTTCGTTTTCGTACCAACTTGATTCCGCCCGATACGCGAATTTTGTTTTCATAAACTCCACTTGAGTGAAATGAAGGAAAACACTTTTAAATAAAATTTATATTTTATTCAATTTCGAATTTAACAAACGTCTGCTCTTCAGAGTGCCGTTTTGTAAACTAAACTTACTCTAACATAAAATCTTATATCTAGGTTTTTTTCTCTACGTTGCAATATAATATCTTTATCACAATGGATATTATATTGCAATTAGTGTAATATTCATTTTCGTGTTTCCACGAGTTCTTGCTAATTATCTTTGAGTTTGTTCATCTGGATGAAATGTGCAATTAGGTAACATATATTGTGATATACATTATATTCTAATTTGGTTATTCCATATTTTACGTTTCTTTGAATTGTTGTAGTTAGTAACCTTTTGAGTTTTGTTCTTAATAATATTTCTGTCTAGACAAAATGTGTAATTAGGTTACACATTTTGGTTGATGGGTTTTTGTGTCGTCAAGGATTCTTTGACGTAACACGCGCGCTATTCAAAATGACAATCCCGACTGACTTACGAATCTTCTCTGGTTTTCGACGCTATAGCATCCTGCACATTCGAACACCGTTTCCATGACCAAATATGGCAAGACATCCCCTTTTTCGTTCAAGTACAACGCAAAAGGGTTGGAATGTACACACGATGGTTGCTTTCGCTACTCATCGTGTGCGCCCGTGAAACTGCAGACACAGCAAAAGTTCCCCCTATACATTTGCAACAGGTGCAAGTATCTCGACGGCAAAAGGGTTGAAATGTTTACACGATCATTGACTACTAGTAGCATTATGCTGATCGTGTGCGTGTTGTTGGTGTATCCCCGCAGTCGAGCTCTGATGGTAATTTTCCGTTTGCGAATTCGACTGCCGGGGCGCCAGCCGGATGCCCTCATGTATCGGTCGTTTGATGTGGGCATGCTGTGCCAAGGCAAGATACCTTTTCCTGCTGGTGTGCGGCTGGCGCACAAAAGAATATCGTGTGGATATTGCACAGGCAATATTGGTTGCTTAGTTATTAAACCAAATTGCCTTGAAGATATTGTATTTGTTGGCACTGGAATCTCATATCTGGTGAGAATTTATGTTTCGTGGTTTTCCTTCGGTTTTGCAGGTACAGCATGGAAGGTAAGTGCAGGCTTTTAGTATATTTCGGGAAACTGTTACCTTTTGCACCTGTAAGGTAAGTAGTGGCGTTCAATGGAACTGCCACGATACTTGTTTCTCTTTTCGATTGTATGCCCTATTTGGGGGTTTTTACCTAGGTTATGGGACGATGGGTGCTGGCGTTCGGGAGAATCGCCACATGTCCATCAAATTTATCGAAAATCTTCGCAATAATCCCAACCCGATAGTAAACGCGCTTACATCGACTCCATCAGATAACCGAACTGCCTTCCCGAACTGTCTCCACATCAAAACGTTCTTCACCTCTGGCAGGTTGGTTAATAACTCTAATGAGATTGAATACCACAATACAGAGCGTTCACCTCACCAATTTAAATATAGTAATATTCAACTGTGGCTGTTCTTTAATACATTCCCAAAGAACCGCCCACCCTCTTAAATTAACCACCTTCCAAACCCATAGTACTTACCTGCAATTAGGGGCAGCGTAAACTCCCCTGCAGCATCATACCTGAAAGGAAATCCTACCCGACGGCAACCACACATTCCGAATTTCCCTGGTTCATATTCCATGAACCAGTTCATCTCTTGTCGGCTCAGCCTGTCTTCAATTACGATAAACAAACGCCGATATTCTTTCCATAGTCACAATTGTATGTCGCGCCTATACCCTTAGGTCCGCAACATTTACGACAATTCCCTTTCATCGGTTATCAACCGATCCTGGAATTTGGGCATGGAAAAGATCATTGTTTAGGTAACCTTTCCCATGCCATGCATATGATGACCCGCCTGAAAACCTATAAATTAAACATACAGTATCCCACTGTGTGCGTTTTACTTACTCGCATATTAATCTAAACATATAGCCATCCAGCCTGGCACTTTGCCGCCGTCGACGAGGTTTCTCCTGACTTATGTCAACAAAATAATTTTGCTCCTCGTGCACCGGAGCCATACGGCTAGATTAGATATTGCCTACATCGGTGTGTTTGTGTAATCGGGTGTCCACCGATCATCGTCCTCATCGCAGGGCATTGTACTTGTCCTATACGGACACATATAGAATCCTCCCTTATCTATGCAATTCACATATAGTGCCGTTTACAACTACTATAAACAATAGACCCTTTGTTGGGATATAATATTAAGCTCGTACGGAAGTGTCCGATAGTTATTTTATAAAAACCGAATTCACCATACAAACATAATAAAAAACCAATAGTGAACAATAAATGAATTTCAAACTACAACTCCAGTGTTCTATTTTCATTCTCCCTGGGTGAACGATCTCCTGTGAACAATTTCGTCAATGGACGTTGTGACTTTTCTCTCCCAGACTTTGGTAAGTTAGTTAAACAGGTGCCCGTGTCTTGGCACAATACCAACTTACCCACACAACCCTTCTCGAATATTTTGCGTTTCAACGAACAAATGGAAAGTAGTTCCCCAACCCACATCCCTGACTGACAATATTCTCACTAACCCATAACCTACCCATTGATCACTATGCTTCCCCCTTCCACACCACACTAACTTATTTCAATAATAATTAGGTAACTAGACTAAGTTAAGATAAGTTAAGTTAAGTTAAGCAAATTAGCATAGGTTAGGTTAAGTAAATAACTATATCCTGGTTTTCTGACCTTTTGCAGGAAACTGCACCCACTACAGTCCTAATCCATAATCAATATATAACTTTTATCATAGTGTTTGAAAAATGTACTAGTAAGTATATGTAAACAATTATAGCTAAAGTATCATAAGATATCTGTATTGCTTATTGTAAAAATTATTGATGGTCAATAAATACAGAAATGTAAAAAAAAAAACTGTAGATATCTAGGTATTGTTCTAAATAACACATCACTACCACAATAGACAAAATAAACAAAGTCGTAAGAGTTATGTATCCATTAGTGTGTAGAAATATTTAAAACCATTTTTCAAGCTATACTCCTGTACGGGGCCCGGTATGGTGTTATTGTGCTCGCACACACAAAATAAAATTGCAAAGGTGTCAAAATAAAATATTGAAAATGTTGCTGAATTTGCCATGGCAATATTCGACACATGAACTACATGAAAACGCCAACGTTAAACCAGTAGAGTTCCTTATTGACAAAATCAATCGAAACTTCTTCGTCAATTGTTCTTTTTCTGACAATGTTCTCGTTTCCGGTCTTGCGTTATCCTAAATCACTACATATGTACTCTGTCTATGAAAATTATATCGAGGTCATTATTATATAAAATAACCGGAAACCCGTGCAAGATTAGTCTTAAGATTCAAATAAGGGTTTTTTATTGTAGTTTTCCCTTAATTTATTATTTGTTATTCATTAAAATTGTGCTATTGTCATTATATAGATTTAAGATTATAGTTGTAAAGGAATTGCTGTCCTAAATCCCTTAAATACTAGTTGTAAAATATAAATGTACCATATTATCTACCAAATAAAAATTGAATTGAAATAGTCTTAAAAAACAACAACTGGATAAGCAAATGGTGGAAGTTGTTAGACTAAAAAACAACCTGAGCCAGAACGAGCGAAAAGCGAAAATGGTACAACAACAACAACAACAGCAAGAACAAAGCCAACAGCAACCCACGAAGACGAAGAAAACACGATAAGATAAGAAAACTCAACAGCAGGAATCACATCAACAGCAGGAACTACACGAACAGCAGGAACCATCTCCGCAGGTGCCAGTCAAAAAAAGGGAGAAAGTACCTCTTATCTACATCAGCTACATGGAGACAAAGGATCTCATAAAATTGGGTGAGTTGACATGCAAAATTTTTAAAACAACGGATAAATAGTTTTAAGATAAGTTGAACATGCGATGATTTAGAAGGGTATAACAAAGTTAAATCTTCATTGGGGAAATCGAAAAGCGAGTACTGCACGTACACTCCTAAATCGAAAACTGTCTTCATGCTCCTCAAAGGAATTGATCCTTCCTTTACTCCCGAAGAGGTCCTCAAAGACTTAAAAAGCTTCAAAACCGATACCTTGAAATTTACAGATGTGAAACCATTTTCTACAGCAAATTCTAGAAATCGCCACCGTAAGTTGCCTTTCTTCATTGTGTCGCTAAGCCCCAATAGTAAAATTGGAGGACTTAGATATATTAAATACATTAGTCACCAAACATTAAGTTGGGAGAGAATAAAGAAGTCCGACCGCGTATTACAATTGTTCTATATTATTTGAACAATTAATCTTTTAAACACAGAACTTGCCCCTTGTGTGTTCTTGCAGGAAAGCGGTCCTTTTCTTTTTTGTGTGTTCCGAGGGTTGCCTTTTATATTTCGGGATTAGAGAACAAAAACAAATATTGATCATCGAAAATCACTTTATTGTTTTTCAAAATATTCCCCATGAAGATCTATACACTTTTGCATGCGTTTGAACCAATTGTCGAAGCACTTTTGCCACTCTGATTGAGGTATCTCCAACACATGCATTCTGAATGCAGCAACCGCTTCTTCAGGTGTCGAAAAACGTTGACCTCTCGGTTTGTTTTTTTCGTACGGGAATAAAAAGAAGTCATTCGGTGCCTGGTCAGGACTATACGGCGGATGACCCATCAAATCGATGTTTTGGGTGCTCAAAAATGCAGTTGTCGCAGCCGATGTGTGAGAGCTCGCAATGTCGTGGTGAAGAGTGATCCGTCTTCGGGGGTTGGTTTTCCTGATTTCTTGGAAGACAATTGGCAAACAAATGGTTGTGTACCACTCAGAATTGACTGTTCTGCGTTGTTCTAGTGGTACGGTTGCGACATGTCCAGTTTTTCCGAAAAAACAGGCGACCATTTGCTTGGAAGTGCTTCGTGCGCGAACAACTTTTGTTGGATCTGTATCATCTTGAAGTACCCAGACAGTCGACTGCTGTTTACTTTCGGGCTCATACGCGTAAATCCACGATTCATCACCTGCCACGATGCCATAGACGTGTTTCGATGCACTGCGACCGTATTTTTTGAGCATTTCTTTCGACCAATTGACACGAGCCTTTTTCTAGGCGATTGACAAATTGTGTGGGATCCAACGCGAACAAATTTTTTTGACAGTCAAATGTTTATGCAATATTGAATGTATGCTGGTCCCACTAACGCCTAAGGTTGTCTCAATCTCACGATAGGTCACGTGACGATCTTCCAATATCAGTTCGCGCACAGCATCAATGGTTTTCGGAACAACAACTGATTTTGGACGACCTTCACGAAATTCATCTTGGAGTGAACTACGACCACGATTGAATTCACCATACCATCGATAAACACTGGTCCTTGGTGGAGCTTCATCGCCAAAAATTGAATTAAGTTCATCCATGCACTGTTGCTGAGTTAATCCACGCCGTAAGTTGTAAAAAATAATCGCACGAAAATGTTGACGATTTAATTCCATTTTTGGCGATTTTTGAATCTTTTAAGTTACTGTAAACAACACAAATAGCGCTCGTATGTCAAACCGTTCTGAGTGCATATAACCTCAAAAATGTCCAACTTTACGACAGAGCTGTCAATTGCCGGATTGCAACACTAGGGTTGCCAAATCCCGAAACATAAGAGGCAACCCCCGTATTGCAGGAAAAGTTCACATGCAATCGAAATATGCAAACATTAACACAATGTATTCTCTAAGGACAATCTTTATTTACACGCACTCAAATCTTTATGCAAATTAGTTCCAATCTTATTTAAAAAAATTTTTTTTCTTTTATTTTCAATATATATACAACCAAACCACAATCTATTTTAATTAATTTTTCTTTTTACTTTTAATGCCAATCTATATAAAAACCACGATCTTATTTTAGCGCGCACCACACAACCACTCGCGTTCACTGTTCGTTATTTAAGAGGACAAGCCATCGTGTCTTGCCATCCATATCCTTATTTTTCTTTTCTCTTTTTTTTCTCTCTCGTTTCACTTCCTTTTTACCGGAAGTACATACATCAAGAGAGATTCTGGAGAAACTATTGTCTGTGTTCAGTATACAACATTCGTGACTCTAAAGGTCGAAACAAATGTTATACATTGGGATTGGAATTTGTAAAAAGGGATGATAATTTAATTTACATATTTTTCTATTGCATAGTGGGAATATTCTATTGGAATTTAATACGATGTTTTGATATCGCTTAAGGAAATGGATCAGCCAAGGCCGATGTTAATTATATAACATTGCACAAGATGTTACTTTGCACAAGATGTTAATTCTTCAATGGGGGAGGGATAATTAAATGAGCTTTAATTATATAACACAATATATGAGCTGTCAACGCTTCGGCCATATGGCAGCGAATTGCAATATGCATTTCCAATGCGTCAAATACCCCAAATAAGCATATCATTGGAGAATGTCCATTGGGCAAAGAACAGCTTCCGGATAGAAATAAACTATCCTGTGGCCTCTGTAGCAACTTTTTCTATGACAGTTCGTGTGTTAATTTAATTGTTGTGACAGCTGTTTGCTGACAGTTGTTTATTATTTGCTGTTGACGGCATTCAGTTGCGAATCCACTGACTGCATTCAGTGCGAATACGCAACATTCCACCCGCCCTCACCATTCATTGGCGAATCATCTGCCTCCAGGGGATGGTCGTCCGGAGCTTGGTCGGGGGGTTCCTCCTCCAGTGGAAGGAGGCTTATCTTGGCGATGGGTGTCGTGGGTCTGCCGGTAGCGGTCCGCAGTCCACCCTCATGTGGATGGTCGATTGGGAGGGAGCCGCCTGCCCTGAGGAGCACTGAAGGCCGGAGGGTCTTGGACGGCCCGGACGGTTGGTGATGACGAGAAGGTCCTTTCCGTCGCGGGAGTCCACTACCTTTTGTGGTCACGGAACTGGCCATGTGATCTGGGTTGGAGTTGTAAGTTCGCAACCCACGAGCAATGGCGTGATGGCCGGTGGTTAGAAGTACTGCGTTGAAATCAGTGGCGCTGAGAATTGCTGCGCCCATTGGCGCCCATCTGTAGCTTTCGGCCTTTGGCATGTGAGGCCGCAGCGTTGAGTTTGGTGCGATGTCTTTCATTGCACCGTCCAAAGGTCGTTATATAATTAAATTCAATTAATTATCACCCCCCCCCCCCCCTCCCATCCGCCCTACTGCAAACTTGTGTCGGCACATGAATATCCTTTACCAATATCAACACATCACATTCAAATACAATAGAATATTCCCACATACAATAGATAAATAATTAAAATTAATTAAAACCCCTATTTCAAAATCACTAACATACTGCACACAGCCATAGTCTTGTAGCAGTTCCGCCAAACCCTACGGTCTACTTACCTGAAAAACCCCCATAACTACTACCCAACTCCCTTTAGTTTGCTAATGCAACAGTATTAGTACCTAAAAATGCTGCACGCATTTAAGAGATCAAATCTGTGATCTTTAAGTCCTTGTAAAGAAAACTTACCTTCATGCATTCTCTTCACATACCATTGCTCCTTAAGATTTCTTTATTAACTTACCGGGAATTTCCAATCAATTTCGGCATCTACGTCGCCAGTCAAATTTCCTTATACAAATTCCTGTAAACAAAATAATTCGGATTGCTTTCAATGTAACCGTCATGACAGGGACCATAAATATCGCGCCGTCTATTTTCCTAGCCGCGTCATATACCTTTTCATGCACATTGCCTGGCAACCTATTTTGTTTGTCTTATCAATAAACAACCCAAGCAGCTGCATATAATTAGCGCAATAGACGCCGAAACCAAATTCTTCAGCATTTCCTAATGCAAATATGAACCCGGTTTCTACTGCAGCCAGAGATGCCATAAACATCCAATTTGCTTTTAGCACCTTTTTCTCCTAACGTCGAAAATAGTGACGAGGCATCGTGTAAACAATGGCCCGCATTACCAACGGCGCATTTGGTCATTTTTCCCTATTGTCCTTGCCGCCTGCCTGTTTTGTCGTTCCACTGCTTTCGAACACGTGCAATTACATTGAATCTGTTCGACCGCGCACATATACCACTCCACCAAAAAGATCGCATTTTCTTAGTGGTTACACCCTTAAGAGAAAAGTTTTTCTCTCTCTTCCTTTTTTTTCCTTAGCGAAATCATCTCTGCATGAGATGACGATCGCTGAGTCAAATTCTATCCTTCGACCCGAGCAGGTCGTGTCTCCATCGCTACCCTGGTGCGCACAGGGGAGCGATAATCGCGAGAATCGCCAGTCGCGTTGGTCGTTCACCAAGTAGTCCTTGTGTCAGGTGCGAATATTGTTAAGGACCATTGTCCGGGAAAGTGAACGGTGAACAAGTAGAATGATCGGTTCCGACAACCATTGAAACGAAACGGACAGTTTGTGCAACCTTATATTTTTAACATTTACAACCGTGTAATTCATACCGAAGTCATTTTTCAAGTGTCAACTATTAAGTGATTGTTGTGCTAATAGTTAATAATAAGTGTTTTTAAGACTCCTACGTGTAAATCGCAACTAAGGTAGATTTATACCAACCGAATAATAAAATAAAGTAAAAAGAACATTTACACCTGTGCGTTTTCATTCATTGATTCCTCTTGTGTCGATCGTTTCTGGGTGACAATTTCCGGCGAACAATTTCCAGCTGAACTCGAAGTAGATGGGGATGGGAGTGAACCGAGTGTCCGTGTTTGGCACAATACCTCTCCTTCTCCACAGTCTCCCTAATAGGTTCCCTAATAGTCTCCCTAATAGCCTCCCTAATTCCGTTTCCACAAAATAACAATCGTCATGTATTGAGGAAGCGGAACAAAAAAGGATATTGAATGGAACGACACGAGATTTCTTTCTTCTGAATCGATTCGTGTACGCGTGCGGTTGTGCTACGGAAGAGTAAATCAAATTTAAAAAACCAATAGTTAAAAGAAAGGAATAAATCCAATGGTGGTTCGAAATTAAAATAAGAACAAAAAATAGTTTTCAAATTGAATTTGCATTTTGTTGTTTGAGTGCGCTGAATATATTAGATAATGAAATAATTAGATATATATAATTAGAATTCCACAAAGTCAATAGCAACAGGAAACAGACGACCTGCATTCGAGTCACAGAAAGAGTTCTTCGGGAACAGTGGAGGACAGATGCAGGTGCCTATGATACGAAGACACACCAGCAGCTTTTCCTTCAAGGAGTAAATTAATATATATATATATAATATAACAAATAAATATACTAAATAATTGTTAATATATCTTCAACACCAGTGCCGACTGGGCTGATTAAAGTACCGCCTCTCCTGGATTACTGAGAGGCGTTTGGTTGGCTGGGATTCAGTTGATCCCTGGATGCTGGGGAGAGCCGCCCGCCAAGCGGGGCATTGCGCGCTCCTATCCTAATTGGGGTGGCTACATATGGTAGCGTTCGTCCTTGGTGATTCTGATCCTTGACAGGAGGTTCACCACCCGATGTCCCTGGTTTGGTGTGGTGCCTTGAGGCCTTTGGGTGCGCAGGCTCCTGGCTCTTCAATTGCCCGTTGTCCATGCGGCGCTTCAGCGGGTGAGGGGCATGTTTGATGGTTGGTTCACGCAGGTGGTCGGTGGTGTCTGGTTGCATGCGCCTCGACGAGACCTCCTCTTGGTCCTCGGACGGGGGCTGCGACCAACCTTAATGATGGCCGGATACATATCGGCGCCGATTATCACCTCCACCTCGTCCCTTGAGGGGATGGCTGGGTCTGTGAGGTCCAGGCCTGTTGTGATGGCGAGGTGGCCGGGCACGATTCGTGATGGTGGCGCGTAGTCCGAGAGGCAAGGCAAGATAATGGCGCTGGTCGTCCACCCTTGCGATCAGTCCTTGCGAGGCATTATCGTGATTGAGGTTTCGGCTTTAGCCGTGTGGCGGCTGGTGCCCCCGACTCTATGAACAGGGACGAACAATGCCCGGCGGCGTAGGCGTAGCCGCCGAGCGAGGGACTCGGAAATAAAGGTCACTTCGGACCAGGGCTCCATCAGAGCACGGGTCTCCACCCGGCGTTGGTCCCCTTATTTGATGATAGCGCGTGCAGTAGCGAGGGGAGGTCTCACGCGGGTGATGGGCGGTTAGGGTATGCGACGACACTCCAGGAGTCCGGCAGTCCTGGGGATTCGGGGCATTGACCACGTTTGGACGTGGCGGTGATGCTGCCGTACTGGCGTGGAGCAGGGTATGGTGTCGTCCTTGACAATGTCGGCACCGACTGGTGGACTGGCAGTCTCGGAGCACATGCCCCAGGCAGTTGAAACATAGCCTTCGTTGATTGAACTGGTCTGGACTGAGCTCCTTAAATTCATCACAGGAGCGTAGATAATGCGATGGGCTGCAAAATGGCCAGGTGAACCCGGGGCTCTGCACTGAGGTGAGGCGGTGTAGACCGAGAGATGCGTCCTTTGGATGTTTGGTTGGTAATCGCTCTTAGTCCGATGAGTGTGATCGATGTTGATTCGGGGCAAGTCCACGAACTCCAACGCATCAATCCTTATCTTCAGAAACGCGTCCAGCTGCCTATATGAAGGTGGTTCCGCCGTGCTGCCCTGTGTGGTCTGCCAGTCACGGCTTATGGGGGGTCCACGCGGTGGGTGGTCAAGTAGAACAATATATCATCCCAGTGGTCTATGGGGCGACCAAGGGCCTCCAGGCTTTCAATCGCACGTTGGTGGTTTCACGTAGTGGGCGCATGCCTGCGGCTGACTCCTTAGGGGCAGCAGGTACGTTGAGTAGTGCATTCAGGGCAGAGTGGACCAAGGTGCGAGTGTTATCGTAATGATCTACCAATTTGTCCCAAGCGCGTTTGTAATTTCTCTCCGTTACTGGGATGTTTTGAATGGCTATGGCGGCCTCATCCCGGAGGCTGGACTTCAAATAATATAGTCTTTCCACATCCACGAGTTCGTGGTGGTCTGCCAGCTCCGCCAGCAAAAGATCTTTAAAGGGTTACCATTCCGAATACTTGCCGGAAAAGGTTGGCATCTGCACCGGGGGAAGTTTGCGAACGTGTGGCCGACTGAATGTGTCCGCCGCTGCCCTGGACGTTGTCGGAAGGTTAGCGGTGAGGGTGTGATGTACTTCGGCGAATTTGATGGCCTCTTCCATGTAGATCTCCGCGGCCGCCCCAAGGAATTCTTCCACGAAGTAGCGGTGGCTCTTGGTCGTATCTGGATTGTCCAGGCGTAGGATTTCTGCATTTCGGTTTCGGATGTCCTCCCATTCGAGCTGGCGGTCATTCTGGCGCATTTCCACCGCGAACAACGTTGGCGGCCCTGTCTTCTCAAGATTGACAAATGCGTCCGGCATCCGTTCCTGTGTGGCGAATTGGGCGCTGGTGAGCTGTTCGGCCATGAGTTGGTCTTTACCCCAGCGATCCTGGCCATTGCTCTGGTCCTGGTCTGGGCAGGGGGCGTTGTCTTGGCGTTCAGGATCCGCTTCCCCTCTGGACAGGCTTTGCTGTTTTTGATTTGACGTTGGTCGATGACGCCGACATTGTTGTTGCTGACAGATTTCCTGGGGTAACTTCAAATTACCGCAAACTGATGGTGATAATGATGCCGCGAACTTGGCAGAGGTTTGGTCTACAGATTACTCGTTGCTTGCGCCGCGAACTGGGCGGCGGTCTTATCCACAGCACTGGACTAGATTCACAGTCTGGATCCGGCTCGAAGGACCAATATTTAAATTGCGTACTGCAATGCAATCGTCCACCAACAAATGCTTCTCATTGGTGGGCCAGGCGGATGACGTCAGGATCAATGATTTATACCGTCAGCTGAAATCAATTGCTGTAATTGCTTTTTCAATGCAAAATGATTACCTGTGGTTGACCCAAAAATAATCGTCCAGAATATAAGAACAACTCGGTCTTTGTTTCACTGCTGTTAAATATTGAGTTTATTTACAACGAATTAATTGTATTTATGAAGATTACAAATATTTTCGATCCGATTTGCAAGAGCAACTAACGAATAAGTTTTCTATGACAGTTCGTCTGTTAATGTAATTGTTGTGACAGCTGTTTGCTGACAGTTGTTTATTATTTGCCGTTGACGGCATTCGGTTGCGAATCCACTTACTGCATTCAGTGCGAATCCGCAACACGTATTAATACACGTTGAAAGTCTACTTCAGGCGCGCAAATAAACTTAAAGCGTTATTCTTTAGCCGAACCACACGAATTTTGAATGCTCTGCCTGATTATGTGTTTCCTCGTCGTTGTAATGTCCAAGCATTTAAGTCCATTGTATATCGATAACTCCTTTCTTTATCCACTTCCCTTCCTTCCGCTCGCACTGACTTCTGACATTTAAGGGTACTTTATAATCCCCTTTTTCGTGCGCGCGTTAGTATATAAAACTATAAATGGGAGCAGTATTTTCAATGATATGAATATTATTTATCATTGCTTATAGCTAGAAACTGACCCTCAAAATAATTATGTTTGATGAAAAGTTGATACTTTCCACACAAAGCTCCTTGCAAGGAATCCTTGAAATTTATTTACAATAATAATCAGTCCATATCTCTTTTTTTCGATTGTTTTCAGATTATTCACTGCCTTGCAATTGCAATTTATAACATCCACTAGACACGATGGAGGTAAATACACTCTCACTGTTCGCTGCTGTCGGCAATTTACATTGTGACATTGCAGTATCCTTGGGACTTGAAGGTAGGTCTAACCAGTCTTTCAAACATTTTGGCAACGTTTGAATTTATTGGCAATTAGTTAACGAGAATAGCCCATGACCGATCCCCTTTTTCTTGAAACCAGCAAGCTAGAGGTGCAATTTAACTAGATCAGCTACAACATCAGCTGAGACTCTCATTGGATCAATCGATTACCAATAGCCTTCAATTAGTGCTTTACTTTGCGATTCGCCCCCAAAAATGATAATTATTATAGAAAAGTAGCCCATTAATCCATCAACTTTCAATTGTATCTGCCTTTTGATCAGTCGGTGATAACTATCGGAAGCAAGTCGGCGCAATGTGTAAAGTAGACACCGATAATCAAATCAGCCTTTCTCAAGTATAGCTCCCGCTGCCAACAAGAGTGAGAGGAACTGATACCAATTGACTTTCGATTGTGTTTATAGGCCTCGAGGTAAACAATAAACAATTCAATGATGATAATATTTAATGCTTTAAAAGTGAAACTAACAAAAACGGCACAGCAGGCGTATTGAGAGGGAGAGACATCACCAAGAGAAATGAAGGCATCACAAACAGAAACCAAGTGTTCTGAGAGGAAATCTGGTTTTGGTATAAGATTGCTATTCTACTAAATTTGCCACAAGGGAATACAAAGTAAAATATTCCCTATCTAATATTGTGAATTGTGGTAAACGTTTCACCGAAATGTCGTGCACTACATTTAATCAAATTGAATACTGCACTCGACGCAAATTTGATCAGGTTTCTTTTTTCTTTTGTTCTTCTGTCGGCTTTGGTGTGGTATAACCGCTGGCAATTGGTATGTTTCTGCTCATTTCTTTTAACCGAACAAAAAACGAGCAAGTCGAAGTTGGGCGGAATGGCCATAAAAGGTAACCTTCAAATATTTGTTTCGTATCCTGCATCGGGGCCGCAAATGGAATGCATGTGACGGTGAGCTGAGCTACTTTCCTACCGTTGTTAGATTAATGAAGCCAACAAGTGCTTTGTTAGTATAAACCAAAGAAAAAATCATGTCAGGCCGGCGATCGTTTGAAAAGAGGTTAAATGAGAGAAATGAACATTCAAATCCAAATGGTTGCAATTAGAGCACTTTGTGCGTGAGTTGACCGTGATCTCGTTTCAGGGGCTGTGGTCGGCATCTTGCTATTAGGAAATTCAATTCGTTCCTACTAATGAGAGTGATTCAGCTGATTAGACTTCTGCATTCCACATATTTCTTCGGTAATACTTAAAAGTTTACCTAGGAGGCATTCAATTGTCAATATAATGTTAAAGCACGTATCCACTTTGCTTTTCAGAAATATGAGGTTATGCAAAAAAATATCACAAGGGCATTATTAAACTTTAACAACTTTTCTATTAAAGTAATAACGTTTGCTTAATAATTAAAATTGAAAGATTTGTTATCATCAGTAGTGCAAGTAGTTATACTAGTTCCGTTTCATTAAAAATTGCATTTAATATTTTTTGGATTGTTCGGTTTGGGTAAAGTATGCATCGTTTTACCGTTTCTGCCTTTCTAAATGTGTATTATGAACAGGGTTTCCCAATTAGATTGATATATTTTTTAAATCAATTAATGAATTTTCCAAAAGGTACGATATGTTATTACGTGTCATGATAGCCATATTAAAAATGGTAGATATACCAGTAGCTGTTATTGTCTTTAATACACATTGACTTTAAAATAGTTGTAATTTAAAATATCAAAGGTTTTGCTTTTATCTTAAATATTTTGTATTTTAAGGGGACATTCCGGTTTGTCGGGTCAAGAAATAGGTTATTTTCATGATTTTTTTTAAGAGAAAGTGTTAAAGATATAACAAAAAATTTTTTTAAACATTTTATTCATATGTCGACTAAGTTTGTAAATTTTAAATTTTGTCGAGTCACTCCAGAACCGGACCCCCCCTTCCAGGTGATCAAAGTTAGCCACCCGTTCCGCTCGTGTAAGGGTTATTTTCGTCCCCGGTGAAAAAATACGAAAAATGCAAAAAGTTTATTGAACTTAAATACATTTACCCCAATGTGAGTGAAAAAAATTTTAAAATTGATTAAAAAAAACAAAATGGCGGACTATTGAAAAAAAATTGATTTTTCGGCCCTTTTTTGCTCTATTTTTTAGTTATAACTAAAAAAATATGTAAATAAATAAAAAAGTAATTCGCTCACAATTTGCGTGTGCTTGTTAAAAATATGTGTACGAACTTTCATAAGAATCGCATGCACCGTTTTCATATTATCGCTTACACCGCACTCAAAAAAGTCGTTTCGAGAAAAACGCATTCAAAGTTTGGAGATAAATTAGACAAAAGATAAAAGTGATTTTTACCACTTATGAACATGTTGTTCAGTCGCACAAGATTGCGACATATTCAAAGAAGTGTTACGTGCGTTCGCCACCCCATCAATTAATCGTTTTGTAATTTTAATATAATTTGTTTTAAGGTGGTATGATGGTAAGGTGGTGGAGGAGTTGCGCGATCCACAAGTGAGTTTTCGAACACGCCCCGATTCGGGTGTGGATCGTGCAGCTCTTCGAGTTCGAATTCGGTTTTCGAAGTGGACGTGAGTGGGGAGCGAAAGAGAGAACAGGAAAATGTTGTTTGAGATACGGTTTTTGCAATTCCGTTTTCGAAAAG
The DNA here is from genome assembly GCA_963931805.1 of Microdon myrmicae. Classification (NCBI taxonomy): domain Eukaryota; kingdom Metazoa; phylum Arthropoda; class Insecta; order Diptera; family Syrphidae; genus Microdon; species Microdon myrmicae. Next base: position 145,389,792 of record OZ007497.1, read on the forward strand.
AAGAAGAAAAAAGGGCAGAGAAAAAGTATACGGTGTTTGCTCGTCCCGGTGCATTTTTCTTTTTTGGTTTTAAAATTAAAACATAAAACTAGAGGATTAAGAAGTAAAGAAAGTGTTTAAAAAAAAACCACACTAGATTGTTAAAATGTTAAAATTGTTCGAAGAAGTTTAAATATATCTCATAACTGACGCCGACGCAGGCGAGAATAACGAATTTACACTTAGTTATTATTAACACTATTCGAATGATGCACAGTTGGTGTCTATTATCTGGAAAGACGACGAGTGTGTATAAATTTTAATTAGCTACGCATGCCGTTCTCCTTTGGAGCCATTAACGGCGCAAGCAAATCGTTTAAACCTTTTCAATGCGACTCGGAAAAACAACAAAAGGTTTACTGGGAATGGCAATCTCACAAGGCGACACGCAACGAATTAAATGCTGATCACTGACCTAGAGAGCTATTTCAAAGGACTAATCTGGTCGAGAGCAGGAACACAGTACATTCCTGACCATCGCTTTCCCGGATCACAGGTAAAATTAAATTAGAATTCATTTTCTGTGGCAGAGACCCAAAAAAAAAAAAACAAACTATCACAGAAGTGGCAGTTGGCCCAAGCCAACAGCGACGCAAATTAATGCCCATAAATGGATAGTCTGCATCTTTCTAAATACACGGTAGCTGCCACATATGATACGAATTTGTATGCGCGGGAGACCCGACCTTTTAATGACCTATAACTTTGGAACCGCCTAAGATTTCGTTTCCAAATTTTAACATATTATTTTTGAAGTATAAAACTATCGATTCAGCAAAAAAAAATTGATTTTTTGAACCGAACAAACCGGAATGTCCCCTTAATTAAATTTAAAACCATATTGTCCTTATTGGGAAACCTATTGGGTTTCTCTATATCACATGGAGAACCAGCCCACAATCCTAACCTAATTTCGACCACTAACAGCGCGTCACATTATCCCCTTTTCCACAGTTCGGCTAGTTTAGCTTTAAAAGAAAGCATTCATTATTCTATGCAGATAATGCAGAATTGAATTCAGCTACCTTTTGCCATACGGCAACTCCATTTTTGCTAGCCCATGAGATTTCCATCGGAAATCACGTCATGTCGGTTAGCAACAACAAGTCGAAGCAAACGACGCCGTCGCTTCATAGCGAAATCGCTGGGGAATTTATCAAAATATTTAATTAGTTCTCATGATAAATGACCCTAGCCAATTTGGCGTCACTTCGGCTTTTCTTCAGATCACCCATTCGCTTGGGATCAACGATCTCATTTTACAGGTGAATAGCGCAAACAATATTTTCCTCTCCTCCACAATTCTGTTTTTCTATAGTGCAATGCACTCTGGGATTACCACAATCACCGCACTAGGTCAGTGGACCATCTCAGATGCTGCATTAATACATACACACTAAGCCAGATCAACCCTGGGTTATTGTGCTTTCCCCTTCGATTTCTTCATCCTTTCTACGCCCATCGACGATGAATGTATACGTAAGTACTTATTCACATCGATGAGCGTCGAGAATTGAAGCTAACACGGGAGAGGGCGATTACCATTGGCTGATCGTTGTGTAAAAGCAGAAATCCCAATTTCCATCCCTAATTCCCATCAGTCGCTTGTCAACCACTACCGTTGGATGTCACGCCGCCGGGATTCGTGAAATCGATCGTGAGTTAATAATTAATAATCAAGAACTTCACTAGCTAAATCGAAACGCGAAATTTGCTATTTAAATTCGTTGCTTATAGATACAAGAAAAATTCAAGTACTAAAGAAGTTACAAATGTATAAACATAGGCTAAACCAAATTAAATAATGTGCAAAAAAATAAAGAACATAAAAAAACAACAAAATAAAACAGTGTTTTCGTTTCATTTTTCCTTTGTGAACAATTTTTGACGACGTAAGTGTTGGCGGGTGAAGTGAATCCGTGCCCATGTTCGGCATCATACTTCGTACCCCCACAAACCCAGCATATCGTCCTTATTGGGAAACTTTATTCCTCTCTCATGTGTAGAAAAGCTAATTCCTATTGGCAAAAACTCGACTAAACGGTTTTCACAATTTTCTCTAGAGACAAATTTCTCATTACCATGTTACATAATTAACCTAAGTTAATTATCACTCCGCCTGTAAATCCTTAAAACTCTTACTAATTCATATCCCTATCTACACGGAGCACATTTTTAGCCCGCAAATAACGTTTTCACCATGAAATAGACCCATTTTATAAAATTATTACCTCTTAAAATAAAAAATCCCATTCCAAATATTTGATATTTTGTGGCCAAAACTTCCATTGCAGTTCGATGCAAAAAACTTCTCAATTTCCCACTTTAAATCGCACGTGTTCAACAACCCCAATCTGTACGATTTGCCCAAAATACCATTTACACGTAAAAACGACAACACCCCCCCCCCCCCCCCCAATCCCTATAATTTGTTTTTGGTTTACCGTTATCTATGACTCTAGCATTAGGTCGCGGTTGATTTCCATGCCTGATGCAGAGAGTCGATTAACGGTGAATTTGGAACAAATTGGAATCGAAAAAGGATGATGACTTGGTAAGGGGTCGAAAAACCAAGTGGTGGCGAACAGACGAGGCGACCAGGGGGTTCACGTCCAGTTATAAACTCACGGACACGCAAACAAACTAGCTACACTATAACTAACAATGTCTATCTTTTATATTTTCGGTATTTGGCTTAGTAAGGTACATAAATTAATCATATTTTAAGGAGTTTGTATCGATTCAGTACCGTGGCGCTGTTTGCAGCGAGAAAACATGAATGGCTCAACTACGAGCGAGCGGTGCACACACAATGATGAACTGGCAGGAACTGACCAAAAACCGTTGGTCACATTTTAAATGGGTGACAGTCCGATGACGTCCCTAGGCGATGATGCATTGTCAACTGGGGGCTGATATGCGTGTGGTGAGTATGTTGGTCGGGGTGTGTACTAGACGGTGAGCGTACTAGATTCTCCCCGCTGTATTTAGTTGCGAATCCGCGACACCCAGACAGTACATTTTTAGATATGAGAAGATTAGCAAGTACTTGACAGTGACGTGTGGTTGTTCATCTCGTGTGCGGTGTTTAAGATCGTGGTACGACATAAAATTGTGAATATTAAATGAATATAATCTTAAACAATTAGTTGAATAACTAACTAGACATTTCAGATGTTAAATTGAGTAAAATTGTGAATAATAAACGAACACAATCTTAAATAGTTAGCTGAATATTTTATTATATTCCTGGTGCAGTACGGTGCTTCCTGGGGCTCCGACAAGAGTAGGCTACCGTAAAGATCCTGATGGATACCTGAACGTGTATCTCTAATTCTTCCAGATAACGCAAGGAATGCACGGTCCGTGAACAGGATACGCTCGAGATGAGAATTGCCGGCGCATGAAGAAGAAGCCACGATCGCCCACGATACACACCCACACCAAGGCAAACAAGGGGTAAGTAAATATATAAAATAATTGTTTTAAAAATATGTGCAGTTGAATATATTGCGCTCGGTGATAGGACTATAAAGTGGATGAGATGAGCCTCTCCAACTTTCCAACCAAGCACCCGGAGATTCTACTGAGTCATTGTCGAAGTATGCGGTTTAGCATTGCTCTGATGGCAACTTACAGGTCCAATTGTTCACATTCGAGATCTGTGGGGATTCTCTATACCACATGGAGAACCAACCCACAATGCTAACCAACATCGACCGCTAACAGCGTGTCACCCTACCCTAACCTATAAACATGCTAAAACAATTCCAATCTGCAAGCGCATCCATCCCAAATTTGCAAGAATTCATCTCCCAATCTGCAACGAAAGGCATTTCCCAAAACTTCCAACAGAATACAATTCAATAGAATATATTCTAAATCATCTCTTACATCACCTCACATATAATTTTTCCCAAAATTGCTTCGGTCAATTCTTCACTTAATTCATATTCCCTCATTGCGACCAAGCAATCTTAGTTTCCCCGAAATTACTTCGGTTAATATTTTACCTAAATGACATTCCTTGCTTGCACCCAAGCAATTCCAATTTTCCCCGAAAACCACTTCGGTTCATTTCCTCCTTAAATTATACTTCTCGCTTGCGACCAAGCGGCAGCCAATTTTCCACGAAACGATCACAACAACCAAGGTCCTTGATCATACTTGGCTATGCCGCTGAACCAATTTCCCAGTATACACAACCAACGAATCCAACTCAGCATCTACGGTGAGGATTCGCTGGAACTAAATTCTTATGCGAGCATAGCAACTCTTCTCAAAATTCCTCGGAAATGGCAGTAACTTAATTTCTGCTATGACTCAGCTGCCACGACGCAATGAACTTTTGTTTTCATTAGTCAGTCGTGATTCATCCACCGTTGCGTCAACAACACAAAGTCGAGTTTTAACCACCGTCGGGCTGGGGTGCGCACACGGTTGAGTCAAGTTTTTCTTCCGTTCTATGAGGCGAGAAAGTCCAGTTTCAATCACAGTGGGGTGCGGCTTTAATTTAAAATCGAACAACTTCCAATTGGTCCACAATACCCTTTGTTGTAAAATAGAACAGCCGAGTGTCAGTTAAGCGCGCGCGTGGTTAAGAACTTTTACCTCATATAACAATGCGCGATAGTTTATGTGACATGTTAAGACACTCACCGTAGATACTTCACCGGATTAGGAACATCCCGGCGGAGCAATAATTCGTGTACAAAATATCAGTGCTAAATAATAAAGAGACAATTAACAACGGAACTCGTGCACTGGCGTTTTATTTTCTCCCCCCTTGGTTTTTGGACGTTCTCGTGCACAATTTTTGGCGACTCGGATTTCGGCAGGACAAGTTGTGGGTGCTAAGTGAAACCGCGTACGTGTGGCGCATGCCTTAAAACCCCCACAGATCCAAATTTGGTGTTTGCTCATAATAGATGATTTATTTCCAGTTGAAATAAATGCACTGTAAAACCTTACTCCATTAGTCCTGGTTTGGTCACTGTTTGACTTGAGTCACTGCGCTTTAATAATAGTCGTTTTTGCACAATTTCTCATCTTCAGTTACTGTTTTCTCCTGTGTTGTGGCGTGCTGTTCGCGGACTGTATTATGCCTGGATCCGTAAATGAGGTTCATTATTATCATCAAATTTAAGTTACATCTATCATCATCATCATCGGTACTACAACCGGGATCCGGTCTTGGCCTTATTTAACAAATCTCTCCACCGGTCCCAATTTCGAGCCGATGTCATCCAGTTTGGCACCCCCAGGCTCTGGGCGTCTTGGTCTACGCCATCCCTCTATCACAGAAAAGGTCTGCCGCGCTGTGTCCTTCCATACATCCTGCCACAAAGGACTTTCCGGGGAGGCTTCTCTTCGCTCATTCGAGCTACGTGTCCCACCCACTGTAGTCTACCGAGCTTGATTTTGCTTACAATATTAGCTTCAAGGTAGATTGCGTACAACTCATGGTTGTAGCGTCTCCGAAATCGTCTTCTCTCACATACGGGACCAACAATTCTCCTTAAGACATTCCTCTCGAACACGGCTGTGTTCTGAGTGCCTTTTATTAAGCACCCAAGTCTCGGATCCATACGTGAGTACTGGTAAGACCATGGTCGTGCACAGTAGTAGCTTGGATGTCCTGGATAAATTTCGGGATTTAAAGAGCCTTGATAGACCATAGCAGGCCTTGTTGGATTTGATCAGCCGTTCGTGTATTTCTTCTTCCATATTGTTATCGGCTGATACTATTGACCCAAGGTAGTTAAAGGATTGCACTACTTCAAATTCGTGCTCCACTACCCTGATAGTTTGACCAACGTTAGGTCTTCTCTTCGCAGAAGTTGTCACCATGTACTTAGTTTTCCCCTCACTAATGTGCGCCCCAGTTTTTGTGCCGCCTGCTCGATATGGGTGCAGAAGTCCTGTACAGCCGAATCGGATCTACCAATGATGTCGATGTCATCTGCGTAGGCAAGTATCTGGCTGGACTTGGTGATAATAGTCCCTCTAGTTGTGACGCCAGAGTCACGGATTGCTTTCTCCAACGCCAGGTTGAAGAGGAGGCAGGCCAGACCGTCCCCTTGTCGGACTCCATTAAAGATGTTTATTGGTTTGGACAGCAATTCGCTAGTTTTACTGGACTAGTCACGTTGGTCATGATCAATCTACAAAGTCGTATCAATTTGTTTGGAATGCCGAACTTTCTCATGGCATTATATAGTTCTACCCTGGCTATGCTGTCGTAGGAGGCCTTAAAGTCTATAAATAGATGATATAATGGTATCTTAAATTCCAGACATTTTTCCATCGCCTGCCTAAGGGTGAATATCTGATCAATTGCTGATTTACCTGGGATGAAGCCACACTGATATTGACCAATGATGACTTTAGCGTATGGGGCTATCCGATATTGTAGGATCGTGGAGCGTATCTTATAGGCGGTACTCAGCAATGTTATACCCCTATAGTACCTGCACAGTGTGATATCTCCCTTCTTATGTACGGGGCAAATTATGCCACGACGCCAATCTTCCGGCATCTCCTCTTGCTCTCATACGTCCGCCACGATCTCATGAATTGCGTGATGTAACGCTGTCCCTCCTTATTAGATCAGCTCAGCTGGTATGCCATCAGCTCCGGGGGCTTTATTTGAATGATTTCAGCGGTCTAATGGCTTTTAATGTTTCCTCAAGCGCGGTTGCGGCAGCATTTGGTCTTGATCTTGCATTGCTGGAGTTTCCAATTCTTCCGTGCGCTGACCATTTAGCAATTCATTGAAGTGCACCTCCCATCGCTCCAGAATGCCTTCGGGACCGGTAATCAGATTACCCTCTTTATTATTGCAGTAAGTGCAGCGTGATGTGTACCGCGTCATACTGCGGATTATTTGGTAGAACTTCCGCGCCTGGTGTGGACCTCGCTCTCTACTTTTCTCTTTTCACAGACAAGGTTTTTTCCCAGGCACTTTTTTTTTGTCTGTGAACCTTTTTTCAGATCTTCTGAGCTCTTTGTATTTCTCCTCGCGTACCCGCGTCCTATGAGACTGCTGCATTGCCCGGTCTGCAGCATTCTTACATTCAGTCGCTAGTTTGCACTCATCATCAAACCAGTCGCTCCGATCTTTACGACTACTGCTTAAGATGGAGTTGAGAGTTATAAGGTTTACAAAAAAAAAAATTAATAACAAAAAAACAAAAAATGTTAACATAAAGAAATTTTAAAACGAAAAGGAATCTAAATGAAAAATGGAAATGAAAAGGAAGAATAAATAAATATGAAAAGGGAAGTGAGGAATGGGAAGGGAAGGCGTAGTGTCTGAAGATGTTACTATATTTGGGGATATTAAATCCTTTCTTCATTGTCAATCCACCACCAGTTGGGATGGGATCGGTCATTTATAGATTTATCTCGATCGCCTATTGCCATGCTAAATCGCAAGTGAAATGCAGTATTTGATATATCACTGTTATAAAGAATCCGTTTGTCCCTGGCACCACGAAAAGCGTGGTAAATAATAGGGACTCCGTGCTTGTTTTGGATAAGACCTTTTCTATCCAATAGAGGGAACGCTTCTGGTGGGATAAACCCATTTTGGAATGTATTCTCCAGGTATATGTCATTGGGGTAGTATGCTCCCGAGATAAGATTATTTTCGCTGCACATTGCCCTTGCAGTGTGACCACGAATAATTTTGATAATGAAATTGTCTATCCTATTCAGTCCTGATTTGTCATACAGTGTCTTATTAGGATAGAATTTCCTGTATTGAGACTCAGGTGTTCTATGTAACCCGAGGCAGGAACGCAAGCACTGCCTCTCGAACATGCGAAACTTTTCCATGTAGGTTGGGGAAACGTTGAACCATACCGGGCAACCATACACTAATATTGGACGAATAAATGCTGAATAGGAAATTATTTTAACTTTGTGATCTAGGAGACTATTTCGAAACAGACTTCTTGTCATTGCATATGCACTTTTAGCTGCGGAGAGGGCAGCTGCTATGTGCTTATCAAAGTATAGGTATTGGTCCATCCAGATACCAAGGTACCTGACAACAGTTTTCATTTGCAGCGGAAGATTATTGCTTCCTACAATGGAAAAGTTTTTCCAATTATGCCTTGTATCTCTTGAAGCTGTAGAGAGAGGTGTTCTGAAAAGGATGGTTTCTGTTTTTTGGAAGTTAATTTTCAATTTCCAATCGTCACAAAAGCGTTTGATTTTATTGAAGTCTTCTTGAAGAAGTCTGTTAATGGCATCGATATTTTTTTCTGATCTGTACACTACAATATTGTCGGCATATGCAATAGCATGATTAAGAGACCCAACTAGATCACTAGTATAAATATTGAAGAGAATGGGAGAATTCACGGCTTCCTGCTGTAAGCCATTTTTAATATGGAAAGTTTTATTGGAGATTTTGTCCCCACATTTTACCACAAATTGCTTATCCATTATCATATCGTAAATGATGTATAACAGATATTCGGGCAAACCTAGATTCGATAGCTTATATACAAGTCCTTCTAACCATACGGTATCGAAGGCATTTTCAAAGTCAACCAAACATATGCCTGTGCATTGTCGTTTTGCCTTGTTCCACTGTATATCGGAAACAAGTTTTGTAGCTGCATGAACTGTGTCGTGCCCCGCTCTAAAGCTAAACTGGTTGTTCGGAATGATGTCGTTTTCATCACACCAGTTTATCAATGCCCTATTTATGATTTTCTCGAATATTTTGCTAATATTTGGAAGCAGACTAATCGAGCGAAGGTTAGCGGGATTGCTCCTGTCCTTGCCCTTTTTGGGGATGGGATGGACTACTGCTATTTTCCAACGTCTTGGAAAGTATGCATTATTTAGAGCGTTATTGAACAAGGTAGTGTAAATTTTCGCCGCTTCCGGGGGCAGATGTTTAAGAACTGTATTCGGAATACCATCTGTTCCAGAGGATTTCTTGTTTTTAATGGATCTAAGGATGTCCATGAGTTCATTCTTATTCACAAATATATTTGTGTGCAAATTTCTAAGCGGCGCATCCGCTCTATTGTTTTCACTGAAGGTGGTGAAACTTTTGTTTTCGGAATGCCAACTTTGCCGTTCATTGTGCAGCGAAATATGGTTTTGGATAGCTCTGTTTTCGATATCGAGGTTAGAATGAATGGATTCATTCACTTTGTGTACTGCCTCGAAACAGGCGCCAATGGAGTTCGCTTTCTCTTGCGGATCCTCGACTACTATTAGTTCTTCGTTGGAGTTGATGTGTTCAGGGGTGAGTCCTGCGTTCAGCAATATTTGACAATTCTCGGGAGTCCTCGGGACTCGAAGGCAGGGAATGTCATTATGATCTATTCTTCTAAATACTTTATTTATTTGCGGAAACATATTCCCACCACTGGTTTTAATGGAGAGAATTTTACGTTTCCATTCTTCATTAATTACTGATCTGTAGTTGTCACGGATCAGCTTTTGAACGTTTTTAATCAATGACTTAATTGTCTTTATTTCTTGGCTATAAGGATCGCTGAACTGTCTGTAGAGCAGTTTGAGCTGGGAGAGCAGAGCGCTTTTTTGTCTATAGAGGGCATCAATAGTTGAGTTTCTATATCTATTAAAATTCTCCTCCATGTGCGCCGCTTTTGGAATGGAACGGTGCATTGTTTTGATGACAATGTTGTCCATCGTTGAGAGATAATGATCTATTTCCTCATTTCGAAGGTTTCTATTAGTTGGAGGGTCTATGCCATTAGAGCATAGTTCTCTTTTTATTACGCGATCAAAGCGCGACCAGTGTGCTTTTCGGAAAACGAACGAATGTATCTGGTCGTACTGCTCAAGTATTGCATGTTCGTTTGGAACATGTAAAACGGCGCCGAGGCCGTAATGGTCACTATCATACCCGATTGTGCGAAGGCAATTTCGAGTATTTAGGTGCGTGCCTAATAATTGTAGTCTGTCGTCAATCATAAGTAAGTCCAAAAAGGAGTTTCCTCTTGGATAAGATGGTGTACTTGTAGTGTACAATTCTAGTTTATATTCTGTTGCATTTGTTTGCCACCAGTTGAACAGTGCATTACCTCTTGTGTTCGGCGTGATATCACCCCAAGCACTGTGTTTGGAGTTGAAATCTCCCGCCAGAACAAAATAATTGTTTTCCGAGTCTAACTTGAGATTACGAAAAAGGATATCCATTTCGCTGATAAATTGCGAACACTGAGGAGCTTCAGGTGCATACACGGATACCACGTATAGATGCCTTTGACTTTTCAAAGGTATATCTATAATGCAAGCTTCCAGCAGCTGAAATTTGTGTACAGCTGTGCTGTAAACGACCTTGTGGTGAAGGCCTTTCTTAATTAAGATAGCAACTCCACCTCCTTGTGTGGCGTGTGGACGATCTCGTCTAATGACTTTATAGTTTTTGTAGCCCAATTTGTGCCTCTTAGCTTGGTTTCGCTAGCTAGAAGCACATCGGGGCATTCGGCTTCAAGCAGGTTACCTAGATTATCCCTTCTTGCCACGTGGATTAGTGAATTCACATTCACAGCAATAATGTTTAGTGTTAAATTAGTTGGATGGTTCATTGTGGTATGTTGGGTTGTCTGAGAACAAGGACGAATAAATAATATCTATTCGGGCCGCTTGTTCAGTCAGTTTTTTTTCAAATCCAGCAATCTGTCCTTGTATGGCTAACAGGATTGCTCTTATATCTGAATTTGCCTCTGGAGCGGGCGCTTTTATGACGTTGCGTGAAAGTTCCGCCGCCGTTGTATTAATTGGATTACTAGCCATTTGAGAAAATGATATGCTAGGTGCGGAAGGTTTTGTGATATTACTTCCCTGTGCCGCGAAGTTTGAGTTTAATGGACTACCGGCAATTTGAGCGAATGATACACTAGGTGCAACGAAGTTATTATAAGAACGAACCTTCATTCGTTTCTCTTCTTCAAGTTGTATTTTTTAAAATTCCAATTTGGCTTTTAGTTGTTGGAATTTCGGACAACCTCTAAAGTTGGCCGGGTGACCTGTATTTTTGCACAGGACGCAAGATAGTTTGCTTCTATCCTGAACCTGTTCTTTACCTAAGGGGCATTCTCCTACGGTATGATTGTTTTGGCACTTTACACATCTAAATTCCATACAACAGTTAGATGCAACGTGGCCGAATCGTTGGCACCGCATGCACTGCAACACACGGTCAGCCTTTCGTATTTTTTCCCAAATTATTGTTTGGTGGAAAATAACTTTAATATTCCTAAGTGCATCGACTTTGCTGTTGGGACTTAGGGAGACAATTAATTACGGCAACTTGTGGTTGCGACTTCGGGAGAGAGAAGTGGAGAATGGCTTCGCATCAATGGATTTTAAACTGTCATTTTCGACAGTTTGTAGTTCTGAGAGGAGTTCTTCCGAGGAAAAAGAAGGATCAGCTCCTTTAAGTAACATGGAGATAGTTTTCTCCGATTTAGGTGTGTACGTGAAGTACTCACTACTTGCTTCCCTTAGAGCAGATTTAATTTTATGATAATCATCTAAACTATCACATAAAAAACTTATTTTATTATTATTTAAATTCTTCGTTTTAAAATTTCTACATGTTAACTTACCCAATTTAATTAGGTCCTTAGCTTCCATAAAACTGACTATGATGGGAGGCACTTTCTCCTTCTTAATGGCTGCTGCTGTTGCTGTTGCTTCTGCTGCTGTTGTTGTTTCTCCTCTTGCTGTTGAATATTGCTTTCCGATAAGGCTTCTTTGATTTGTCGATCCAAATCGTTCTTCTTTTTGGAGAGCTCCTCTTTCTTTTTGTATAGCTCCGCAATAAATTGAGCACGTTCGACATCTTTGTCACTCATTTCAGTATTGCTGGTTTTGTGGTCTTCAGTTGCCAGTTCTTTAAATTTATTCCCTTCTCCGGAATAATGTGGCTTGTCAGGAGTGGTCATTCCTTCTCTGCGAGTTTTTTCTTTGTTGGTTGGGTTAGGTTTATGCCGTTTGGCAAGGAGGTTTGGCTGGGCTTTGGGCCTCCTCTTTGAAATTACTTTTAGCATTACTTTTCTTTTTTCCATTATTTGTTTCGACCGTTAATTCAATTGTTTTATTTGTGAAGCAGCATGCAGAGATCATCTGCTTTCACACGCATACACATTAACACACGCACAGTTTTTTATTGGCCGTTCGGTATATACACAGCGGTAGGCACGTCAGCACACACGTGTACGCGACAATATTGTAAATTTGTGTGGACGACCGGCGAACGATGTGTTTTCAACGAGAGTTTTAGACGAGCACTTGGCGCATTGTCGTTTTATTCAAGTTACACCCTATTTTTGGGTTTAATTAATATTTATTATATCTTTTACGCGCACCTTGCACAACACTTTGGCTACAAGTTCAATGACTATACAGCCGTTCTCAGTGACGGCCACACTTTCACACACAGGTGCACACACTAAAAAGACGCGGAATAGAACGATAGAACGATCCATATCCTTCGAACGTTAGCTGAGTTATGATGGAGTTGAGAGTACTAATGACAGTATTCTTAAGGCGTATCCATTTCACTTCTACGCCCGGCATTCTGTCCACAGGACTTACTCTCCCTCTGTCGAGCTCTTCGAGGGCGAGTCTTAGCGCATGACCAAAAGTGTTACTGGTATTCTTATTGCGTAAGGCAGACGTGTTGATTTGAACCTGGTCCGCGGATGCAATACGTTTTCGTAAAGCAATCCGCGCTCGGAAAACTGTACGAACAAGATAGTGATCCGAGTCGAGGTGGCACCTCGGTAGGTTCGTACCGTCATCAAGCTCGAGGAGTGCCGGCGATTTATCAACACGTGATCAATTTGGTTGCGAATGGCTCCATCAAGTGATACCCAGGTGGCTTTGTGGATATCTTTACGCGGAAACCAGATAATTGCAACGATGAAGTTTTTTGATGCCGCCAGTTGTTATTAGTGTTCTCATGAAAACTGTGGGAAGCTGCGTAATGCCTGAAAACCGGCTCCCGCCCTATTATCGGATTCAAATCACCAAGAATGATTTTCACATCGTATCTTGGGCAGACATTGAGGGCCCGTTCGACGTTTTCGTAGTATTCTTCCTTTTCCTCGTCTGGGGACTCCTCTGTAGATCCGGGCACGTTTATGAGGCTTATGTTTTTAAATTTGCCTCGAACGCGAAGAGTGCATAGCTTTTCATTTATTGCATTAAAGCTGATGATGGCAGGCTTCAGTTTTTGGCTGACTAGAAAGTCTACCCCGAGCACATGGTGTTTTGCATGACAGCTGTAATAAATGTCATACTCGTTACTTTGAATAACACCACTCCCCGTCCATCTTATTTCTTGTAATGCTGTTATGTCAACCTTGTATTCGGACAGGGCATCGGCTAGCTGCTGTGCAGCTCGAGCTCTGTATAGTGAGCGGACGCTTCATGAGAAAATTCTTAAATCGTTTAGCCATTTTCGTTTCCGTGGTCGTGAATAACACCACTTCCCGTCCATCTTATTTCTTGTAATGCTGTTATGTCAACCTTGTATTCGGACAGGGCATCGGCTAGCTGCTGTGCAGCTCGAGCTCTGTATAGTGAGCGGACGCTTCATGAGAAAATTCTTAAATCGTTTAGCCATTTTCGTTTCCGTGGTCGTCGTCGTGTATCCGGTCCATATCCGAGAGTTGTTAAATTTTCCATAATAATTTATTTTAACGGGAAAAGTTATAAGCCCTGTGCCAACCTTTGTCAGGATGTCACTGCATGCATTGGTTCACTACTTGACGGGTGCCAAAGTAGTTATCCAGGGGTGTCACGTGTAGACTGCATGTCAACTTGGATTGAACAGGGACAAGGATCGTCCTGGCCTTCCCCGGGTTGAAAGCAATTAAAGACTTTGCCCTGTATGTTCGCTCCCATCCCCATAAATGAAGTTCAGGCTATTATATTTATATAATATTTATTGTAAAATTCACGTGCTTATGTTTATTTCAATTTTGTAATTATCACTAATTGATTGTAATTCGTGTTACTCACGGATATTGGTATTGGGGTAGTGCTTAGGCAAAACTGTGGATGCGATGAATCAGTATGTCAGTTGGTTGGTTGGAAGGCTGCTGCGGTGAGATGAATTAACCCGTGTGATTTGTCAACAACTTGCCTATTGAATAGGGATCTGAGTTTAGTACTACTGATACTTGAATTTCGAGACTATAACCGATGCTCAGGAAAGCCAGAATATTGAGTTTTAACAAAACGTTTGTAGAAAGTCTGAACTTGTCTTTTCAACAATTGGAAACTATAGGGACATAATATTGAATAGGGATCTGAGTTCGATACTCTTGAAACTTCAACTTCGGCACTATAATCGCCAGATTATCACGATAAGCAGAATATTGAATGCTTCAGCAAAACGGTAACAAAAGGATCAGATGATGTGTGTTTTCAACAACAGAAAATTAAAACGGACTTTTCTACAGATAATGGAAAATAAAGATTTGGGTTAATTATTATTGAAACTTGAATTTTGAGATCATGACCGGCAGGATTAGCCGAATATTAAAAGCTTCAGCAAAACTGCACCTGACGTTTGAACATTACACCCGCAACCGCCATCAGCTGCTCACAATAAGAAAAATATTGAAAGTTTTACACAAAAATTTAGGAAAATATCCGCCCTTATTTAGCATGCGTTGTTTTTAAAAAATGGGAACTAAGAGGACTTTAGCTAAACATTACATGACTATATGTTTGTGGCTTTAGTTCTGAATATTTGTGACAAAGAAAAATTAAAAAAACCTGTCCGAATTTTTTTTTGTTTTTATTAAAATTTAACTTACGTTTTTTTTTAATTTTTTATTTATTATAAAAGAACTTAATTTAAATCTTATACTACCCTAATTCTAGAAAAGCTAAATCTATGTAAGCTGTCTGATGATGCAGGGATTTTACCGACTTTGGTAATCAGGTCTTTATGTGCCATCCAACCACCAGAACTGTTGGTGCTGTTCAATATTTTCGGCCCGGTCTCTGTGGGAGATAGCCCTACTGAAGCTCAAGAGCTCTTCTTGGGTGCGCGTTACTTCCCGGTCGTAGCACAATCGCCCGTCTAAAGGATGAACTACTTACATGATAGATCAGCGGAATTCCGGACCTATCCTGTATAAGCCCATTCATGTCCAAATCAAGGAACGCCTCTGGTGGAACCAAGCCGTTGCGGCGCACGCTCTCATAGTACAGAGTGTTTGGATAATAAGCCCCGAAAATTAGGTCATTGGGCGAGCTTATTGCTCTCGCAATATGTCCTCTGATTAATTTAAATATAAATAAATTATCCACCCTATTTATCCACCTATTTATTCATAGTCCGATTCCGGTCTCCGATATAATCTGAGACAACTTCTGAGACACTTCCTTTCGAACACCCGAATCTTTTCCACCAAATTTGGACCTATGTTAAACTATACTGGACAACCATATACGAGCATTGGCCTCATTGGCGTCATGTAGCATATGACTTTTACCCTGCTGTCAAGTTGGTTACTGTCTCATAGCAAAAGTTTTCCAAGCTTTGACCAAAGCCGCTTCTACATGTCTGTTGAAATACAGATATTGATCTAGGTATTTACCTAAAAAAAACTCTTGGTTTCCAGTTTATCTCCATGCGGTCCCACGATAACTAGCTTTCGCCAGTTTTTCCTTGTGTCGTTCGTGGATTTATATAATGGAGTTCTGAATAGGATGGCTTCACATTTCCGGAATCTTAAGTTTCCAGTCATCGCAACAGCGCTGCACTTTGTTGAAGTCTCGCTGTATTAAAATATTTATGATCGCAACTTTCGGAGCTGTTCTGTAAATTATGAGATCGTCTGCGTACGCAATAGCCTGCGGAAGTGCATCTAATAAGTCGCTAATGTATATGTTAAAAAGACTCGGAGAGAGTACCGCGCCCTGTTCCAATCCATTCTTGATATTATACGTTTTATTAGAGGTCACATTACCACTTTTGACCACGAACCTCCTGTTATTTAACATATCGTAAAGTACATATAGTAAAAGCTATATGCTTTGTCTGCCCAGTTTGTAATATAACCCTTTGCTCCAGATGGAATCAAAAGTTCTTACCAAGTCGATCAGAGAGGCACCTGTGCATTGGTTCTTACATTTATTCCACTGTATGACGGATACCACTTTCGTTGCGGCATGTGTGGTTTCCTGACCCGTTTTAAAGCCAAACTGGTTATTCGGAATAATGTTGTCGTCTACCCGTTTTAGCAGAGCTTTGTAAATGGTCTTTTCAAATACTTTACTGATGCTTGGGAGTAAACTTATCGAACGCATGTGCATTGTGTTTGTACAGTATTTGCCCATGGTAATAATATATATGTGAGAGGTATTCCGCTTTTAAATTTGTGTAATATATAATTTTCATACATTCAAAAACGAAACAAAACGTACAAACATAAACAATAAATAAATAAAAACAAAAATAATTAGGAATGGGGGATGGGGAAGGAAAACGCTGCGCCCGAGAAGCATACTATGTTTGGGAATGTAAAGTCCTTTCTTCGTCGTACACCCACCACCAATTAGTCTCTTTTAGATTTATCTCTTTCACTAAATATTCGTTTATCCCTGACACCACTGAAATGGTGGTAAATAATAGGGAGTCTGTGGGGAGGAAGTATAGTGCCAGGCATGGGCATTCCGTTCACTTCCTCCTCCATCATAATAAGTTCCGCTGAAACGATCCGAACGCCAAAATACTGAGAGGACAACACAGAAAACAACGCACAGATTTAATCACTGTTAATTCTTTATTTGTTACTTTTATTATCTAAATAAAGACAACTACTTTTGTTTACACTATAGGACTTGGAGCAAATTAATATTAACACTAATTTGTATAACTCATTTCTTTTGTTCAGTCAATGACGCGTAATTTGTATTCACACAGGCGACTTGCACGACTCAAGAATTTACGCATCTCCGCAGCCGGCGGGGAGCGGGAGCCATGCGACCTGCTTGGTCAGTGGATGGTAACGGACTCAACGATTCAAGCTTCGTTTGGGGTGAGTTTGTGGTGTGGTGGTAGATATCCTCTCCACTACGGATATCGTTTTTACCTACCACCAGAGAAACGTACAGTCTCTCTTGGTGGAATAGGAAACCAGATCTTGTAATGAAGCTCATGGTGGTGTGTGTGAGATCGTTCAGATCTGGCTTATTTACACGTGCTCGCAGGCAATGGGTAAACGAAACAGACAGGCGGTAAAGACAAAAGGGAGAAATGACCAAATGCGCCGTCGGTAATGCGGGCCATTGTTTACGCGATGCGTCGTCGCTATTATCGACGTTGGAAAAAAAGGTGCTAATGGGATTGGTGGCCGAACGAATCCGTTGCATGCCTTTGTATATGCCGGGTAATTAGTTGTGGCAGGGAAAGAAATTGAAGATTATTTGTTAGTGGGAAAACAAACTATGAGTTGGATCTTATGCATGTTTACATGCGTAGAAATATGGTTTATGTCATCTGTAAAAACAAGCTGTCCGACATAGGATTTTAACACAGACAAAGGGTGCCGACTGGCTTGGGATTCATGATGCCATACGCACTTTAAATAATTATTTCTAGGAATTTTAAATAATGCGTTGTATGCATTAAATGTCCTTGTAAAAGGAAATGTCTTCAGGTGCCAATGTAAATGCATTGGTGGGAAACAATGGGAGTTGGGTTGTAATAATGGGGGTTCTGCCTGATAATGTTAACAAAAAAATCTTATGGAGAATTGTATGCGAAGAGATGCATGAAAAGGTACGTTTTCTTTTCTAGGGGCTTTTTAGATCACAGATTTGATCTCTTTAATGCGTGGAGAATTTAAGATGCTAGTGCGATTGCATTCGTGAAATTAGGAGATTGGGTGAAAGTTATGGGGGTTTTTCAGGGAAGCGAAGCGGAAAATTTAACAAGCCTCAGGACTTGCTAAATAAGGCCAAGACCGGTTCCCGGTTGTAGTGCCGATGATGATGATGATGAACCGTGGGGTTTGGCGGAACCGCCACAAGTCTATGTTTGTCTTGGATAAGACCTTTTCTATCAAAGAAGAGGAATGCTTCTGGGGGAATAAACCCGTTCTGGAGAATACTCTCCAGATACCTATCTTTGAGGTAAAATGCTCCCGAAATAAGATTATTTTCACTGTACATTGAATTGCAATGTGACCACGGATAATTCTGAATATGAAGTTATCTATCCTGTTTAGTCCTGATTTATCGTAATGGACTTTATTGTGGTAGAACCTATTATGTTGCGACTCGGGGGTTGTATTCGTTCGGAGACAAGAACGCAAACATTGCCTCTCGAACACCCGAAACTTCTCCACGTAGTATAGGGATATGTTATACCATACCGGGGAGCCATACACCAATACTGGTCGGATGAATGCCAAGTATGATATTATTTTAGCTTTGAAGTTTAGAAGACTACTATGGATTAGACTTCTTCTCATTTCATATCCGTTTTTAGCTGCGATAAAAGCAGCTACTAAATGCTTATCAAACTAAACATATTGATGAAGCCTAGATAACTTGGTACCTACAGTTTTTATTTGTAGGAGAAAATTAATACGTCCTACAATAGAAATTTTTTTCCAATTCCATTTTGTATCCCTCGATGCCGTGGACAAGGGCGTTCTGAAATGGATAGCTTATGTTTCCTGGAAATTGATCTTTAATTTCCAGTCGTCGCAGAAACGTTTGATTCTATTGAAGTCATCTTGGAGAAGTTTGTTGATGCCATCAATATTTTCTTCAGATGTATACACCACAATGTCGTCGGAGTATGGAATGACATGGTTGAGAGAACGCACTAGATCACAAGTGTAAATGTTAAACAAAATGTAAAAATTCACTGCTTACTGCTGTAAGTCGCTTTTGATATGAAAGGGCTTGTTGGATATGATGTCTCTACATTTCACCACAAACTGTTTATCCATTGTCATATCATAGATAATGTATAATCTAGGCATACCTAGATTTGATAACTTATATACAAGCACCGTATGCAACCATTTCGAAGGCTTTTTCAAAGTCATCCAAACAGGGCTCTGTGCATTATAGCTTTGCCTTGTTCCACTGAATGTCGGAGAAAAGTTTTATCTTGACATGAACTGTGTCGTCTTTGATCTAAAACTAAACTGATTGTTCGGAATGATACAATTTTCATCACACCTGTTTATCAATGGTTTATTTATAATTTTCTTGAACACGCTAATAATGATTGGAAGCCAGCTAATCGAGCGAAGATTGGCTGGAGGGTGCTTATCGTTGCCCCTTTTAGGAATGGAAAGTACTCTTGCATTTTTCTAATGGTTTGTATAATGTGCATTCCTTAAGAGGCAAATGCTTTAGTTTGGAATATTATCTATTCCAGAGGATTTCCTGTTCTTAATCGATTTAAGGATTGTTGTACCCCATTACTCAGGGAGCGTGTCTCCTCGCCCTTAAAACGATGAGAGATCTCTTAAGACTGCTCCTGAGAAGGCTCGTGCTTCCTCAGACCTGAGGGAAGAGTGACGACCGATTGTTGAATAGGAGGAATCGGCCAGGCCCAATAAAGAATACTTTTTTAATTAAAATAGACTATTTATTAGTGTATTTAATTTAATTTTATTTTATTTAGATACATTTATTGGCGTCCTTACACTTAGAACGCCAATTGAGACTGATCGTCGAATCTAAAATACATGGACCTTTATACAAATCTTCATTGAGATTTGTATGTGCGAAACTGGTGAAAAGGAATGGGATATCTATTTTTAGAACATACCGTAGGAACATGGATTTGTTTGCATATGAAGATATCCATTGTGGTGTTTAGTTTTTAGGAAGTTCTGGGAACTGAATAATTGAACGTTGGGTTCAATTTGTCTAACATTAGTTAGTTAGTTAGGTTAGTTTGGTGATATGGATGCATGATATAGTAGGCGGATATGTATGTGGATATTGCTTAAAGAGGGGAGGGAAATGGTAGGGCTTTGTAGAACACTATAGGAAGTTTGTAAGTTCATCGTTGTCCACAAACATACTCGTGTTTGGATTTCTAAGAGGGGAATCCGCTTTATTGTTTAAACTACTTTCGAGACGCCAACTATTAAGTTCATTGCGTAGCAAAATATGGTTTCGGAGAGCCCTATTTTCCAGTTCAAGATTAGTATTAACGGATTCGTGCACTCTATATACTGCCTCGAAACAAGTTCCAATTAAGTTCGCTTTATTTTACGGATCCTCGATTATTATTAACTCTTCGTTGGAGTTGATGTGTTCCATGGTAGGTTCTGCATTCAGTAGATATAGAATATCGTTATAATCTTTACTTCGAAAAACTTTATTTATTTGTGTAGAATTGTCACGGATCAGTTTTTGAAGATTTTTGATTGGTGACTTAATTGATTTTATTCCCTGGCTATTTGGATGTTTGGGCTGTCTATATAGCAGTTTTAATTAAGAGAACAGAATGCACTTTTGCTTATACAGAGCGTCGATCGTGGAGTTTCTGTATCGGTTGTATGACCCTCGGAGTAAAACACTTTCGGAATAGAACGATTCATTGTATTAGTAACAATGTTGTTCATCGTCAAAAGATAATTATCAATTTCATCATTATGAAGATTTGTGTCAGTCGAACATAATTCTTATTTTATTAGCTGATCAAAGCTAAAGAAAAGTGTCTGGTCATATTGCTCAAGTAGCGAGGGTTCGTTTGTAACTTGAATTACGGGGCCAAGTCCGTAATGATCACTATCGTACTCGATTGTACCCAGACAATTTCGAGGAGTTACATCCGTATCTAGTAATTGTACTCGCTCGTCCAACAAAAGTATATCCAAGAAGGAATTTTCTCTTGGATAAGACGGCGTATATGTAGTGTACAATTCTAGTTTATGTTCGGTGGCATTTGTTTACCATCATCTGAACAACGCATTGTCTCTTGTGTTCGCGATAAATTTACCCCAAGAACTGTGGTTGGAATTGATATCTCCCGCAATAAAGAAATAATTATTTTCCGAGTCAAACTTGAGATTTCGGAAAAGGGTAACAAGTCCATCGATAAATTGAGTACACTGGGGAGCTTCAGGAGGCCAAACAGAGACTATTGGGTTGAACCACATGTAATGTCTGATTTTATAGTAAACATTTAAAAGCCAATATTATTTTTCCGTAAATTTTTATTCAATCAAAATAGGATCCGTTGGCATCTATGACATTCTTCCAACGTAATACAAAGTCAATTAATCCTTTTTCGTAGACGTGTTGACTTTATGAGGCAATGAAATCTTAAAAGGGTTTTATGACCTCTGCTCGGTTCCGGAAGACCTACTACCGGCAAAATGAATCCAGATTGCGGAAAATATGGTAGTCCGTTGGGCAAATGTCAGAAGAGTAGGGTGGATGCGGAAGAAATTCAAATCCCAACTGCAATCGTTTTTGTACCGTTACTTGTGAGGTATGGGATTTACCATTGTCATGCCTTGCCTAGTGACCAACGCAGGTTGCTTTTCAGCCAATTTGGCATGAAATATGTCGATATCCTTACAATATTTTATAGCGTTTATCATTTCTCCTGGTTGAAGAAGTGAAAAGTGGATTGGTCCTTTCGATGTTCATCAAATTGTCACCGTAACCTTTTTCGGGTGAAGATCGGGCTTGGGGGTGTGTTTTGGTTTTTCACCTGCACCCAACCAGTGCCCAGGTCTTTTACGGTTATCATATAGAATCCACTTTACGTCACAGGTGACTATCCGGCCCAAAAACGCTTCAGTTTGGTTTTTTAATCTAAGTGATGGGCAGATTTTCAGGCGCCGTAGTTTTTGGGACTCGTTCAGTTCATGGGATACCCAGTTATCAAGCTTCTTTACTTTTCCTATGAGAGAAAGGTGTCGACTTACTATCATTGGGGGTGCTCCCATGCTTTGTGCGATCTCCCGCACCGAGTTCGTTGGGTCCGCACCCACCGTTCCCCTTAAAACATACTCGTCAACTAATGTTTCCGGCTTCCCACGTGGTTCATTTTCGAGGCAGAAATTTCCCGAACGAAACTTCCAACACCAACGTCGTATAGTGCTTCGTTTACCGCTTGTGGCATATTTGATGCCACATAAATTTTGTGTGTGAATATAAAATGGTTAACTGTTTTTCTCAGTGTGGGGGCGTATATTATTTCCCTTCCAAGACCTCTGCTAGGGCTCCTCTTCTTCTTCAGCGGCTGCTCCACGAAAGGAAACAATTTTCTTTTTCTTTTTGTTTAAGTTTTTCGTTCTCTTCGTTTAATTACAACACTTTTCTTTTTACAATTTATTCTGTTTTTGAACAGTGAATACGGGACAATTCTTTTTTCTTCTTTTCATCGATCTGATGATCAAAAATCAACCGGGCGCTGTTTTCCTCCTTTCTTCTAATTTTTTCCAAAACTAACTGCGGTTAAAAAACTGTTCTCTCAAACCGTATCTTTTTAACGAAAACAAGACAAACGGAATCCAAAATTCCTCCTGCCGTTTCTCTCCCTCACTCCCCATCGACACCCACTCTGAAAACAGAATTCGAACTCGCCCACGATCCACACTCGAACTGAGGCGTGTTCGAACACTCACATGTGGATCGTGCGCTTCTTCCACCACCTTACCATCAAACTATATCAAAACAAAATTATATTAAAAACAATCTAATGATGGGGGTGGCGGAAGCCGCACGTAACACGCTACATCATCAAATGCGTCATTACTGTTTTTCATTGTCAGGGACGCATTATGTCCCATGTTAAATTCATAAAGGAAGAGGGTTCGAATTTAAAATGCCGACGGCATGGTAAACAATTCCTAGAAGAAAAAGAAAATTGCACTTGTAACGAACCCTAAAATGCTCACATGTCAAGCACACGTACCACTTTACTTTATAAAAAAGGAAAATTCGACGTTCTGGCACAGTTGTTCACTCGAGAACTTCTTATTTCCGACTGAGCCCAAATCAGACATTTCATGTGGTACAACCCAATAACAAACATTTTTCTAATTTAGATGAAGAACAAAAACAAATTTTTCGGTGATAGATGTGAAAATGGCCATAGAACCTAATAACCTAAAGTTCCCTCAAGTCACATGGTAACGGGATCATAGGTTGGATACCCGCCAACAGTATCTGAAGTGGGATGCGTGCGGGTAACCCTATTACAGGGAACGTATAGGCTTTTCCAATAGGGGCGATGTATTCTTAAAATTAAATAAACTACTAAATACTTGAGATTAATGTGAAACTTTTTTAATTCTAAAGTATACCTATTTTTAAAGTCAAACTATCCTAATAATTTATGGTTCATCTCCCGACGGTACATACAACTCTGTACCACAACGCATTCCATTACCGTACGCTGGGGTACAGCACAATCTTTTCTTTGCCTCATTTGTGGCGTCTACGATTTTGAGGCCATCGGACGATTCTTGCGCAAGCTTTGGTTGATCGAAGAGCAATCTAAAATTGTTATTCTTTAACCATCTTACGTTCTGGTAACGTTTTACCAGATTTAAGCAGATTCAAAATTACCATCGGTGATGGCAGTGTTTCTGAGTATTCTTTCGGCCTCACCACTTAAATTAGCCTTTAAATAGTGAAGCTTTTGAACATCAGAAATGGAGGCATTTTTTGATACCAGACTATCAAAAAGGCTTTTAACTTCAGGCCATAATTGATACGACCCTGAAAAGGTTGAAATTTTGATAGCGCAGAGTTTCAATTCAACTACTGGATCCTTAGATGCCACTGCTGAACTATTGAGTGTTTAGCTCATGCCTTCGGTGGTCGCTAGCTGGGACTTTAACTCAGATGAGTATGTGTAGTACAACTCTTTTAAATTGTGGAACGTTAGGGACTCCATATACTTTACCTTTGCCTCTTCCTCCGGAGATGCAACAATTTTCTGATGCTGTCCTCGAGCTTCGTCAAAGGATTTTTCTAAATTGGACAAACACGCCTTTTTCATAAAGAATGACTGACTAGCACCCCCAAGAGCTAAATATGCCTTTCGATATTTCGCTAATTCTAGCTCGATCGTCTGCACCGGGTCAATTAGATTGTTCAGCTTTCCCTTACTCATCATGAATAGCAGAACAAACACACAAGCCCGATATTTTTAATTTAATAAATACGTAATCAACTTTAAAATGTTTTTATATATTATATTTGTTTAAATTATTTAATGAAGTATGAAAGCGTATTATGTATTATGCGTTGCTGCCTCGTTGCACCAAGTTTTATTCATGGGGACTGTTGTCGCAGGATCACACTCGTGATCGTAATTACGACGGTTTCACGTTCACTCACCCCGTCTTTAATGTCTTTAGTTTATTGTCACTGTTCAAGATTCTGTAATCGGGCTCGAAGGACCATATGTACGCTGGGGTACAGCATAATCTTAAATTTTAATTTAAGATAAAATCAGTTTCGTGTGAATCAAAAAAAAAAAACAAAGAAAAGAAATTCGAGTTGACTTTGATTATTTTTTACTCGCTATTTCAATATTGCTTCACGACGCGCCGAAAACTACTGCCAAAATCAGACGACGAAATTTTACACCCACTCCTTGTCTCGAACCCAACAGTTTCACATTGGCCTTGATTTCGGCCACTGACCAGCAATCTTTGGCGGATTTTTATTCCAGTTTGTTGGTCGAACGTTTATGGCCGATGATCTTGTAGTGTTCCGCCGAACACTGTTTACCGCAGAGGGAAATACACAAGCGGAGCAAAACACGGTAGCAAATGAAGCGACGAACTACTTTTAGGTGAGCCAGGTCTGTTTATTTAAATAAATGAAACAACGAGCTGTTTTTAGTGTACACTTTTTGTTTATTAACATTTTTTCTTTCCGAGTTTACATTAGTTCACAGAATCGCATTAAGCACTACTGGCGCTTTCACTGTACGTTAACTTAAGAACTTTGGACACACGTTAAACTCGCCTTTCTCTTTATTTTTAAATTTTAAGTCGGGGTTACTTCTGATACCGTATTCGTCTCGCGGTTCGACCTCCTTGGTGGGGTTCGCTGGCCGTGGCTCGAAGTAGAATGAAAAATTCACATCCCCATTTCGAATTTTTCATCCCCTCATCTGTAAAAGAAAATTTTTCATCCAATCTGCAAAGAAAATTTCCCATCATAATGATCATTCTCCTTTCCGTCTTCTTTATCGGAATCTGGTTCCTTTGTTTGAACGATCGATCGTAACGCCGCTTATTTTTCGATCTTTTCTAGGGATTTGTTTATGTCCCCCATCTGGCTTACGGCAACCAGGCTTCTCGTGGGCTTCAGATGGGTACAAAGGAACCGTGGGATTGGCATTGCTTTTGTTTGCATTTCCAACTCATAAACGTCTAGCGTGAGATCTGTGCTAAGATGTTTATGATTGCATGAACTGTTTGTCGGCGGCGAATCGCTATCCTTTGTTTGCACAAGTGTGCCTGTTGGGGTGAAGTTGGCGTGCTAAATCACGAGCACTGTTTCTCTTCTGCCCCAAACACTGTCACTCCGTAAATAGAAAGTTTTTCTCCTGGTGATGGCCAACTGATTAATAAGAATGCACTGGGGTTTTATTGTTAATGTTATTTTATTTTGGTACTATATCCTTTTCTTTATTATTATTACTTAAACTATATTTATATCTAATTGTACACATGTAGCTTTCCGTAGTTCGGCAACAACACGATTACTTAGACGGTGATCGTTTTCTAGTTGCTCTATACGCAACGAATTTAAATAGCAAATTTCGCGTTTCGATTTAGCTAGTGCACTACGGAGTTCTTGATTATTGGTATTACTACACGATAGATTTCGCGGTACGTCTCCGGTATTACTACACGATCGATTTCACGGTACGTCTCCATTCGCAAATAATGTTTTAATCGTAAATCAGATTTTTTCCAAAACTTGGTGACTCGAGTATGTGCACGCACGATTGTGATTTGGTAGCGACTGGTTCTTCTCGACCTATTCCTATGGTCTCTGCCAGACCCTCGTTCGAAAAAGGGACGAAAAAGAAAAGGAAATTTTTGCTTTTGCGCACTAGCCGGCCGATGTGATTGCGCTCTCTCTTGTGCGCTCTTCATTTCCCCATGCGTATCGGGGTGGATAAGGTCCGGCGTATTCGTTGCACGCCGATGTGCACAGAGTGGACGAAAAAACCAAAGCGAGGAGCGCAATAACTCGGGGTTGATCGGGCTTAGTGTGCGTGTGGTAATGTGGCCCCCGAGGTGTTCCACACTGAGGTAGTGTGGTGTGGTGGTTATCCCGGAGGCGTGTGGCTTTTCATTTTCATTTTTAAAACATTTTTTATTTTTATTTTTATATTCTTGATTTCTAAATTAAAGGCTAGACAAAAAATGCTTAAATTCTAGCTTAATTATCTTATATAATAACTTACTGGTCCTTCGCAGACGCTCTAAGCTAAACATTACTAAACATTTGTATAATTTGCCTTTCGGCGACAGAAGTTTGTGGCAGTACTTATAATTATTTGAAAGACAAAGAAAATTTGAAAAACTTTGTGTCAATTTTTTTGGCGTGTGGCTATGGAAAGGAAGAAATGCGGAGGGGCGGAAAATGTGTTTTACTCTATTCACCTGAGGAAAGAGATGTTTGGTCCCCAGCGGATGGAGGAACTGGGAAAAGGCAAAGTGACGCTAGGGAAATATTATCGTGTGATTCAATCGAATGTTTTGATAATTTCCCCAGCGGTTCTGCCATGATGAGACAACTTCGTCCGACTGGACTTGCTTGTCGCTAACCGACATGGACTAGAGTTTTGGGTCATGCTAGGAATTTAGGTGATATTTGGTATTAGCTACCAGAGGAGATATTCGTTGTTCGGTTTGTTGGCTTGGATGCGTTGAATTCAATATTAGAAACTTTTGAACTTTTAGTTCTATTAAATTTTACTATTGATTTCAATGTTTGTGTATGTAATGTTACCTTTGTTTCGGGTAGGAGTAACAACTTTTGGGACACGTGTCTGTGGGCACGTGTAATGGATAAAGGTGAGTATGTTCCTGGGTGGAAAAGACAATTCAACCTATAGTGGGTTGTGTGGTTCGTAGAACAGCCACAAATCTCTATAATGACTCTCCACCCCATACCTCTCTTATTGACCTAAATTCAAGCCGCTTTTTCTATTGGCTGTTGCGAATTTTACGTGATCACGTAATTGAAAATTACATCATGCGTTTATGTGTGGCTGGACCATTTAGCATTTTGCAACAATTACAGAACGGGAAAACTATAAAACTCTTTTCCCGTATCAGTATTTCCGTAGCGTTACAACCTGAAACTGTTCGAGATGAACTGCAACAATTATTTAGTGGCATTTCGCGGCGCTAGGTCTACGTTCACATTTTCTGAGAGAAGTATATATAAAAACAAAAAGGATAAATGACAGCTAGTGACTTTATTTAATTTTAAAAACATTATTTATCTTTAAAAACATATCGTTCTTATTGAGAAGCCCTTTCATTTTTAAATTCTGACCTCCTCATAAACTGCAGAAGCATGCAAAAACGTGAATAACTATAACCCCTAGTCGCATCCCCTATACATTTAGTTGTGCCATTCTCCCCATCAGTGTGTCATGCACTAGTCAAACTAAACACGTATTACATTTAAACTACAATGTCTTCGGTGAATTCTATGAGAAATAAGTAATGCTATCCAAGACAAACACCTATTTTGAACTTTATAATACAATATGTGATAAGGGTTCTATGGCAACCGTGCTTGCTAGCCTGTTGTCAGGAACGAGAAAATGTTTACTTCGTTTACACATAGCACGTTATATACTGGTTGAAATACTTTATCAGTTTCCCATTTGATGTATTCCATCAGTGCGCTACAAATGGCGAAGTGATCTCCGGGTGGAGTGCAAAACCCCTTTTGTCGCCTGGACAACTTTCCTTTTCATATATTTTATATAATAGAAAAAAATATAAAAATTGACAAAACCAAATTTTTTGATTCTCAAATAAATAGCAACAAGTAATAAGTTTAATATCGAATAACCGCTTCCACCTTCAATAAATAAATATGTTGGTAATCGGAGTTATTTCGTCGGTGCCACCACATGAAGTCAACCAAATTAGTGGCCTGGGTAAAACCGAGTCGGCCTCAGTTACCATGTTCTGCAACAACTATGAACTACCTAACAACAGAGATTATTCTACACTTGTGACGATTCGTTCTAAAACTAAAGCGTACAGGCTCAATCCCAACAGTCCAGCTGTGAAATCTGCCCAAGTCTTCACCAACCTCAATGTCATGAAGTACTGTACCCCCACGTAGTAACTTGCCGAGTCACTGGCTTGCAAATCCTAGTTATTAGTCACAAAGAATGGTAATTTTTTTCTTCTGTCGATTATAACAGTGCGGATCACTTATCCAATCACCTGGAACCTAATTCAAGTCCAAGTAATGGCGTGGTGTTTTGCAACGTCAATCCAGATCTATGGAAGGTAATTGTAATAGCTAGTTTTCATGGTTTAAAATAGAAACGGGGCGGAGCCGGTGGCAGGTCTGCAACACTCGTGTAGTTGATCACTTCGCACCTTTCTAAACGTGGGCCCGAGCGGCAAGTTCCGTAAACGCCAACAAAAGCCTTTAACATCAACAGTGTATTCAATGTACTACCATGATAAAGAGTTGTGCACTCCTTTCAATTGTCAAGGTCGGCAAGTGGCGATGTGGGTACAAGTGTTTGTTGTTTATCTAGAACAACATTCGCTAGGGCGAATTAATTAAATATAATATCCCAGCAAGTAGCTGGAGTACATTTAGGTACATTTTACCTAGTGAGTAATTTGAAACTGGATGGCCAGTAGGGTAATCCTTGAATAGGGTAAGAACGACGCACACATTGATTTAGCTAGGCTCGGTATCTGTATCCATGAGCAGACACTCGTCTAACCCGTAATTGGAAACGCTTAGGCGTAACTTTTCTATTGACAGGTTTTTATGGGAATACATCGCCTTTTCTGCAATTCTTGTAGGAATATAGTGGCAGTAAAGAATTTTAATTGGAATCAGCCTGACAAGACACATATGTCGAAGAACGCAACAAGAGCAAATATATTCGCGTGACTATGGGAAAATGTTTCAAAGTGTACTGCCTCCGGTGTGTGTACTCGTCGGTAGAAAAATATAATTGAAAACTAAGTAATGATATTTAAAAACGAATCATGTGGAGAAGGTAGGATTCAATCATCGACATTCTAGAAGAACTTGTGCGTTTTACATATGATATATTGAATAACAATTATATGGCTTTTATAGGAGGAGATATACAAAACGACCGTAAATTGAAAGCATTTTATAGCACACTTTAACTTGAACGAGTACCATAGATATTGAGGAATCTTTGGTTGTTCGATTTCTATTGTACTTAAGATGTTAGGTTTATCTGCCCATATAATGCCTTACTTAATTCCATTTCCCTAATAATTCATGATAGTACGATTTAATTGAAGCACAAGGAATACTTGATGTAAATATTATGCCACTCATATACTGTTAGAAGTAACTAGCGTTATTTGGAGATGTGATGTCTTATATGTCCTGTGCTGAAGAGGACGACAGATGATCTGCAGACGCCAGTGTCGTCTTCCATAGTGGCACAATAAGGAACTCACCAAATGTCGAGAGGTGCAGATTTGTTTTCCCTTAGCAATGGATGAGAATTTGGAAAGGAAAGAAACATAAATGTTCTATATGTGGTGAAGGTCAGCGCAAGTCATCACTGTATTTTCGGCTGTAGTGATCGGTGGCCTGAGTGCTTCTTCATCATGAAAGGAATCAGGTAATTCACAAGGTGGTGAGTACACATCCGCACGGCGCTAGACTATTTAAAGAATGTTCCTCGCTTATCTCGACTTCGCGTACATTCGATTCAACGGTTGTTTTAATGACGATTTATTAAATCTAGGTGATGGCATACATATCCTCCTGTATGCTTGAGCAATAAAGAGTACGATCGGAGTTCCTTTTTCATATTAACACACTGCAACGTGCTGGTGCTTTTAATTTGGTTTGATGACCGCCTTTTTCACAGAGATAAAGTTCACATAAATCCAATTATCCGGAAGTAGAAGCAACACAAAAATAAACACACGAAAAACCAGAAAATCCCCACTAAATCTGTCTATTCAGCTAGTAGCTGACGTCCCAGAATTTCACTGAAATCAACGCCGAAGAACTAGTAAGTACGATGACATTCGGAGATTTTTTCATCTACCGATCATGGAAACACCTCCAACCACACTCAGCTTGTCGCACCGTCAAAATTCGAGTTCATCTCTGAGCAGCTTTGTGGCGTCTCTAACAGATACACACGCAATAACAAGCAAAATAGTGAAGAGCACCGAACAAAAATCGAATAAGAAAATACATCAGAGCCGTATACCATAGCGATAACAAAACAATTCACATCAGGAATATACTTGAGTTTAAAAATCGAATTCTAAAATCGGCCCGTAGCCTGATGTGTTACGCTTCGGTTCAATTTTTGTTGATTCTAACTGTCATAGCGTCAGTTCGAATCACACATTCTTCACTATTATTTCACACGCTATAGCTTCGCACGGCCGACCCTCAAAGCACTCTTCCTTATATGGTCATATAATTGTCGGAAGAGCTTTCCCCAATACTTGAAAGAAGGCTCCCATATATGCAAAGAGACTCAACGGCACTATTGTTTTGTTTTGTTTTGTTTTATATCCACAATTATTTAACCAATTAATTACATATTTTACTTAAGACTAAATGTTAACTTCTATTTTACAAATATCACTGTTACATTAACTTACTGGCTCTTCGCAAGCACTCTAAGTTATAAACTATTATTTTTCTTATGCCTTCCGGCGTACAATAACTGTTTTTATAACATGTCACAATAATTGATAACATATCAATTGTATAATTTTATTCTATTTTTTCTACATCATGTACTATTTACATTTGTTTTTTTTTTTTATTTACATATATAGGGCTTGACACGCAAAAAATAAAACATAAAATAATGAAACAAAACGGACAAACATAAACAAGGAATACGAATAAAAATAAAAAAATAACAAGATTAAAATTAAATAAAAAATAATTGGGAGTTGGGGATAGGGGGAAGGAAAGTGGTGCGCCTGAGAGGCATACTATGTTTGGGGACGTGTAGACCTTTCTTCATCACTGATCCACCACCAGTTGGGATGGGATCGATCTTTGGGGTTATATTAGTTGAAGTGTGTCAGCAAGGGCAGGGATTCACTAATATTCCACCGACTACTCTCTGGATAGGTTGATTCAAAAGATTAATCCGCAAGATTTGAGAGAGGAGAATTTAAACACTGGAATGTTGTTTTGTTATAAAACGTCTTTTTATTAATGTTCACTTGATGATTTGTTACTCCTTAGCACAGTGTCTTTTTATAATAAAACGTTCTCTTTATTAGAACTAGCAGTACATATTCACGTTAATAAGGTGGAGGCTGCGTTTAGCTTATTTGATTTAACAATTTCTCGAAGTTATATTTAGTGCTTGCAAACAAAAACAAAATCAATACGATACTCGATTACTAACTCGGCATCAAAATAGGAACACGCACAAGACTCAAAGTGGCACTTAATTACGAACTCGACATCGTATACACTTTTATCGATTCTAATACGACTCGTATAGAGCGTGTGCACACTAAAGGGGACGAAATCTGACTATTGGATGTCTCTTCACCGACATCCAACAAAACCGAACCTAATGGATTCCACGCCGAAGGGTAGCCAATCAGCGCCTGGATTCCATTGGACCGCTTCCATGGACGTCGTCCAAGAAAATTAGAAAGATCCACTCTGGAAGGCAAGCGCATGACGTACCATGGCGAAGGTAAGGTGAAAGGGAAGAAAGAAACGCATGTCGCAGGTCAAAACTGCTGCTCCATGTATGGGCAAGATTTACTGCCGCCATCCGCAAAGGATAGATTCCTTGAATGACGTGAGTCAATAAAACTCTTGCCGAAGGCAGGAATCTGTTTTGGGATAATGAACTAAACATGGGATACGACCGTTGCTAGTTTGCTTAAAGTAAACATATTTCGGTCATGTTCAATTCAATGCATGGGTGCATATTGTTTTAGGGTATGTTAATTCCGTTGATGGTGCCGTCAGGGGAAAGTATTTGCTTGGGTGTTTACTTTGTGTAAACGAAAGCAGCTTCTATAGCCAGCGTGGGAATCGTGGCTACTCGTTGCTTAGGTAAATATTCCTGGTCATGACCGATGCTGGTGATCGTTCCTAGATACGGCGACGTATCGTAAAATCGGTCATGCTGATAAGCAAACAGCCTGAAAGGACAATGTTTAATTTGATCTTCTCTTCTTTTGAAAAAATATAGCATAAGGCATGCCGTTGAAAATCTGGCTTGCATATGTGCAAGCCAGCAAGCAGCCCGAAATGTCTTCTGGGACAATGGATGGGTACAAAGATAACGCACGGAAAGGTTAGCGTGTGTTGGTGGACATGTGCCATCCATTGTTCGGTCAATTAATAGCGGATGCACCGAGGTAGCTCGGTTGATGCAATGGTCATGGCAAGATGATAATCTTGTCATGAATTTTAAGTTTTCAGATATGACCGCTTGAAGGGGCTTGGAACAGCACATAAAAAGGTAAGCTATATTTGATGAATATGGTGGGGTTCGAGCGATGCGTGGCTTTTCGGGCCCTGAAAAGCCCCACCGATCTTTTATTGATTTATCTCTTTCACCGATCACCATACTAAAATGCAGGCGCTCTGGAAAATTAGAGATATCGTTATCGGGGAGAATTCGTTTATCTCTGGCACCACGGAAAGCGCGGTAAATAATAGACGTTTGTCTTGGATAAGTCTTTGGCGGAAGTTTAGCGGATTTGTTTAGTTAAATTGTTTTGCTCTAATTCGTTGGAAGTGTCCCGCCGAACACTTTTCACACACATCAGGAAGGCAAAGGACACCACAGAGCGGACGCAATGTCAAACAAAACACACGAATCTTTGTTTTCTTTCAATTTTTATTTTAATTGTTCTTTTCTTTTAACGTTACATTCCGTTAGCTAAATTACAAATATTTTATCACTGGATGTTTTAGCACATCTACACCAAAGCAAGGAGGCGTTAACTTGCACACAGAGAAAAATCGACACTATTACGATGTCACACAGGGACCTAAGTTATCTCGCGAAACTACGCTTGCGGACCGCTCGAAAATTAAAATAATGGCGCGGCGCTGATATATCCCTCCTCGATCTGGATCTCTCGCTATCCTCCTCGTCGCGTTGACGATCAAAATGTAACTGCCTATCTCAAACCTCAACAATATCCTGCTCACACAGATACCCAGATTCAAACTGGTATCTGTATCTATCCGGAAAATATTCCCTATTTGCTCTGCTAACAGAACTTCCGAATTTCTGTTAGCAGCATGTTATCACATCCCCCGGGATATTTTGTAGTTTCCTAAAAGGGGAAAGTCATCTTTGCATACATCATTATTATCGCTGATAGAATTTCATTTCCACGGCCTTCTGTTTGCACAGAACATCTGGCGCCCAGACCAGAGATATTCGGCGATTGTTTTGACGTGCAGTCCGTTGGTCTTATTTGAACTTGGTACCCGGAATCGAAATCCATTAGATCTTTATAATGGTGCGAAATTCTAGCGTGGCCGTGGGACCGGAGTATTGCCTCTGTTGGCTTAACTCCTCATAAATTATCGGATATCTCGTTGAGATATATTCGATTGCGATAGGTCGTGGCTGCCTTCTGTTGTTCAACGGATTTGGGTGGTCCTTGCATTAGATTACCCGCACGTGCATCCGTTGATCGGTTCATTCTTTGATGATAGCAATTCTTTTGTATCGAATTTCGGAATTGCCGGTTCGATGAGATGTTCCTGGGCGCAGGCAGCATGTACGGCATTTTGGGAATTGTTTTTTTTTTTTTTTAAGGAATAGAACGCATGGATGTTTATACCTTTGTTTCAGGCAGGATGAGTTATAAGTGTTGAGCTTGCCCTAAAAAGCTTTGGAGACGTTCAGTTCCTTGCTCTTTGGTGTCGGTCTCCACGTTGGCTGCGAGTTGCAGGCCTTATGGTGGGACTTAGGGGCACGCGTCTGTGGGCACGTGCGCTGCTTTATCAGGTAAGTAAGTTCTTTGAAGGTAGGAACCTTACCTGCGCGGAATTGTGCGTTCGTAGAATGCTACAAGTCCTTTTTTATCCAAGAAAGGGAACGCTTCTGGGGGTATGAACCCATTTTGGAGAGTACTCGCCATATACATATTATTGGGATAGAATGCTTCCGAAATGACATCATTTTCACTGCACATTGCCCTTGTTGTGTGACTACGAATAATCTTGATAATGAAATTATCTATTCTGTTTAGTCCTGATTTGTCATACACGACTTTATTCGGAAAGTATTTCTTGTACTGTGACTTTGGGATTCTATACATTCCGAGGCAGGAACGCAAACACTGCCTCTCGAACACCCGGAGCTTCTCCATGTAAAATGGGCATATGTTGTACCATATCGGGCAGCCATACACCAATATTGGTCGAATGAATGCTGAGTATGAAATTATTTTCACCTTGGGGTCCAGCAGACTACTACGGAAGAGTCTTCGTGTCATTGCATATTCATTTTTAGCTGCTGTAAGAGCAGCTGCTGTATGCTTATCAAAGAAAAGATACAGATCAAGCCAGAATCCAAGGTATCTGACTACAGTTTTTACTTGTAGAGGAAGATTATTACTTCCTGCAATAGAAAATGTTTTCCAATTCCGTTTTGTATCCCTTGATACACTGGACAGCGGCGTTCTGAAAAGAAAGTTTTTAGTCTCTGTTTTCTGGAAATTTATTTCCAGTCGTCGCAAAAACGTTTGATTTTGTTGAAATCATCTTGCAAAAGTCTGTTGATGACTTCAATCTTTTCTCCAGATCTATACACCACAATGTCGTCGGCATACGCAATTGCATGGTTGAGAGAACCCACTAGACCACTAGTGTAAATGTTAAATAAAATGGGAGAATTCACTGCTCCCTGTTGTAAGCCGTTTTTGATATGGAAGGATTATATCTCCACATTCCACTACAAATTGTTTACCCATTATCATATCGTAGATAGTGTATAATAAATATTCGGGCATACCTAGATTTGATAACTTATAACCAGCCCTTCTAACCATACGGTGTCGAAAGCCTGTTCAAAGTCAACCAAACAGACCCCTGTGCATTGTCGCTTCGCCTTGTTCCACTGTATGTCGGAAACAAGTTTTGTCGCAGCATGAACTGTGTCATGTTGCTATCGAAAACCAAACTGATTGTTCGGGATAATACAATTTTCCTCACACCAGTTAGTCAATGCTTTATTTATAATTTTCTCGAATATCTTGCTGATGTTCGGTAGCAAACTAATCGAGCGAAGATTGGCTGGATTGCTCCTGTCCTTGCCCTTTTTTGTGATGGGATGGACTACTGCAGATTTCCATTGGGTTGGATAATATGCATTATTTAGAGCGTTATTGAACAAAATAGTGTAAACCTTCACTACTTCAAGAGGTAAATGGTTTAGAACAATGTTTGGAATACTATCTATTCCAGAAGATTTTTTGTTCTTAAGGGATCTAAAAATGTCCGTCAGTTCATCTTTGTGTACAAATATACTATTGTTTAGATTTCTAAGTGGGCAATCCGCTCTATTATTTTCACTAAAGATATTGAGATTTCGACTTAAGAGACGCCAATTGTTAAGTTCATTGCGTAGCGAAATATGTGTTTGGAGAGCCCTATTTTCCAGCTCAAGGTTAGCATGAGCCGATTCGTTCAATCTATACACTGCTTCGAAACAAGCACCAATTGAGTTCGCCTTTTTTTGCGGATCCTCGACTGTTATGAACTCTTCGTTAGAGTTGATGTGTTCCAGGGTAAGTCCTGCGTTCAGCAGAGTTTGACAATTCTCGGGAGTCCGCGGAACTCGCAGACATGGGATGTCATTATAATCTTTCCCTCGAAAGAGTTTGTTTATTTGAGGGGACATATTCGGTCCACTAGCTTTAATGGTTTGAATTCTCTTGTTCCAGTCTTCATTTATTACTGATCTATAGTTGTCGCGGATCAGTTTTTGAAAATCTTTAATTAATGACTTAATTGTTTTTATTTCTTGGCTATAAGGATCGCTGAACTGTCTGTAGAGCAGTTTGAGCTGGGAGAGCAGAATACTCTTTTGCCTCTACAGCTGGTCGATCGTTGCATTTCTGTACCGGTTTGTATGGCCCTCGGAGTGAGATACTTTTGGGATAGAACGATTCATTGTATTAGTAACAATGTTGTTCATCGTCGAAAGATAATGATCAATTTCGTCATTATGAAGATTTCTGTCAGTTGGTGGATCTATGCCATTGAAGCGTAGTTCTTTTTTTATTATCCGATCAGAGCGCGACCAGTGTGCTTTTCCGAAATTAAAAGAATGTATCGGTTTGTACTGCTCAAGTAGTGAATGTTCGTTTGGGACATGTATTACAGCACCAAGTCCATAATGATCGCTATCGTACTCGATTGTACGAAGACCATTTCGAGTAGTTAAATCCGTATCTAATAATTGTATTCGCTCGTCCAGCAACAGTAAATCCATGAAGGAATTTCCTCTTGGATATGACGGCGTACTTGTAGCGTACAATTCTAGTTTATGTTCGATAGCGTTTGTTTGCCACCAGTCGAACAATACATTGCCTCTTGGGTTTGTGATAAGGTGACCCATATTATACGTTTATTTAACAATTAATTTAATATTTGGTATCCACCAAACTTACCCCTATCTAACTTGATTGTTGATAGCGCTTCTTTTCTTCTTTATGAAACACAATCTTTATTATAACCTTCTTCAATAACTTATTTTCCTTTTGCTTTCGTACTAATAACAATTAGTCTGCACCCCCAAATATTTATGAAAAAACAATCTTTACTTTTCTTCAATAACTTATTTTTCTTTAGCTTTCTTACGCACGAATCACACGCGGTAACTACCGAATTCATCAGCTAGACTTTAATTTAAATATTTCCTTTTTGATTTGTACACGACAACCACACGCGTTCACTGCTCTCTTAACAAGAAGGAACTCAATCTCGTGTCATTCGCCACATATCCCTTTTCGTTCCGTTTCCACGATAGTTATTTCTAGGAAGCGGAATTGGCTAATAGGGGGCGACTATGGTTAATAAAAGTAAGATGACTATTGCAATGTGAGTGGGGTTTTAAATGGGGGTTTACTTTTATTTAAATTATCTACTATTGTATTTGGGGATATTCTACTGTAAAGGGAAATTAGTGATTTGGAGGGAGAGGAAGGATATGTATGTGAAGACACGAGATGTTAATAATTCAAAGGGGGAATATAGTTAATTGAACTTTAATTATATAACATTCCTCCCCCCTTACAAAAAAGGAGTTTCATTCTTAGAAGAGGAATGAAACTCCCTTTCGACAGCATGTCGGTGCGTGCGTGGCGGTTGGCTTTACATTATTTATAATTATTTTAAACTTAGTTTTTATTTACAATATTTTTTGTTTTGTACAATGTTTTTTGTTTTGTTAATATTTATTTTTAATAATATTTATATATATTATTTACAAAATTTTTATATTTATTTTTAATAACATTTCGATATATTATTAACATGTTTTTGTTATGTTAATATTTAATTTTTTATAATATTTAGATATATTATTTACAAACTTAAAGAAATTTTTTAATTTAAATTTTTAATACTATTTTTAGATTATTCGAATAAAAATAATATATTTACACATTTGATATATTTATATTTTGAATTTAAATGTTCGCCGTGGGTTTAAGACTAGTGCACTGAGTTTACATAATTACAATGAGTTAGTCGATTTAAATGTTCACTGTGGATTTAAGACTAGTGCACTGAGTTTACATAATTAATATGAGTTAGTTGATTTAAATTTTCACTGTGGGTTTAAGACTAGTGCACTGAGTTTACATGAATAATGGTGAAACGATTGAGTTAAATGTTCACTGGATTTGATGCAATTTAAGGCACGTATTTACATAAATTAAAGGAACTTTGAGGCACTTATTTAACATAACTTAAAAGAACTTTGCAACGCACGTTTTCAATATAAATTACATGAACTGTGCGACGAACGTTTTAAATACAAATTTTGACTCTCGAAAAGCTCTTAGATGCGCAATCCACCAACGCTGACTATCGACTACTGTAAGCAGGACAAAAATCGAATAAACCACCAAGATGAGCATTAGTAGCTGTGCCAGTCATCCCGAAAAGAGGCATCCGTGTATATACATTAAGTTTAAACAAGTACAGTATTTATGCTGTTCACTGTACATGTGAGCAGATAGGTCAAACACTCGGAAACAGAGAATCACAACCACAAGGGTTGCAACTGTACAATATGCTGTATAGGGAGGACGTTGGATGTTTATACGATTGGCGACTGTG
Organism: Microdon myrmicae; assembly: GCA_963931805.1. Lineage (NCBI taxonomy): Eukaryota > Metazoa > Arthropoda > Insecta > Diptera > Syrphidae > Microdon > Microdon myrmicae. The sequence continues at coordinate 145,428,408 of OZ007497.1, forward strand.
CGCCGCATCTACGCCGATCGTACATCCTGCGTTTGGTAAATGTGAGGCATTTACGTTGTTGCTATATTGGTTTGCTTCTCATAGGGTTTGTAGGCATGGTTCATACATTGCCTGTGATTGGGTTTAGCGACCGAGTTACTCGCTGTAGAACGGATACGAGGGAATATTTCCTGCACGTGTGTGGCGGGCTTGGACAGGAGTTATGCGCATCCAATATATTCCATGTTGTACCGGTTGCTTAGTGATGCGACCGTATTTCTTTCTTAAAAATATGATGCGCTTAATGTAATCATGCTTTAGGTAATATTGATGGCGTCCGGCGGTAGTGCCGTAAATACATGAATACGATTTCTCTTCCCAGAAGGTTTAGAAGATGCGTTGAATGCATCTTATGGGGGAACACGTAAAGGGAGAACTGTCTGCAGGTAATTGCAGGTGATGACAGATTTTTAGGTGGACGATTTGTATGCCTACTTGCAGGATAAGTAATGGCGTTTCAATGGAACTGCCGTTATATTTGTTTTAATAGGTTTTTAGGATGCCCTAAATGGAAGTTTGGTGCCGTACCTGGAAAAGGCGAGCAGTGACGTTAGTTGAAAACGGCCACACACTCATTCGGTGTTTCTGCTAAGGCTATTTATTCTTAATTTTTATCTTTACCTAGAGATCTACTAATATGCATTTAATGACCCAAACTATAAATGTACGAGAAACAAACATGTGGCATGTTTCTCCTAAGCATAAGCATAAGAAATTGACTGAAAGGGTTCGCTATTAATGGCTTTAAAAAGAAAACCGAACCAACGAAGCTTCTGCAAACTTCTTTACATTTTTAAAGCGGTTGGGTCGAGTACTTCTTGAACGACCCTCACTCTACGCTAAAGTAGTCAGTGATTTACATAGCATTTTATTCGTAAACAATTATTTAGTGCATTGTAGTACTACAGTGGATATCCCGAAATGTGATAAGCCAGATAAAGTTTGTGACATCGCCATGTCGTTACGTCAGGCGTACAATGCAATTGTCACAGTTTAAAAAGTAATGTGATTACTTTTAACGTACTGCGTCTAAATTAAGGATTTAAATCGTACCCCAAATTAAAGTAGTCTGTAAGCATCTGGGAGAAGTAATATAATATAAGGTCCTACATTATTTTTTTTTTTACAATATAAAGTCACCAGAAATACCTTTCTACTCGTCTTTTACCGGAACCATTAGCGTGTGAACCACAAGTTTGAACGGTTCCGTATGACTATTGTTATAAGATACTGATAGCGACACAACACGTCAAGTTGTGAAATTCCTTCGACGATTCTATTGTCTAACTAACTGCAGACATTTTTGACCACTAAAACGTAGAGATAACTCAGTGCCGTGGCCTACGAAATTTCTTAGGTAATTTAGAACGATCGAGAAAGAAGCACTTCCTACCCAAGTATATAACCAACAACAGCTGTGACCTTAGAATGAGCTCTCACTAAAAGTCAAATGATTCGCAAAATAACTCGCTTTGAATGATCTGGTTCACGTTTACCCGGAAACTGAAAGCCTGGGTGCGAGGAATGTGACTCTTTTAATATCATTGTGTTTTTATACATCCACATGTTGATTAAGTTTCGAAACCGTAGTTATGGTGAAAAGCCATAATACAAAATCCCCACCAAAGCACAATCTCGGACAAAGGCGTTATTCATAAGCTATTACAAGCCCAGTAATATGTAAACTACTCGCAAACAAATGAAATCAGCATTGAGTCATTATTCGAATTGTATATTCTACAATTGCTGACCAGTTACAGTAAAACACAGCAAACAATTTAATTACATCCTTGTTTTATTTAGCAGTCTGAGAAGTGGTCGATTTCCTTTTCTTTTTGCATATTACAGTTTATTACTTTTGTTAAATGTATTTTTTTTTGTGGTTTTGAAAGTGGTTTTATTATTGGCAGGTCCATTGTGCTATTGGTAACGCAAGTAGTTGTTTTTCAAGTTTGTCTCAAGTGCGCAAACCTTAGGAATACTTTATCACTCTTGAATTCTGTTCCACTATCCTATAGCACTTCTTCTCATACTTTCTAGCCAATCATGCTGCATTTTTCAATATCATATGAGTACTTAACGTTCATTTAGTGTGTGTGTTCTATGTAGAAACTTTAAACTATTGCCACCGTGCGAGCCTATTAAATCACGTAATTCTAAATTGATAGACTTGTTATGGTCCTTCTCTCAGGGAGCGTCTCCTTGTCCTGAAAAGGACGAGGGATCTCTTAAGACCGCTCCTGAGGGGACCCGTTGCGGTCGCCACCGTGCTTCCGGGCCTCCGGGAAGAGTAATATGTTTATTAATTTTTATTTAAATTTCGTTGAGTTTAGATACATTTACTGGCGTCCTTACACCTAGGACACCAATTTAGACTGATCCTCGAATACGTTTTTTTTTCAAAACTGTATTTATTTGACCAAAGTTGAATAGTTACAATAAGTAATACAGCTAACTTATAATAGATTTGTTACATATTAAGTGTTTACATGTTATTTGTTAACATTTTTCAAACAATTCTTTTTTTATGTGCTTAAGATTTACTGGGAATTATATATATTGGTAATTTTGTTTTTCCTGAAAAAGGTCAGAAAAAAACCAGGAACTCTGTTTATTTTAACTTAGCCTACTTAAGATTACTTAACATAACTTAATCTAACTTAATCTAATCTTATATACAATTTACAATATTTGATATTGCAATGATAGTGACAATTCGAATTTGACTTAAAAATAATATTTACAATTTTTAGTTATGGATGTGGGATTTCTTGTTGTGATTGAGGATAGTAAGGGATAGGATCAGGTATGTTCTTGAAGGAGGGGAGAGCCATTCGGTTCTGTGTTAAAGGTAAGGATCTTGGAGAATGGTTGGATGTTGCTGTATTTGAAATGATTGGGTGCCAGTTCGGTGTTGTGGTACACGATCTCGTTTAGATCGTTAACCAGTCTGCCTGCGGCGAAGAGGGTCCTGATTTGGAGACAATTACGGTAGTGAGCTCCCGTATTGGAGGAGGGTGATGGTAGGTCTGTGGGGGTATAAGTGGCGATGTGCCAGCGTATGGCACGTATTCCTTATATCTCCCATCGATCCGTAGAAAGAATATTGTTCGAATAATAACGTCAGAAAAAAACGTTGCTCGAAACCCTAGGTTTGTCTTATAGCCATTCGTCTCTCAAAATGCGGCATCGCTGATTTGAATAATAACGTCAGAATCGGTTTTACTGGCGAAGTACCTTCTTCCACACATTTATGTTCACATTTATTGAGGAATGTGTAATTGTAAACATTTATGGGACGCACGTCCACTTTCTGATTGTATCGAATCCGATGAGCATATTGGACGACATCTCCTTCAAGTGGATAGATAAATAAACGATTGAAGTCTAATTCAAATAAGTGAGTTAAGACGCCAAAGTAATGAATAAAAAAGATAACAGATAGTACTGCCAGCAAGCGTTTTAATTTATTGAAAATATTCACTCGCGGGAACATTCCGATGCCGTCACACAACACATAACTCAGATAATATTTCTAATAATTATTAATCGTCACTTTCAACCATACAACGGACAAATTGAACCGACTTATTTAACGTCGATATTGAATGTTCGCGGACAAGCGTGTGCATAAGCATGCACATGCGGCGGCGGTTAGCGACGCAACCTCGCTAACCTAAACACGTTAATCGACTGCCTTGAAAAGGGAAGAAGCTGGATACAACCAAAAGAGAAGAAACTTCTGCTCTCTCATTGCCACGTTCTTCGATGTGTGGTAGGTTACATCGGTAATCTGATGATCGAAGAGAACGGGACAATGAGAGAACAGAAACACGATGTACGATTATCTTGGGGTGGATTTGGTTGTATGTGCATGAATCAATGTAGTTCTGAGCGGAACCCATTGACCTGATTCGGTAGTATGGTGAGTTCAGAGTACATTGATCTGTACGAAGACAGAACTGAGAAAGAGAGGAGAATTAAGCTGATGATATTCACCTGCAAAAAGAGAACATCGATCCCCAGCGAATGAAGTGTCTGGAGAAAAGCCGAAGTAACGCTAGGGAAATATTATCACGTGATTCAATCGAATGTTTCGATAAATTTCCCCAGCTGATCTGCAATGATGCGACAACTTCGTCCAGCTGGATTTGGTTGTCGCTAATCGACATGGACACGAGTTGCCGTATGGCAAAAAAGGTAAGCTAAACTCATTTATGCATTGTCTGCGTGGTACAATGAGTTTAGCTATGTGTCCTTGGTGGGAACATGCTTTGCAGGTGAACAGGTAAGTAGGGGGAAATGGGGTTGATTTGACGCGCTGTAAGGTGGTCGAAATTAGGTAGGAATTGTGGATTGTTTCCCATATAGAATAGAGAAACCCCCACAGGTCCGCTATTATCGGGTTAGGATTGTTAGGAAGGTTTTCTATGAAATTTATCGAGAGTTCTAGGATCCGTCTATCCAGTTGTTCGATGCCTGCGGTGTTGTAAAGGTCGTTGCTACAATGGTATCTATATGAGTTTGTTTTGCGGTGTAAGCCAGTGATAAACCGGAAACATTTTCGTTCAAACACTCGTAATTTCTCCATTTGGGATGGTGAGATGTGGTACCATAATGGGCAGGCGTATGTAAGAGTAGGTCTGATTATCTGTTCGTAGATGAGCTGTTTGACCTTAAGAGAGAGGCCTTTAGGTTTCCATAACATTCGTCTGCACAGTTTAAGCTGTATTGAGGCTTTTTGAAAAGAATTTTTGGTGTGGGTTGAGAATGACCAGTTGTTGGAAAGGGTTACTCCCAAATATTTTAGGATTTGGAAGGTTTTATGAGGGTGTTATTAAGATTTAGTTTAATTCTGTTGTGGCAACGTTTAGTGTTGTTTGTGCAGTGAGCGTTTTTGCCCTTAAACACTGTTAGCTGGGTTTTGGTTGGGTTGAGGCGAATTTTCCATTTGTTAAGGTATGCTGAGATGAGCGGGAGGAAGTTGTTAATGCGGTTTCTTTCCGCTTTGACAAATCGACTGCTAGAGTAGATTAAAGTATCGTCAGCATAATTTAGCATTACAACACTAGGTGGAGGTTGGGGAATATCGGATGTGTATAGAAGATATAAAAGTGGTCCAAGAATGGATCCTTGGGGAACTCCTGCGGTTATGTTGTGAGTTTGTGAGAGGGAAGAATTTATTCTGACCATGAATTTCCTCCCAGAAAGATAATATGCTAGGAGCTTTGTGATATTGGAATTCAGACCAAATAAGCAGTGCAGCTTATAAAGAAGTCCTGAGATCCAGACACAATCAAATGCTTTGGAGGTATCGAGAGATATGCATACGGTAGGGCATTGGTTTTCTAGACCAGTTGTGACATCGTGTGTTAGTTTTAGTAGCGCATGGCAAGTAGAGTGTCGCTCACAAAAGCCAAACTGAGAATTAGGGATGAGAGCGTTATCACTGGCAAACAAGAGAAGGTTTTGGTAGACCTTACATTCCAATATTGTGCTTAGGGTGTTCAATAAAGATATCGGACGATAGTTGGATGTGTTATTGGAACTGCCGGACTTTTTAACGGGAATTACTACCGCAATTTTCCAGTTCTCTGGAAAATGTGAAGCATTTATGATATGGTTAAGAAGGACTAGAATGGGAAGTAGATTTGGCGCGTGAAGTCTTTTAAATAGAAGGTGTGGTATTCCATCTATACCGGTAGATTTTTTGTTGGGTCGTGATTTTATGAACTTGATGAGTTCATCTGTGGTTAAAAATGTGGTGGTGTCTGAAGGATGTGACGCTTTGTTTGTGTCGTTAAATTCTCCGTTGAAAGGAGTATAAGATGCGGGTAATCTGTGTGAAATATATTCGTTGACAGTATTTCGAAAATTAGAAACTGAGAGGGAATCATTTTGTTGATGGATCTTTGAGAAGTGGTCAGCGAGGCAATTGGCTATGTCCGTGTCGCATTGGATAAGATTGTTGCTGAGTGGGTTGATAAGGTAATCGATTCGCGGTGTAAACTTCCGACCAGTTAGTCGGTTGATGTTTTTGAAGAGATCACGATTGGGTTTAATATTGTTAAGTGTAGAGGTATAAGTCTGATCCGCGAACTTTTTTAAATGTTCATTTATTAAGGTGGTCAGTAGTTGGATCTGACTTTTAATAAAGGGACAGAATCTTATATGAAGTTTTCAGCGGAGTTGTTTTTTGAGACGCAGCAATTTAATTAGGATGCTGGGTAAAGGTTTTCCTAGATGATTATGGGGGATGGTGGTGGGTCTAATGCTGGTGAGGGCATCCTTGAGTGTCTGCTCAATTTTTAGGGCTGCTCCATCGATATCAGCAGGGATTGGGTTAGAAGATTCGGGGATTTGCGAGTTAGAAAACCTTGCGGCGACGTCTCTATTGACATTTTTCCAGTTAGTCTTGGAGAAATTCGGGACTGGACTGTGTGAGTAGAGCAGTTCGAAGGAGGGAACTTTGATCGAAGTGTGAACGGAACCATGATCAGAGGGAAAGAGGAAGGATACTGTTGGGGGGGCTCGTTGAGTAGACATCAGCCGACTTGAGAAAGAAGTCAATTGTTGACCGCGTCGAGTTGGTGACACGAGTTGGCTACAGTGGACTGTCGATATACGTATATGGGTGAGATGAGACGAGGTTCAAAAGTTGGCACCCGTATTTGTTATTCTTTATGTCGTTGAATGCTGTATGTCGAGCGTTCCAGTCTCCACCGATGGTGCGGGGAGAGACTGTCTGATTATTTGAGATATGTCAGGGTCAGGAAAGTCTGGTTCTCGTGTTGGGTGGATGTAAACGGATGTTATTATGATTAATTTTTTTGATTTCACAAAAAAGTTTAACTGCCGTGTATTCAATATTGAAAACATTGGCGATCCTGATTTCGGTGAATTGAAGTTTGTTATTTATTAGGATGCCGGTACCTCCATGGGATCCAGTAGTTCTTGGGTTTGAAATAAATGTATAATTGGGGATGGATACTCGGGAGTTGGACTTAAGCCACGTTTCTGAGAGAAGAAGGATGTCTGGGGAGAAGGTTTTAACAAACAACCGTAAGTGTTGCTTACGGATGTTGGAGTATATAGACTCTGCGTTGAGGGCGACTATAGTTAGTTCAGACATTGAGGGAAAGAATATGGGAGGTTATAAGTGAAAGAATCTGACCTTTTTTTTCGATATCCGACATATGCTTCAATGTAGGAAGCATAGTTTGTAGATTCTTGATGTAGCCCATGATGTCCAGGTTGAGGCCAATGGAGTTGGGGTTGTTTGACGTCGGCGTGTTTTGATTGTTCTTGATGACATCCGCATATGATGTTCCTGGCTTTGTAGGTTGTGGTAATGTGTTCTGGGATGTGGATTTGGTTGGTGCGGATTTGTTGGTTGTTGCTGGTTTTGTTCTTCCTTGGAGGATTCCAAGTGTTTGTGGTGAAGTTGCGGTGTCCTAGGGCATTTTCTACTATTAGAATTATTCCCTTTATACTGGTCACATGTTTTATGTAGATTGGTGGTGGTCTAACATTTTTGCGCTGGGCTGGCATGGGACTCGGTGCTGGCTTGGCTTGTTTGGTGGATTCCTTATGGGCTGATGATAGTTGTTTGGGTGGAGATGTTTTTTGGTTTAAGCTGGGAGAAGGCGTCATCTCCATACTGGCATCGTCGCTGTTTTGGGTGGGTTGCTTTAGAGAGTGAATTTCCTCCCGGAGTTGTTACGCCTCTGTTGTAAGCTGTTTTATGTATTCCACGGCTTCGTGGAATTTTTGTTCGTAGTCAATGTGGTTTTTTGCTTGATTTTCCATTTTTGTGGTCTTCTTTGATGAGTTTTGAAGAGTTTCAACGGCTCTTCTCTTCCGTTCCAATAAATATTCCCGGGTAGCGCTCGGATTATTGTCTGGCATCTGTGAAGACAGATTTCGACTACAGCATCCAGCGAAAATTACACGTGTTTGCGAGTGTTTGTATGGTTTTTTTTTTTTTGTAACTCTAACTTGTCGCAATTTATCACACAAGGTTCGATGTGAACGCGATCGATCGTCGACGACTTAACGTCTACGGATTCATTTTTTTTCGTTTCAATTTTATTCCTCAACGAGCACACGATGAATGCGTCTGTCCGCATTAACGATCGGCGAGTGAATGGCTCGAATACGAATTTCGTCACCATTATAAAGAGAAACAAATCGAGATTTCTATCTCGAAAATACACAATTTCATACAAAAATCCCGATTTTGGTATCCTGAGTGAGATACTCAGTGTTTATTTAAGATAAGAATTCAATTTCTTGAATTCTTACGAAACTATTTCGCAGATGTGGATATGTATCTGGATTTGGTTTTCTATTTGTTTAATTTAATGGAATTTTTCAGATAGAGATAACGTTCTCTGAATTTTGGATATGATGATGCCGTGGGGCAAATGTGAAACGATAAACGAATATCAGATTCGTTTATTGTGAATTTTAATTTTACTTTCGATTTTGGATTGAATTATGCCGTGGGGCAAATGTTATGCGATAAACGACTGTTTGATTCGTTTATTGCGAATTTTGGATCATGTTTGGGTTTTCGGGTTTTGATAGGATTTTGGGTTTTAGGGTAATATAGCTGGGATTTGGATGTAGGAATGGGGGAAAATGGTGGTAGGGCTTTTTAGAGCACTACAGACTTTAAGTTAATTGACCATTTTTACGACAAAGTTTTTACCACCCAAATCGTTTCTCATTACTGTACGAATTCCGCAACGAATCTTCGTGGCAGGTAAAGATATATTGACTTCCTTTAAACCTATAGGTATAAGTATTCAATATCTAAATCACGCAGAAGATTTGATAATTTAAATTAAATAAACTCAATTTCTGAACCTTGTACACAACATCATTTTATTTCTCTAAAATTAAATTAAGGGGTAATTCCTTCACTTCATGGTCATCTAAACCGTCTCTTAATGGGTAAATAACTCAGATCAGAAATCTTCTGCCGATGAGGTATAGAACTACCATGTAAACACACAGTTACCTTCCTAAATCAATCATCATTGACCCGTAGTAGTAACCCATTCAAAGTTATGTTACCTATCCTTGCAGATATATGGAAAAAAAGAATCTTCAAGCAGAATGTGTCTCAAAGTATTGTATAAATAGATGTTGCAACAACTAAAATTAGCAGATACGAATTCCATTTGCCCATATCGGACGCGTCGCCTTTTATAATAATTTTACCATGTGAGAACAGAGTTTAGTCATAGGAGTGTTCTCTAAAACAATCGGTCGTACTAATAGTTCTCTAGAAATAAAAGCACACCCCTAAACTCCAACATCCACCCAGCTAGTTACATAAGAAGGCAGTCCCTCTTTAACGTTTAGTAACGAATACAATGTTAGACCTTAGATTTAATCACTCCTGCCTTGTTGTAATAACACTCCTTTCGAAAGGCAGACTACACCCAAGAATGTTGCAATTGAAACCTATTACCGTCAAACTACAAAGTCTGTCAACAGATCATTTACTAAAGTACATCTCGTTGTACTTAGCATAATGTCACCAAGTCGCATCTTGTCGTCAAAAACAATGAAGCAATCATCTTCATCATCGAAATGGTTTTGCGACCACACACATCCCGTCCACAAACAGTAACGAATCAAAAGTTTCACCCACTAAATTTGTGTATAAATGCCAACTTAAGTATCTAAGAACTGCAACGACATCCACACAAGAAAACATTTAAATGCAGCGGTTGTTAATTTTTCACCCGCAACTAATTTATTTTGCTTAGGAAAACACAGGTTGGCTGCTCGAACGCACTCAGATTGCTTGCGCAACTACAAGCCCTCTAACGAAGGTGATAGCTCAATCTAACAGATGCAGACGCACTGCATTCCAACAAGTTTTTATTGTGTCTTCGGCGGCGTATCAAATGCCAAATATTTGTATCGTAAACCACAAAAAGCGGCATCCATTGTTGTTCATTTATCATTTGGCTGGGTGGTGGAAAGGTCAGTATCGGTATAATGGCGGCAAAGGAGAGACGGAATCGTGTGCCGCAAGAGGAGCCTATCTACCGATACTAATCCTGGATGTAGATCGGTGGTGGTGATTACGCACTCGTATTACTTCTCAAGAAAGGAGTCTTAACATCTCAAGATTTGGCTTAGATCTCGAACTCATATCACCAACAATAGTTATCTCCAAAAATCCTTTTAATAAACGTAAACGAACACGAAAGCAAACTTCTCGTAGGGCAATTGGATACCTTACATTTCCTTTCCTCGTGCGATGGCTAAACTGAACTCTCAATGAATCGCTATTGTGTGCCTGTTAATTGCGACCGCTATCTTGGGGACCTTCTGGCTTCCGCTTAAATTGGATGCTTTTATATAATTTTCCGTTTCACGAAGGCGTTGTCCTTAAGTATTAAGGTAAGCGGGCGAGGATGTGAATGAAATGCAGACAAAAAATCTAACGTTGATTCCACTGGCGAAGATGTAAATATCCTCTTAATGAACTGAAAGTGTTATAAAATAATATCAAGTAGCTTGAACATTTACTGAAATCCACATTGTTCTCAGTTACAGTAAAACCAATGACCCAACAAATTACATTACAATTTGGACCACAAATATTCCAAATAACTACATTACAATTTTGCACAACAAATAACACAATTTAATTCAAGAAAATACACTACAATATAATTTATGAAAATACATTGCGACTGCATTAAACTAGATTACAATTGGCACTTTGCACACATAGTTACGTCAAAGAAAGATATATCGCGATTGGTTTGAACCCATAAACTTATCAAAAGATATATTACATAACTATATATATCAGAATTAAAATATGTATATCACCATTTGGTGACAAAAACATATATATATATATATATATATATATATATATATATATATATATATATATATATATATATAGCACAATTTCATTGAAAACATATATATCACAATTGGCGCAGCCGTTATTCATATCACAATTATAATGGCATGGGATTATCGAATGTCCGCCCTCCACCGCCCTCGAACACCCATACAAATGTTTCGCCGTACCCTGGCGGAGGGACATTCAATAATCCCATGCCCCTCTCGACCAGTCAGTCTGATGGGGACACGTTTGCTGTGTCATTCGACACCACCCAGACCTCAAGACGTCAACCCCAGTATGCCTCGGGGAGCCACATATGCCACCCCCAGACCGCACCGACTACGACGCAGCCCCACCCACGGGGCGTGGAGCATTTTCCCCACCCCAGGGTGGCAGTGACCAGATCTGTAGCGGTTCCTTTGAACGCCACTACTCACCTTCCCATTAACCATGTAAAAACTTCCAGCCTGGGGCATCCAAAACGATATAAAACAAGTATTGTGGCAGTTCCATTGAACGCCACTGCTTACCTTACAATCTATGATGAAGAAACAGTTTCCTAAAACACATAAAAACATATACTTACCTTCCATAGCTGTGCCAACATCTTCAGAAATGCTTTTGAACTATAATTGCGCTGATGTAAAATCCATCAACAACAAATAGGTGTTTTTCCATAAGGCCATGGTCGCATTAAACGCATCATGTTCCTTAAAAGCAATTTGTGCACCATCAGGCAACCAACATTAACCAAACCACATCAACGAGATATCTCCCAACGAGTCTGCCACACAGGGGCAGGAGATGTTTCTTCTTTTCCTTTTTATCCATGCCCACATCGGTCGGTCATCCGATCGTACGGCTGACCGCCAAAGAAAAATTACCAACGAGAATTCGACTGCTTGGAGAAGCCGCCAAGATGTGCACGATCAGCATAAATGCTGTACGCAGTTGCTGATCGTGTAAACACAAAATATCTACGTCGAGATATTTGCACCAGCTGCAACCATGCCCGTTAATGTTCCCATTATGGATTCAGTTGATCCACTGTCCGCATACTTGTAGACACACACCATGAGCAGCAGAAGCGTTCATCGTGTGTGTGTTTCGCGCCCTTGTACTGGGACCGAAGCAAGGAAAATCATCCCCTTGTGTCGACAAGCGGAAGATGAAATTGTATCTTCTGGAATAAATCAATCGCGATACGGATTCCGTGGAGGCAAGTCGTCCCTCCACGTTAAATGATTTGAGTCTGAGCCCAACAACCGTCGGTGGACGAGCGTATTAAGGAAAATCAGTAAATTGAAAAGCAGTGTTTAATTTATCAGTGCCAGTCTTTGTAAATATGTTAACAACTATTCTAACTCAAAATAAATGAAAAGCCGTGTTTAATTACCAGTGCCTGTCTTTGTGAAACATTTTAATAATTATACGAAATAAAAACCAGTGTAGCAACGATGTGCTGGGTAAAAGGAATGAAAGTGTGTTTTAATCTCATTCGACGCTTTTGAATTGACTATAATCGGGAAGTGCATTGCTCACCATTGGAATTCCTGGACGTCTATCACTTTGCTGCTTCTTCATCAGCCGATCCGCCTTTATTAACGATGTGTTGTGACATTGGATTACGATGGACACGATTATAGTGATATAGAAAGGCCCATCGACAAGATGCTCAGTAAAATCAGTGTGTCTCGAAGCAACGATCGTTTACAGAAGTAAAAGGTTTCAAACTTAGAACAAAATCCACGGCAGGGCATTCCACAATTCGACCTTCAGCTCCATCTATAACAACCCGATACCGGAACTTTTACCCCACATTGGTTACGTCCAACGGAGCAACAGCGTGGGATAGGCGTAGAACCCGTGCCACCTTACGACCCACCTACGACCTACCCATAGATCCGCCATAGCCAGCTCACCCAGGCCCAAGGCGCTCGATCGGTGCACCCTTTGGAAGCAAGCATGGCCTGCAGCTTCTGTAAAAAAAGAGACACCTCTGCGACGAGTGCCTAAAAAGGCGAAACACACCCTTTTGTCGGAATTGCAGGCAGAATTGTCACGACATCGGCGACTGCCGTGTCTATCAGGGACCCAATCGTAGTCCCAGACCCCCACCTCAAAATAGGCCATCACAAAATGGGTCACCCCGAAATAGGTCACCACAACAGCAAAGGGGATTCCAGAGGAACACACTCCCGGAACCACAGCAACCCCCTGCAACCAATAAGCCGACAATATCAAACCCGAAGATTTATAGTGTCCAGTGTTAATGCGAGTTTTGTGGCTCCCAACGTCACACGTGGCAATGGTGTAACTACAAGGTGAGGTAGGAACAACACAGAAGTTCCCAAATGACTCCCACCTCCAAACACACCCCAGAGGCTACGACTTTACGTCAACGCCGAAAGCCACAGACCTGTACGGTGTACATAGGGTAGCAGAAGGTTCAAGGCAAGAACCAAAACGTACCCCGAAACAACCGCGGCAAACGCCGAAAACCCCGACGACGAAGCCGTAAGCCCAGTCAGGACTATTCCGACTCAACCTCTGTCTCCGCCATTTCGGTGTCTTATAAGACCCACGCGCAGCGCGGAGCGGGTGCGACCATGGGCGGCGAACGCCGGTTGACTAGGACACAACGCCGTCGGCCCTCGGCAGGCGAAAGCCGATCCAGGTCTGTCGGCTCAGAGCGCACAGTGGTTCAAAGACATAGTCAAGGCGCACCCGCGGGCTCCGCGAGCCGGAAGCTGGTTTCGGACTCCACGAGTCGGAAACACCCACCTCAGCACAGTCGGCCCAAGGTAGATCAAAACCGCTCGAGCTTTACTAGCTCGAAGTCTACCGAGGCTCCCAAGCAGAGCGATCCTTCACGGAAGAGCGCAAAATGGTGCGAGTTTTGCAAAACGGTCGATGCACATCCATGGCGGTAGTGTGTCGACAGAAAGTGAAATCGGAGAGGTGAGGAAACACCCAGAGGCCGGGTCGGGAGACTCTATCTCGACCCTAATAAAAACGCAATCCAGCCAAAGCTGCTCTCAGTTTTCGCCGACACAAGTCCCGATTGTCCAACTCCCTTTGGACATTGGTCGTAAGGACACAGGCGCTGAGATCAGTCTCTTAAAGCTGAAGGCACTCCATCCGAGACATGGCATGGATGTGCACGAATCCTCAACGCCCCAGGCGTTCTTTGACAAGAGCAAGTCGCGGGGATGCTGCCAGGGGGATTTCAGGTGACACCAATAAATTCCCTGCAGCTTCTAAATAGTGGACTTGTGGCATCTCTAACAGATACACACAATTCACAAGCAAACATAGTGAAGGACATCGAATAAGAAAATACATCAGAACCGTATACCTAGCGATAACAAAAATAATTCACATCAGTGGAGCATAGTCGAGTTTCAAAATCAAATTCTAAACACGGTCAGTAGCCTGATGGGTAATGCTTAGGTTCAATTTTTTTCGTGATTCAAACTGTAATAGCGTCAGTTCGAATCACACGATCTTCTTCACTATTATTTCAAACGCTATAATTGGTGACTACAACATGATCTGTACACACAACATACACTTTTCCACAGTAAGCAGAACTTCACACACAGTCAGGACTTCCGCATAGAGCCCAGTCTCCGACGTTTTCTCGTTCTGTCGTTCGTCCGCCGTTCGCATACGAATTTGATCGTAACGAAGTTATTGCGGAGGGAGTGATGTGGCTCTCTAACAGATACACACCATTCACAAGCAAAAATAGTGAAGGACACCGAACGAAAATCGAATAAGAAAATACATCAGAACCGTATACCTAGCGATAACAAAAATAATTCACATCAGTGGAGTATAGTCGAGTTTAAAAATCAAATTCTAAACACGTCAGTAGCCTGATGGGTAATGCTTAGGTTCAATTTTTTTCGTGATTCAAACTGTAATAGCGTCAGTTCGAATCACACGATCTTCTTCACTATTATTTCAAACGCTGTAGATTCCTTGATGGGGCTAACTGAAGACGGGTTGTTGGTTTACGACTTCCTATAGAAAAATTACAGACTCGATGGACCGGATGGTTGTTTGGTGTTTCCCCGAACACCCGTAAATCCCAAAAGCTTCTCCATTGGCTTTACAAATAATAAGGCAGCGGGACGGGGAACCGTGCCAAAGAGACCTGGCAAAGTCAATACAGACGTTACTCGCCCTGAGACCCTACCCATACAGGATGGCTGTGAAAAATTGTTCAGTTTCGTGCTGCCTACAAAACCACACCCCAAAGTCCAAAAAGCGTCTAAGAAAGGTAAGTCTCGATATAAATCTAACAAGCAAAGCCTTTAGATCTCGGGACCCCCCTGAGCAATCTGGTCAGACTCGGGCTTCTCACCGAAATCTTCGCCCTTTATTTAACACTTTCGTCGAGGGAAGCTAGTAAATGAGTCTAAATTTGAAAATGTCTAAAGCCCTGCCCAAAGTGTGGGCGCATACCCATAAGCGCAAACTACAGGCGCATCCCTCTGTGGTCGAGGAATGATCAGGCAGTGGAGTTGCCTTAACCAGGGAATATCCCATAATTCCCTTGGAGTTGCGCATCAATTCCGATGACGAATCGTGTGATCCCCTATCCGAGAACCCACCTTCGGAGGAAACACCTTTAACAAACTAACCCTCTGTAAAGTAATTCGTCGGATGAATACACCCATCTAGAAGGCGACTATCTAGCTAATGCTAACACACATTTGAAACCAAATAAAGGGACTGTTGGTTTCGCCGCCGAAATGGGCCAACCCCAACATACCAACCCCCTAAATCTGGCCACCGATGCGGGTCCATAGCACATAGCGCCGTGCTATCGCCCCAGTTGCACCGGGAATACGGTGAGAGGAGGCGCCTCACTTATGTGAAGGAGGCATTAGCCGGATCGCGTGGGCGGCTTAAACTCTCCGCTGTATTCAAAAGGTCGCAGATACGCGGCAGTCCTATCCATCAATGGTACTACTGGGAGAAAATTGGCCTGGCCCAAGGGGCAAGATGGACTAGTAGGATAATCTGGGGGTGGTCTGTTCCTCGTTTTCTGGGGATGATTATTTTTTGCTTCCCCTTTTTTTCTTCCCTTGTCGGGATTGGGCCGGTGGAGAGAGACAGGGATACCCTACCATTTGTGTTTCCTGATATTGTTATTAAAGTTGTTATTAATATGGTTATTATCATTGATACTATTATCGTTTTTTTTTCCTTTGTTAGAGCCCGTTCAGGACGATGTTATTATTAATATATATTATACACATTACTTTTACTTTTGTAGTCGTTACTATTAGGATTAGTATTACTATATTGTAGCGAGCTTAGGGTTCGCTGGATTAATTATTTGTAAATAAATAAGAGCCGTTAAATCGATTCTGAATTAATGTGACATTTTATTAGTCCGTAATAACAATCGTTACTTTTTACCGTACACTTAACGTTTTCTTTATTATCACTTCCGTAATTATCGCGTATTTTACTGCTTACTTATTACTTATTACTACCACACTTATCGCTTGCTTCACGTTCTACTTCTTACTCGAGACTTTCGCTTCCGCACGTATCGCTTGCTTCACTGCCTTACTTATGACTCCTCGATCTGTGTGCGACGTATTTATACCGTTCCCTCATTCTGATTCGGCGTTTCGTTTCCGTCCGTTCCATAATCTCGACTTTTCTATTCCACTTTTCCAGTACTTCCTAAAATAATCTAGTACTTTGTTTCGGACTTTCTCGAAGATTCCAGTACTGATTGTCATATGCGTCACAATATATTACACATAGTATTCCTTCTTTATTTATATATATTACACCCAGCACTTTTTATTTTTGTAGCTACTACTATTATTATTGTCATTATAACTGCTAGTTTCCGTATTGTCCCTCCATCGCAGACAAGGTCTGCCGCGCTGTCTCCTTCCATACATCTTGCCAGAAAGGGCTTTCCGGGCAGGCTTGTGGGGGCTTTTATTTGACATCAACAAGGATACGGGTTCAATAAAAACTCCACTGTTGAAAAGACAAGAACACTAACTGCACCAGAGTAGATGGTAGAAGTGAAACACGGCTTGAGTTCCTTTATTGATGATACTCCACTATCGACACGTCCGATATTCCTTCAAGCTGCGCACAGTCGTCCTACTGCTAGCAGCAGCTTTTCGCCAAGAAGAAGTAAAGAATAAAACGCTTTGTGTTGGTGTTGAGTACTGTATTTTTATTGTTACCAATTTCTTTTCTGTTTGAAGTTACAAGTCGATTGGGGTTTTTTGGAAGAATTTCCCAGTGGTGACCGTACAGGTCTGGATGAAAACCCATTCGCTAGAAACCAAGACAAAGAAGATGCGAAGGGTGCACAAAAGGAAATCGAAATATCCGGCTGATCAAATAGATAATCGCGAACGAAGGCTGGCTGTATCGCTATAGTGAACGATGGAGGATAGATTTTTTGTTGACGTTAAGTCAACAGAAAGTTCGCCAACGATGGCAACGGACCAGGATGGAAGGTTGTATGTTTATTCTAGAGGATGCATCATAGGGCGTGCCCATTGATACGGTTGTTTAAATAACAATCATGGGTCGTGTGAAACTCGATGATCGTTCGTCGCTAGGGTGACCGATCATTAGGAATTTGACTTGCATACGACTTACCCAGGGTGGCCATGGACCAACGGATGGTAGGTATAATAAACATAGTGAGGTTACTGTGTCTTTGGTTTTGGAAAACCGATCGTGGGACACGGCCGTTGATTGGATTGTTTAAACAACAATTATGATCGTGTCCAACTCGATGATCGGCTATCGGTTTAGGCGATCATCGTCAGAAATTTGGCTTACAGATATGCAAGCAAGCGAGTTGTCTGGCATGTCTTTTATAGGGACCAAGGGATTGTTGGAACAAGAACACACTGAAAGATTAGCGTATGTTTACTAATCACGCTTGCAGACGAACTGAGCCGATCGGGTTGGTATATGGTTCATGTATTATGAACGGAATGATTTAATTGATATGCATGCCTTGCTGAGGGTTTACTTTTCAGGTGAAAGATAATGAAAGGTAGCTTACGCTGCTCGAGGTAAGTGAAATGGCTTTGGTGAGTGGGGGGAAGACAGGTTGATTTAAACGAAACCGGTGGTCCTTTGGGAATACTTTAAAGAACCCCCACAGGCTCCTCTTCGCGGCTAAGAGTTCAGAGTGCCTTTTATTGACCACCCAGGTCTCGGATCTATACATGAGTACTGGTAAGACCATGATCTTGTACAGTAGTAGCTTGGATGTTCTGGATAAATTTCGGGATTTAAAGAGCCTTGATAGACCATAGTAGGCTTTGTTGGATTTGATCATCCGTTCGCATATTTCTTCTTCCATACTGTTATCGGCTGATACTATTGACCCAAAGTAGTTCAAGGATTGCACTACTTCAAATTCGTGCGAAACTTTATTATACAAACTAATATTTTTGCGATAGGTTCTTTTGTTTTCAAAATATTTAAATTCAAAAATAATTATAAGTGCACCAAACAAAATAGAAGAGTCTTATTCCTCCTCAAAGAATATTATTTGTCCGCAAGGGGGGAGGTGTGTTACAAATTATAAAGCCATTTCATACAAATCAGAAAACATACTTTCAGATTTTGTTTCTCTCAGTCAGTATATTCTTCAGTGGAAAAATTTTGGTTATGTTTAACATCAACAATTTTAAAGAAATAATTTGGAGTTCAAATTTGATATTTTTCTCTCTTCATTCAAATATGGTACAAAAGCCACGAGAACAAAAGCGAAGGCCCTCTGCTCACAGCATCGAATAAAGAATATCATACTGAGAGAGAGAAACGAGAGCGAAATTGTTACGTTATAGGAGAGAATATCTCCTTGTTCTGAAAAGAACAAAGTCTCTTCTAAGATTCGTCCCTGTCGAATGGGGTCACCACCATGCTTCCTCTATTTAGTGAAAAGAGCAGTGACCGATATTAAGGATGAGTAGTAGGATTAGCTGATATATTTTCATTTATTTATTTATTATATAAATAACTGTACAGACTACTGGACGTTACCTAAGAGACCGATTTTCGAAACAAAAACAAAAAAGCAGTGGTGGAAGGCTGATTTAAACGAGACAGGGACACATGTGTCATTTTCTCCCTGGCTTCTGGTCATCGGGCGACATGCAGAATCAACCACATCCGCAAGGATGTTGAACTCGGTTTAAAATATCTGAAAAGAAAGGGGGGGGGGGGGGTATCTAAGGATAGTGTGGACAGGGTTAGTTAGAAGTTGGACGGAGGAATGGTGGGAGGGAAATCGTATTAGACCGGTAGGTCTTTGGTACGGTAGTAAACGCAGATTACGTCTTTGGCGTCTGATAATCTGCGCTATGGTTGGCGTATGTGTGTGTATTTGTTCGGTCTTGTACTGCGCATGCATGTGTGTAGCGTGTTAGTCGTATACTCTCAAGGATGGTTCCAGGAATCCTCTATTAAAGAGGGGAATGCGGTTGGGGAGGGCGCTTTCTTCAGTCTTGTACTGAAGAAGAAATCAAGATTCCCGTAGAAGTGGGTTCTCGCTGTCATGAAAGCTTTCGAGTTACTTGTATGCTAATTGTTGCAAGTACTCGTCGATAAGGGTAACGGAGGCACCTTCGTATAGGTGAGAGTTGGTGTGATGGCGACTAGAGTGATTGGTGCATCCTTTCGAAAACTCTGGACCGAAGACATACAGGACCATATGGGGAAGGCGTATGATATTCCCGATTACATTGCCTTCTTATAGCAGAGAAGCTTAACTTTGGTGTCAACTTTGTTCCTTTACTTCAAAATATTGTGCAGTGTTTTAAAACGACCGAGGGCCCTTTGACCGATGTGGGTCAGAGTTGGTTGAAATTCATTTTTGGGTTGGAAGTGGCCCCAAGATATTTCATCCTGTTCTGTGCTCTAATCGTAGTACCTCCTATTTGTATTCGAATATTCTGTGAGGATCTACAAGAAGGTTGGGAGGATTTTAGATACTGCTTTGATTATAGTTACTGCTTTGGATGGGTTAAGTCGATTCATCGACTGTAATACTGATACCGTTCGCCCAGGAAGCGGTTGAGTCGATTTGTTCCGTGTTTGGGGCTTTTGGATGACGTGTACAGCAGGACGTCGCCCCCATAGCATATCTGGTATACTTTCGCGTCCAAACGGCGAGGAATATCTGCGGCGAAGATATAAAATAGAGTGGGGCCTAGAATGGCGCCTTGTGGTACGCCTGTGGCGCCGTTGGAAGTTTGGGAAAGCTTTCCATTAACCCGAGCTTGAAAAATTCTATTTCGAACGAACTGGTAGATAATATTAGAAAGCGTTCTACTGAGACCCGTGTTCAATAGTTTTGAGATGAGACCTTTGATCCACATCGTGTCAAAAGCCTTTTCAATTACTAGGCTCTCCGCAATGGTGGGTTCTTTATTAAAGAGGCGCGCACTGACGTGGTTTTATATACATTAAGAGTCGTAATCGTGCTGTGCGCTCTTCTAAATCCAAATTGGAAGCCAAGTATTAGGTCCCTGGCACTGATAAAGTTGTTTAGCTTCTCATATATGAACTTTCCATATATTCTGCTGATGAAACTGATAAGCAAAATGGGGTTGAAACTTGAGGGATGATACGTTGGTTTCCCAACTTTTGCTATTGAACAAACAATAGCATGGTTCCAAGGGGAAATACCCAATACTGACGTGGTTGAACAAAATGGAGAAAATAAGGCAGAAAGCCTTTGCAACGAGTGGTGCAACACATGTTGTCGATACCGGATGACTTCTTAGGGTGGTATAACAAAACCAAGACTATTATCACGTGTATCGTCGAAATATGCACTGTAAGCAGAGTTGATGACAACAATTGGCTCGTTAAAGTTGTCTAGTTTAATGATGATAATGTCTTACTGTGAACATTTGTCTTACTGTGAACATTTGTTCGCTTGTTGACGGGTTCCTGTCGAATCCACACTAGTAGTCTACCAATATTTCATTGAGCCCATATGACATTTGTTATTACTTTATAATCGAATTTGGTTGATTTCACATAATTAAAGCTATAAACGAGGCTATTTACTTATAAAAAGACGCAATTCACAGTGAAAACAAACATACGTATGTTTCCTAACCCCTCCAAACCCATTTTCTTGAAACACATTATAATTCTCCAATCGAAGAATTATTAAATTATCTACACGAGGGCCAAAACAAAGAAAAAGAGACACATACAGCAACCCTTCCCAGCTAATTTTGCGTTAAGTTTCCATCTATACCTGCAAGTTCATTGAATAAAGGTTTGAACTAGCGAGAGTCAACAAAATATTCAATGAACTGGTAAATGGGAAAGTGGGAGAAAATTTTACACCCATACAAAAGGACGCGAAAGGGCGTTTAGCTCTCTCATAAAAAATTTTAATTCGTCGTGGAAATTTGGTTTGTGCCAAATCCGATACTCGGTGATTTCGGTGTTATTCTCACTTGATAATTTATACCAAAATAAATTACTAAAATTAAGTTATTTTATCGGAATCGTATTGAAACTATACAACGACGCAATTGGATGTCTTTCTTCTATTATGATTCAGTGTTTACTTAATAAATGGTTAATTTGTTAATGTGTTATTTTATATCGGCTTTAATTTTGAAACTTAACAAGAGTTAATTCAACTAGAAGTAAAACATTATAATTAAACGATTTAAAAAAGCATGCTGGGGTTGAACAAGAATACCTTTAAGTTGGTGTTACATGAATTATTTTAAATATACCAAAAACCTGTTCGAATGAACATTTCCTACGCTCTGTTGCCGCAGTTTAGGCACAATAAATCCAACTTTTAGCGCCCATTAACTACTGTCGATGAAACTTGGATACGCCATTATACGCCCGAAACAAAATACAATCAAAGCAGTGGACTGCAAAGGGGAAATCGGCTCATAAAAGAAAAAAACGTTTTTTCGTCTGGGAAAGTGATGGCGACTAGAGTTATCTTAGTCGATTACCTTCAAAAAGGAGCATACTACGAATAATTACTTGACCAACTGAGGACAGAACTTGCGGGAAAACGGCCACATTTGCAGAAAAAGAAAATCCTGTTTCACCAAGACAAGGCGCCGTCTCACGCCTCAGTGGTTGCCATGGTGAAAATTTACGAATTACGGTTTGAACTGCTTGACCATCGGCCTTACTCACCAGATCTACCCCCAGGTGACTTCTTTTTGTTCCCTAATCTAAAAATTTCACTCGGAGTACAGAGATTTTCGTTAAATGAAGAGGCAATCACTTTCGTGAACAGTTATTTTGCAGAGAAAAACGCCGAGTACTATTTGGACGGGTTAGACAGATGGGAGAATCGCTGGGATAAGTGTGTAGAGTTACAAGGAGACTATGTAGAAAATTAAAAATAAATTTTAAGGAAAAATGTCTTGTATCTTTGTTAGGTCGGAAACGTTTCAGTCCAGCCATGTGCTATATTTCTCACAACAAGATCTGTCGCCTTTTTTGAAAATGGGAACGACTATTGAAGTTTTCCATTCTTCCGAAGTGACTTCCTTATCCCATATTGTTTTGATAAGTTGGTGGATCTTTCGAGCGGTTGCCTCTCCTCCGCCGGTATACATACCTCTGATATTCTTTGCTCTGGCATTTTCTAGAATTTTTTCGATCCTTGTCTTCTCCCATTTGCGTTTGAAAAGTCGCGTTGTCTCTTTCCGAATTGTCGCGAATCTTTCTGCGTTGACTTCATCATATCTTTCTAAGTGGATCACTCTGAGGCGTTTACGCTTTTCGAATTTCGCCCTGCACTCATCGTCAAACCAAAGTTTGGACATAATTGTGTTCTTAAATCCTAATATCTTTGGCGCTGTATGTTTAATTGTGTCTCTGATCGATGGCCATTTAGTGTCCACTCTATTGGCTTCCTCTTCCTCACTACTCCCATTCTTTAGGATACAAAATCTATTTGTTAGTTCCGCTTGGTATTCAGTCCTTTTGCGTAGGTCTTTTAGTTTAGCAATGTCGAACTTTTTGCTCGTCTCCCGTGACTGCCCATGTGGGTTTGCTGCGAGCCGACTCCTGATTTTGCCCATCACTAGAAGACGATCGGAGACGCAATTTACTCCTCTATATGATCTTACGTCAAGGATATTCGAGTGGTGTCTTTTGTCTATGAGGAAGTGGTCTATTTGGTTACGCGTTACGCCGTCGGATGATATCCAGGTGCCTTTATGGATTTGCTTGTGCTTGAACATCGTGGTTTTCACTACCAGATCTTTGGACGCTGCGAACGCGATAATTGGAATTCCATTATCATTTGAAACGTCGTGTAGGCTCTCTTTGCCTATAGTTGGTTGGAAGATGTCTCCCCTTCCAATTTTCGCATTGAGGTCTTCGAGGAGGATTTTAACATCGAATGATGATATCCCATCGAATACTTCCTTCCATCTGATTGGGATCAATAGCATAAACATATACAAACAAAAGAATCCGATTCTCACAGTCGGCAGAGAGACGATATACGATATCTATTGTATAAATTATCGCAATCCATTTTAGCATCTAATGAGTGGCTGCTATTTAGACAGCTGACCCTCATTACCGAAAGATGCCTTAGGTCGTTTCCCCTTTGTTCTTTTTCCCTCGTTGTAGGTTCCGTTTATCCTTGGCTAAACGCATCGATGAACACGGTGATGTGTACTAACACACACATACACCACCGCGTCCCAGAGATCGCCTTCCATTGGTCATTTCATTTCCTTTTCACCACACCACCAAAAACTCACCCCAAACGATTGAATATCGTTGAGTCCGTTTACATCCACCGACCGAGCAGGTCGTGGTCGTTGTCGCCCCCGCACTCCGTCACGTGGCAGAGAAGCGCAGAGAATTAAGTCGAGTGGAGTAAGCGTGCTTTCAATTAAAGTGAGTTTAACGCTTTATATGTGTTTCTGTGCGTCCTTTTAATCGTGTGTGAAGTAAGGTCGAGTCGCATCGCGTGACTCTAGTGCGCGAGTTCTAATTGTTAAGTGGAATTATCAATCGCGCAAGCGCGAAATAAAAATCATTAATAATAACAAACCTGTGCGTCAATGTTTTATTTGTTCGGGTGATGACTTTCCGGGTGAACAGTTTTCTGACAGTGGCGGAACATTGTCGAAACTTTTAGTGACAGTGATTTGTGGGGACGAGCTAGAACTCTCACTCATGCTGGCGTCGCGACATCGTACCCCCACAGGCTCGTCACACCGAGGCTTACCGGGTTTTTCGCATGATTGTTTTTTGTATATTGATTATTCATTTTTGTTCCCACGAGTCTTGCTGTTTCAAATAATCCGCCACATCAGAGCCTCTCTTTGATATGGTAAGGTCTGCTTACTGCTCTGATTCGACCCGGTGTCAGAGAGGCGCCGTTATAATACAGCCGGTATACCCCTGGCTGCAAACCATCCAATGGGCACGGTGACGCATAACGCCCTGAATTAGGGGTGGTAGATCTTTGTGTGTTACTCCTCGCTAACCTGTCTGACATGAGTGGCCCTACTGGAAGCGTATGCTTCCGCCAGCATAACCTGGGTGATTCATTGTAGTTTAAGCCACCGCACCACGTCAAGATTTCTACAAAGAGGGTGCTCACATCTTTTACGCAGTGCGTAATCTTCTTGCTTATGATGAAGCCAGTTCCGAGGTTATGTGCATCGGTACCTCCACACGCCAGTGTGAACCCGTTGGTTTCGATTAGTTGATGTGGGAGTCGGAGTTTCTGAAGGGCGACGATGTCCATTTTATATTATTTCGCGTTTTCTATGACCGTCTGTATCCCGTCTGGTTTATATACGGTTCGAACATTCCACATTCCGACGCGTATATCACGCTTTTTCCGTTTTTCCCTATGTCTTCTTTTTTCCGAGTCGGTGTTTTCTTGATGATTTGTCCCCTTATGGTAGTGTCGGCTCATCACATCTACGCTTACCGGGTTTTTCGTGGGATTGCTTTGTGTACATTGGTTATTCATTTTTGTTCCCACGAGTCTTGGAGTTTCAAGTAATCGGCCATATCAAAGTCCCGTTTTGATATGGTAAGGTCTGCTTACTGCTCTGATTCGACCCGGTGTCAGAGAGGCGCCGTTATAATACAGCCGGTATACCCCTGGCTGCAAGCTATGCAATGGGCACGGTGACGCATAACGCCCTGAATTAGGGGTGGTAGATCTTTGTGTGTTACTCCTCGCTAACCTGTCTGACATGGGTGGCCCTACTGGAAGCGTATGCTTCCGTCAGCATAGCCTGAGTGATTCATTGTAGTTTAAGCCCCCGTACCACGTCAAGGTTTCTACCACGCGGGGTCATGACTACACTTCTTTCCTGGGAAGGTCGTACCCAGTGCTTTTCTCCCTGAAGAACTGCTTGCTACCTAGACCTGAAATTTGCTAGGGGCAAATACAGATTTATTGTTATTTTGAAGGATTGCGTAAAGATGCCACAGTATAAAAAATACAAATGCGCAATCCAAGATCCTCTGCCAAAAGTTGGAATAAAGGGTGTTCTAAAGATAAGGATACAATACAATATATGGTATTTGTGCGGGAAATAATAATTAACATCTGTATCTACTGACCTTTTGGACTATTCATTTTCATTTTATCTTGTGCTATTTTACATTGGGTCTGTTTATTTTCAAACATATATGTAAGTAGGTTACTTTGTATCACATGTTAAAAGACATTTGTTTTTGGCAATATTATTATTGTTTCTTACGTTTTCGAAATGAACTGATAACAACCATCGGTATTATATAAAAAGGAAACTTACAGATACTGTCGACATTCATGAACAAATAAACCAATCACAGTTGCGAACTTTACCGCTTTGTTCATTTAATGGGCTCGTTAATAATACGGAATTTCCTGCAATTATTGTGTAATTTTAAACGTACTTCAAATTTCTTTTTAAGTTGACCGGTGAATGATTGTCTATATAAGACTTTATTACTTACCAGTAGATCCCTTGCTCATGATCGTTTCCGGAATTCAAGGACACAACGTACTGGATTGTAGAGTTGCCTTTTTTACCTGTTTTAATCTAGATCACCGACATGGTACAGGGTCTGCATCAGTACTCAACCTTTCTGTCCTGATTGCCTAGAATCTTATAATAGGATCATAAAACCCGGAACATGAGTGATGAGTTCATCGCGAATGAAATTTTGTCTTTTCAGCTTTCCGATCATTCCCAGTTTAATAGTTTTAAAGTATAGTATTTTAAAGTCATGATGTAGAAGTGATTGCTGGTTTCATAGTTGAGCGAATCTTGTAACTATTCGGTCCCTCTTTTGATGAACCACACATTGTATAGGCTCCAAGGGAGAATTGACCGTTGTTTATTAGTAAGCTATGCAGCTAACCCATCTCAGTAGTATAGTTTGGCAAAAGGAAAACTCGTATCTCCAGGGAAAAGATTACTAATGTCTGTTCACCTCGTTTGTCAATTGCTAACGTAGTTGAAAGAGTTGGTTGACGCGTCTGTAAAATACTCCCAAACTGGTTCGGTTTGCCTAATTGAATATGAGTTTTATTTACGATCAATTTTACATAAAGTAGGCAATTAAATAATATTATTCGCCTATGTCCACAAAACCCGTTCACTGGATCCTGTGATGAAAATCTGGCACTTACATCATATTGACCTAATTCATTTTGACAGGGAAATTGTATCACTAACGCAAATAATTCATACTAAAATGAATTGGTGCATAAGTGCGCAGCGCAAGTATGGCTGATAACTTTTGCAATGAGTAAAGCCCCAACTCGCAAAACCAGACTAACTTCTATCAATATCTATCTCACGTTTCACCCAAACTTTCAACGTCTTATGTTTTGTAATCGGTCTCATTATGACAGCCTTTATAAATCTGTTCAAATAAACCTTCTTTACTCTTTTTAATATTAAGGAATAAGGTGAGTTATATGATAACAAGTATCTAACTTATATGATCGTTGTCAAAATCAATGAATTAATAGACTTATTGGCGTTTGGTATTTTAGTGGATTGCGGTAATTATGGATTTGTAAACGGAACACAAATTAACCTAGACAGTTTAATATCCAGGTGAAGTATATCCAATTCAATGCTGACCTGCACGACTGCTACAAGAATTCGCCTTTTTCCGGATGTTGTAGGAACATTTTATAATACCACCGACAAATAACACACCAGCAGATATTTATGGTAGCAAAGAAATCAGCCATAACGTCGACCCTAAAGGTCATTTTTCACATGACAACGGCAACGAGCAATAAGCAATGTTGACGTGCAATAGCAATGGCAACTTTACTCCCACCGGGAAACCTGTTAATTTGAGTTGGTCGTTCTGTTACACTTAAAAGGCAATCAAACCGATTTACCAATATAACTTGGTAAACCCAAATAAAAAATGCACACCAACTGGCTATGCCACGACCGGCCTATGATACCAATAAGTGGCTCAGATACGGAGGAGGCCTTGGGCGGTAGTGGTTACTTGAATAAGTCAGTTGCGACAGAATCCGGTTGAATTCTAAGAGTTGGACAGAAAAACAACTAACCCAATCGCAGATTTAGCGTCTATGCGTCATTTTAAAGGCGTATTCTAGAAGGCCACTTCATAGGCACTCTAGTTGTGATTTTATAGAGAAGTTGAACAACTTTCCCGTGGACGTCTAGATAAATATAAGCTTTCAAATTAACCACTACATTTGGAGTGAAGGTTTATTAATCAAATTCTCACGGCGATACTGGACGCTGTCTAGGAGTGAACAACAATAGAACGGAAATTTCAAGTTACTTGATATCTAAACTATTGCCTATAGGCACAAGGCGTAAGGTCGGCATGGCCAAATTTAGTGTACTTCCAAAAGAAGTTTGGTAAATATTTAAAATAAGGAGATGTTCTTCCTGATATCACACATATGTATAGGTAATACTGTATTAGATTTAAATATCAGTACAGGCGGGTAACAAATACGACGATAGAATAAGTAGTCATAAATGTACTGGTGTTTTAAATGCCTGCAAATTGTAATACTGAGGAAACACATAACCAGCCAGGGCTCTCTGTATTAGATTCTGTAAAATGGGCCGATTTCAGTTTTCGAATTCAATTTCAATATTTATAAATATCTCTGGATTGGGTAGGATGTAACTATTCGGAGGAAACATTAAACACTTCGCCGCATATTTTGCGACTTCGAGTAAATATACATGCGTAGACTGGAAAGTTTCCGACCTTAACGTGAAGATAGCAGCACTCGGCAATAAAACTTGTGGATGTAGTTGTCCATCTTTTGACAGCTGCTCGCCAAAATTTCAGCCATTTTGGATGCGTAGTTTTTATTTGACAGTCATTTGAGTGAGTCGATGTGTGTTTTTGTGAAAATGGACAAAATTGAGTATCGAGCTGTCATTAAATTTTGGTTTTTGAATGGCAATACGCCTACGCAAATCAAATATGAGTTGGACTCTGTCTATGGGGACTCTGTCTAGTGCTCCAAAAAGCCCTACCATTTTCCTCCCACATATACACAAATCCCACCTATAACATAATCCATTTCATATCCCCAACACAACATTGAATTCAATGTCAAACCCAATCGAACTAAACGTTCAAATTCTCTAACATTGAATTCAATTCATTTATTCAATTCAAATTATTTACTGTGACAGTTTTTGTCTCTGCCACAGAAAATTAATGTTAATTTAATTTTACCTGTAATCTTGGTGTCAGGAACGGTCAGGAATGTACAGTGTTCCCGCTCTCGGCCAGATTAGTCCTTTCAATGGTGAATGATTTAGTTAGAATCCATAGATCATATATTGAAGCTCCTCTATTTCCATGGGCACCATTGAAACAATTTGGTATTTTAGAAACAGCTCACCAGGTCAGTGATCAGCATTTAATTGCAAATAGATGTTCGTGACACTGTACAAAAAATTATAGTTGATTGTTTTTGCACATTCACACTCGGGTCATATCTGAGTCAGGATTTATATGAAGGGTACATTTTGGCAACCGAATCATTTGAAAGAATCTGAAACTGAGAATCTTAATTAATTAAGAGATATATTTAAAATTCTTCAAACAATTTTAACACTTTTGGGAATCTAGTGTATTTTTGAAAACACTCTTATTATATTTTAATTTTCTAGATTTACTTTTAATTTTAAACCTAAAAAAGGCCACGGGCTTCTTTCTTTTCCTTCCTCAAGCAAATTCTCCACCGGAACGACGAACAACCGTATTTGCTGCTCTGCTTTAATCAACTCCAAAAACGGAATTCCAAAACCGTATATCAAAAACATTGACCTGTTCTCTCTCTCGCTCCCCATCAACGTCCACTTCGAAAACCGAATTCGAACTCGAAGAACTGCACGATCCACACCCGAATCGGGGCGTGTTCGAAAACTCACTTGTGGATCGCGAAACTCCTCCACCACCTTACCATCACAGCATTTTAAAACAAATTATATTAAAATTACAAATTATCGAATGATGGTGGTGGCGGAAAACGTACGTAACATTACTCAATTTCATCCAATTCAATTCAATTCCCTAAAATCAAACAGCATAATGCATATCTTCTTATGTATGCTATACGCAATTAACACCACTAAATTTCCTACAGATCCAAAACTCAAAAAGTGCACGTGTCCAAACAAAGGCATATCTATTCGATCCGCCGACACACAATTCTTGCAATCATAAACATCCTAATGCATATCTTCACATGCCAGATGTTTTATGACTTGCAAATGCACCAATTTAAAAACTGACACCCAATTTCCACTGATGTTGTGTTACCCTGTGGGCATAGAAGTATTGATGCCAATCACGGGCACTTGGTTCACTTGACTCCCCAACGATGTTCAGACGTCGAAAATTGTTCACCAAAAGGAATGAATAAAAATGCACTGAGGGTGTGGTTTAATCGTTAATGTTTCTGTTATTGATTACTTATAAATAGCGCACTTTCGACATTAAGTTCTTCTTATTTACATTTATTTACACTGTTTCTTTTATTTTATAACATTTGATTTAAACTGTGATAGGAACAATATTTTAGTGTTTAACGGAATTTATTAATGGATTCCTTTTATTTGGGACTGCTGTTATTCGCGTTGAGGTTATGGGTAGTTCTGACCATAGCATCGACAAGGATGCAGATTCGACAAAAACACCCACGTCACTCGAAAACCGAAAACAAAATTGAGCTGACGAACACTGGCCTCTGCACTCAAGTTCCTGGGTTCTGTGCACTACGAAACAAACGTCAAATAAAAACACGATGTCGTCGTCCTGTTGGGAGTTTTGTATTTTCGTTAGCTCCTTGATGATTTACAGTATTAGTCGGGGATTTGACAATCTCTTTGTTTCTGAACAAAATTTACTAATATATTATTAATATTGTCGCGACCACTTTATTTTACACGAGATATTACTTCAATGATATTACATTCGCAGAAAGGCGACTTATTGTCTTTATGTTAGCGTAACCACTTTGTTTTGAACGGAACTTTACTTTCATGAAATTACTTTATTTACGTCTTATTATTGACTTAATATAACCGCGGCACTTTATTTTAAACTAGACTTGGCTTTAACGATGTTACTTTAACAGAAAACTAATTGGGCACCGACCCTTCGACTGCGTTAGTCAAGACTCCGACCGAATGAATCCGTGCGCACTCTTACGATGTGTAAATCTGACCGCAAGAAGAAGTGCATGCCGTAAAGGTTATTATCAGACTCCCTTTAGAAATCGTCCCCAACATTCCTTGTGGTATCGGATACCTCTGGCGTACGAGGGTTGCCTCTTATGTTTCGGGATTTGGCAACCCTAGCGTTGCAATCCGGCAATTGACAGCTCTGTCGTAAAGTTGGACATTTTTGAGGTTATACGCACTCAGAACGTTTTGACATACGAGCGCTATTTGTGTTGTTTACAGTAACTTAAAAGATTCATCTCGGCCCAAAAAATGGAATTAAATCGTCAACATTTTCGTGTGATTATTTTTTACAACTTTCGGCGTGAATTAACTCAGCAACAGTGCATGGATGAACTTAATTCAATTTTTGGCGATGAAGCTCCATCAAGGACCAGTGTTTATCGATGGTATGGTGAATTCAATCGTGGTCGTAGTTCACTCCAAGATGAATTTCGTGAAGGTCGTCCAAAATCAGTTGTTGTTCCGAAAACCAATGATGCTGTGCGCGAACTGATATTGGAAGATCGTCATGTGACCTATCGTGAGATTGAGACAACCTTAGGCGTTAGTGGGGCCAGCATACATTCAATATTGCATAAACATTTGACTGTCAAAAAAATTTGTTCGCGTTGGATCCCACACAATTTGTCAATCGCCCAAAAAAAGGCTCGTGTCAATTGGTCGAAAGAAATGCTCAAAAAATACGGTCGCGGTGCTTCGAAACACGTCTATGACATCGTGACAGGTGATGAATCGTGGAATTACGCGTATGAGACCAATAACATCCCATGATGGTGATAAAATATCGGCAAAAACCCAAGGCTGCCTGAGAGCATGAATCTTTTTGACTACATTGTTTACGTAGGAAATTGCCGCCTGGACGAAAATGTTTTCTTTTATCTACGTCGGATAGACAGAAGTGTTTCGGGTAGCATAATGGAACAATGCTGGCGGCGGCAATTGGGTCTTCTGTGATGTAAAATTCACAGAAGATCGCTCGCCATAGCAACTAGAAACAAGGTTTATTGATCTGGTTTATCCCGCTCATTGTGTCCTATTGCAGGGCTATTAGAAATCTGGCTTGCAAATGTGCAAGCCAGCAAATGGCCCGGCATGTATTTCTGGACGCTAAATGGGCATGGCGACAGTGTTTGTGTACACTTTGATTCTGCTAAGAATGCAACATTTCGTCGGTCGATGAATCGAGTGTGTGTTATTTTAAATAACGCTCGATCGCTTGCAGGTAGCCAACGATGGCTACGCTGAATATCGTCGATAGGACGCTTGGCCGATGGGTCTGTAGATAAAGGGTAAAAATGACATGCCGGGTGAAGAGGAAAAGCTTCTCGGCTATAATGGGATATTTATGGCGGTTATCCAAGGGGATAACCGAATTGGTTTTCAGCCATTTTAAGACAGTGGTGAATACTATGGCAAGGTTGTGTGATCTTGCCAGTGATTCGACTTAAGGGTAGATATGGGGTTTATAGGATTTTTATGGGGTTAAAAATGATGCGGGGTTCTTCGGGCCCTGAAAAGCTCCACAAGGTCGCACACATCCAGTGCTAAGCCTTTAGGTTGAAAATACCGGATAAATAAGTTAAAACCAATTAAAGGAATTGCGCGGTAATGAAATGTCAACACTCTACTACTGTACGGACACTCTTGACTTTTTGATTAAAATTGCGCGAACGCTCGACTTAACGTGTGCCTCGTTTGAGAAATTAAATCTGACTGATCCCAATCAGGGATGAAAATTGACTTTTTGGGATAAGCACAGCGATCAACCAATCATAATCATGCTCTCTTCTGCATTCTTTATTTTCCCAGCCCATCGAGGTGAATAAACACTTGTGCATCCATTCGACAGTCAATGGACATCGGGTGAATGAGAAAACCAAAAGAGAGAGCAGAATGATCTCGGGCTTTAGCGTGCATGCATGAATGCTACATCTGGTTATGACCCAGTGACCTAGTTAGGACATCGGTTTGATCTCAGAGTGCAATGCACTCAGCAATGGGGAAAATGAAATGGAATGGAAAGTGGTTTGCGCTATTCACCTGAATAAAGAGGGTATTGATCCCCAGCGAATAGGGTGTCTGGGGGAAGTCGAAGGGACGCTGCCACAGCGTGGGAATAATTATCGTGGGAACCAACCTCGAAGAATTTGAAAATTACCCCAGCGGTTTTGCGATGATGCAACCGCGTCGTTTGGTTAGACTTGTTTGTTGCTAACCAATATAACTTTGAGATTTCCGGTGGAAATCTTATGGGGTTAATGAAACGGGGTTGCCGTATGGCAAGTGGTACTGAATTCAATTATGCATTACCTGCATAAAATAAAGAATTCAGTAATGCGTCCTTTTGGGATATTTCTTTTACAGGTGAAGTAACTGAACGGAGGGATTGGGGTTGAGGTGGTGCGCTGCTAACGGGCGAAATTGGGTAGAAATTGTGGGTTGGTTCTGCGTGTAATATATTGAGAACCCGCACAACCCATCTGAAGTGCACGCCAACCCTTGTTCTTATAAGCCAGATAGATAACACAAACAAAAACCCCAAGAAAGGATCAAGCGATAAGTGGCGATGCGTCTGGATCTTCTAAGAGAATTAGAATTTCGAAGTGAGAAGGTGAACACCTTAGAGGAGTTGTAGCGGTTCTACCAACCATACAAATCCTTACAGGTGAGATATCCTTTCCGCCAAGGAACTCTACTCACCTTTCGCAGCACACGTGCCCACAGACACGCGGCCAATAGTCACTACAATACCGTAATAAAGGCTACACGAAAGCTCAACAACGTTGAACCCGATAGCAAAAGGCAAGGAACTTAACGTTCAAAAGCTTCCAAGATCGAGTTCAACGCATCCATACATGGTATTCTGCCCAATTCAAAAGGGCAGCTAAAGCATCGCTTCTAAGCAATGCGTCAAACGCAGCAAGCATCGCATACAGATCTCCCATCTTAAACATCTGCACGATGTTTTCAAGAAATTACCATTTTCGGTAGATAGACCGAACAACGGATGCATACGCTGGTAGCTAAATGCAATAAAGCATATCGTCTATCCGCTGCCAAATTGTAAACAACCGTAATTATCTCAACAAGATAATTCGGAATATTTACGAGAGTAAAGCCAACAAAGGAAATACTCCGGTCCCACGATTCCTTTGTAGAATTTCACACCCATTAGAAGGATCTAATGGATTTCGGTTGTGTTTGCAAAAGGCAAACAACCACGGGCTGTACGCCCGAACAGTCATCTCCGTCATGCGCGCCAGATGTTCTGTGCAAACAGAAGGCCGTGGAAATGAAATTCTACCAGCGATAATAATGATGTATGCAAGATGACTTTCCCCTTTTCAGGAAACTACGAAATATCCCCGGGGATGTGATAACATGCTGCTAACAGAGATTCGGAAGTTAGATACAGATACCAGTTTTGAATCTGGATATCTGTGTGGGCAGACAGTTAGTTAGATTCGAATCGTCAAAGGGTCGATATAGAACTTCCGAGCGGAGAGGACAGACAGTCGGATAGGAGGGAACGAATGGGAGGAATTGAATCGCGTTACACCGGTGTTAAAACGTAGAGCTTTAGAACGTGTGTGTCATCGCTGGTATGTCCCTAAGACACATTATTGTATGTTTAACGATTTGTGCAAAAATATAATAAAAGTAAAGTTAAAGTAGAAGGCGATTTCCGATGTTTTATTTGTGACGGCATTCGCTCTGGTGCATCATATTCACCGTGTGACGTACTTCCTCGGGATTCTCATAGACAATTAATCGCGTCACCGAAGCGGCTACATTACCTCGCCAAAGAGTCATTTGAGAGGAGTCGAGGTTAAGAAGACAGTGGGAAGGACGAATCAAACGAGTATTAAAAACATTATTCAGTATGTAACAATTAATTACTTATGGAACCTGTGACAAAATTCAAAGTGAAATATAATAAATCCAAGTTCTATGGAACATTAACTGCGTTTTTGTTTCAACGACTTAACTTGCCTTCGAGTAGCAACACTGGTCGCAGTGGTCATCTGTCGTAACGTCTTCAGTGAACGCGTTGGAGATATTAGTAAACCCGTTCCCGTGCCGGCACATCAACTAAATCAACCCTCACAGGACCAACAATCATCAGGAATCCATGCAGGATTCCATCGTTCGTTTCTTTTCCTCGGTAATACAAGAAGCACGCAAACGAACCGGTGTAGTACACAACATCTGCACCATCATTTAACACAGTGAAATTTTGGTCAGCTGAATTTAAACGTGGCCTTCAGATCTTGGGAGACGATGAACGTTCGGGATGTCCAAAAACTGAAACAACTGACGATAACATCGCTAAAGTTCACCAGATTGTGCTAAACGATCGCCGAATTAAAGTGAAAGAGATAGCAGAGCCTATGAAAATGTCCAAAGAACGTTGTTTGTCACATATTAAATCAAGATTTAGGCATGAGAAATCTGTCCGCGCGTTGGGTGCCGCGTTTGCTCACGTTAGACCAAAAACGTGTTCGAACGAACATTTCCAACGGTCTGTTGGTGCAGTTTTGGCGCCGATTAATTACTGTCGATGAAACTTGGATACAGCATTATACGCCCGAAACAAAACGGACTGCAAAGAGGGAATCGGCTCCAAAAAAAGGGAAAAACTGTTTTTTTTTTCGTCTAGGAAAGTGATGGCGACTGCTTTTTGGGATAGTCATGGAGTTATCTGAGTCGGTTATCTTTAAAAAGGAAGAACTATTACAGGAGCATACTACGCATCATTAGTTGACCAACTGAAGGCAGAAATTGTGGGAAAACTGCCACATTTGCAGAAAAATAAAATCATGTTTCACCAAGACAACGCGCCGCCTCACACCTCAGCGGGTGCCATGGCGAAGATCCACGAATTACGGTTTGAACTGCTTGACCATCCGCCTTACTCATCAGATCTAGCCCCAAACGACTTCTTTTTGTTCCCTTGTGGCGTCTCTAACAGATACACACACAATACACAAAGCAAATAGTGAAGAACGCCGAACGAAAATCGAATAAGAAAATACATCAGAGCCGTATACCATAGCGATAATATAACAATTCACATCAGTGGAATATACTTGCGTTTAAAAATCGAATTCTAAAACACGGCCAGTAACCTGATGTGTTACGCTTAGGTTCAATTTTTGGTGATTCTAACTGTCATAGCGTCAGTTCGTGTGGTTCTTCACTATCATTCCAAACGCTATACCCTAATCTAAAAATTGGGCTCGGAGGGCAGAGATTTTCGTCAAATGAGGAGGAAATCACCTTTTTGAGCAGTTATTTTGCAGAGAAAAACGCCGATTACAGGTTAGAGAGATGGGAACATCGCTGAGAGAAGTGTGTAGAGTTACAAGAAGACTATGTAGTAAACTAAAAATAAATGTGAAGAAAAAATGTCTTGTATGTTTGTTTTCAGACCACATATGTACTTGTTGTATTCCAGAATACTACCCTTATTAGATTGTTAACACTGAATCTCATTACTTTTCTAACACACCTTCAGAACTACCTCTGTTCATATCTAATTCTCACTTAATACATAACATTAATAAACATTCACAATATTCTATATCAAGCCTGTTACAGCACATTTCATAACATGCCCCTTTTCATAACATGCACCTTTTTTTCATTCAAAACATAGCACTTTGATTTTCGTTCAAAGTTGATTCAAAATTAAAAGTCACAGAGACCAAAGGAATACTTTGAGAAAATTTATTTTGTTCACATTATAATTTCCAACCAATTAGAACAATAAGTAGCATAAGAAGAGAGAAATTTTAATAGTAACATTTTCCAGTGTTGTTTGAAACGTTGTTGCGTACGCAGCTATAATACAGTGGTGAGAAAAAAAAAAAAACAAAGATTATATATTATAATACCAAAAATACGGGGAAACCAAACTGTGTGCACATCAGTGCTTTTTCATTTTAAGTGGTTTTTAAAGGAAACACCACCATCAGTCATCACCAGGAAGCTCAAAAAAAAAAAAAAGAAGACAGGATTGAGCTCTTTCATACACAGGGAGTATCTTATTTTATTTATTATTTATTTATTATAATTCAAATTTAAAGTATTTTACTTATTACAATTATAATTTAAATTGTATTCAATTTATCTTTTCTCTTTGTTTAAACTTCATCCTATTCGCAATTTCAATCTCATTGAATTTTCTCCCCTTTCCTTTAAATTTCCAAGATCGCATCTAGTGTTTTAAAAACCATAAAATTGATTTTAAATTTTCACACTTTCTCAAACATTTCTATTTTCATTTACATACCACATTTCTATTTTCCAGGATTTCTATATTCCAGGTTTGCGCTGAAATTTTGGTTTTCATTTAGGTCTCATTGGATCTTTTACTTTCCCGGTTCTTGCTCCTATCTTCTTTTCCTTGTTTCCTGCACTCCTACTTGTTTTTATTCACCTGCTTCTGATCTGCTTGGTTCTCGGTTTTTGTAATTGCCCGTGTCCATCTTTTTCCTTTCAATTATCCGTTCCAAAAATGGACCTCTCTTCTCCTCAGAGCTTAGGGCATCAACCCAATCAGGATTTGATGACTCTTCTTGAGAGATTGAGAAGCGAACTCGCGACCGCGGTAGCCAGGATCGCTGCTCTCGAGAGGGAGAACGCAGCATTGAAAGCTACTTCACCCCCGACCCCCTCCAACAAAAACCTGGAACCCCATCATTCACAGGTCGAACCTGAAATGATAAGCCTCGACAGTGACTTTGATGTCTCTGCCGACGAGAATGGTCTCCATGTCCCTACTCTTAATACTTGCCGCTCCACGCCCACCTCTCTCCGCGCGGAAAAGCGGAAAACACCTCGACCCAAGCTGAACTGCGAGGGAGCTCCCTCCAGTAAACGTGTTGCCACCGGCTGTACGCCAATAATAGCCCCAGCTTCGGCTAATGAAATCGTGGCAAACCTCTCGGTACACCCCACTGCACAAAAAGTCGTTCCGCTGGAAAAATCGTGCACATCGAAGGTACCATCCTCCACAACCCCGAAACCAAAGACCACTCCAACTCAAAAGGCCAACCAAACATCTGTCGGGGCAGACGTACCTGCTTTAAAAAAGAAGCAGCAACCTGGGGTTTTTGCACGAGACCTCAACCTAAAGGAGTTCGTCGGTGATATGAACCGACAAGGAATATCCAACTTTAAGGCAAAGACCTTGAGTCCAAGTCTCAATAAAATCGTAACCTACGATCGACAAACGTTCTCCAAGGTTAACGATACCCTGAAGGCCAAGGAGGTGAACTATTACACATTCACCCCGGCCGACGAAAAGTCGAGGATCATCCTCTTAAAACGAGTCGCTGCCTGCTGGGAAAAGGACGACATCGTAACTGCCCTTGAAGCAACATTCCCCCACGTCAAATTCACTGACGTTAAAAAATTCTCTCCCCCACAACGGTTTGTGAACATCAGACCGCAAAAATACACCAAAGTAAACATATGGCAGCTTCACCTTGCCCCAGGAACCGACATAGACTCCATAATACGGACAAAGTCGCTTCCAACTCTCCATCAACAAGTTCTGTTCGAAGTATTTCATAACAATGAAATACCTCAATGCCGACGTTGCCAACGTTTCGGGCATGTCTCCCGGAACTGCAACATGGCCCGCCGTTGCGTCCGTTGTGGAAAATCCCACGACATTGGCAAGTGCGAACTCCCTTCAGCAAAATACGATCCCACAACAAATGTGCAGGATGAAATTACGTTGCCAATTTGCTGCAACTGCGGTAATAAAGGACATCCGGCCAGCTACAGGAACTGTCCCAAATATAAAGAGATAGTCCACAGAACCAAGGAGACTCGAGCTAAACAAGTAGCCAAGTCAAACTTCGGAAAACAGCCCACACAAAATTTCATCCAAAATGGATTTACATTCGCTGATAAGGTTAAAGGGAACCAAACAAAGAATATGAAAACCCCACCACCTCCCCCCCAAAAACATATTCAAGTTCCTAAGCGATCCGCTATACAGGCCACCACAATGCCACGAATCCAAGCGGCGGCACAAAAGCCTCCAAAGGGGCAACCCTCAATGCTGGAGAAACTACTTAGTCTCTCTCGCGTGATTGAGGATATTCGACCCCGATATGAAAAACTAACAACTGAGGCTGAGAGGGATGCACTCCTTTTCACGGCATATGTAAGACATACGCTTCAAAATGGATCCCAAAATTAAAGTTATCCTTATAAATGCCAACTCCCTTGTTTCGCTATCAAAGCGTGCGATAGTCTCTGACTTCATAAAGGATAACCGGGCGGACGTGGTTCTTGTAACCGAAACTAGGTTGCATCCATGTCACCGTCCCACTTTCCCAAACTTTTCAATGATCCGAAGAGATCGAACCCCCACTGGCGGCCCCACCATCAACGGAGGTGGCACCTATATTCTAGTTAATAGCGAACTTCGCCATGAAGCTATTGACCTCCCACATTTCGAGTCCATAGAGGTCTCCGGGGTTGAACTGCATCTAGCTAATAATGGTAGAGTGAACATATACTCCGTATACCACTCGCATAAAACCAATAATGGCCCCATTAATCCCGAAGATATCGGCCAATTAATAACGTCCTTGGGGCATAGACCCTTCATCATAGGCGGCGATTTCAACTCCAGGCATCCCCACTGGAACAACTCCGTCTCTTGCCCAAACGGCACAAAGTTGTTCCAATGGTACAGCGAAAACTGTCACGCCCTCAACTTCGAAATAGTCGCACCTACGGATGGTACCCGAGGTAACTCCATCCTGGACATCTTTATTGTGTCCAAAGACTTACTTCCACAAATCACTCCTCCCCAAGTATCGCCGGGTGTATCTGACCACAACGCTGTGACCATGTTCATTCGCGGCTATCGAGCATCCCGGGCTCATGTCAGATACATAACCGATTATGGCCGCACAAATTGGGACAACTTCAATATTACATTGAACGGAAAACTCCACCAACTCTCTCCCCCACTGACAGGAACCTAACGACGGTTGAGATAAATAACGCTGCAACTCGACTTCACGAGATTCTAGTTGAAACTTCTGAGACTCATGTCCCGAAGTACAAACTTGAAAAGACTTATCAGATTCTCCTTGACGACCTCACTCTTCGTCTCATCCGGGAGCGTAAAAAGCTCTGCAGAATGAGATATCGTCACCGCTTTACGCAAAGGGAGCCATTATTGCGAGCCATTATTCACAATATTGGCACACTGATAAAACAGAGAATCCAAAACAATCGTACCCGACAATTGGAAGACAAACTGAAGGGTATTCAGATGGACCAGAACATTTATAAAAATGTTAAAAAGATATGTGGCACCTCTCGTATCACTGGACCAATCATGCACAACGGCCTTGTTGTCAATAATGACACCAATAAAGCAAACATCATCGGAGAGACCTTTGAAAATAATCACAAGCTCACTCTCGAGGATGGCGACCCGGAATCAAATGCAATAATTAGTTCAGAGGTTCACAACAAATTAGACAACTTTAACGAGCCAATAGTTGTCTTTAACTCAGCTAACAGTGCATACTTCGACGACACACGTGATAATAGTCACGGCTTCGTCACACCAAATACCCTACAGAACCTAGTTAAATCTCGAAACCCCAAGAAGTCACCCGGTATCGACAATATGTCCTACCACTCGTTGCGAAGGCTTTCTGCTTTATTCTTTATAAAGCTCACCATCCTGCTCAACCATGCCTACAACATGGGGTATTTTCCCCAAGCTTGGAAGCATGCTGTTGTCTGCCCAAAAGCAAAAGTTGGGAAACCAAATTATCACCCCTCAAGCTTTCGTCCTATTTCGCTCCTCACCTGCATCAGCAAAATATATGAACAGTTCATATACGAGAAGCTAAATAAATTTATCAGTGTCAGGAACTTAATACCTGACTTCCAATTTGGATTCAGAAGAGCGCATAGCACCACTATGGCTCTCAATATATTTCAAAACCACATTTGCGTGCGCCTCTTTAATAAGGAACCCACCATTGCGGTGAGCTTGGAAATTGAAAAGGCTTTTGACACAACCTGGATCGAAGGTCTCGTTTTTAAATTACTGAATACTGGCCTCAGTAAAACGCTGTGTAATATAATCTACCAGTTCGTTTTAAACAGAACCTTCCAAGTTCGAGTGAATGGAAAGCTTTCCCGAACTTTCAACGCCGCCGCAAGCGTACCACAGGGCTCCATTCTAGGCCCCATCTTATTTAATATCTACACCTCAGATATTCCTCGCCCTGTGGATGGTAGAGTAAACCAGATTTGCTATGCGGATGACGTCCTAGTGTACACGTCATCTAAAAGCCCAAAACTCGCAACAAACCGACTCAACCGCCATCTGGACGAACTGTATCAGTATTACAGTCGGTGGAAAATTCGACTTAACCCATCTAAAGCAGTAGCTATAATTCTGAGTAGTAAACACTCCCAACCTACTTCTCGATATTCACAGAATATTCGAATAAAAATGGGAGATACTACGATTAGACCACAGGACAGGATGAAATATCTTGGGGTCATTTATACCCCAAAAATGAATTTCATCAAACATGTGACCCACATTCTCCAAAGGGGCCTCGGTCGGTCTAAGCAACTGCACAACATCTTCAAGTGGAGCAACAAAGTTGACACCAAAGTTAAGCTTCTCTGCTATAAGCAGCTAATCCGATCTGGAATATCGTACGCCTTTCCCATATGGTCCCGCATATCTTCGGCCCAAATGGAAAGACTTCGGGTTTTCGAAAGGAAACTCCTCAGAAGATGCACCAATCATTCTAGAAGGCCTGACGGTCGTCATTACCCCAACTCTCACCTATACGAAGGCGCCTCCATTACCCCTATCGACGAGTACTTGCTTCAATTAGCATATAAGTACCTCGAAAACATTCAGAACAGCGAGAACCCACTTGTACGGGACTCCTGCGTTCTTGACCCTTCTCTCTTTCGATCTCCTCGGATCAAACCCCCACAATTTCTTCTTCAGTACAAAACTGAAGAAAGCACCCTTCCCAACAACATTCCCCTCTATAATAGAGGATTCCTGGACCCATCCCATAGGGTCTACTATTAACAAACCACACACACGAACGCACAGTACAAGACGGCACAAACACAAACATATACACCGACCAAAGCGCAGATTATCAGACGCCAAAGACGTGATCTGCGTTCACTACCGCACCCAAGACCTACCGGTCTTGTACGATTTCTTTCCCACCATCCCTCTATAAAAGTAGTTAGAGAACACTCGGACTAACACTGTCCACACTATCCTTGGATACCCCCCCTTTTTCTCTTTTCTTTTCAGATGCGGCGAGACCGAGCCCAACATCCTCACGGATGTGGGTGATTCTGGTTATCGCAAGATGACCAGAAGTCAGAGACAAGATGAAGGACACATATGTCCTGTCTCGCTAAATTCGGCCTTCTCGCCACAATTTTTTTTTTTTTTTTTTTTTTTTATAGTAAAATTTTCCTGGTTTTCTGACCTTTTCCAGGAAGACGAAACCCTACTAAATGTATAAGCACACATATAGCCTATAACTCTTAAAACATTGTTTGGAAAATGTATTATAATAATAATTACATGTAAGCAATTGTCACGAATTTAATTTTAAGTCACTGTATTACTTAAATGTACAAATTTTAATTATGGTTAATAAATACAGTTTAAAAAAAAAAAATCGTAAAATCAGTTTGAGTTATCAGTTTGAGATTAGAGGTTGAGAATTAGTAAGTTGAGTTTGAGTTTGAGAAGTAAAGTTGAGAGTTCGAGATACAGTTGAGAAGAAGTTATTAGAGATCAAAAAAGATAAGAATACAAATAAGAATAGGCAGACGAGAGATGAAGAAGTTATTAAGAATAAAATAAACAGAAATAAGAAATAAAGAAATATAAAAAGAAGAAGAAAAACAAATTATTTATTCGAGAAAGAAGACGGACAGAAGACATAAAGAGGAAGCACGGCGGCGGACACATAACATACTTATCAAAGTACAGATACTGATCAAGCCTGATATCGAGGTATCTAACTACAGGTTTTATTTGTAGTGGTAGATTATTACTTCCAATAATGGAAAATTCCTTCCGCATTCCCTTTTGATATCCTGGATAGGGGCGTTCTGCAACGGATTTTTCTGTTTCCTGGAAATTGATCTTTAATTTATAGGTATTATCACGGGTGCTGTTCTTCGGAGATTTTTGGTATTGTTCCACGCAATTCGGCTTATATGCACTCCACAAGACAATCCGACGGATCACACCCGTTTGTGGTTCATCTCCCGACGGCGCGAACATCCCTGCATCGGAACTCGTTCCGTTACAGAGCGGGGAAGCTTTTTTTTTTTTTTTTTTGTAACATACTGTATTTATTTGACTAATAATCAATGTTTACATTAAATACTACATTAAATACTACAGCTAACTTATAATTCTAGTGATACAACAGTTTACATGCATACATTACACATTTTTCAAACATAACTGAATGTGTGAATAACTATTCGAGTATAATAGGTTTTAATATTAACAGTTTTCCTGGAAAAGGTCAGAAAACCAGGATTTTTATTTTTTAATTTAATCTAATCTAATACTTAACTTAACTCTAACTTATTCTAGCTTAACTTAATTTATTTTATAATAAGTTAAATATGTAATGTGAATTGGGGAATATAGGGATTGATGGTTAAGGAAGTAAGTTGGCGTGGGATATGGTCAGTTAGTGGCCTCAGGTGCGGTAACACTTTCCGGTTGTTCGTTAAAACGCAGAATGTTGGAGAATGGTTGTATATTACAGTATTTGAACTGATTGGGTGCCAGCTCGGTGTTATGGTACACTACCTCGTTGGAGTCATTAACCAATCTTCCAGAGGTGAAGAGACTTCTAGTATGGAGACGATTCAGATAGTGAGCCCTGTTATCTAGAGGAGTTGGTAGTAGTGAAGTTATTACGGGGTTGGGGTTATTTGGGAGGTTTTCAATAAATTTGATAGACAGCTCTAGGAAGCGTCTGTCGAGACGGTCAATATTAGCGGCATTGGATAGCAAGCTGTTATTGCAATACTTGTAAGAGTTGGGTTGTCGGTTGAGGCCAGTGACCAGCCTGAAGCATTTCCTTTCGAAAGTGCGTAGCTTCTCCATTTGGCTGGTGTTATATGATACCACACTGGACACGCATATGTCAGTGTAGGTCTGATTATTTGTTTATAGATGAGCAATTTGACTTTGTGAGAGAGACCGTTGGGTTTCCACATCACTCTTCTACAGAGATTCAGTTGTATTGTGGCTTTACGTAAAGTAT
This sequence comes from Microdon myrmicae, assembly GCA_963931805.1. Classification (NCBI taxonomy): domain Eukaryota; kingdom Metazoa; phylum Arthropoda; class Insecta; order Diptera; family Syrphidae; genus Microdon; species Microdon myrmicae. The sequence goes on from OZ007497.1 coordinate 145,472,450, forward strand.
TTTTAATGTGGGTGGAGAATGAAAGGTCATTGGAAAAGGTTATTCCCAGATATTTTAAAGTCTTAGAAGGTTTTATCTGGGTGTTATTTAGTTTGAGTCTAATTTTGTTGTGGGTGCGCCTTGTGTTGTTTGTCCAGTGCTCATTTTTACCCTTACACACTATAAGTTGGGTTTTATCAGGATTTAGGCGAATTTTCCATTTATTGAAGTATGTTGATAGATTTGGGAGGAAGTTATTAATGCGGTTTCTTGCCTCTTTTACAAACTTGCTGCTGGAGTAGACTATGGTGAAATCAGCATAATTCAACATTACGGTATTGGGTAATTGAGGCTGCGGTATGTCTGAAGTATAAAGGAGGTATAATAGTGGTCCAAGAATTGAACCCTGCGGAACCCCTGCGGTTATATTATACGATTGGGAGATAGAAGAATTTATTTTGACCATGAATTTTCTACCAGAGAGGTAGGAAGTAAGCAGTTTGGTAGTATGGATGTTTAATCCAAATATGTAGTGCAGCTTGTAAAGCAGTCCTGAGATCCAAACACAGTCGAATGCTTTAGATATGTCGAGAGAGATAGGGACCGTCGGGCTTTGGTTTTGAAGATTAGTTGTGACGTCGTGCGTTAGTTTTAACAGAGCATGACAGGTGTAGTGTTGTGAGCGAAAGCCAAACTGGGAATTTGGGATAATAGCGTTGTCATTAGCAAATGAAAGGAGATTTCGATATATCTTGCATTCCAATATCTTGCTTAATGTGTTTAATAACGAAATCGGACGATAGTTGCTGGGGTTGTTGGAAGGACTGGACTTACTGATAGGGACTATAACCGTGGTTTTCCAGTTATCTGGGAAATGTGATCCGTTAATTATGTGGTTGAGAAGAACGAGAATAGGGACTAGATTTGACGGGAGAAGTCTTTTGTAAAGAAGGTTTGGAATTCTATCTAAGCCTGTCGACTTCTTATTATTGCGTGATGTTATAAATTCAGATAATTCGCCTGCTGTTAGGAAGGCCGCATTATCCAGAGGATGAGACGCTTTGTTTGTTGAATTGAATTCCGCGATGAAAGGGGTGAAGGGTGGGATCATTGTGCGTGAGATGTAGTTGTTTACAGTATCTTGAAAATTGGAGACTGAGAAGGAGTCGTTTCGTTGATGGACTTCATAAAAGTGATTAGCTAGACAGTTTGCTATGTCAATATCTGATTGGACTGGGTGATTGTTAGTAGGGTTGATAATATAATCGATTCGAGGTTTGTATTTTCGACCCGTTAGTCTGTTGATATTTTTGAATAAATCACGATTGGGTTTAATATTTTTAAGTATAGACGTGTAAGCCTGGTCGGCAAATTGTTTTAGTTGTCCATTTATCAGGGTAGTCAAGAGTTGGATTTGATTTTTAATAAAAGGGGAGTAACTGCTATGTAGTTTTCGTCTAAGCTGTTTTTTTACGCGTAACAGTTTTGTAAGGATGTTGGGTAAAGGTTTTCCTAGGTGATTATGAGGGATGGATGTAGGTGTGTGGCTGAAGAGGGCATTTTTTAGTATTTGCTCTATTCTTAGGGCTGCTTGATCAATTTCAGCAGGGAGTAGATTTGAAGTCTCTGACAAAGTATAGTCTGTAAAACTGGCAGCAATGTCCCTATTGACTCCTTTCCAGTTTGTCCTGGAGAAATTCGGAATCGGATTGAATGAGTAACATGGTTCGAGGACTGGGATTTGGACAGTGGTGTGGACGGACCAATGATCGGAAGGAAACTCGAAGGATACTGTAGGGAGGTTAGGTGAGTAGATGTCTACGGATTTTAGGAAAAAATCTATTGTTGATTTAGTAGTATTGGAGATACGTGTTGGCTGTAATGGACAGTCCGCATAGATATATGGATGGAGTGGAAGGAGTGCTAGAAGTTGACAACCGTATTTATTGCACTTAGTGTCGTTAAATGAAGGTTTTATCTGGGTGTTATTTAGTTTGAGTCTAATTTTGTTGTGGGTGCGCCTTGTGTTGTTTGTCCAGTGCTCATTTTTACCCTTACACACTATAAGTTGGGTTTTATCAGGATTTAGGCGAATTTTCCATTTATTGAAGTATGTTGATAGATTTGGGAGGAAGTTATTAATGCGGTTTCTTGCCTCTTTTACAAACTTGCTGCTGGAGTAGACTATGGTGAAATCAGCATAATTCAACATTACGGTATTGGGTAATTGAGGCTGCGGTATGTCTGAAGTATAAAGGAGGTATAATAGTGGTCCAAGAATTGAACCCTGCGGAACCCCTGCGGTTATATTATACGATTGGGAGATAGAAGAATTTATTTTGACCATGAATTTTCTACCAGAGAGGTAGGAAGTAAGCAGTTTGGTAGTATGGATGTTTAATCCAAATATGTAGTGCAGCTTGTAAAGCAGTCCTGAGATCCAAACACAGTCGAATGCTTTAGATATGTCGAGAGAGATAGGGACCGTCGGGCTTTGGTTTTGAAGATTAGTTGTGACGTCGTGCGTTAGTTTTAACAGAGCATGACAGGTGTAGTGTTGTGAGCGAAAGCCAAACTGGGAATTTGGGATAATAGCGTTGTCATTAGCAAATGAAAGGAGATTTCGATATATCTTGCATTCCAATATCTTGCTTAATGTGTTTAATAACGAAATCGGACGATAGTTGCTGGGGTTGTTGGAAGGACTGGACTTACTGATAGGGACTATAACCGTGGTTTTCCAGTTATCTGGGAAATGTGATCCGTTAATTATGTGGTTGAGAAGAACGAGAATAGGGACTAGATTTGACGGGAGAAGTCTTTTGTAAAGAAGGTTTGGAATTCTATCTAAGCCTGTCGACTTCTTATTATTGCGTGATGTTATAAATTCAGATAATTCGCCTGCTGTTAGGAAGGCCGCATTATCCAGAGGATGAGACGCTTTGTTTGTTGAATTGAATTCCGCGATGAAAGGGGTGAAGGGTGGGATCATTGTGCGTGAGATGTAGTTGTTTACAGTATCTTGAAAATTGGAGACTGAGAAGGAGTCGTTTCGTTGATGGACTTCATAAAAGTGATTAGCTAGACAGTTTGCTATGTCAATATCTGATTGGACTGGGTGATTGTTAGTAGGGTTGATAATATAATCGATTCGAGGTTTGTATTTTCGACCCGTTAGTCTGTTGATATTTTTGAATAAATCACGATTGGGTTTAATATTTTTAAGTATAGACGTGTAAGCCTGGTCGGCAAATTGTTTTAGTTGTCCATTTATCAGGGTAGTCAAGAGTTGGATTTGATTTTTAATAAAAGGGGAGTAACTGCTATGTAGTTTTCGTCTAAGCTGTTTTTTTACGCGTAACAGTTTTGTAAGGATGTTGGGTAAAGGTTTTCCTAGGTGATTATGAGGGATGGATGTAGGTGTGTGGCTGAAGAGGGCATTTTTTAGTATTTGCTCTATTCTTAGGGCTGCTTGATCAATTTCAGCAGGGAGTAGATTTGAAGTCTCTGGCAAAGTATAGTCTGTAAAACTGGCAGCAATGTCCCTATTGACTCCTTTCCAGTTTGTCCTGGAGAAATTCGGAATCGGATTGAATGAGTAACATGGTTCGAGGACTGGGATTTGGACAGTGGTGTGGACGGACCAATGATCGGAAGGAAACTCGAAGGATACTGTAGGGAGGTTAGGTGAGTAGATGTCTACGGATTTTAGGAAAAAATCTATTGTTGATTTAGTAGTATTGGAGATACGTGTTGGCTGTAATGGACAGTCCGCATAGATATATGGATGGAGTGGAAGGAGTGCTAGAAGTTGACAACCGTATTTATTGCACTTAGTGTCGTTAAATGAAGTATGCCGAGCATTCCAGTCTCCTCCTATTATGAAAGGTGCAGGTAGAGACTGTTGGATTATCTCAGTGATGTCGGAACTAGGGAAGTTTGGTTCCCGAGAAGGGTGAATGTATACGGACGACAGTACAAGCACTTTTTTGCTTTTGCAAAAGATTTTAATTGCCGTGTACTCAATATTATTTATATTGGTGAACCTGATTTCGGAAAATTGGAATTTCTTGTGTATTAGAATTCCAGTACCTCCACGAGGTCCAGTGGTTCGTGGATTAGAAACAAGTGTATAATTCGGGATAGATACTCGGGAGTTTGGTTTAAGCCAAGTTTCTGAGACGAGGAGGATATCTGGAGAAAACTTTTCAATGAACAATCGGAGGTGTTGTCTGCGAATATTGGAATATATGGACTCTGCGTTGAGGGAAATTATGGTTAAATTAGCCATTAAGAGAGAGGATATGTGAAGCTATAAGAGATAAAATCTGACTTTTTTTTTATATTTCTGAGCTGTGCTTCAACGTGGGCAGCATCTTCTGTAAGCTACTTATGTATCCTATGATGTCCAGATTCAGATCGCTACTGTTGGATTGGTGATTTCTTGTCATGTTAAGGGAATTCTTGACAACCTTAGCGTATGACATTCCTGGACTTGTAGGATTTATTGATTGATGTGATGTTGTTTTGGTTGGTGAAGGTTTGCTCGTTGCCATGGGTGTTGTTCGCCTTTCTAGAATCCTCAGCTTATGAGGACATTGCGAGAAGTAGGCAGGGTGGGGTCCTCCACAGATACAGCATGTCACTGTGATTTTCTTCGTTGTAATAGATCCATCGGGGTTTGTTGTTTGGATTGTTCCTGGTTCCATCCCAGGCGGGCTGACCTTACATTCTCCAGGTTGATGTTGCTCTGCACACTTTACGCATCGTACGCTTAGATGACATGCGGCCGCCAAGTGTTCTGAACCTTGGCATCTTTTGCAATGAAGGACGTTTTGTTTATGTGGTTCCTCAATCGCAATTTTATGCGTGAACAGATATTTTATTTGTTTGAGCCAGGTGACATCGGTTAGAGGAATTTGTATGATACGTAAATGCAGATTCTTGTTAGTCCGCATGTATGGTGTTTGGTAGTAGTCCAACCTGTTTATTTTCAGCTCCGGACAGATCCTGACTATTTCTGCTGCAAGTTCCTTATTAGTCCATGCTGGATCGATATGCCTTAAGATGAAAGTTGCTGGTTTCAACTGTCCATGTTGAAAAGTGAAAAATTCAAGCTTATGTTGCGCAAGTTTTTCTACCGCCTTGTTGTGATCCGTTAAAGTTGTTGTTGTGATGGAAGTCGAAGCTCCTCTTGTATTTGTGGTGAAATTGCGGTGGCCTAAGGTACTTTCAAGCATTCTAATTAGTTCTTTGATGCTTGTTATATTTTTAATATAGATGGGTGGTGGTCTTGTATTTTTGGCGTGCGTGTTAGGCATTTGATTCCCGGTTGTCTTCTTTTGTTGGGGCGATGGTGTTTCGGGGGACAACAATTGTTGGTTTGGAGATGATGGAGCTAGTCCGGGGTGTTGAGCAGGCGTTTCTTCCATGCAGACGTCATCTCTGATTTTATTGGTTGTTTTTAGGGAGCGAATTTCCTCGTGGAGTTGTTTCATCTGGAGTCGAAGTGTATTGATATAATCCACGGCTTCCAGATACTTTTTTTGATAGTCCATAGCTTGTGTCTCCATGGTTGTTGGTTTTTTTGTTGCGCTCAGTAAATCGTCGGTGGCTCTTTTTTTACGCTCTATCATGAATTGTTGGTCATCACTGGGGCCGTCGCCCGGCATGCGTTACTGTTAGTTTTCACTGTTTTATTACTACAAGTATTACTAAAAGTATTTTTACACGTGCACTTCACCCACGTGTGTTACAGACTTTCACAAACACGAGTTTCAGCTATGCTATGAGCGAACGTCTGTTCGCTCTGAAGTAGTCGATAAGAATGTCACTAGAAAGTGCGGGGAAACTGTGGAACTCCCTTCCCACGAGAATGTTCCCGGAGCATTCCAACCTGCAACTGTTCAAAAAGAACTGCAACAGTTATTTGACGGGTCGAAAAAAGGAGTCATTAGTGAATGACTGATTGAAGTGAGTGGCGAAGAGGTTAGCGATAGTAACAGGATCAGATGAGGTACGAGAGTATAAAGTAAGTGATATGTGGCAACCATCGGATTTACATTTATGATCGGCGTTTATCGGCGTTATATTTAACCTCACCGCGCTTATCTTTATTGTCAACGGAAGAGTGGACACTGAATTCTGGTAGGTATTTCCACAACACGAATGTAAATATATATATATATATATATATATATATATATATATATATATATATATTAAGACAAAAGGGTTACTGACAGTTATCCTTATCTTGGGCTGGCTGAGGTTAGCTCTCCAGGCCGTTTCCCTGCGGTCAGTGAGTGCTGTAAAGTCGATGGTGGAGCTGAGGAATCCTTCGGTATCCCGGGTGGTGGTGGTAGCGATACAGATGATTGAGCTGATCCCTGTGTCCTAGCCGTCGCCTCAATGTCCTTAGCCAATTTAGCATTTCACCTCCTTAATGACCGCCAATATAGCAACGGGTCCACATGAGATCTGTTCCCCAAGGTTCAGTACTCTCACTCAGACTTTTCTTCATCTTTATAAATGATCTCTTGTCCATTACCCACAACCCAATCCACTCGTTTGCCGATGATAGTACATTGACTTTCTCATACTCATACGAACATTCCCGGCCAAACTGTTCGAATGTCAATACCAATCAGCAGGTTATGCATAATACACTGAATTCCAACCTCAACTAGATATATCAATTGGGATTATCTAACCGAGTAGAATTCAATGCTTTAAAAACTCAGTGCTGTCTCTTGTCGTCAAAGACGAGCCCCAAAGTAAATATACTGTCCATGAATGGCACTTCCATCGACGAAGCCAAGGAACTATCAATCCTGGGCATTCGAATTAATTCTACTCCTAACTGTAATGACCACATATTTGAAGCTGCGAAAAGTGCGGCCAAATACATGGGGCTCCTTAAGAGGTGCAAAAAATACTTCACTCCATCCAACCTGGCCACTATATACAAGGCATATATTCGCCTAATTAGTTCAACTCCCATATTTGGTCAGGCGCATCCAAAACTGCACTACATGTGCTCGATACGATGCAAAAATGAGCAGTGAAGCTTATTGGGGACTCAGCTGTGACTCGATCAATTCCGTCCTTAGAACATATGCGCAACGTATTATGTCTATCTCTCTTCTATAGGTATTATCAAGGTCGTTGCTCAGCTGAACCTGCTGGATGTGTTCCGCTTCCTCAGACATTTTCCCGCGAAACCCGTCAATCTGAGAATGCGCACCAGTTCACGCTGAAAGTCAACTTCAAGCGCACAAACAGACATAGAGAGTTATTCTTTGGCCGAACCACACGAATGTGGAACACTCTACCTGATCATGTGTTTCCTCGTCATTGTAATGTCCAGGCATTTAAGACCAATGTACATCGATACCTCCTTTCCTTATCCTCTATAAAAGTAGTTAGAGAACACCTAGACTAACACTGTCCACACTATCCTTGGATATCCCCCTTTTTTCTTTTCTTTTCAGATATCGCGAGATCGAGCCCAGCATCCTCACGGATGTGGGTGATTCTGGTTATCGCAAGATGACCAGAAGTCAGAGACAAGATGAAGGACACATCTGTCCTTGACTCGCTAAATTCGGCCCTCTCGCCGCCCATTTTTTTTTTTTTTTCTTGAATTCTTACGAAACTATTGCGCAGATGTGGACATGGATCTGGTTTTGGTTTTGTATTTGTTTTTCTTAGTGGAATTTTTTCAGATAGAGATAACGATCTCTGAATTTTGGTTTTCGATGATGCCGTGGGGCAAATGTGAAACGATAAACGAATATTAGATTCGTTTATTGTGAATTTTATTTTTACTTTAGATTTTGGATTGAATTATGCCGTGGGGGCAAATGTTAATCGATAAACGAATGTTTGATTCGTTTATTGCGAATTTAGGATCATGTTTGGGTTAATTCGGGTTTTGATAGGATTTTGGGTTTTGGAGTATTATTGCTGGGATTTGGATGTAGGAATGGGGGGAAAAGGTGGTAGGGATTTTTAGAGCACTACAGTGCTCTGGCATTTAAGGGTACACCAAAACCCCCTTCTGTGCGCGCGTTTGTGTAAAGGAAAAAAAAATAGTTATCTTATTGATGGCTAAGTGTGAATGAATTTATAATTATTTTTGTAGTGTTACGCACAAAGCCCTCCACCCCTTAATACCTATCCCTTTGAAACTAGTCTCCACCATTAATCGCGCATACATCAAATATCGTGATATCCATTCAATATCAAACAAATTGAACTGAACGTTCAATGTTGTCTAATGTCACTCCATTACCTTCTCTCACAAACGTCCACCCCCACCCCCACGCTCCTACTTCCTGCTAAACCAGCAGATTTCATACGTATCCTCAACACGTAACCTCGGAATCTTATTCTTATTTGTGAAACGCTTCTAAGGAATTCTCCAACTCCTATGTTTCCCGTTCCCTCTACATAGCCTTCGTCCGCCCCCTTCTTGAATACGCCAGTCAGGTCTGGTCTCCACACTGCTCGTCCCATATTCGCAGAATCGTGAGCGTGCAACGTCGTTTTCTGCGTTTTGCCCTCCGTGGACTGAACTGAGAGAATCCTCGGATTCTTCCCCCATACACAAGCCGGCTCCATCGGATCAACCTCAATACACTTGAGGAGCGCACCCTACCTCCTTACCTTGATCCACCCACCACCTACACTCTTACTACCCGTCCACATTCCAATCATCCCGCCCCTTTATCCTACTACCCGGTCTTCGCCACCCCACCAAGTACACCGCCACCTTCCCACCATACCTTCATATTTATTCTAAACTATTCTAAATTAATTTTTGTAATCCCTGGTTTTTAAGCTAGTTCGTAAGTTTTTTACTTTTAAATTCTTTTTAACGCTTGTACTAAGTGAAACAAACGAGGTTATTACGGCACCAAGTTGAGAAGCTGTCGAGGTCCTGTTGAAGAAGTGAGGAGTCGAGAGGAGAGATGCTTGTTTTGTAGAGTTTGGCGTCGTCCGCTTAGAGAGGGATGGATGAGTGTTTAATAATGGAGTCGACATCATTGATGGTAAGGATAAAAAGGAGGGGGCCTAGATGACTACCTTGCGGAACCCCTGAGGTGGGGAAAAAAGGATCGGAAAGGGGGGATCTGAATTTGACACGGTAGGATCGGTCTTTCAAATAAGACGATAATCATTTGATCAATAGGGGTTCGAAATCTAGGGAGGACAGCTTGAAAAGGATGAGATTATGGGAGATTTTGTCAAAGGCCTTGCTGAAGGTGATAACATCGACTTCGTTGCCATTCTCTAAGGCACGGCGAGTATGGGATGAGACGATCAGATGCGTTGTGGTCGACCTACCCGAAAGGAAACCATGCTGGTTGGGTGAGATGATGGATTTACAACTGAAAGAAAACGCCTTATAAAGAAGCCCTTCGTACAGTTTAGGGATATGAGACAGTTTGGCGATGGGTCGGTAGTTGCTGATATCATTTTTAGGTCCCTTTTTATGTATGGGGGTGACATAGGGGGATTTCCAGATACTAGGCAAGATCGCTTGAGAAAGGGATAGGTTGAAAATCTTTGATATCGTGAAAGAACGAGAAGTGGAACAGTTCTTTAAAAATACAGACGGGAGTCCATCATGTCCAGGGCTGAACTCGTCTTTGAGTAAATTTAGTTTCTCCTCAAGTACGTGACACTGAGTAAGTTGAGGGGTGAAGGGACCAGGGGATAATTCGGGCAAGTCATTGAAATACGACGGATTGGGTTCGAAGGAGACGTCTGTGAAGGATTTATTTAAAAACGACGCGAACAGATTGGCAATAGTTAGGGGGTCATTTGATGTAGTCGCGCCATAAGAGAGGGAGTTAGGATAGGCGGCGGATTTACGTTTATAATTTATAAAGTGGAAAAAGGATTAAGGATCATTGATCAAATTGGATTGTGTTTTAATAAGGTCTTTAGAGTAGAGGGAGTTGTAGGGTTCGGAAAATTTATAAAAGGACCCGAGATAGTTTGAGTACTTTTCAATGGATCGCATTTTGAGGAAAATGTTCCATAAGTTATTCCTTTTGTTCCGAAGATTGCGGAGATTGCGGTTGTACCATGGCGGCAAAGAAACCGATTACCTGCGGCGAGAATAGGGACATATAAGGCGACGGCATAGTAAATCTCCTTATAGAGAGTGGCCGTGGCATCTTCTACACCCAAATGATCAAAGCGAAACGCTGTTTTGCTAAGATGCTCATTTAGGAGGCGGAAATTAGCCTTGTGGAAGTTGTAAGAAAAGCAGTCAGAAGATAGAGAGGGCTGGGTTTCGTGGTAGAGATATAAGGATAAGAGCAATGGGGTGATAATTATCGACGGTAGAGAGGGCGTGTGGGCTGGGGGCAACTGAAGACGTGCGTGGGTCAGTTGTGAACACGAGGTCCAGCTGTCTCCCCATATGATTTGGGACATTGCTAATTTGACGAAGGCATGAGTCGGTGAGGCCGTTTATAAAAATACGTTCATTAGAACTAGTGGGGTTAGAGACATAGAAGGCTTGGTCGTCAGCCGATGTCCATTGTAGGTGGGGGAGTTTAAAATCACTAAGAACGACGATATCGTCTATTGTGGTGCCTAACTCTGTAAGGTTATCTACCGCCTCAATTGCGAGTCCGTATGAGGCGATGGGTCGAGAGGGAGGAATATAGAAACAGATAATGAATAGAGACTTAAGGTGCTTGTCAATTTTAATAGCGACGTAGTCAAGATCCGGAGATGAAGAGATAGCAATTAGAGACGAAGTGAGTCCGTTATGAGTGGCGAGCAACACTCCACGGTATGGGGAGTTGGGACCTTCTCGATGAGCGTCGTCATCGCGAAAAACATTGATGGAGGGGGGGAATAGTTCAAGACTACTGATACTGGGGATAAGGTTGGTCTCCGTCAGAGCGTATATGTCGGGGGGGGAGGGAGTGTGCCTTTTCCAGAGGCGAATGTGTTTTGGAGCGGAGACCTCTAACATTCTGATAGTAGACGGTTATGGGGTGCGTATTGATATGACAAGAGGGACCAAAGGGCGACTGAATAGGGTCAAAAGTACTTTTGATTATTGGGAAAGGTAATTTTGTTGTCAATATAATGGCGAAATGCCGAAAGGTCTCTTAGCACCTTACAGAAGAGAACATCTTTTCAAAGTTATGACGAGAGCACCGTGGCGATTCCGCCAAATCCCACGCTTCGCCTTCCTGAAAAAACCCCAATAACTGCTACCCAGTCTGCATAAGCTTTCGCTAATGCAATTGCATTAGCATCTTCAATGCTTCACGCATTATATAGATCAAATCTATAATCTAAAAAGTCCCTGTGAAAGAAAACTTCCCTTCATGCATCGCTTCGCATATAATTTCCTGTAAGAATTTCTTTCTTCCTTTTCAAGAATCGCAGGCAAATTCCAATTTCCCATACCTGAAACATTTCCTTTTCCAAGGACAATTAATGCATACAAGCATTACCCTAAAATTCCTAAAAAGATTTTTTTTTACAAGGGCATTCATGCATGCGTATCAATGCGTTTTTGCATAAGCGACCAAAGCTCGAATTTCCAATTAGTGTAGATTTTCACACTAACATTCGACACTGGCGTCGCCATAGATATCAGGTTCCATTGACACAGATGGTATATACAAACCGTCATTGCATAACCATCTAATCTGCCTTGCAATAACTTGCAACTATCAATACAGCTGCAAGCACTTTACCCAGAATTGCTTCTTTGTTTGAATCTCCAAGCAAGCATCGACTTCGCGTATAGCACCTTTTCCAATGTCTATTCGTATATTTACACAAGGGCATCATTCATCTAAGACTTTTATGATACCCTCGTCCCATATTTTCTTTTGTAACATTTCTTCGCTGTATCGTCGTCTATTTATGTAGACGCGATACACTCCATAGACCACGATCTTTTCGATCTCTTTGTCTTTACTGCCAGTCTGCTTCGTTTACCCATTGCCCTCGAGCACGTGTAAACCACACAGATCTGAACGATCGCACACATACCACCAAGAGAGACTTTACGTTTCTCTGGTGGTAGGTAAAAACGATATCCTTATTGGAGAGGATATCTATAACGACACCATAAACTCACCTCAAGAAGCGAATCATCTCTGCACAAGATGATTATCGCTGAGTCTTAATCCAACCATCCCAGGAGTCGGTCGGGTCGTCTCCACCTGCGCCGTACTGTGCATACGGTACAGCGCTCTACACACGCGATTTTATACGTCCGCACGTTAGTGAAAGTCGTTTTATATCCCAAGTGAAAGTAGTAGACCACAATAAATTCTAACAGTTTTTTCTTTTTTAAGTTTTGATTAAATTACAATTGTTACTTCTCTCACCGAAGTAAAAAGAACATTTGTGACAAAATGACACAGAGTGTTTCAAGTTACCGTGTTGCTGTTCCTGAGAGTGTTACCCCTTGTGGAATCCGAGTGTTTTATTTCAGCGGTTTTGTTTCTGTGCTGTGATCAGCGTCCGCGCGAACAATATATGATGGATGAAGAAGAGAACCAGCGCCGTACGCCGGTGCAACAAGCTTCTTCCGCACAGCACCATCTAAAACTAGGTAGTTCTTTGTTGTATCATTTTTTTTCAGGAGTAATAATTACCCATACCCACATATGTTGTAAAAAGTTCATACATTTGGGAATATCCACTTTATTGCCTAATCAAGATTTTTTTAAACAAGTTACCTGGCCCAATTGTCATAAGCCGTAAATATAATTTTTTTTTCAATCGTTTCGAATTTTCTAAATCTTTCACATTCGTTTCAAAGTATAAAATCAAAAAAAAAAAAATTCATATGTAACAAAATTACCTAATCCCACAAAATCATACCAAAAGCAAAACGAAAATATCGAACGAGGCTGCAAAATAGAAACAATAATCAGGTAAGCAGAGTAATGAAACAAGACGACCGCGCTTTGTTGATTATTAAGGGCCAAAGACAGCAAATAAGCAATGCTAAGCTTGAAGTCAATAAGTTCAGATTCTTGTGCAAAAAATACATGGAAGAGACTGAAAGTGAATTCCAACACAGCCTAATTGTGGAGTCAGAAATAGCCAGTCTGAATCTGCGTTGGCAACTTCTTCAAAGGGAACATATCACTTTGCAAAGACAATTGGAAAAGGCTGACAAATACTTTTTGCACGTAATTAAAGCGCACAATGCACACTGTCGAAACTGGGATTTTCGAGGTGTTGAAAAAGAGAAAATAGACACTAGACGAATAGAACAGCTGCGAAGGAAAAAACTAGAACTCAACATATTCGCTGAAGACATCGACAAAGTTTATATGAACATCAAAAAAACATTGGACAGCTTAACCAAGAAGTTGGAACAAGCCGACAGGAAGTTTCTGCAACAAGTCATTAATCTAGAAAAAATCGAAGTGGACATTACTCAGTGTGCCAACAACCTGGGCTGCATTCGAGAAATGGCTAGTGAAAACTGCAAGAGGAATCTATGCAGCCAAGTTGAAAAGTTCTCTGTAGATGTTAAAGAAGTTAAAATGCGTGCCGATGTTAGTTTCCGTGCATCAATTCAGTTACAGCAGAGGATTGAAAAGCTAAAGGAAAGACTGGACACCTTCTATAAAGCAAAAAAAGCTCTCATTAAATAATATTTACATTGGATTACCTTTAAAATATAATCACAACAAGTCCTCTTTCATACATATATACTAGTATTGCAAACTTAGACGAAGTAAAGTACAGTAAAAAGTAAAGTATAAATTAAAAAAAGGGAAAAGAAATAAAATTCAAATCTTTTAATTTACTGACAAAACTGCAATTAAGATGTGGTGGACTTTCCCTTTCCAGTTATATGGTGGAAGTTTATTCCTACTTATAACAAACAAAAAGGACAGCGACACCTGTTTAGATATAAGTAGCGATTAAATGTCCAGCGGTCTGAAAAGTGTGTATCTAAAATAAATGAAGGCAAACGACAAATTAATAGTCTTTCATTACATGGTCGTATTAGCGCCCTAATTTGTACGAGTATATAATACAGTTTCGACGCGAGACATTTGTAGTAACGTTTTTTAATGTGTGTTCAATTCCAACAGATGATTTTATTGGAAAATAAATAATGGAAATGAAAGCTTCGACACAAAAGCAACATCACTTAGAACCAGAATGTAGAAAATTATATGGAGTTTTGTTAGTCCGTCGACAATGTCCTGAGAAAACACTACATCGCAAATTATCATCACCATGCGATAAGATCAATTTTGAAACAACAAAGACATCTCTACTCATATGTGCCTGGCATAGTGTAATCTTATCTTATTGTGGTTTTAAAAGGATATAAAACAAGGACAAATAGCAATCTCTTTGCTAAACCCTTCCACCTTCGCTTGTATACTCCAAATTTCACTAATAATTTCTTATCCTATGCGCGCTGTGTTACCCTTACGAACGTACAAGAGGAGGTTCTGTGATATCATTAAAACAAACTGAAAGTGGCGTAATATCCATTGTGGGCAGATTGCCTGCTAAGTTTCTGAAGTGCCTCTGCCAGGAATCTATTGTGAGGCCATAACACATACCGTGGTAATTTTCATCTAGGCAATGTGAATCTCAGCACACATTGCAATACCAGATGAAACTGATTTTTTGGGCTAGACTGTTGCTCTGGCATGAGAGTTTCGCGTCGACTAGTGCAACATCTGCGGCATAATCTTCAATTCCTCTGCTACCTTTTCAACCATTCACCATTAATCCATTTGCTAATTGAAATCCAGATAATAACTGATACCGACATTTGGAATTCCAACCTACCTACAAGTCTACATAACTTGGTAGCTTTGCGATTCTGAAACCATGTCATACCTACAAATAAACAAAAGAAAAATGTTTATCAATTTCTCACATTGCTGTTCTTGTTCTTCTTCTGGAGATAATTTAGTTCTTGTACTAAGTCGGAGCATTGCAAGGTATGTGGGAAATGATCTTGTACGAAATCATGGGTTTTATTCAAACGATAAGCATATTATTGTATTAGCTGCTGTTTTCTGTACAAATTTGAAGACTTAAGTAAAAATGTATCCTAATAAGAAACAACGTTATGCTCGCTTGTGTTGATAGGATATTGATTGTGATGCTTTACGAAGATTTTCTACTATCGCTTCAAGGTTTTCTCCAGAATTGAAGGGATCACTGTACGGAGGTATTGGTAGGGGTATACTATTCCTGGCGCACTGTGGCGGTGCCGCCAAACCCCACGGTACACTTACCTAAGAACCCCCATAACCTCATTCCACCAGCATAAGCTTTCGCTAATGCAATCGTATTAAGCACTGAAAATGCTACATGTAACCATTCCAGCCAGGGATAATTGTCATTGCGTCGCCTATTCCCAGCTTCATTCATGTGTACGATAAATTTCTTTATGTATACATTGGCTGGCGACCTTTTTCTCCCAGCAATAAAATTCCCTGACTCGCACAATGTGCAAACCAAAGCAAATACGCATCTCGCGTCTTAAACTAATTAGCACCATATGCATGGGCAATTGCGGCTATCGTAACAGCTGCAATGCAAACCATAGACAATGATCTACCCGATCCCCTTGTGTTCTCATATTTCGGGATCTGCTTTCCCTCAGCGGCGGCAAGACAACAGAAAGCCAATTATCATCCAAGGAGATTCGGTTTGTTTGCTTTACCGAATTGGCATCCCATGATACACTGTATGCCCTTTTCTTTGTTTAGGTTTTTTCCCATTGCTTTGGTCCATAAAATAACCAGCGTACACACCAAGTGTACTGCGGCGATCTTCGGTATGAGATCTGTTGGTTCCCCCAAAGGGAGACTTTACGTTTCTCTGGGAAGAGAAAATACACCCATAAATTGAGAGAGCCACTTTCACTGACCGAATTCCCTCGTCAACGATTGAATATCGTTGAGTCGTCTTCCATCCGTTGACCACGCTGGTCACACGCGCCACTCCCGTTCTCCGCCGGCTGCGGAGACGCGTAGGTATCGGAGTTGTGATTTCGGTGTAAACAGAGTCGGAGGTAGAAAATAGCAATTACATTATATCAAAAGTAATTTTTCTTGCAGAGTGCATTGTCTTACATTCGTTAGTGCATCGGTTGTTTTGTTGTAATCTAAATTAAACACCTAAAATTGATAGTGAATAAACAAGGAACCTTTATATTGTAACATTAAACGGTGCGTTTTATTGTACTTCCATCTTTCCGGCTGCGTTCCTGAATGTGTTTAGTTAATCGTTCTTTTGGTTCGGTATTATACGCGGCGAGCGATTTATGATTGGGATAGGAGTTAACCAGTGCCAATGTCGGCACACATACTTCTTCCCCACAGCACCACCGTGCTTCCGGGGCCTTCGGGAAAAGTGGGCTACCCACTTGTTGTCCTTGATAAATCAATCCGCGACCAGGTAAACCACACGATATTCTCAATCATTAAGGACAGCAAATTTTCACGGCACACACTTGAAGAGAGATTTATTAAAAGACGAGCTGGAGAGAAACGTTCCAGTCACGACACACTTGTACGTTTCATTTTAATTTTTTCATTTTTAAAACATTTTTTATTTTCTATTTATATTCACAGTTTTTAAATTAAAGGCTAGACAAAAAATGCTTAAATTCTAGCTTAATTTATATTATAACTTACTGGTCCTTCGCAGACGCTCTAAGCTAAACATTACTTAACAATTGTATAATTTGCCTTTCGGCGACAGAACTTTGTGGCAGTACTTAGGATTATTTGAAAGACAAAGAAAAATTTGACAAACTTTGTGTCGAATTTTTTTTTGTTTTTTTTTTTTCTTAAAATTTAACTTACTTATTTTTTTTATTTTTAATTTTATTTAAAAGTACTTAACTTAACTTAACTTAAATCTTATACTACCCCAATTCTAGATAAGCTAAGTCTATGTAAGATAGCTGATGATAGTGTGATTCTATACCGACTTTGGTATCCAGGTCTTTATATGCCATTCAACCACCAGAACTGTTGACGCTGTCTAATACTATCGTCCCGGTCTCTGTGGGAGATAGCCCTACTGAAGCGCAGGAGCTCTTCTTCGGTGCGCGTTACTTCCCGGTCGTAGCACAATCGCCCGTCTATGGATGATCTACTTACATGATAGATCAGCGGAATTCCGGATCTATCCTGTATAAGCCCTTTCATGTCCAAGTCAAGGAACGTCTCTGGTGGAACAAAGCCGTTACGACGCACGCTCTCATAGTACAGAGTGTTTGGATAATAGGCACCGAAAATTAGGTCAATGGACGAGCTTATTGCTCTCGCAATATGTCCTCTGATTAATTTAATCATAAAATTATCCACCCTATTTATGTACGCTTCATTATATAAAGTCTCATTTGAATAATACTTTTTATAGTCCGATTCCGGTGTCCGATATAATCTGAGACAACTTCTCAGACAATTCCTTTCGAACACACGAAACTTTTCCATCAAATTTGGACCTGTGTTAAACCATACTGGACAACCATATATGAGCATTGGCATGATTAGCGTCATGTAGTATATGACTTTTATCCTGGTGTCAAGTTGGCTAGTGTGAAATAGCCTCCTTGTCATAGCGAACGTTTTCCGCGCTTTGAGCAAAGCAGCATCTACATGTCTGTTGAAATACAGATATTGGTCTAGCCAGATGCCCAGGTATTTAACTAAACTCTTGGTTTCCAGTTTATCTCCATGCGGTCCCACGATAACTAGTTTTTCCTTGGGTCGTTCGTGGCTTTATATAATGGAGTTCTAAATAGGATGGGTTCACATTTCTGGAAGTTGATCTTAAGTTTCCAGTCATCGCAATAGCCCTGCCCGTTGTTGAAGTCTCGTTGTATTAAACTATTTATGATCTCAACTTTCGGCGCTGTTCTGTAAATTATGAGATCGCCTGCGTACGCAATAGCCTGCGGAAGTGCATCTAATAAGTCGCTAATATAAATGTTAAAAAGAATCGGAGAGAGTACCGCGCCCTGTTGCAAGCCATTCTTGATATTATACGTTTTATTAGAGGTCACATTACCACTTTTGACCACGAACCTCCTGTCCTTTATCATATCGTAAAGTACATATAGTAAAGGCTTATGTATGCCATGTCTGACCAGTTTGTAATACAACCCTTCGACAGACGGTATCAAAGGCTTTCTCCAAGTCGATCAGAGAGGCCCCCGTGCATTGGTTCCTACATTTATTCCATTGTATGTCGGAGACCAGTTTAGCTGCGGCATGTGTGGTTTCATGACCCCCCTTAAAGCCAAACTGGTTATTTGGAATAATGCTGTTCTCGTCTACCCATTTTAGCAGAGCTTTGTTAATGGTTTTTTCAAATACTTTACTGATGCTTGGGAGTAAACTTATCGAACGCATGTTCATTGGGTTTGTGCAGTCTTTGCCCTTTTTTGCGATGGGCTGAATGAAAGCCGTTTTCCAACGCGCGGGATAATATGCATTATTCAACGCGTTGTTAAACAGGACCGTGTATATATCAATTGCCATTGGGGGCAGGTTCCTGAGTACGATGTTAGGTACTCCATCTATTCCCACTGACTTTTTGCTTCTTAATGAGTCGAAGATACTCTGGATTCCTTCCCTTGTTATTAAAAGGCTATTAGCCACTACACCATTGGCATTAATGGCAATTGACAGATTATCGTCACTGAATTTGGTAAAACCCGGATTCTTCGATTTCCAAAGTGAAATTTCATTCCGGCGGTGCAGGTGATTGAGTAGAACTCTGTCCTCCAGGTCGTGATTTCGGTGAATGCTTTTATTCACCTAGTACATTTCCTGAAAGACAGCTCCCACAGTGTTAGGTTGAAGTGGTACGCGTTTCGTTGGCCACCGATGGACGGTCACAACGAACAATGGCTGTCGCAAAGGAGAGAGAGCAGCGTCCAGGAGCGGTGAGCTGCATTCAAGAAGATAGCCGAGATCCCTTTTTTGTTCTACGTCGGTTGTTGGGTTGGCTGCACAACACAACACACGTATCGAAAGCAAACCTCGCTGATGCAAATTACGAGAGGAAAAGTCACTGGAAATAGTTCGGTATCAGTTGTTTATTTGGCTGCACACACAACACGTGTATCGAAAGCAAAAGACTGCTAATGTAAATTACAAAGGGAAGAGTCAATGGAAACAGTGATGAGGAAGGGCAAAATCAACGTTGTGACCTCGAACGCTGGACTTCTGGGCGGTGTGTACGCGTTTGCGGTTGAATGCAGACTGACTCATTTGGGCATAACTGCCAATTCAAAAAGGGACGCCATGACGTCATCGATGGTGACAATCGGCCAGCTGGTGCCAGCTGCTGCGCAACTGGTATATACTGCGAATGTACTAGATTTCTCCAGTACATTCCAGCACATTCAATTGCCTATCCGCGACATTCCGCCCGCCTTCGCCAACCATTGGCGAATCATTTTGTTCCAGAGGACGGTGGCTAGGGGCCGGGAGTGTGCGGTCTGCTGGTGGCGGTTGGTCTTGGTCGGCTGTCCACTTTCACGTGGATGATCGGTTGAGAGGGGGCCGCCCGCCCTGAGGAGCGCTGGAGGCTTGAGGGTATGGGATGGCCCGTATGATCGATGGCGACAGGAACCTCTTTCCCATCGCTGATGTCCGTTGCCTTTTATGGTCGCGGGACCGGCCAGGTGATCTGGGTTAGAGTTGTAAGGTCGCAACCCACGATCAATGACCACGTGATCACTAGTGATGGGTCTCGCTATGTCGAGGCCAGTGGTGGTGCAAGGTGATGCACCCGTTGGCGCCCGTCCGAAGTTAGTAACCGGCGGGATGCGGCCGCTGCCGTGTGCTGTAGCGTGAATTCGGGTGCGGTGTCTACCCTGCCACTGTCCGCGTTTCCTGGCGGAATGGCAGTCACGGGCCAATTGCCTCCCGGGGTTGTTGGAGTGCAGCGTCTGTTGATGCCCTGAGAGGCGTGCTTTCTTGCTGGGATTTGGTTGATCCCAGGATGCTGGGGAGCGCCGCCCGCCAGGCGGGACATTGCGCGCTCCTTTCCCTATAGTGGTGTGGTGCCTTGAAGCCTTTGGGTGGGCCGGCTGCTGGCTCTTCGATTGCCTCTCGCCCTTGCGGTGGTTCAGCGGGCGAGGGGTGTGTCTCGTAGTTGGGCTACGCAAGCCACCGACCGGCTGGTAGTTGAATGGGCTTCGTATGTGGCCACTGGGGCCGGTGCCGGCGAGACCTCCTTTTGGTCTTCTGATGGGAGCTGCGATCATCAGTAGTAGGGTCGGCCAGTTCCTCTGGGTCGGAGTTGTAAATTCGCAACCCACGAGGAATGGTCATATGATGGCTGGTGACAGGCCTTGCCGCCTTTAGGCTGGATGATATGGTGGGTGCTGCGCCTGCTAGCACCCATCCCAGTTCAGTGGCCTGCGCGACGAGGCCGAAACGCTGGTCCTTCCTGAGACCTTCGACGATGATGTTGGGGTATATGTCTGCCCCAAGGATGATGTCCACCTTCTCAGCGAAGGCGATGTTCGGATCTGCAAGTTCTAGATCCGCCACGAACGAGAGATCCCTCGTCGTTGATTGTGGTGGTGGTGTATACACTAAGAGCCCTGACAGGATGAAGGGCCTCAGTGTCCATTGGCCCAAGCCGCGGAGGCGATGCATGATGCTAATTGGCGTCGGAGGTTTAACCTTCGGGCGAGTGACGACGAAATGAAGGTGCCGCTGGAGCAAGGGTCCAGGAGTGCACGGACTTCAATTCTCCGTTGGTTCTCCGACGTCACAGTGACCTTTGCTGCTGGTAGCAACGCGGAATGCTGTGAAGGGGTGCTGATGGTGTGTGCGCAGGCCCCTTCATGACGGTCGATCCGGGGGGCGGATCCTTTGGCTCGTTGCGGCGGTGATGTGGTCCCGTCGATGGCGGTAGTCCGGACATGCAGCAGGGTGTGATGTTTCCGCTGGCATCGACGGCACGACTTGCTGGAGTGGCAGTCGCGTAGGCGGTGGCGACCCAAGCAATTGGTGCACAAGTTTCGTTTTTGTGCGAAGGACTTCCGACGGCCGGGTGTGAATGATCGCAAGCGTAGATAGTGTGTGCGGCCCTGCAGAATGTGCAAGGGCCCTGTTGCCTTAAGGGTGCCGGCGGTGTTTTGCGCATCGGCACACTGGGCTGGCTAGTCATCGGGCCGGGTACTGTTGCTGGAACAGTCGAATTCGTGGAAGGCAGTGGCGTTGGATCTGACACGGATCCTATGTACGCCGTGCCCACTGCTTGCTCTGGAGTCCGTGTGAAGGCAGCCAGTTCCTCTGGGTCGGAGTTGTAAGTTCGCAACCCACGAGGAACGGCCATGTCATGTTGTGCCCCACAATGCGTGCGCGGCATCGGCTTCTGTGGGGGCCTCGGCTGGTCGATCATCGGGACCTTGAGTAGGTTGGGCTTTGGGCAGGCGGCACTCTGGTCGGCGGCCTGCTGGGTCTTACCCGCTGTTCTGGGGTGGTGTTCCGTTTCTGATGGCTTGATGTCGGCCATTGGCAGCTGCACTGGGGGCAGCTCGCTGGGGTGGGGGCGATTGGCGCTGTTGGCCATGATTGGGGAGGCTGAACCAAACGCGTACTGAGCCTCGAGGAGCTTCGTCTGTTCCTCCAGGTATATCTCTTCGGTTTCGCCGAAACAATCCTTCGCGAAGTACGTGTGCTGTAGATAGTCCGGTGTCGCCGTGACGAAGGTGGTGTAGTGCCGCTTGGAGAAGTCTTCCCATTCGGCGCGAAGTGCGCATTTGGTTGCCTCGATTGTTGTTGGACTTACTTGTCCCTTGTCCTGTGCGCAGAGGAAGGTGCCAGAGATGCGATCCTGTGCCGCGAACTGAGCGGCGATAAGTTCTTCAATCGGCATTTGCTCATCGATAGGTTGGTTCGCGGCAACAGGGGTTTCCGATGATTTCTTATCTCTTCCGACCGAGGAATGTCGTTGGTCGAGATCCTTTGGGTTCTGCCGACCGAGGAATGTCGTCGGGGAACCGTTGTGAAAGTTGTCGCCGTCGCTGCGGCCACCACTGTTTGATCCATCGTCGGCTCCGTTACGCACCGTGTGAAAACAGGTATGATCTCTTCCGAGCGAGGAAAGTCGTCGGTCGAGATCGTTGGTGTACCGCCGACCGAGGAATGTCGTCGGGGAACCGTTGTCCCTACGGGGGGAATTTTCCGACTGCATCATCCGTGATGACGATCCGGGTGGGGGGGCCGGGCGGTATGTGCATGTCAGGTGTTGGTGGAGTTTCCGGGCGCCGTAGAGGTGGCCGGAACATCATTGGCGGCGAAAGATTTGCTGGCTGGGAGATGGCCGGTGCACCAGTCCGAGGAGCATCGTTACCAGGTTTCGGCGTCGAATCACTTTCCCCGTCACCGGTTTCACTCGATGTATCACTTTCTTCCTGCTTGTCACTCTCACTGTGGTTAAGCTTAGGGTCCTGTTCCCTTCCCCGTTTCCTTTGAGCACTCTCCGTTCCGTTCAGGGATTCACGAGCATTTTGTCCGGATATTGACAGCCTTCGCTGCTGCACTGGGCGCAGCTTCGATAGATCGGCTTCTACCTTTGCCTTGTGGTTTCCTTTCACATATTTTTGTTGCCAGGTCCTTTTGACTCAATCCTTTCCCTTGACGTTCCTGTTGAATGATCTTGCCGACTTCTAAAGATATTTTTTCATGTTTAAGTTCTTCAGTTTCCCTGTCCAATTTAGCCGTGTTGTTAGTGTTGATGTGCTGCTTATTAGTACCGGCACCAAGTTTCTGTTGAGTATCCGCTTGAACGTCCTGACGACGTGCCTGATTAATAGCACTTTTTGTTTTGGGGGCAGGTGACTTCGGAGCCCGTTTACGTAAAACCGTAACTGTGTCCCAGTCAGACATCTTCAAATGTTGTGCCGCGAGCTGGGCGGCGATGGATTTGATCCACCGGTTGCTGGATCCGATGTGTTTTGCCACGAACTGAGCGGCGATGGATTTGATCCACAGGTTGCTGAATCCGATGTGTTTTGCCACGAACTGGGCGGCGATGGATGAGATCCACAGGTTGCTGGATCCGATGTGTTTTGCCACGAACTGAGCGGCGATGGACTTGATCCACAGGTTGCTTAATCCGATGTGTTGTGCCACGAACTGGGCGGCGATGGATTAGATCCACAGGTTGCTGGATCCGGTGTTGATTCCTTTAGAGGACTTCACGCCGATGGCCGCCGATGGACAGTCACAACGAGCAATGGCTATTTGTATCAATTCGTTTCGAAATAGTGGTGACAATTCTCGATTTAGTTTCTGTATGTACATCTGAAGGTGAACTATCTGTAGTGTATTGTTGAATGCCAGTTAATTCTTCTGTCTTCACAACATTTAGAGCGTTCTTCTCGTCTTTCAGCACTGGACGCACGTGGTGTTCTTTGGTTGTGTGTACCTGTCACAGGTATGTTGTGCCACGAACTGGGCGGCGATGGTGTCGACCCAAATCGGCACTGGATCCGGCTCGAAGGACCAGACATGTTAGGTTGAAGTGGTACGCGTTTCGTTGGCCACCGATGGACGGTCACAACGAACAATGGCTGTCGCAAAGGAGAGAGAGCAGCGTCCAGGAGCGATGAGCTGCATTCAAGAAGATAGCCGAAGATAGTATCGAAAGCAAACCTCGCTGATGCAAATTACGAGAGGAAAAGTCACTGGAAATAGTTCGGTATCAGTTGTTTATTTGGCTGCACACATAACACGTGTATCGAAAGCAAAAGACTGCTAATGTAAATTACAAAGGGAAGAGTCAATGGAAACAGTGATGAGGAAGGGCAAAATCAACGTTGTGACCTGGAACGCTGGACTTTTTGGCGGTGTGTACGCGTTTGCGGTTGAATGCAGACTGACTCATTGGGCATAACTGCCAATTCAAAAAGGGACGCCATGACGTCATCGATGGTGACAATCGGCCAGCTGGTGCCAGCTGCTGCGCAACTGGTATACACTGCGAATGTACTAGATTTCTCCAGTACATTCCAGCACATTCAATTGCCAATCCGCAACACACAGCGTTCACCTTTTCCAAAGGATCTTCAATTACGAAGAACTCACTATTGAGGATAGCGTTCTTTGTATCTGTGCCAATGTTGGTTAGCAGCTGCTTGTTTACATCAGTACGTGGAATTTGGAGACACTGAATCTCGTTTTGATTATTTCTCCTGAATATTTTATTTATTTGTGGGAACATATTCGGGTTATTAGTTTTTATAGCTCGAATTCTGTTGTTCCAATACAAATTTGTTGCTAATCTATAATTAGGTTTAAGTAATTGTTGAAGGGTTTTTAATTGGGATTTCAGTGATATTATCTCCTGGTCTTGTCTGTCTGTACACTGTCTGTGTAATTGTTTTAGTTTCGATAGCAGTCTGCTCTTTGTCTTGTGGAGTGCGTTTATTGTTGCGTTTCTGTACATGTTAATGTGATCTGTAACTGTTGTTTTGGGAATTGTTTTGTCCATTGTTCGTTTTACGGTTTCGTCCATTTGTTGAATCCTGTCTCTGCCTTTTTTTAATTTGTCCCATATGACACTTTGATGATCCAAGACTGTAATCTTTCTTAGACCACCAATTCTGCTGCTGGGCGTTAGTTGAACCAAAAAGAAGGGTAGCTTGCGGTTTTCCCTTCTTGCCTTGGTTGCGGTGAACGGTTTTACGGAGATAAACTCGAGATCGTCGTGCCTCAACTTTTGAAGCATCTCGAGCAGAGCCTCCGGTTCCACCTCAGGGTCGACACCCTTTAATAGAACCGTTACCCTCTTTGTTTATTTCGGCGTGAACGAGTAGAATTCCGCGGTGGCCCATTTAAAGACCTCTTTAATTTTTTCGTGGTCTGCCACCGCATAGGTTTGAATGGCATGCCTATTACCAACCAGTCTTTTAACTACAAAATTGTTTCCTATAGCTAGCTTACAAAGACTTACCAATTCCTTACACTCAATATCTATGGTGTTGATTGGTGGCATCTTTATTTTTTGGTTGTTATTGTTGCTTTGCCGCTGTTGTGTTGCTTGCTGTGGTCGATTTTGTGTTGATTGTTGCTGTTGATGTTGATGTTGCTGTTGCTGTTGCTGTTGCTGTTGGCCGACTTTTGGCTTCGGCTTTTGTTGTTGTTCGGTGTCTTTATCTTTTTCGAGTGCCGCTATTTTTTTCTTTCGGCGTCTCTCTTCTAGTCGGGCTCTTGCCATCGCAAGTTACGCCTCCAATTCACTTATTTCCTTTTCTTCATCCTCAGACTCTGAGGATGCAAGAGAAGCGAACGAGTTGTTTGCCCCATACATGTTAAAGTTGGAGGGGGATGGGAGCTCATTGACCTCCTCCATTTGCTGATCTCTTTTCTCCATTGTTAATTTCGCGGTTTTACTTCGCGTTACAATGGAGTTTTTCGGTGCACCTTTCCGTCTGTGTGTTGTCGCGTTTTTATCTTCCTCCGTTTTCATGCTGGTTCTTTCCAGTTTGTTTTCATTTAAAGAAAACAAAGGCGACCGCAATACGAACCATGAAGTCGATTTCTTCCGTACGCCGACTCGAACTCGGGTATCGTCGGCTAAGAGTCAGTAATCTTGCACTCGCGCCAAATGATGCTTTGAAAACTCTGTGCTTAACTGGCAATATATTGTGTATTTTAATTTTCACTTTTACGACTGAGGTGATATATTTAAATTGTCTTACGTTGTTTTTGCACCTCACTGGAGTGATTTTGTGGGCACGTTTTTTGTCACTTTTACCATTCGTTTTGTTTGTTTGTTGTTGCACTTTGTTTTAGTTGCCACAACACGTCACGTCACTGTTTTTCTATTTCGTGGCTTCGTTCTTGTTTATGAATTAGATTAATTATATCGTTTTATAAACACACGTTTTGAAACTAAGAAATCACTGAGTGACATACTTGTACGTTTTTGGGAAACCAATGCAGCGACACAAACCTTGAATCACAATAAACTGATTTACACGAATACAAAAACTGATTTATTGTACTGTTCACTTTATTTTTGGAGGATCCTCTCCTTGCACATGATACTAACTGACTCTTAATTCTGAAAACCGCGACTATACAACTGCAACTTAACTAATCTACTCCTGCTATGCAACTACCTCTTCACTTTACAACTCTGCATCATATTTTCTTACCCTTCCAAGTCCCGACTTATCTCGGATCCTTTTTAAGATTTGTTCGTGTTAGCCGTCTGGCTAATGCAAACAAGAGTTTGCATGCACTTCAGATGGGGACAAAATCCGTGGAAATTGGATGAGAAATTGGGTGGCAATCTGGGTCTATTTGTAAGTATTGAGATATGCATTGTGATGTTTAGATTGCCAGAATGTTGTCTGTGCATGATAAACGAGCATTTGGCTCGTTTATGGCGTATTTATTTTAGATTTTGGATATTGGGAATTGAGAATTGGACATACCATGCATATGAACACATGCGTTGTGATGTTTGAATTTTAAGGAATTGGATTCAATGTTCGAGAATTGAACGTTTGGTTCAATTTGCTGACATTGAATTTGTAGTGTAACAATATGATCACAAGATGTAAAATAGATCAACTAACTGAATTGCCCCAGTCACGATTTGCAAGTGTCACATGACGCATTCGGTGTCGGCAATAATTCAAGGTCGACTCTTGTCATTGAGTACAGACATGAATTGCTCCAGTTACGGTTTGGGAATGTCACATGACATGCACTCGGTGCTGGCAGTTATCCATTATTAAATAGGCCAACTCGTGTCATTTTTCTTACATTATACGCTAAGCTGCCGCTAGAAGTAAGAATAGCATAATAAGCAAAGTTGTATTTTCTAAATGAATGAGCAAAAATTTTTAATTATTTGTATGAATGATCGGGAGTATAAATACTCCGAAAATTTGTAAATACCAGCTGTACCGGTTGAAGTGAGGGTTTTTAAAAAAAGTTTTGGAAAGTAAAAACCATATTATTCGAAGTATTGGCGATTGCTTTCTACAAATTTCGACCACCCTTCTGCCAATAAAATCGGTCGTCTTTTGAGGCAAACCATTCGGAGACCCAATTTTCGACTTCTTCATAGGAATTGAAATGCTGCTCAGCCAATGCGTGTCCCATCGATGAAAGCAAATGATAGTCGGAAGGAACCAAGTCTGGAATACGGCGGGTGGGGTAACACCCCCCAGCCGAGGGCTTTTATTGTTTCTTTGACAGGTTTTGCTGTATGACTCGGTGCGTTCACCTTTCCGTGTCTTGTGGCCCATTCTGGTCGTTTTTCGATCAATACATGGTTCAAATTGATCATTTGTTGTCGGTAGCGTTGCGCATCAACAGTTTCGCTAGGTTTTAGAAGTTCATGATATACCACCTCCTTCTGGCCCCACCAAGCACAGAGCATTGTCTTTTTTCCGAACCGATCAGGCTTTGCAGTCGATGTTGACGCTTCTCCTGGATGTACCCATGACTTTTTGCATTTAGAATTTTTAAATAAATCCATTTTTCATCACCAGTCACAATTCGATGCAATACTGACTTCCTTTCGTGTCGTAGAAGCAACGTTTCACATGTGGTGTTTCGCTTTTCCATCTGCCTGTCATTCAATTCATGTGGCACCCATTTTCCACACTTTTGGATCTTTCCCATAGCTTTTAAACGGTCGGAAATTGTTTGTTGTGCAACATTTAACATTTGTGCCACTTGTTTTTGACTTAAAGTGTCATCTTGATCCAATATTGCTTGCAATGCGGAGTCTTCAAACTTTGTTGGTGGTCTTCCACGTTCTTCATTTCGCACATCAAAATCGTTATCTCTGAACCGCTTAAACCATCTTTTGCATGTTGCTTCCAATAGAGCTTGATCGCCATAAGCCTCGACAAGCATTCGATGTGACTCTGCAGCACTTTTCTTCAAATGAAAACAAAAAATTAATGCTTTCCGCAAATCAACATTTTCTGGTACAAAATTCGACATTTTTAACAGGATTAAAAAAATGATGTCCTTTGTACAATGTCTTGATGCATACTAAATATGTTTGACAGATGTCATAGCAACAAAATAAAAAATACATAAGGGCTCGTTCACAACAAACGTCCCCTATCGATACATTTGTATCTTAGCGCTCACTTCACACCGGTACACCTGGCAAAAGAACGAGAATAGGCACTAGATTTGACGGGAGAAGTCTTTTGTAGAGAAAGTTTGGTATTTCATCTAAGCATGTCGACTTTTGGTTGTTGCGTGATGTTATAAATTCTGATAATTCGCCTGCTGTTAGGAATGACGCATTATCCACAGGATGTGACGCTTTTTTTGGTTCGTTGAATTTCGCGACGACGGGGGTGACGGATTGGGTCATTGTGCTTGAGATGTAGTCATTTACGGTAACTTAAAAATTGGAGACAGAGTTTTATTGATCGATTTTATAAAAGTGATTAGCTAGACAGTTTGCTATGCCAATCTCTTGTAATACCATAAAAAGGTATCAACAGTAATTATTTATTTGGGACCGACAGTACGTATGCCGGCTCCACCAAATAGTAAAGTTAATGATTAAGACCTTACCTAACTGGTTGAGGACGGTCCGCCCTTGCTGTTTCGGGTGCCAGTGGGGAGTCCAAATAATTAGAAGTTTGTTGAGGTTTGTTGTCTTAATTTTATTGTAAGGAGAACTTATTTAATTATACTATTATTCTACTCAGAGTAACAGGTCCGCTGTACAAATGCAGGGCCGCAACCTGTCACTCTTAGTTTACGACTGCTCGTGTGCCTCTAACAGAACCCCGTTTATATACCCAAAATCTAAATCGAAATTCCCATTTCTTCCCACGTTTCATCGCTCACCTTGAGACAGCCACCAGATGGTAGCCCCAGTCGAAGGCTATGCCAACGACAATGGGAACTGCAACGTTGCAATTCTGTCGCCATTCACCCTGAGGTGTCACCCTTATGCCTACTCTGGCTGCAGCTCCACTCCAGGGTCATAGGAAAATTATGGTTTAGGGTTATGCGAATCTGATTTGCCCATAGCAGATAGCATGCATGTGTATGAGTATGGGTGGGATTTCCTTGAAGCTGATGGGGTGTTGGGTGATCATCAAGGTGATGAGAATGTTTGTTTGCCTATACCAAATAGCATGCAAGATTGGGGCATTGCAGAATTTTGCGTATAGCATACATATTATAGAGTATAGGGATCCTGTGTACAACATGAATTGTTTGTTGTGCGGGGCAATACCACTATGTATGCATTTAACATTCCTTTCTCCTTCCGATAAAAGAACTATTCTTAGAAGAAGAATAGTTCTCAAAAAAAAAAAGAAAAAAAATTGATCCTGAACAAGCGGGCATAGGTAAGGGGGATCTCCATTTTACAAATTTTGGCAAAGTATGTGAGTACAGTAACACTATTGGTAATTTTGATTGTTTGTTTTTTTATGTATTAACTTTTAATAATAGTGGTAATATTTGTTTCGCTTATATAATTAATTTCAACAGTATAGGAGAAATTTAGCTTATTTTCTGATTGTTTTAATTTTTCTAGTAATGATAATAATAAAATTAATTTTAATAGTATTGGTAATATTTGTTTTGCTTATTTAATTAATTTTAACAGTATAGACTTAGCTTATTTTAATTTTACAAATAATGATAGTGTTGTGTTCTGTAGGGGTTAGTTTCAGGACGCGAGTCTCCTGATCCTTAAAAGGACAAGGCGATCTCTAAAAACAGACCGCTCCTGAAATCTTGTCCTACAAGGGGTCGTTAACCGTGCTTCCTCTGATCCAGAGGGAAGAGTAACGTCCTTTTGGTTTGGCCTTCGTCCTGTTGTCTTCACTTGGTCTTCCGTGGGGGCCAGGTGTTATTTGATTATCCGTAGAAATGAAAATCGTCTAGTTTCAGTAATAAAGTTTTTATTGTATTAATCAGGATTTTCCTGGGATACCTTCTCCAGGGAGAATGGACGATATTATAATGCGGCCCGGAGATCTTTTGTTTTTTTTTTTCAAAACTGTATTTATTAACCATAATTAGAATTCGTACATTTAAGTAATACAGTGACTTAAAATTAATTTTGTAACAATTGCTTACATGTAATTATTATAATAATATATACATTTTCCAAACAATATTTTATGAGATATAAAATAGATGCGTGTTTATAAATTTAGTGGTATTATCTTCCTGGAAAAGGTCAGAAAACCAGGAATTTGTTTTTTCAACTTTACTTTATCTAAACTTAATCCTAATTACATAAATAACTTAACCTAATTTAGTCTGATTACAGTATGATTTTCATAAAGCCATAAACAAAGTTTTATAATTAATGGGATATATGTTATGAATTAAAGGTTGTGGAATGAGGTCAGTTATGGGTTAGAGGTAGAGTATTTCTCTCCGGTTGTTCGTTGGAAAAGCGTAGGATGTTGGAAAATGGTTGGACGTTACAGTATTTGAACTGGTTAGGGGTAACTTCGGTGTTGTGGTATATGATCTCATTTGAATCATTTACCAGTCTGCCTGAGGCGAAGATAGCTCTGGTGTGGAGACAGTTGGGATAGTTAGTCCTGATATCTAGAGGGTTCTCTAAGAGCGAGGTTATTATGGGATTGGGATTATTTCGTAGGTTTTCGATAAATTTGATAGACAGTTCGAGGAATCGTCTATCGAGGCGCTCGATACCAGCGGTATTGTAGAGTTCGACGTTACTATAGTACTTATAGGAGTTAGGACGACGATGTAACCCAGAGACATACCTAAAGCATTTTCTTTCGAATACTCGTAATTTCTCCATTTGGGAGGGAGTGATATGGTACCACAATGGGCACGCGTACGTGAGTGTGGGCCTGATAATTTGTTTGTAAATGAGCAGTTTGACTTTGTGAGAAAGACTATTAGGTTTCCACATTACTCTTTTACAGAGATTAAGCTGAATTGTGGCTTTTTGAAGGGAATTTTTAATGGGGGAGGAAAAAGACCAGTTATTAGAAAAAGTGATTCCCAGATATTTTAGGGTTGTGGAGGGTTTTATCAGAGTGTTGTTCAGTTGAATCTTAATTTTGTTGTGGCAGCGTCTAGTGTTGTTTGTACAATGCTCGTTTTTGCCCTTGAACACTATGAGCTGCGTTTTATTTGGATTAAGGTGAATTTTCCACTTATTAAAGTATGTTGATAGGTTAGGGAGGAAGTTGTTAATGCGGTTTCTTGCAGCCTTAACATATTTGCTGCTAGAGTAAATTAATGTATCATCAGCATAATTCAACATCACAACATTAGGAGATACGGGTTGAGGAATTTCTGAGGTATATAATAGATATAAAATTGGCCCTAAAATGGAGCCTTTGGGAACACCCGCGGTTATGGTGTGGGTTTCTGAGACAGAAGAATTTATTCTCACAACGAATTTTCTGGCAGAAAGATATGAGGCTAAGAGCTTTGTTGTGTGAGAGTTTAGATTAAATATGGAGTGCAGTTTGTACAGAAGTCCTGAGATCCAGACGCAATCAAACGCCTTAGAAATATCGAGAGATATACACACAGTAGGGCTTTGGTTTTGGAGACCAGTTGTAACATCGTGTGTGAGTTTTAGTAGAGCATGACATGTGG
This sequence comes from Microdon myrmicae, assembly GCA_963931805.1. NCBI lineage: Eukaryota > Metazoa > Arthropoda > Insecta > Diptera > Syrphidae > Microdon > Microdon myrmicae. The sequence goes on from OZ007497.1 coordinate 145,504,066, forward strand.
ATTGTCGCTTACGAAATCCGAACTGACAGTTAGGGATGAGGGCATTCTCATTGGCAAATGAGAGAAGATTTTGGTAGATCTTGCGTTCCAGTATCTTACTTAGTGTACTTAATAGGGATATTGGACGATAATTGAAAGGGCTATTACTACTACCGGGCTTCTTAATAGGAATTACTACCGCAGTTTTCCATTTCTCTGGGAAGTGCGATGCATTAATTATATGATTAAGAAGAATGAGGATGGGAAGTAGATTCGGTGGGCGCAGCCTTTTAAATAGAAGACCTGGGATTCCATCTAATCCAGTTGACTTTTTGTTATTTCCTGATCTTACGATCTCGGATAATTCGTCCGCAGTTAGAAAATTTGTAGTGTCTAAGGGGTGTGAAGCTATGTTTGTGTTGTTGAATTCACCGATGAAAGGAGTAAAAGATGGGAATAATCTGTTTGAGATGTATTCGTTTACTGTGTTCTCGAAGCCAGGAGTTGAGAGACAATTATTTTGCTCATGGATCTTTACAAAGTGTTCTGCGAGGCAATTTGCTATGTCCGAATCGGACTGGGCAGTATTATTGCTGATCGGGTTAATGAGATGGTCAATTCGGGGTTTATATTTACGACCAGTTAATTGGTTGATGTTTTTGAAAAGATCCCGATTTGGTTTGATATTTTTAAGTGTGGAGATGTAGTTTTCATCTGCGAATTTTTTCAACTGCTCATTTATCAGAGTGGATAGGAGTTGGATTTGGCTTTTAATAAAGGGGCAGTATCTTGTATGAAGTTTACGGCGGAGCTGCTTTTTAAGGCGCAATAATTTGGTTAGGATGCTGGGCAAAGGCTTTCCTAAATAGTTATGAGGAATGGTTGTCGGGGTGTTTTTGCTGAGAGCCTCCTTAAGAATTTGCTCTATTCTTAAAGATGCTTGATCGATTTCAGTAGGGAGTAAGGTAGATGCTTCAGGGATATACAAGTCAGAGAAACTTATCGCTATTTCCCTATTGACTTTTCTCCAATTTGTTTTGGTGAAGTTTGGGACAGGGTTTGAAGAGTATAGTGGATCGAAAGAGGGGATTTGGATCGTGGTGTGAACGGAACCATGATCAGAAGGAAATATAAAGGAGACTGTAGGTGGACCCGCTGAATAAACATCGTCGGACTTGAGGAAGAAGTCGATTGTTGACCTGGCTGAGCTAGAGACACGAGTTGGCTGTAATGGGGAGTCAATGTAAGTATATGGATAAGACTGGAGGAGGGCTAGCAATTGGCGACCATATTTGTTGCATTTATTATCATTGAATGCTGTGTGACGAGCATTCCAGTCTCCTCCGATTATAAATGGAGCGGGAACGGACTGTTGTATAATCTGCGAAATGTCAGTATCTGGGAAATCTGGTTGTCGTGAAGGGTGAATATAAATGGATGCTAAGACGAACACTTTATTGTTCTCACAGAAAAGTTTTACTGCTGTGTATTCAATGCTGGATACACAGGTGAAACTAATTTCACTGAATTGAAATTTTTTGTGAATTAATATGCCGGTACCTCCATGAGATCCATTAGTTCTGGGGTTAAAAACTAAAGTGTAATTGGGAATTGAAACTTGGGAATTTTGTTTGAGCCAGATCTCTGAAAGGAAGAGGATATCTGGGGAAAACTTTTCAACAAACAACCGGAGGTGTTGCTTACGTATGTTAGAGTAAATGGATTCTGTGTTGAGTGAGGGCCCGGAGATCACTAAACCATTCCTTTATAAAGGAAAAGGAATCGAAAATTGTATCCCAAAGATACACATTTTCGTGCAACAATCTCGATCTTTTGGATATTTCGAGCGAGATGTTGTATTTACATAAGATAAGAAATCAATTTCTTGAATTCTTACGAAGCTGTTACGTAGATGTGTGAATGTATCTGCTTTTGAGTTTTTGTTTGTTTAACTCAATGGAATTTTTGGGATAGAGATAACGATCTCTGAATTTTGGATTTGGGTGATGCTGTGGAGCAAATATAGAACAATAAACGAATATTGGATTCGTTTATTGTGAATTTTAATTCTAATTTTGATTTTGGATTTAATTATGCCGTGGGGGCAAATGCAAAGCGATAAACGAATATTTTGATTCGTTTATTGCGAATTTTGTATCATGTTTGGGTTTTTTCAGGTTTTGATAGGATTTTGGGTTTTAGGGTAATATTGCTGGGATTTTGGATTAGGAATGGGAGAAAAAGATGATAGGGGTTTTTGGAGCACTACAATAGTTGTTGCGGATTCACTGGATGCAACCAGCGAATTCGCAAGTGAACGCAACCATAACAACCAAATAACAACTGTCAGCAACTAGCTGACATGTTAGTTGTTTGGTTGTCAAGGAGAATACCCTAACTATTCTTCTTCGTAAATCCTTTTCAAGCGACACGTTTCGCATCGATTATAATCCATTATAATCGAATTAATCACGCAAATAAATTCCATTGTTGAGATAAATAACACACACCCAGTTTTATTGAAGTAGTCTGGAGGACGTTTCTGTACTGGATTGCTGCTCGTTTTAATAGGTATTCCTTTCCTTACAACCATTTCACTTTTCTCAGTGTTTCAGAACCCAACGCTTCCCTGACGACATTCCTTGGTCGGCGGAAGGTAGACACATTTTCCCCTACGAACTCCTCGGTCAGCGGAACCTCAAAGATCTTCTCCGACGACATTCCTCGATCGGCAGAGATCAAACAATAATAATAGTTAATTTTAATACAATTGGTAATATTTGTTTTGCTTATTTGTGTCATTTTGTGCTTGTATAATAATGGTATATGTGTGGGGGTTCTCTATACCACATGGAGAACCAACCCACAATTCCAACCAACCTTGACCGCTAACAGCGCGTCACCTCAACCCAACTCCCCATGCAAAATCCGCAATAGCATACATTCTAAACTTTGCAATTAAACACACTCCCAAGACCGCAACAGAATACAATTCAACAGAATACATTCTAAATCATCCCCGCATACATTTTCCAAAAATTGCTTCGGTCAATTCTTTACTTAAACCATATTCCTTCCTGGCGACCAACCAATCTTAATTTCCCCGAAATTCATATGCTCTAATAAAACGCATATTCAAACCTACAACGAACATTAACCATCACCATCAACTATACCGAGCCCCATACATTTCCCCGAAATTACTTTGGTCAATATCTTATCTACATAGTATTCCTTGCTTGCACCCAAGCAATTCCAATTTCCCCCGAAAACCATTTCGGTTCATTTCTTCCTTAAATCATACTTCTCATCCGCAACCAAGCGACAGCTAATTTTCCACGAATCAATCCCATCGATCAAGACCCTTGCTCATACTTGGCTATCCCAATTTCCCGGTATACACAACTAATGAACCCAACTCAGCTTATACGGCGAGGATTCGCTGGAACTGAATTCCTATGCAAGCATAGCAACTCTTCTCGAAATTCCTCGTAAGCGGCAGTGAGTTTATTTTAGCTACGACTCCACTGCCACAACGCGATAAACTTTTTCCTTCCAATAATTTGTCAGTCGTCTTTCAGCAACCGCCACGCGCACATCGGGAGTCCCCTGGCAACCTCCGCCACCACACGGGGGCACGCACGCCCCCCATGCGCACAGTAAGGTCGAGCCGCACCGCGTGAACCTGCTGCGCGAGTCCCGACCTAAGTCGAGCTTCAACCGCCGCGGGGGCACACATAAAAGTCGAAAAAGAACCACCATAGGAGTCGGGAGCGAGCTACAATCACCACCGCGTTTTAAATTACATGCAAGATTTGAATTATCGGATTTATAGTATAGACGTTCAATAGTTTGTTTCGTAAAGCTTTGCCTCTATACCCATCACATGTCGACTAATTAAGAATTTAACTATCGGAACAATATTCTGGATGTTACAAACTGATCGGTCTTGTGCGATAGTTGCCACTATAAACATAACATGTCAACTAATTAAGAATTTAACTATTGGACCAATATTCTTGATGTTACGAAGTGATCGGTCTTCTGCGATACTTGCCACTATAACCGTTGCGTTACTAATATATGTGCGTTATAATAACATCCATTACATCGAATTCAAATCAATAAAAACAGTTTACTACAAATCAAGGCAAATATTTTTATTACTCTTCTTGACGGACGAATTGTTTTGAGCAGTGGTACGACTGAGGGCAGCTAGGAGGGTTATTTTAGTGAATCGATAAGCGCAGTACTTGAAATAGTGAAGAGAAAAGCGTTGGGGAGTCAGCGAAATAGTGCCCCTGCAGGTACCACGACCGCTTCCCTCCCCCACATATGTAACAGTGTTCATTCATTTTTTTTAGTTTTATTTTACGAGATTTAAGCTTCTACCCAACGATACAGGTTTAATCAGTTAGCCAGTTCGCTCCTGGTAATACAGAGGGATATTTGGAAGACGTTTGCCTCTTGGCATGGAAACGGGAGCATGCTCAGTGATGGTATCTCCCTCCGGCCGACGCCTTGGCTTCATACAGAATTTTTTCCATAATCGGTAGAACAGTCCTATCGCCAAAAATAATAAAACGACGTACATGCACTAGGTGGTAACTCGGAGTGTATACGTCGCTTGGCCTCACGTAGCCGCCTCTATCTCCATATTCCCGAACGGTTTATCTGAAGTGTTGTTTCAGAAAAATCAACTCATTGTGTGCTGTCGACCGAGATTGCTCTTCTTTATATTCCGATTCCAGCTTTTCCTTATAGGTCCGGGACGCCGTGCTTCCTCGTTAGAGGGAAGAGCGTGGACTTTTTATTTTATTTTCTTTAAGTATAATTCATTATTTGCCAAGTCTATCGCAATTTGTGAGAATTTGAATTTCTCTCTTTTTTATTTAACGCAAACTCGGTTATTTCGCCAGATAAATAGTTTATAAACAACGCAGTTAAAATATCACTTCCCTTTTTATCAAATCAATTCGAAGGTTAATCTACTTTCACTTTTATACGTTTTTATCGTTTATTAAAATTCGTATTTATTCTCGTCTCTCTCGTCTCTCAACTATTGTTTCTCAACTCAACTTACTTTCTCTAACTCTGTATTTCTCAAACTGTGTATTTCTCAAAAAACTGACTTTACAATAAAATGTTCCCTCTTCTTATATAACTTTAACTTCTAATCTACTGTAAATTATAATTTGAACAAAATCAATTTTATCAAAGTATTACTTACTCTACTGTGACTTTTAATTTTGAATAAATTTTGAACGAAAATCAAAGAGCCATGTTTCAAATGAAAAAAGGGGCATGTTATGAAAAAAGGGGCATGTTATGAAAAAAGGGGCATGTTATGAAATGTACTGAAACTGAATTGATATAGAATATTGTGGATGTTTATTTATGATATGTATTAAATGAGAATGTTAGATATGTTAGGAGAATGTTTTAAGGATGTGCTAGATAAATAATGAGATTCAGTATTAAACTTAATAGTTATAAGGACAGTAGTATTCTGGAATACTACATCAAGTAGAAGGCTGTCAGAGACAAACTCAAAACCGATACTGTACTGTACTGCCATTTGGTATCGGCCTGGGATCTTGATTGTTGCCATAAACTCCGAGCCGAAATACAATGTCATGTCCGTAAATTTTACCCCCTGCTGTATAGTCTCGAAAGTGGCCTCTGGGGACACAGCCTTGCATCCCGCGTCTAAACCGAGTATCCCGGTAGTCTCAATTGGAAGAATCCATATTCCCGAGCCACAAATTAGTTTCAACTTTGTATTGGTGGGCGTCACCGACAACCAGGTGTTTGCCGAACTTAACGGGTACCAGATCTCTCGAGTGAAGTTAAACATATGTATATTGCAATTCGCCGGTGATCTATTTCCTGCCAGCAGATCGATTATGCAGTTCTGGGCGTTTTCGTTTCTTACCACAAAATTACGACCACTCAAATATACTCCCTCCTTATAGTTCACACACTGATGAAAGCTGTCCGCATTTAAGAAAATATATTCCCTCATAGCGGGGTTAAGGACCAAAAATGTTCCGTCGACGTGGACGTGTGGGGTAGAAGTTGTGTGGTGTGTTGCACTAAAAACAAACGAATGATCGCCGAGGGAAGCAGCATACATCAATCACAGGAGAGAATGAAACACTGGAAGTCACGTTATAAAGTTTATTTTCAATTTTATTTTAACACCAATTGAAGTTGCGGAACTGGTTAGTAGCAATAGTTGCGTTAATTTGAAGTTAAATTTAACAGGTGTACAACATCAGCGTCTAATTTCAGAAAAACAAGGTTCGTGATATGCGCACTACACGGGAAATGAAACTTGACTCCGGTAAGGGTGTTTAACTTTACGACTCTCTAGTTATGAATCACGAAAAGGAGGACAATCTGGTTCGGCACATAGAGTAAAGGACTCTGGGACTGATACGCCCCCGTGGTGCGACGGGGAGCAGAAGGAAAAACCGACCAGCGTGTCTGGATGTTAAAATACGACTCAGCGATATCTTGCTCGTGCAGAGCTTACTCGCTAATCGTGATCATGGTGGTATGTGTGCATGGTTCTTTCATGGATGAGCACGAACCTAGAACAAAGAAAGGGCATAAAGTGCATTCATGGAATACGATTTCGGTGAAGCAAATAAAACCGAACGCGTCAGATGCTAATGGGATCTTTGTTGGGAATGTGCGTCGCGGCTAAACAAAGAGACGACGATGCGATGTGGAAATGTGCTAATGGGTTTTAGCTAGGTTACTGGGAAATGGTGATTATGGCATCGCTAGTAAGGGTAGGTATTGAATTCCTATTTGCATTTGTTTATGCTGTAGGATTTAATTGATGCCAAGAGACGCGGAATGCGTATTTGCTTTGGTCCCTTGGGTGTACGTCGCCAGCCAATGTGTATGTAGGGAACATTGTTGTACACATGGCGTGGCTGGGAAAATAGACGGCGCAATATTTATGGTCCCCATCATGACGGCTACATCGTATGCAAACCGAATCACTTTGTTTACACGAATTTGTCTGGTACCAAAGGTGCCGAATTGGTTTGGAATTCCAGATAAGTAAAGCAAGAAATCTTACGGAAAATTGTATGCGAAGAGATGCATGAAAAGGTAAGTTTTCTTTACAGGGACTTTAAGATTATAGATTTAATCTATATTATGCGTGAAGCCTTTTCAGCTACTAATGCGATTGCATTAGTGAAGTTAGGAAATTGGCTGAATGTTATGGGGTTTTTACGGTAAGTAGACAGTGGGGTTTGGCGGAACCGCCCCAGTTGTATGTGTCAAACACGGACACTGGTTTTCTTCTATCCCCAACGAATACTGAGGTTAACCCTTCACAACAATTATGAAAGAAATAAAATACACCTTGTGGTTTTTTGTTCATTAATGTCCTTTATTACGGCGGTCAATTGTTCACAATTCTTAATTCGACTTACAGAAGGTAATGTTGATAGTATAATTAATTTGTTCATTTCTGTGACGCAGGTCTAGATCACAATATGTTCACTAATTCGGAATTAACGAAGGTAATATAGATGGTGTCGTTCATTGTTTATTCCGTAGATATTGATTACACTATAGTCACTACCTTGAAATTACCGAAGGTAATGTAATTAGTTGTTTATTCCGTTGACACCGATTACACGATCGTCACTGATAGAAATTACCGAAGGTAATATTGACAATGTTAATAATGGTTTATTCCTTTGATACGGATTACGCTATAGTCACTAATTAGAATTTACCGAAGGCAATATTGACAACGACCAGAAATGATTACTATGCAACCGCGCTCCGTGGTGTACCCGATGAGGGATGAAATCTGACTTCTCCTTGCACTGCTCGATGCAGGGCTAACTCGCGATTGAGGTCAGTTTCCACTGGCCTGGTAAGAAGGAAATGAAATTTTCCTTTCGCCCGGCGGCCAATGGGAAATCGGTTTGAGGTCTCGCTGGAAAGATTCTACTGGTTGATCGTACAGATCGTATTGTTTACCCATACACTGCAATGACGAATGAACGAAATTGCATCGGGGATTGGGTACAAAGAAAAGAATCTAACGAGGGCAGCTGAGCAAAACAGTTGTACCTCATTAGAGACCAAAAGGGATTACCATGTTTACGGTAAAGATTCGTTTATGGGATCTCTGGCGGTGGACCGAATCGGATTCCTCTGTTTACAAGTTGTGTATACAGAAGAATTCGATTTTCGGCGACAAGCGCGAGAATGGTGATTGTTTATCAATTAGACAAACGGATCATGGGACGTGACCATTGCGATGATTGTTTATCGGTTAGACAACGGATCATGCAATTAGTCTTGAAGCTGTGCAAGCAAGCTACTTGCCATGGCTTTCGTCGTTGGTACGACTTCTTTGGCTGCCTGAATATCGTCACCTTGAATTGTGGGCCTCGGTCCGTGGTTAGGGTGTTTGGTACGCCAAAACGTATGACCCAAGTTGAATATAAAGCCTTGGCGACGGATTCGGCAGTAACTGCTCTGAGAGGTGTCGCCTCTGGCCATCGCGTGAAGCGACCCGCCATCGTGGGGATATAGGAGAACCCCCTTAATGGAGTAAGCGGTCCCACTCTGGCAATATAGACATGGGCGAAGCGTGCCGTGGGAAGCTTAAATTGTGCTGGTTCCAGTACATTATGCCGTGCTATCTTGCAGCGTTGGCATTGAAGACAAGCACAGGCCCAGCCGGTGAGGTATTTGCTCATCCGGGGCCAAACAAATTTTCGACGGTCGAGCGGCCGCTGCGGTGTGCTGGGTCATGGTAGACTTGGAACACGCCCTTACGAAGTTTCTCAGGAATGTAAAGTCTGGCGGTTCTAGTGGAGACGTCACACCAGATTTCGGCCACAGGGTGGCGAAAAGTAATTTTTCGAAGCTCTAGTGCCGTAGCGGCAGTTAGGAGGGGCTTGAGCTGGTTGTCCTCCTGTTGAGCTAGGGCGAGGTCAGCGTTGTTCAGGGCGGTACGCAAGTGAATCGTATCGATACGCGAAAGGGCGTCCGCCGCGACATTCTGTTTACCGGAGGTCTGCTTGATCTCGATAGTGTATTGCCCTATGAGGTCTAATTGATGCTCTTGTTGGTTGTTGGCGGGAGGGGGGAGGGGGGGGCTTACTTTTTCCGGAACGCATAGACCAGCGGTTTGTGGTCTGTTGAGATGGAGAGTGAGCGACCTTCCACCATGTGACGGAAGTATTTAACAGCGCTGTAGATCGCCAGTAATTCACGAATTCACGATCATAGGCGCTGTTACGTCGCTCTGTAGGACTCAGCTTCTTTGAAAAGAAACCGAGTGGTCCCGGTCGGCCCTTGTTGTCCTGTTCTAGGACGGCTCCGATTGCGGTATCCAATGCGTCGCATTGGAGGGACAGTGCCGCTCCCTCGGGTATCGGAGTAAGGTGGCGTTTGCCAATTGGCTCTTGGACAGTTGGAATGTTCGGTCCGAGGCTTCTGCTCAAGGGATTGGGCGCTTGTCATTGCGCTTTGCCCCTTTTAGGAACTTGTGGGGATTGGAGTTTGTGTGCCAAGACACGGGCACTAATTTCACTAAAATCCCCGACGATTGCTTAAAGAGAATAGTCCGCCAAAAATCCAGGAGAAAATAAAAATGCACTGTGCTGATTTTGTTGTCTTAGTTTTTTTATTTGTTGATATTAGGTTCTTTATTATTTGTTTACACATATCCTGAGGGAATAGTTTATAATTTAGGTTTGTTGGTAAATGTTCTTACTTTAACTGGGTTTATTTAAATTATCACAACTTCTGGTATTTTTCTTTTGTTCGAAGGTTCTTTCTTTAATTAGGTTTATTTAAGTTCTCTTTCCCCTCGCCTCAAAATGAGACGACGAATTGTACAATAATCGGCACTTATTCACAATGTAACAGGTGAATTTGCTGTTATATTTATAATACGGATTTTAACGAAAGCCATGAGAAACAATTATAGTTTACTAAACTTAGGTACTCGCGCAGAGGCGTACTCCGATGTGGCTTGTGCGAACTTGAATGATTAAAAACTCGACTCTTTAACGTATGCACGCGATGGTTATTAACAGACGACTCGCGACACGTGTGTGGCCACTACAGTAGTTGAATATCGACTGACTCTAATTAGGGTGGAAATCATAATTTCTGCTTTTTACACATTGATCTGCCAATGGCAATCATGCTCTCTTGTGTGTTCCCCAACTCACCACACTCATCCAGGTCGAAACGTACTTGTGTATTCGTTCGACGTCGATGGGCGTAGGCAGAATGGAGAAATCAAAAGGGAAAGCACAATAACCCAGGGTGGATCTGGCTAGGTGTGTGTGCGTCAATGCCGTGTATACGGCTGGTCTACTGACCTAGTGACAATTTCTTAGGTCAACGCACTATAGCAAGACAGAAATACGAGAGAGAGGGCAAACATAGCTAAGGTTATTCACCAGCAAAAAGAGATCATTGATCCCAAGCGAATGGGTGATCTGGGAAAAATCAATAGGACGCCGCATCGGCTGGGGATATAATTCCATTCTGTGGAATGTTCAATAATACCCAAGCCTATGGACTATGACGCAACCGCGTCGCTTGGTTTGACTTGGTTGTTGCTAACCAATACGAATGGAATTTCCGGTGGAAATCCCATGGTTAGCGCAATAGTGTTGCCGTATGTTGTTGATTGTAGCTAAACTCAATTATGCATTATCTGCATAGAATAATGAGTTTAGCTATGCGTCCCTTTGACATGTTTTACAGGTAAATACCCATCAAGGAAATGGGTAGGTATTGTGGTTGGAATTGTGGGCTGTTTCTCCTATAGGATAGAGAAACCCCTACAAACTCATTAAGAGGGGCTTGTATCTGGGCAGCGTTCTTTAGAGTCGGACGATAGAAATTCAGCATGCCCAGGAATCGTCGGAGCTCACTTACGTTGGTGGGGCGGGGATAATTCATGACTGCCTCCACACGGTCTGCAAGAGGGCGTATGCCTTGGTTGTCAACAACGTATCCCAGATAGGTGATTTGCTCTTTGGCGTATTGACACTTATCTGGGTTGATGACTAGGCCGTATTCGCGGAGACGCTCGAGGACCTGACGTAAGAGGCGCTTGTGTTCAGCGTGGTCTCGTGAGGCGATGAGGATGTCATCGAGGTATGCGTGACAGCAATTGAGACCACGTAATGCGGAGTCGATGTATCGTTGGAATGTCTGTGCGGCATTCCTGAGGCCGAAAGTCATTACTTTGAGCTGGAAGAGTCCGAAGGGTGTAATGACTGTGGTTTTGGGGATGTCTTGTCAGTTGATTTGTTTTAGTAGAAGGATAGTTTGAAACCTAACATACAATACCAAACATTTAATTCCAATAAAACACACTTTGATATAAATTTAATCTTTTAGCATGTTCTGCGTATGGAGCCAGGAATGTTTTGTATTTGCCATGTGCAGGTGTATTTTATTAGTTGTTTTTTTTTTTTTGCGTTTATTTGTGATAATAAATATATTTTTCTCCTTAAGAGTCATATATAAAGGCATGGCAACCTTTAAAGTTATTTTGGTTTTTATTTATTTCCATCACCCTTAATCCAAGGTGTTACGCGTCACCGTGTCCATTGAATGGATTGCAGCCAGGGGTATACCGGCTGTATTATAACGGCGCCTCTCTGATACCGGGTCGAATCAGAGCAGTAAACAGACCTTACCATATCAAAGAGGGGCTCTGATGTGGCGGACTATTTGAAACCCCAAGACTCGTGGGATCAAAAATGAAGAATCAATGTACCAAAAACAATCCCACGAAAAACCCGGTAGGCGTAGGTGTGATGAGCTGACACTACCATAAGGGAACAAATCATCAAGAAAGCACCGACTCAGCAAAAAGAAGACGTAGGGAGAAACTGAAAAAGCGGGATATACGCGTCGGCACGTGGAATGTTCGAACGTTATATAAATCAGGCGCGATACAGATGGTCGTAGAAAACGCGAAACAATATAAAATGGACATCGTCGCGCTTCAGGAAGTCCGACTCCCACATCAAGTAATCGAAACCAACGGGTATGCACTGGCGTGTGGAGGTACCGATACACATAACCTCGGAACTGGCTTCATCATAAGCAAGAAGATTACGTCCCATGTAAAAAATGTGCAATTTATTAATGACCGAATGTCGGTGCTAAAAATGTAGGGACCATGGTACAATTATGTATTTATAAACGTACACGCCCCAACAGAAACTACGGACGAAGAAACGAAGGACACATCCTGTGAGACCCAAGAGGAAGTATTCGATAGGATCTCCTCATTCGATGGGATCTCATCATTCGATGTTAAAATCCCCCTCGGGGACCTCAATGGGAAAATTGGAAAGGAAGGCATCTTCCAACCAACTAGAGGTAAAGAGAGCCTACACGAAGTTTCAAATGATAATGGAATTCGAATTATCACGTTCGCAGCGTCAAAAGATCTGGTAGTGAAAAGCACGATGTTCAAGCACAAGCAAATCTATACAGCCACATGGATATCAACCAACGGCATAACGCGTAACCAAATAGACCACTTCCTCATAGACAAAAGGCACCACTCGAATATCCTTAACGTAAGATCATATAGAGGAGCAGATTGCAAATCCGATCATCTTCTAGTGATGGACAAAATCAAGATTCGGCTCGCAGCAAACCCACATAGGCAGTCACAGAACACGAGCAAGAAGTTCGACATTGATAAACTAAAAGACCTGCGCAAAAGGTCTGAATATCAAGACGAACTAACGAATAGCTTTAGCATCCAAGAGAATGGGAGCAGTGGGGAAGAGGAAGTCAATAAAGTGGACACTAAATGGCCATCGATTAGAGACACACTCAAACAAATAGCCCAAGAGGTATTCGGATTTAAGAAAACAATTAAGTCCAAACCTTGGTTTGATGATGAGTACGGGGCGAATATCAAGGAACGTAAACGCCTCAGAGTGATCGAATTACAAAGATATGATGAAGTCAACGCAGAAAGATACGCGACGATTCGGATAGAGACAATGAGACTTCAAACGCCAAAAACGCGAATGATAGAAGACTCGGATGGAAAAAATACTAGAAAATGCCAGCGCAAAGAACATCAGAGATATGTATGCCGGTATAAGTTAGAAATGGCTACCGAGGGAGAGCTAAAATAATTCGAGAGGCAAACGGCTGTCTGGTCACAGAAACAAACAATATCGATCGTGTCAAGATGGAAACAGTACTTTGAAAACCTGGTCAATGTGCGCACCCATCAACCACTAATAAACGCACCAGACGTACATACAGCCGAGCATCAGGTCCCAAAGCCCTCTTTCAACGAAGTTCTAGACGCAATAAACCTATTGAAAAACAACAAGGCTCCCGGAGTCGACTGCATACCGGCAGATCTCCACCAAGTGATCAAAACTATATGGGATAAGGAAGTCACTTCCGAAGAATGGAAAACCTCAATAGTCGTTCCCATTTTCAAAAAAAAGCGACAGATCTGACTGCGAAAACTACAGAGGAATATCATTGCTCCCAACCACATACAAAATACTAACAAATCTCATACTGGCAATAATCACACCGTATGCAGAAGAAATACTGGGAGACTACCAGTGCGGATTCCGTAGGAATCGGTCAACAAGCCACCAAATGTTCACACTAAGCCAACTGCTGGAAAAGAAGTGGAAATACGGAGAGACGGTTCACCAACAGTTCGTTGACTTCAAAAAAGTCTACCATATTGTAGTTGAGCTGGGAATCCCGAAAAAATATACCGCACTCATTCAAATTTACATGAACGAAAACAAAGGGCGAGTTAGAATAGAAAACCAGCTCTGTTGGCGATGCAATTTCCCGGCGCACAAGCACTCAACATCGGCGCAGAAGCACTCAGCATCGGCACACAAGCACTGAGCAGCAGCGCACAAACAACTCAAGAGGGAAAAGCACTCAGCACAACGATCAGCTGTACGCCGATTGCAGAAAATCGCTCGGGAGGAAACGAGTGATTGAGAAGAAACCAAGCGAACGAGGAGACAGCCACAGGAAATAAAAGGCGGGCGCAGCGGCGAAACACCAGGAGGACCCATCCCATAGGGTCTACTATTAAAAAACCACACACACGAACGCACAGTACAAGACGGCACAAACACAAACATACACACCAACCAAAGCGCAGATTATCAGACGCCAAAGACGTGATCTGCGTTTATTACCGCACCCAAGACCTACCGGTCTTGTACGATTTCTTTCCCACCATCCCTCTATACAAGTAGTTAGAGAACACCTGGACTAACACTGTCCGCACTATCCTTGGATACCCGCCACTTTTTTTTCTTTTCCTTTCAGATATCGCGAGACCAAGCCCAACATCCTCACGGATGTGGGTGATTCTGGTTATCGCAAGATGACCAGAAGTCAGAGACAAGATGAAGGACACATCTGCCCTTGTCTCGCTAAAGTCGGCCCTCTCGCCACCCATTGCTTTTTTTTTTTTTTTTTTTTTTTTTTTTTTTTTTTGAAACACCAGGAGTCGTGAAAGGAACTCCTAACTAAAAGGTCTTGTCGAGACCAACTGCAAAGAGAGTACTAACAAGAAAAATAATACATATTGGATCACATCAATCATCAATAAATAGGAAATAAGCAAAGTTATTGCAACCTGTTTTTTTTTTTTTTTGCTTCGTCGTTGAAATTTTCCTTTGTCTTCTTCGTTGGTCGCGTAGTATTCACCTTTCGAGTATCAGGGATTTGTACTGGGTAAGACTAAAACGCCCATTTCATCCAGAGAAGAGTCCAGCTCTGGAGGTACAACCCTTCTAATTAAGAAAACATCGTTTGGCCGGCCAGCGCCGAAATACAGTCCACTAAAGGAGAGACTGAGGCGTCGCTAGAGGAAGCGCCGTTTGCTTGTTCAGTTTTTCTTTTTCATTGCAGCAACAACCTCTCAGAACCATTTGAAATCCGGGATGGACTAAAGCAGGCAGATGGCCTATCACAGTGTCTTTTTAACCTTGTGCTCGAGTATGTCATCAGAAAGTTACAAGACGCCAACATGGCCGGATCATCCGTGAACGGGGTGACACAAGTGCTCGCATATGCGGATGACATCGCCGTTCTGGGCAATAATCTAGAAACTGTTAGTAAAAACTGTGAAATCATTATGCAAGCGGCAGAAGAGGTGGCATAGAAATAAATGAAGACAAAACAAAATACATGATTACGGCTAGAGCAGATGGAACTCAGGGAACATATATAAACGTCAGAGACAAGATATTTGAAAAAGTTAAAGAGACAAGATATTTGAAAAAGTTAAAGAATTTAAATATCTGGGAACGATACTGACTTTCGAAGGAAATTAACAAAAGACTGCATTCCGGCAACGCTAGTTGGGACGCAGTCAGTAAACTGCTGAAATCCAGACTGCTATCACGTAACATAAAGCTTCGTGTCTATAGAACCATAACATGCCAATTGTTCTATATGGATGCGAAACTCTCACAAAACGGGATGAAAACAAATTCCGCGTATTCGAGAATAAAGTACTAAGGGGTATCTTTGGTGGTAAATATGACGAGGAGGCAGGACAATGGAGGAAACTCCATAACCACGAATTGGAAGAGCTATATCGCAAACCTACAATAGTGAGCCTAATCAAGTCGCGAAGATTAAGATGTGCCGGACACGTGACGAGATTGGGCAACGATAGGACCGTGCATAGAATTCTTGACGGTAGACCAACGGTATAGAGACCGGCAGGGCGTCCGCGACGGAGATAGGAGGACAATGTTAGGTTTAGGACGAGATCCGATCAGATGGTCTAGGGTGGAAGAAGAGTGCACAGGATAGGGAACGATGGCGGAGTCGAGTCGGTGAGGTCATGAACTTCCGGGTTCCTGCAGGCCAATAAATAGTAAATAGTAATAGTTGTATAATTGTGGGTTATTAAAACTATTCCTCCTGATTGTGCTTGTTCGCATTATATTACTTACATTTTTCCCCAACAATAAAATTGGTGAAATTTGAATATATGTGTGCGAAAGTATTTCGCAGATACTAGTTTCGTTAATGTTATAATTTTGTTGATTAAATGAACATAAATCGAATTTATATTAGATCATGGTTGTCCTTAAAAAAATTAAAACAAGAATATGGTAAGTAAAATACTTATCAAACAAAAATATATGTAAAATAAAAAATGTGCATTTTCAAACTGGAGGATGTGAACCATATTCTAGGAAGACGTAAGAGGTGGGCCCTAAATAAAAAAAAAAGCTACTTGGTACTTTTTCCACGGATCCTTACTGGTTAAAAAAATGTTTTATGTTATTTAAACATATCCGTTGTTTTATAAAAAAATTGTAACTATCGAAATATATGTCATAAGAAAAAAAGCACAAAAAACATTATTCTAAACACTTGTTTTAAATTTTTTAAATTTTAAGTCACCCAAGCTACATTTGACTATACATAAAATGTCTATTCCGTCTTAAACTATCTGGCTTAACGTTCGCATATAAAATTAACGAAAATTAATAATTTTTAAATTTTACAATTCAAAAAAAAAAAAAAAAACCAAATTAACCCATATACTCAAAACTGCTAATACTTCCTACATTTTCTATTATTCTTCACTATAATTAACTTCCAAATTGATTGTCCGAGATACAAAATGGGTAAGGAGAGTACAAACAGTAATGTAAGTAATGAAGACAGCAACCTTTGGCGGATACTTAAAGACTTCAAACAGCAAATCACTGATGCCCAAGTCGAAGTCAATAATTTCAAATTCACTTGTAAAACCTACATGAGGGACATAGAGCGAGAATTCGATCGCTGTGTTAAATTAGGAAACGAAATCAATTTACTTAACCAACAGTATGAGTTGTTGGATAAAGAATACGTAATGGTACAGAGGAACATGATCAAGGCAAAGCGAAACCTGGAACAGGTGTTAACCGTCTACAATGGGTACTGCCGAAATTGGGATTTCCATTGTAAGGAAAATGAAAAGATCGATTCCAAACGGGTTAACGATCTTCAAAGCCAAATGGAGAACATCGCTCTGACGTTTGAAGAAATCGATAAGAATCATGAAGAGTTAGAGAATACTCTGAAGACGTTTGCAAATAATCTAGAGCGAATAGATAAAAAGTTCATTCAGAATCGGCTACAATTGGCTAGGATCGAACTTGAAGTGCTTTCAAAAGCAAAACAACTGAAAGCACTTCAATTTACAAAGAGGACAAGTAAAAGCTTGAAGAAGACGTTAAACAAACAGATTCAGAAGATATGTAGAGATTTCAGTGATATCAAGTTGAGGTCGGGAATAGCGCTACGCAGCTCCTTGTACTTGCAACGAAAACTCGAAAATCTTATGAGAAAACTGGCTAGGAAACGCCCGAACAGAGAAATGTTTTTTTAGATGGATACCAGACACAAAACTGAAGAATATCGTGTGTCTGTATACTATCTATTCTTTCGTTGATAATACGAATTTTTTGTTTTACGTCGGTTCGAGCGGTAAAAATGTTTGATTTCTAGTAAACAACGGCAATTAGTTGAGGAATGATTAAATGATCAAGTACATTATATTGTAAGGGTTTTTAATTGAACATAAACAAAATCGGGAATTATTTACTAATAAGATTATAAAAAACTGGTGTAAAATCCATTTGTTGCAACGCAACAGTACAATTTACTCTTGGAATTATACAATGGAGAGCTGGTTTTTCATGGTTGCCGTCTGAACTAGTCTTTTGTATGTTCGAATATTCTGATTAGGAGAGAATTTCGAATTGTACGCCTTTCTTCCAGATCACAAATCAACCTTCCTTCTGACTGGATATGCTGCTAGACAACGGCAAAGCAAACTTGTGGCTTAGTTGGACCGTTAAAAACTGGTAAACTTCGCATCAGCGTTTTGCTTGGTACTGTGTCTGTACTTGGACTCAGTTTGCTACAACTCCTGTCGTAACTCTTGGACTCTAGGTTTGCTTGGTACTGTACCTTCACTGGGGCTTCGTTTGCAACTGCTGCCGTCGCTCCTCGACTGTTAACCAGTTTTCATATTCAATAAGTGATTGCTTAAATAATTCATACATAATATAAAGGGTGGGCCATAAATGTTTGTGTGAGGGTTCTTTAAGCCATTTCCCATGAACCACCCATTCCCTTTCACCTGTCTCCCACTTCCCAAGCAAGTCTTTCTACTTACCTGCAAAGGGGCAACGCAAGCTCCCCTGCGGCATCTACCACCTGAAAGCAACCTGGCATGCATATTAGCGAATTGTTCTGGTTCATAGTACTTGAACCATTCAATACCCCCCTATCGGCTCAGCTTGTCAGCAATTATAATCGACAAATACACGCTGGCCAGCGTATCTGTTGGCACAGCTGTAGCCGATATTCTTTCCACAGTTCACAATTGTATATGGCGCCTATACCCTTAGGTCCGCGACAGTTGCGACAATTCCCCGTTATCGGCTATCAACCGATCATGGAATGCCCATGCCATGCCCTATGATGACCAACCAGCATATCAAAGCACACCCACAGTACCTCACTGCGTTTGTTTTATTTACTAACCGCTGGTCCATGGTTCCATTGGGTGAGACGTTTGCTTGCACATCTGCAGGTCAAATCGCTCACCACCATACCCATGGACCAGCCATTAACCTAACCATATAGCCACCGTCGCTGAGGTTTCTGTTGACTTACAGTCCATGAATAATTTCCCTCCTTGTCCCTTGAACTCATAGATAAATACCATGACGATCCGATGCAACATCGGCAGACCATGAACGTTGTACATCTCATCATTTGACCCTTGAAATAACGTTTTTGTTTACTTTGAAGAAAAAACCTATTTCGTTCTCAGGCGTGGATCTGTGAGTAAAATAAGATAATTGTGTTCCGTAACACTGGTTCGCTTATTCCCCAACACTTGTCCGCAGAAAACCAAATTCCACAAATAAAAGAAAGAAAATGAAAAGCACTCTGTTGTTTAGTGGTAAACTCTTTATTTTTAATTTCCGAATCTATTTGTTTTACAAATGTTGTCTGGAACCACAAAGTTCTCGTGCACTTAATCTAGTTTTCATTTCTCACTACGGTATAACTTTTATTTATTACTTGTTCACAATCGAAAGCTGAAGATTCCCCATTTGACGGTTCAGTACATTCCAACGATCGTCGGGGTATTAGAAACACACTCAATCTGTCTCAAATTGTCAACTCACTAAACGTATTCTTAACTCCACCGACTTCGACAAGGAAGATACTCCGTAGATCACCGAAACAATTCGTATTTTGCCACTTCACACTAGACGCGGAGAAATTGGACGGGAGGTAGCGTTTTTACTTTCGGCGCGTGCACACTCTTAGCTGAGGAAATTAACTTTGATAATGCCACGTCTCCGGTACGTGTACGCTTCGCGGTGGTTACGATCTGACTCCGGTGACTGGGCGACATTGACCCAGCCTCGGGGATTGCGATGGGTTTCGACGCACACCATCGCAGGGGAAACAATCCTTCCTTCGCCCCCTATGGCCAATGAAAACGATTTTCATTCCATTGGAAGGTTCGCATGAATATTATCCAAAACAATCGGATGTCTTTAGCGAAGAAAAGGGAAAAAGGGGAAGAAAAGGAAAAACACATATGCCACAGGTCAAACATCCCGATCGATGCATGGACCGGGCATATCGCCGCCGTCCCATAAGGGTACAATCCATTTTTTTTTTTTTTTTTTTTTATTAGACTTCTCTCGGGAGAGGCGAACCTATAGCGTCGAGTGGGCGCCCCGAGATGCCATCAAATAACTGTTGCAGTTCTTTTTGAACAGTTGCAGGTTGTAACGCTCCGGGAACACTCGCGTGGGAAGGGAGTTCCACAGCTTCCCCGCTCTGTAACGGAACGAGTTCTGATACAGGGATGTTCGCGCTGTCGGGAGATGAACCACAAACGGGTGCGATCCGTCGGATTGTCTTGTGGAGCGCATATAAACCGAATTGCGTGGAACAATGCCAAGAATCTCCGAAGAACAGCACCCGTGATAATATCTGTAAAACAGACAGAGGTCGGCCACGCGCCTTCGATGTGATAGCGACTGTAGTCCCGTCGTCAGCGCCGAGTCCCCGATCAGGCGGATCGCTCGTCTTTGTACGCTCTCAAGTAGGTCGAGGGTATGTTTAGGAGCCGAGCTCCAAACATGAGAGCAATATTCGAGCGCGGGTCTAATTTGAGATTTATATAGGAGAAGAAGTTGGGCCGGAGTAAAGTATTTCTTGGCTCTAAAAAGATAACTCAGTTTTCCTGAGGCTGATCTGGCGATACCCGATACGTGTTTATGCCATGATACATTCCCACAGACCGTGACGCCGAGCAATCTTAAACTTTCCCCAGCCTCGAGGGCCCGGCCACTCATCATCAGCTGTGGAACCGATGATCCGGTTTTCTTTGAGAATGTTGTATACTGCGTCTTCGTTGCGTTGAAGTCGACAAGATTGGCCTTTCCCAACTACAGGACTTTATCTAGATCCTGGTTCAGAGAGTCACCCTGTCTACATCTTAGCTGGCGCGACGTTGATGCACCAATCGGCCGATCACTCGAAAAGGAGGAAACAAGCGTACTATCATCCGCAAAACTGAACACTTTGTTATCCGTTGTCTCCAACAAATCATTTATGTGAAGCAAGAACAAGGTTGGATCCAAAATAGAACCCTGGGGCACCCCCGAATTAACAGGATACAGATCCGAACACTCGCCGTCCACAACAATCCGAATCGATCGATTCTCGAGGAAGCTCCTCGTCCAGTCGCAAAGCTGTTGGGAAAGTCCATATGAACGAAGTTTGCTCAGCAATGCCCCGTGCCAGACGCGGTCAAAAGCCTTGGAGATATCTAATGCGACCGCCCTTGACTCACCATGCCGTTCAATTGCAGATGTCCATATATCGGTTATAAGTGTCAAAAGGTCTCCCGTGGACCGCCTACCACGGAATCCGTATTGACGATCATTCAGAAGACCGTTGCACTCCAAATACTTAACCAACTCTGTATTGATGACTTTTTCCATTACCCTAGATAAAATAGACAGTAATGCTATCGGACGGTAATTTTGTGGGAGACACATTTTTCCCGTCTTTGGGATTGGCTGAACTCGAGCGATTTTCCAGCAGGCAGGAAACGTTAAGTCAATAGAGCCTTTGTCCACGCTGGCTAGGCACAGGGTAGATAGGATAGCGAGGCTGGCGGAACATACCGTCATAAATCATAGGAATTGGTTTCCTATTCTGTTGGTATTATATCAACAAACCTCGAGGAGACGATCGAGGTTACGATGCATGGGTGCATATTATTTTAGAATACGTTAATCCCAGAGATGTTGCCGTCAGGCGAAAATATTTTCTTGTGTTTACTTTGTGTAAACGAAAGCGGTTTCGATAGCCAGCGTGAGAATCGTGGCTACTCGTTGTTTGGGTAACATATCCTTAGTCATGGCCGATGCTGGTGATCGTTCCTAGATACGGCAACGGATCGTTTAATGCGGCATGCTGGAAAGCAAACAAATCTGCGTACTTGAAGGCCAATGGTTTATTTGATCTTTTTTTCTTGTCGAAAAATAGATCGCAGCCATGCCGTTGGAAATCATCTGCAAGCCAGCAAGCAGCCCGGCATGTCTTCTTGGACAATGGATGGGTGAAAAGATAACACACGGAAAGGTTGACGTGTGTTGGTGGACATGTGCCGTCCATTGTTCTGTCGATTCATGGCGGATGCACCGAGGTAGCTCGGTTGATGCTATGGTTTGATGTCATGGCAAGATGGTAATCTTGTCATGAATTTATGTTTCCAGGTATGACCGTTCGAAGGAGGGCTTGGAACGGCCCATAAACAGGTAAGCTCTGGTAATGGTAATTGCAGGTATTTGCAGGTTATAAGGGGTTGGGGCGATGCGTGGCTCTTCGGCGCCTTGAAGAACCCCACAGATCATCGATTATTTATGACCACATTGCCTGCAGCCCCTGATGCTCGTACATTTGTTTGATCAGGTGTCGGCCGATCGTTGTCTGTATTGCAGGCAAAAGGGGCATTGTACGCGTCCCTATGCAACATTTGGGGAATCCTCCCATTGAACCCTTTCCTCGATCACCATTGGCCCCTGCCAAGTTGATCCGATTCGCCCCTCCTACAACAATGTGAGCCACCACCGTTGAATCTGACGGATGTGTATTGCATCGTGGAGTCAGTTTTTATTCATTGAAGGGTGCGCACCTTCGTTCACGAATCCGCGCGGAGAGACGCCGAGAGTTCGTCCGAGAGTTCCTTCTTTACTAGATCATTTCTGTTCGTGTGCTTCTTTTTGCCATGCCGTGTTTAACCAGCGCAAAGGTAATATAATTTAATTAGTTCCCTTAAACAAGTGTATCCCACCAACGTTGATCCCAATTGACTCGTGCCTTAAAACTATAAGTTGTATTAGACTTAAGTGCAAGACCGGATAAATAATTAAATAAAGAAAAGTTAAATAGTTAAAACAAAGCTCCTGCGTTTTATTTTACTCCTGTGGTGTACGATTTGGATGAAGCTTGGGGAATAACAGTGTGATTTGCAACAAGTCAGGACATTTCTTAGTGAACAATTAGTGGTGTTTTGCTCAACCTGCGTCCGTGCCGACGCCCCTAGCAAAATCCACCCACATTTGCATATTTGAAACATGAATAGAAATAAAACTACAAATGTTATTTTGTTGATCATTAATTTAAGTTAATAAGCGTTTATTGAATTTTTTTTTAAATGACATCGTCGACATGTGCCCCGTCTCGTCGTTGGCACTCTTGCAATCGACTACGTAAACTTTGGAAAACTTGCTGACACATGCTGATTTTGGATCGTTCCTTACGGAAATTTCGACCTCCCGTATGTCCTCATCGCTTCTTCTTGAACGTGGCCGCCCTGTTTGTTTAATATTCGTTGTCGATCCCGTTGCTCGAACTTCTTGACCCAGGCTTTGATGAAATTAACACTTGGACACTCACACGGCGTAGTCCATATTCAATTCTAAATAGGCGTCGTAAAGTAACGTAGGAATAGTTGTTTTTGTAAAATTGTTTTACACAAAAAGCACGCTGTTGTCCCGCGAAGCACTCCATCGTGACTAAACTTGCATGACGCGACGCACAATTCTCTGCCACGCGCGTACCCTCACTCTAACGGGATTTAAGAAATCAAGTGTTGCCATTTGCAAGAATTTATCATCATCATCACCATCATCGGCAACACCCGATTTCGAGCCGATGTCATCCAGTTTCGCACACCCAGGCTCTGGGCCTACGCCATCCCTCCATGGCAGACATGGTCTGCCGCGCTATCTCTTTCCATACATCCTGCCACAAACGCCTTTCCGGGCAGGCTCCACTTCGCTCATTCGAGCTAGGTGTCCCGCCCACCGGAGTCTACCGAGCTTGATTTTTCTTACAACATTAGCTTCAAGGTAGATTGCGTACTACTCATGGTTCTAGCCTCTCCGGAATCATCCTCCCTCACACACGGGTACAAAAATTCTCCTTAAGACCTTCCTCTCGAACGCGGCTAAAAGTTTCAATAGCTTATCAAACAGTTAGATTGTTGTTTCAACAGACGTTCTTTTATTTACAATTTTATAAAAGTACTTCTCCCTTCAGTAATCACCGTCTTACAATAATTTTTATTTCTGTCATTTCGTGTACGTCAAAAGGCGCCAATTTTCTTACACTTATAACAGAGTTTTGACAGTTCTAAAATTTTAGGTTAATAGAAGATAATTAATCGCAACAGAATTCAATTTGCGGCTATGCGCAAAGTCGATGATTGTTTGGAGATTCAAACAAAGGAGCATTTCTGGGTAAAATGCTAGCAGCTGTATCGATAGTTGCAAGTCATTGCGAAGCAATTCAGATGATTACACAATGACGGTTTGTATATACCATCTATGTCAATTTTACATGTCATCTATGGCGACGCCAGGATCGAACTCTAGTGTGAATATCTAGACTAATCGGAAATTCGATTCTGGGTCGCTAATGCAGAGATGCATTGATACATGTATGAATGCCCATGTAGGAAAATTTCTTTGCAGGCATTTCCAGGTAATGCATTGAAAACATTAACTATCCTTGCGAAGGAAATGTTTTTGTACGAGGAGATTGCGGTGCAGCTGTGGGAAGGTTGGAATTTGCCTGACAACCGAAGGTACCGAATAGGTTTTGGTTTATGCATCTGTATAATGGAAAGAATTCTTGTAGGGAATTTGTATGCGAAGAAATGCATGAAAGGGAAGAATTCTTATACGGGGACTTTTAGGTTATATAAATTTGATATATTTGATGCGTGAAGCATTTAAGGTGCTAATGCGATTATAGGGTTGGGTCGAAGTTGTGGGGGTTCTTCAGGTAAGTAACAGTGGGGTTTGGCGGAACCGCCACAGTACTGTGGGGGTTAAAGTTGTATGCCGACGTACGGCAAGTATTCACTTTCTTCCCCAACTGCACTCATCGATTGTTCCGTCGTAAATTGTTCAAGGTGAAAGATGTAATAAATAAAAATGCACTGATGTGGTTTCGTCGTTTAAATGTTTCTTTATTGTATTGTTTTTTTTTTCTTTACACTTAACTCAGAACTTATGATTATTAATATTACTAGATTGATTTTTTATAAATATTATCCAGGAATGAACACGTCTTTCCCGACACCGTGACCGCAGTCATATAAATTTAAACTGGACTTATTATTAAATTGAATAGAGACTCACTCGACGTTGCGCGAAATAAAATTTTCTCCACGATCAGCGGTATGACCAACTGCAGTAAAGTACGACTAGCGACTGTCGGAATTAGGGTAGAAATCGTAATTTCTGCTTTTTACACATTGATCTGCCAATGGTAATCATGCTCTCTTGTGTGTTCCCCAACTCACCACACTCATCCAGGTCGAAACGTACTTGTGTATTCGTTCGACGTCGATGGGCGTAGCCAGAATGGAGAAATCAAAAGGGAAAGCACAATAACCCAGTGTTGATCTGGCTAGGTGTGTGTGCGTCAATGCCGTGTATACGGCTGGTCTACTGACCTAGTGATAATCTCTTAGGTCAACGCACTATAGCAACACAGAAATACGAGAGAGAGGAAAACCTAGCTAAGGTTATTCACCAGCAAAAAGAGATCATTGATCCCAAGCGAATGGGTGATCTGGGAAAAGTCAATAGGACGCCGCGTCGGCTGGGGATATAATACCATTCTGTGGAATGTTCGATAAATACCCAAGCCTATGGACTATGACGCAACCGCGTCGCTTGGTTTGACTTGGTTGTTGCTAACCAATACGAATGGAATTTCCAGTGGAAATCCCATGGTTAGCGCAATAGTGTTACGTATGTCGTTGATTGTAGCTAAACTCAATTATGCATTATCTGCATAGAATAATGAGTTTAGCTATGCGTCCCTTTGACATTTTTACAGGTAAATAACTTATCAAGGAAATGGGTAGGTATTGTGGTTGGAATTGTGGGCTGTTTCTCCTATAGGATAGAGAAACCCCTACAGTACTCCCCCGCCAGTAGTTTGATGGGTGTCGGAAGGAAGTTAGATTGGTGGTGGATTGGGAGGATTTTTTGATTGGCTAAGGAGGCGTGCTCGGCTTCGGGTGAGTGGAGGTTGAGGTGGTTGGCGAATGTTGGCAGAGTCGGTTGCTGACTGAGGATCTGGAGCTGACGCTTCGAAGAAACAAGGTTTGAGTCTCTCAACACTGACCGTGGGTCGTTTTCCTCGAATATCGATCCCGAAGACACGATCGCTGATGCGGTTGGAGACTCTGACGGGACCGTCGTACGGAGGGTCCAAAGGTTTTTTAACCTTTTCCACCCTGACAAAGACGTGCGTGCAGCTATGCAGTTCAGGATGAACGAAAAGTTTTTTAAGAACCATGCCTCGTCACGGGCGATGCTCTAACCTTACATAGAAGGTCACGGAGGTGGCCCACATCCTGCAACTGGTTGTGTGGCGTATCACCATCCACGAAAAGTTCGCCTGGTAGTAGGAGGTTGGTGCCATAGGTGAGTTCCGCAGCGGAAGCACCTAGGTCCTCCTTAAAACTAGTCCTCAGGCCGAGGAGTACGGTACGTAGAGCGTCAAACCATTTAGTGTCGTTATGACACATGAGGGAAGCCTTGAGAGACCGATGCCAGCGTTCGATCATCCCGTTGGATTCGGGGTGATAGGCGGTCGTGCGACTTTGTTGGCAGCCGAGGAGATCCGTCAGCTGCCCAAAGATCGTTGCCTCGAATTGCGGCCCTCGGTCTGTAGTAATGGTGGCAGGTACGCCGAAACGTGTGACCCAGGTCGAATAGAAGGCTTTGGCGACTGATTCAGCAGTTACTGCTCTGAGAGGAGTCGCCTCTGGCCATCGCGTGTAGCGATCCATCATAGTGACGATGTAAAAAAATCTATGTCAATATGGACATGGGCGAAGCGTGCCGTGGGTAGCTTAAATTGTGCAGGTTCTAATACATTATGCCGCGCTACTTTGCAGCGCTGGCATTGGAGGCAAGCGCGGGCCCAGGTGGTGAGGTCTTTGCTCATTCGGGGCCAAATGAATTTCTTACGGACGGCAGCAGCGGTCGCGCGGCCGCTGGGGTGGGCTGGGTCATGGTAGGCCTGAAACACGCCCCTACGAAGCTTCTCGGGAATGTAGGGCCTGGCGGTTCCAGTTGAAACGTCGCACCAGATTTCGCCCAAAGGATCGCGGAGGGTGATTTTGCGTAGCTCGAGTGCTGTATCAGCAGTTAGGAGAGATTCGAGCTGGCTGTCCTCCTGTTGGGCCAGGGCTAGGTCGGCGTTGTTCAGAGTGGCGCGCAAGTGAATCGTATCGATTCGAGAAAAAGCGTCCGCCGAGATGTTTTGTGGACCAGAGATATGTTTAATCTCGGTAGTATATTGGCCGATGAGGTCGAGTTGACGTTCTTGTCGGGGGGAAGCATTTCCCGACTTTTTCCGGAACGCAAAGACCAGAGGTTTGTGGTCTGTATACACGGAAAGCGAGCGACCCTCTACCATATGACGGAAATATTTAATGGAGCTATAGATCGCCAGTAATTCCCGGTCATAGGCGCTGTATCGCCGCTCCTGTTACGTGCATCCGCCACCCCATCAATTAATCATTTTGTAATTTTAACATAATTTGTTTTAAGGTGGTATGATGGTGAGGTGGTGGAGGAGTTGCACGATCCAGAAGTGAGTTTTCGAACACGCCCCGATTCGGGTGTGGATCGTGCAGTTCTTCGAGTTCGAATTGGGTTTTCGAAGTGGACGTGAATGGAGAGCGAAAGAGACAAAGGGTGAATGTTTTTCTTGACGTACGGGGATTGAGATTCCGTTTTGGAGGTTGAAAAAGCAGTTAAGTAGAGAAGAAAAGCAGTTAAGTAAAGAAGTAAAGCAGTTAAGTAAAGAAGTAAAGCAGTGAAGAAAAAGTAAAAAAGATTCGGTTTCGTTTTTTTTTTTGTCAAAAAGATTTTTAAAAGGCCCAAAAAGGGAAAAATAAAGTTTGTTAAAATTAGAGTTATAGAAAGGAAAAAAGTAGAAATAAATTGAGAAATCATCAAACGAAATTTGTGCCCCCCTTTTAATTGGAGGTCAACAAAATTGTGTGCCGACTCAATAAAAGACCCATTCGCAGTCGAGAACAGGAGGATCACCATTTGACGGCGGCCGCCCTGGGCGCTAAAAGAGGAAGAACCAGAAGGAAGACTGCCACATGGACCTGGGCCGAGCTGGGAAAGTTGATGAGGGGCTCGCCTTAACGACAGGTAAACTTTTGTATATATATTGATAACAAATATTCTGTGGCAAGAGAAAAAACACCACAGTGGCGCAGCCGGTGCCCATTAGTTGGCTCTGCACTGGCATATTGCCCTAAGTCCTTGAGCAAGCCTTGCTCGGAGGTGCAAGACCATTGGTAAGTGGAGCCCTGAGGCTCCATACGTCCCTATATTTCCGGAGGAGCGACTGCCGAGATAGAATTTTTTTTTTTTGGCAGCAATTGGCTGAAGAAACCAATAGAGCATGATGAATTTGCGCTTCCTGAATGACTACTTTTGACGGGATATCAACGAAAATGTTTATCTAGGAAACTCTTCTATTGGATTACATCATAAAAACCGTTGTGAGTCAGCAGTGTGCGGTTTAGATGCAAAAAGATACACAATACTTGCACGATCATTGGTGTTGTTATTATATATTCATAAGCACATTATTTCTATTGGTTTCCGCAATATAATATATAATAAGCGTGCCCAAATCAACTATAAAAGTAGTTTCGAATCGATTTACCAGAGGATATTATCAATAATTTTTGGCGAGGGCCCAACATAACGGCGGAGTTGCGGGAGAATATTTTTTTTTGTATTTGTTATTTTTTTTTCCTTTTTATGTATAAAATTGAAAGGTCACTGTGGTTAATTGAAAAATCTAGTATCAATTTTAGTAGCATTGTTTTAGTTTTAGGTTTAAGTAATATTACTGATCTCTTTTGTTGTTTTTTTTTTTTGATTGATCATTTTATTATTATTGTTATTTGTTATTCGCATTTGTATTTTGTAAATTTTGTTGTTGTTGTTACTTTGGTTGATTTTTTGAGTTTAAGTTATCTATTTGTTAACTCATTTCGTTGTTCATTTTGTATGACTCATTTCTTTATTCATTTTGTATAACAACAATTCTTTATTCATTTTGTGTAACAGACATTGTTGGAGGGGATTCTGCTTTTCTTCCTTTTCAGCTGCGAGGTAGATATTATTTTTATACGCGACGGGTGGCACGTTAAGGTTTTTCCTTTTTCTCTCTTTCTCTCTCTCTCTTCTCGGGCGGTGTTGTTGTATTTGTTCTGTGGCGCTTCTTGCGTGGCCTGCAGTCTTGTGGCTGCGAGAGGGGTGGTGGTCCCCTTGTAGGAGTGTGTTTGTTTGTTGTGGGGATCCTTGTTGTTTTTCGCGCCCTCTCGATTCGTGTGCGGCCTCTTAATGATCGAAGTAAAACACTGATCAGCTCAGACGTTGAGGACGCTAGTATCCGATATACAGCCGGCTTGTGTGCAGATTGGTTCTGTCGCGTTCAGGGTGGTTCTCTGTTTGGATCCCGGGTGTTGTGTTTATTGCTGTGTTTCTTGTAGGATCCCGGGTGTTGTTTTGTTTCGGGGTTGGACCGTTGTTTTTCCCGGGTTTACTGTTGGCTACAGGGCTTGTCGAGGTTACGAGTTCGGTTCTTGGTATCGTGAGATTTTAGGTTTAGTTGGACGGCCGGCAGATGCAAACAAGGCAGCGGCAAAGAGATGTCCGGGGGGGGGCACCCCTGCCCAGGCGCGGCCCGAGACATTTCCCGAGCCGCCGGATGACGAGGTGGATCCGGAAGCATTCCACGATTCGCGGGATGAATTTGTGGACGAGCGATCGCCAACGCCCCCCCCCCCCCCCCCCCACCGTCAGCAAACAGGCTGTTGAAAGCATGGGAAACACACCGATGCCTTCGTATTTTAAGCTGGGCCCGCAGCCATGTCCTTTACGGACCATGTTGGGCACAGATAGGGTTTTCGACCTTGTGTCGAAGGCGGTCCCCATGTTTTCGGGACAGGAAGGCCCTGATACAGCCGAGAAACTCTCTTCGTTTCTCAAAGGCTGTAGAAGGACCTTGGATGGGCTGGCGGTGGAAGACGAACATACCTTCCTCCGGTGGCTGCCCTCTAGGCTGAGCGGCGAGGCCTATCGAATGTTCGAGGAGAGACCACCCACGACCTTCCTCGAAGCGGAACAGCGTCTCAGAGAGGCCTACGAACCCCGAGTGTCGTATGAGGAGTTGTGTGCACAACTCTCCAAAATGCGACAACTCCCTCCCGAGGATGGCACAAGTTTCGTTTCCCGAGTGAAGCGGGCCGTGGTACGGTGCGAGGGGGCAGCTGAGCGCTTTTATGGTCGCCAGGGTCGGTCCGTCTTCGCGAGCCAACTTGAGGGTATGGCCAAACCGGTGTTGGTAAGGGGTCTGAGGGAGGAAGGACTAAAGCACTTCCTCCTCACGTTGGGTAATGTCCCTTTTCGAAGCCTGGTGGACCACCTAACTGGATTTGAACGAGCTCGTAGGGAAATGCTGAGGCAAGACGACCTGTTTGTGGAAGCGCGGCACGGGATCGCCGAGCGAGCGTCGGAGACATTAGGTGTAGGACCGGAAAGTTGCTCGACCCTTTTAGAAAATCCATCCTCCACTTTTAGGGATTGCACCGCGGCGCCGGCGCCGGTTTTGTCGAATTTGAATCCCCGGGCGGTCTCATTCGTGTTGCCGGCCGAAGAGCCTGATAGTCGTCGGCGGGGGGGGGGGGGGATAGTTGCGTTCTGGAGCGGTCGTACGGACACCATGATCATCGTGCGGATGCTGGGGCCTACACTCCGGCCTCCTCTGGCAGGGGGGCGTGGTCAAATGCCGTGTCTTCCTTCAGCCGGAGTGAAGGGTCGCGGGGTTTGGCTCAGGGGGCGTATGTGCCTGGAGATCGATCGGGTCGGGACAATCCGGTCCGGGATTCGGTTGATCGATCGACTCGCCCCCTGGAATCCCAGACAACATGCAGCTTCTGCAAGGTGAGGGGTCATGTGTACGACGAGTGCCTGAGGAGAAGGAACACTCCCTTCTGTCGCGAGTGCTGGCGGTATGGCCACGACATAGTGGACTGCCCGGATCGTCCGAGACAGACGCGCCAAGCCCAGGCTCCATACAGGGGTGGTGGACAGCAGGGCGGAACCGCGCGGCATGGGCCGCACCATCGGCGGCCGCAGGCTCAACGGAGAGCCCTACCAGAGCCGCAGCACCCGTCTACGGGCGGCGGGCCGGCGACATCGGGCCCAAGAGTATTCAGCGTTCGGTGCTGTTGCGAGTTTTGTGGCCGACAAGGTCATAGCTTGCGCGGGTGCGAATACAGGCAAAGGTGGGAACAACAACAGGGTTCCCAGGGTTCTCCCCACAAGCGGCACGCCGGAACAGCACCGGTTGCGAGCCGAGAGCAGGACACCCGTGTGGAGACTGGGGCAAGCGCGAGAAATAGACGCAGAGGGCGTCGGGGACGGCGTCGGCGGAATCGGAAAGCCGGTAATAGTCGCGCGGAGAGTATGGATTCCCGGAAAGTAGGTGGAGATGGTGGGCGACGATCGTCCGTGTCGGGCGGTGGCGGAAGCCGAACCGACTCCATGGACTCGGAGTCCTCAAAGACGGGTGCGAGGCGTAACACCTCGCCAAGGGATACAAGAAATAGGAGGGAGCGACTTCAACGCCGTGGGCCCAGGTTGGGCCAAGGCCAGTCCAGTCCCGCTGGTTCGGAGTCTATTGAGACTTCCAGGCGGGATAGTCCTGAACGGAGGGACAAGGCACGGTGCCAATCTTGCAGCCGACGCACTTATGCGGCGACGGTGCGTGGGCAGGAGACATCTGATCAGAGGTCGGAAAACTCCCAGAGGTCGGGTCGGGAGACCGCAGCCCGACCGCACTGAACACGTTGGTTGGCCAAAACTGTCCTCAGCTTTTGCCAGTAGAGGTCCCCATGGTCCAGCTCCCTTTGGACATTGGACGTAGGAATACTACGCGTCTCATGGTGGACACTGGCGCTGAGGTCAGCCTTTTGAAGCGGAGGGCCCTTCACCGGGGCCAGGCGGTGGACATTCGGCAATCCACACCATTGCAAACCATATTTGGCAACGGCAAGTCGAGTGGGTCCTGCCATGGGAGTCTCAAGTTGCACCATGAGATTCCCTGCAGTTTCCACGTGGTAGACTCCGTGCCAGGGTTAGAAGCAGACGGCTTGTTGGGTAATGACTTCCTGTCCAGGCATTGCAACATCAACGGACCGGGTGGATGTTTGGAATTTCCCCGAACAGCCATAAACCCCGAATTCTTCTCCGTTGATTTTGTTAATGGTGGGACGAGGGGGCTGAAGCATAAGGTAACCAAACGGGGAGTTGGGACACGGGGACCTGCCAAGGTCGATACCGTGGTCCACACTTTTCCGGGGACCCCACCCACACGGGGAAGGGATACGAAAAAATGCTCAGGCAGGTCACCCCAGCGAGAGGAAACATCGTGGATGGATGGACGTGAGTCGCCGAGGATCGAAGTAGCCCTGAGTAGGCCGGTGGAAGTGGCGGCACGCTCCCAAATGCAGGTGGCTATCCCCATTGACATCCGGGAAAACGCCATTCTGGTGCCGAGGACGCGCGAGGAAACATTTTATTCTCGCACTGCGTATCTAGTAGGGCAAGGAGTGCCAGATTATTGGCACTTAATACCCAGAATGGCCCTCAAAAGATCGATCAGCTTACGGTGAAGGTATACCCCACCAAGGACTATAACACCATCTCCTTGGTCAAGCGTAAAGATACGTCGCCGGGGACTGTCTCTGACGACGAGTCAAGCAGGCCCGTGCCCGAGAACCAATCTTCGGAGGGACGATCCCTCCATTTCATTCGACACCTGTTCTCGGATGGTCAGTCGCCTGATGAACCCGATTTGAGCTCCAGGTTGGCACAATTGCACGGGGAACTTCGTTTAGGGGATAACCTGAACACACCCGAGTGCCAATCGATAACGGAGTTATGTCGAGAGTTCAACGATATTTTTTCATTTACAGGGCGACTACCTGACGTACACCAGTGCAATCTCGCACGAAATACCTTTGGTACGGGATCAGGCACCCATTAACCAAAGAATGTACCGATTGCCCGAAAGCAAAAGGCAGGTTATCAACGAGCAAATTCGGGAAATGTTGGATAACGACATTATCCAACCAAGCAAAAGCCCATGGAACTCCCCCCTTCTAGTGGTTCCCAAGAAAGCGGGCCCCGACGGAGAAGCCCGATGGAGAGTTGTGGTAGACTTTCGCAAGTTAAACGAAAAAACCATCGGGGGCACGTATCCTATTCCCCGTATAGAGGACATTTTAGACCAGCTCGGTCGCTCGCGTTACTTCTCCACGCTCGATTTGGCCAGTGGCTATCACCAAGTTTTGGTGGATCTAAACGATCGGAATAAAACCGCCTTTAGCACCAACTATGGGCATTATGAGTTTCGACGTATGCCGTTCGGGTTAAAAGGAGCCCCGGCTACGTTTCAGAGACTAATGAACCATGTCCTTACTGGTCTGCAAGGGGTCGAATGCTTCGTGTATCTGGATGACATCGTCATATATGGTAAGAACCTGGCTGACCATAATGACAGGCTCCGGAGGGTGTTCGACCGGTTGAGATACCACAACCTCAAACTTCAACCGGAAAAGTGTAGATTCCTGCAAAGGGAAGTGGTCTACCTGGGACATGTTTGTTCAGAAAAAGGGGCTTCGCCAAATCCTGACACGACAGCTAGTGTCAGAGATTTCCCCATTCCTAAGACGGTACGCCACGTCCAATCATTCGTAGGGCTAGCGAACTATTACCGGAAATTTGTGTCAAATTTTTCCCGGATAGTGCGCCCCTTAACGAACATATTAAGGAAGGAAGTGAAGTTCACGTGGTCGTCCAAATGTCAACAGGCATTTGAAGAGATAAAGGGGAAGTTAATTTCGCCACCACTATTGGTTTACCCAGACTTCACAAAACCCTTTAATCTAACCACGGATGCGAGTAATGAGGCACTTGGAGCAGTGTTATCCCAAGGTGAGATAGGCAAAGACCAGCATATCGCCTATGCCAGCCGCACCCTGAATGGGGTCGAACGTAGATATAGCACAATCGAGAAGGAGTTGCTGGCCATTGTAAGGGCGGCGACAAATTTTCGTTGCTATTTGTTGGGTAGACGCTTCACCGTATACACGGACCACAAGCCGTTGAAAGGAGTGTTCGGCGTGAAAGAACCCACCTCACGCCTTACCAGATTTCGTCATAAGTTACCGGAGTTTGATTACTCAATCGAGTACAAACCCGGTAAATACAACACCAATGCGGATGCGCTAAGCCGTATTCCCCAATCTGTAGACGAAACCCCTTCACCACCGCGATGCAATGTAGTGACTCGCGCCCAGGCCAAGAACCAACGGGACAGCGAGGGATCCCCGGGACGTCCCAGTGACGATGAGTCACCTTCTGAAGAGGACACCATTCCTTCCTGCACGGAAAAAGGAATGGAAATAACTAATCCCGAGGAGATCCAACACTTATTACGGGATTACCAATATCACCCTTTAGGTGGGCACCAAGGGGTGATCAAGACGTATAAGAAGATACGCAGGCACTACTGGTGGAAGAATATGATGCGCGATATCAAGCATTATATTAAAGTATGTAAGGTTTGTCAGCGCGTGAAGTCTTCCCCCAATTTACGAAGGCCGATGGCAATCACCGACATTGCCAAGCGGCCCTTCGAAAAAGTTTATTTAGATATCGTGGGCCCCCTGGACCGTACTCCTGAAGGCAATCTATATATACTTACATTCCAGGATAATTTATCTAAGTATATAGATTGCTATGCCCTGCCCAATGCAGAGGCCGAGACGGTGGCTTCGGTCTTTTTCGACCAAATAGTTGCAAGGTATGGTGTACCGACGCAACTAGTCACCGATCAGGGCAGCAATTTCCTGAGCAGCCTGTTTAAAAGCGTGTGCAGGCTGCTCCGCATCAAAAAACTGCAAACCTCAGCGTACCATCCACAATCGAATGGTGCCTTGGAACGACCCCATCGACCGCTGGTAGAATACCTACGCAGCATTGTGGACACGAATCCCCAAACCTGGGATCAGTACCTGAGGGCGGCCACTTTCGTGTACAACACCAGCGTGCACGAGGGTACCCGATTGACGCCGATGGACTGTCTCTTTGGTTTTACTCCGGATGTTCCCTCGAACATTAAATTACTTCCGGAACCGGTTTACAACCATGAGAGCTTCCATAACCTATTGAAGTACAAGCTTCAGAAAACGTATGAAATAGCTAGGCGCAATCTGTTGATCTCGAAAAAGAGGTCCAAAGGGTATCATGACCGCCAGTTACGCCCGTTCACGTTCCATGTGGGCGATAAAGTCTTGATGCGGGAAGAAAACAAGAAAGGAAAATTGGCGCCCCTATGGAGAGGTCCATATGACGTGGTGGAGGTGAAAAGCGCGGTCAACAGCGCGGTGAAGCTAGGTAAGAGGACGGTGGTTGTACACAACAACCGTCTGAAGCCCTACTGGGAGTAGGTGAGTCAGGAGTTAGAAATTGAAATCAGAGAAAATATATAGGAGCGGGACGCTTTCGCCGGCCGGGTGGCATTTTGGAGTGGTTGGACGAGAGGGGATCGCCTTGCCTTAGCAGGGGGGTCCTAACCGGATCGTGTGGGCGGTCGAGCTTTCGGTCGGACCATCGGTTCAAGTGTCGGACCCGCCGCGGGCGTTTGTGTTGTCCTTGGTTTTGTGGAGTGTTTGTCTGTTGTTCCCCCTCTTAGGTTAATACCTAAGTGTTATTTATTTATTTATTTATTTACTTATTTTTACTAACCCTAGTATATAGGTAGCCTAAAACGTACTAACATTAGCACTTAAGCACGATTTATTTATTTATTTCCTACTAACACTAATACATAAGTAGTATAATCCTTACTAACCTTAACACCTAGTTTATTTATATACATGTAATTGTTGGATTATTTATTTGTTTATTTATTTATTTATGTATATATAATTGTTGGATTGTTTATTTGTTTATTTATTTATTTATTTGTTGGTTGGTTTGTTGATTGTTTGTTGGTTTGCTCTCCGCCGTCCACTCTCCGGCGTGACATTCCTCTCCTAAGAATGCCACGCAGTCTTGCGGGGGGGGGGGTATGTTACGTGCGTCCGCCACCCCATCAATTAATCATTTTGTAATTTTAACATAATTTGTTTTAAGGTGGTATGATGGTAAGGTGGTGGAGGAGTTGCACGATCCAGAAGTGAGTTTTCGAACACGCCCCGATTCGGGTGTGGATCGTGCAGTTCTTCGAGTTCGAATTGGGTTTTCGAAGTGGACGTGAATGGAGAGCGAGAGAGACAAAGGGTGAATGTTTTTCTTGACGTACGGGGATTGAGATTCCGTTTTGGAGGTTGAAAAAGCAGTTAAGTAGAGAAGAAAAGCAGTTAAGTAAAGAAGTAAAGCAGTTAAGTAAAGAAGTAAAGCAGTGAAGAAAAAGTAAAAAAGATTCGGTTTCGTTTTTTTTTTTTTTGTCAAAAAGATTTTTAAAAGCCCCAAAAAGGGAAAAATGAAGTTTGTTAAAATTAGAGTTATAGAAAGGAAAAAAGTTGAAATAAATTGAGAAATCATCAAGCGAAATTTGTGCACCCTTTTTAATTGGAGGTCAACAAAATTGTGTGCCGACTCAATAAAAGACCCATTCGCAGTCGAGAACAGGAGGATCACCATTTGACGGCGGCCGCCCTGGGCGCTAAAAGAGGAAGAACCAGAAGGAAGACTGCCACACGGACCTGGGCCGAGCTGGGAAAGTTGATGAGGGGCTCGCCTTAACGACAGGTAAACTTTTGTATATATATTGATAACAAAAATTCTGTGGCAAGAGAAAAAACACCACACTCCGTGGGACTCAGTTTCCTGGAAAAGAAACCGAGCGGTTCCGGTTGGCCTTCGAAATCTTGTTGTAGGACTGCTCCGATTGCGGAATCTGATGCATCGCATTGGATAGACAAAACCGCTCCCTCTAAGGGATATCGGAGTAGTGTGGCGTTAGCCAGTTGCTCCTTGGACAGTTGGAACGCACGGTCCGAAGTTTCTGTCCATGGAATTGGGCGCTTGTCATTGCGCTTCGCTCCTTTTAGAAATTCAGTCAGAGGAGCCTGGGTTTGGGCGGCGTCTTTAAGGGTGGGTCTGTAAAAATTGAGCATTCCGAGGAAACGTCGGAGCTCGCTTATGTTGGTTGGGCGTGGATATTGGATGAGGGCCTCCACACGGTCTGGAAGTGGACGAATGCCCTGATCGTCAACAATGTAGCCCAGATATGTGATTTGCTCTTTGGCATATTGACACTTATCTGGGTTGATGACTAGACCGAATTCGCGGAGGCGCTCGGGGACCTGTCGTAAATGGCGCTTGTGTTCAACGTGGTCTCGTGAGGCGATGAGAATGTCATCGAGATAAGCATGACAGCATTTGAGACCACGTAAAGCCGAGTCGATCTATCTCTGGAATGTCTGCGCGGCATTCCTGAGATCGAAAGTCATTACTTTGAACTCGAAGAGTCCAAAAGGAGTAATGACTGCCGTTTTTGGGATGTCTTCAGGTGCCACCGGGATTTGGTGGTAAGCCCTGGTGAGATCCAGGGTGGTGAAGACTTTGCACCCTCGTAATTTATATGAAAAATCATATAGGTGTGCAATGGGGTATCTGTCGGGGACTGTTGCTGCATTCAGCAGTCTGTAATCCCCGCATGGGCGCCACTCCCCGGAACGTTTCTTAACTAAATGGAGTGGGCTTACCCAAGGACTGTCTGATGGTTGACAGATAACTTGTGTTATCATTTCGTCGAACTCGGCGCGTGCGGCGCGTAGTTTTTCTGTAGCCAGGCGACGTGCGCGTTGGCTTACTGGAGGGCCCCGTGTCTCGATGTGATGAAACACATTCGCCTTGTGTCGTCGTTGGTTAGGTAGAGGAATTGTCGTATTGACAAATTACTGTACCATAGCTTGGATAGGGTCTGTACACGGTGTGGCCCTGGGTATTACCGCTGGAGATGCCGACAAGGGCAAGGAAGGTGCGGTGTGGGCTACTAGCCTGTTGTGTGTCGAATCGACCAACAGATTGTGTTTTCCTAATAAGTCGGAACCTATTAGGGGTTCGTTAACATCAGCAATCACAAACTGGTGTGTGATTGGATGTCTGAGACCCAGGTGGAGTGTCAGCTTTTTCCTTCCGTACGTGCGTATCGGAGAATTATTTGCTGCTGAGAACTGTAAGGCGGGGGGCACGCGGTTGCGTGGGGCGAACGATCACGGAAGGACCGAGATATCAGCGCCGGTATCGACGGTAAAATTGATATTCAGTCTCGAGTCCCTGATCGTAAGGCGTCTTATGGATGCGGTGCCGGCCGGTTGCGCGGGGGTGTCGGTCGGCAAAATTAGTTTAAAGACTGAACCCCCTACAATTAGTTGTACGCTCTCCGTACAGTTGGTGGTTGGCGCACCAAGCGCGTGTGGCGGCATTGTTGGGCGGATTTTGCCTATTGGCAGGTTCGTCACGAGAAGGCCGTGGGGGTGGTCGACGAAAAGAAGTCCGCTGGGATGTATTTTGTGGAGGTTGCCGCCGGTTCATTGGGCGGTTCAGCACGCTTCGTTGTGTGTTATGGAACCTCGCACAAACTTGATCCAATTCACGGCGGAATGAGGCCTGAAGCGCGAGTAGGTCAGCCGTAGTGACCTGAGTAGGAGGGTTGTCTGGTTGGGAATCGCCGATAATAAACCCGGTCGAGGATTTGTTGGGTTGGGTTCGGATTAAGGCTAGTGTGCCTTCTAGAGGATGAGGAGGGTAGCTGAGTCGAAGCTACCAGATCGGTTCGAGGTGCTGTTTGAGACGACTGAGGGTGCCGTGTAGGCAATGCGGCGTGTTGACTAACCGCCGCGACTTGATATGGTAATGGCTCAGACTGTGGGTCCAAGGTTTCCATAATCGAATCAGCCACCTTTGATAAATAGCCCAAACTTTGATTAGGTTGGGCCATTAATGCCGAGCGGGCATGTTGAGGTAAACTCCTCAGAAAATGTGGCCTTATTAGATCATCCGAGATCCTGGTCCCCGCTATCGAGCGTTAATGGGTCAGGAAAAGGGATGGTCTAATACCTGAAAAATTGGTCTCGCTCGCCAATCGCTGCAGTCTGATGCTGGTGGGTTGGTCCAAAGCGTTAAGGACACTCTCCCGCATGTTGCTGTAGGGATCAAGGCCCGGTGACCTGATCGCCTGCGCAACATGCATTCGCTGTGTCCCATCCAGCACCCGCAGCAATTCTACAGCACGATGTTCTTCATCGTGGATGTTAGCGAACCGGAAAAAACGGTCGGCTATGGCGAACCAAAGCTCTGGATCCTCCTCGTCGAACGGAGGGACTTTACACTCTGGGTAAGGGATGGCAATTCATCGCTACAAGCGTCGTGGAAAGCGGGGGATTGAGGTCGCGCTTGCGCCTGCTGTGATGTACCGGCTCGTGTAGTGGGCATTGTGGTGCCGAAGGTGAAAAAGAGAAACTGGTAATTTGAAGGTTCTAGAAGAGACAAGGTATGTCAGTGGAAGTAGAAAAAGGTCTAGTGGAAGGAGTCGTAAGCGGACGCGAAAGTCGAGAAGAGTCACCAGAGAGTCGCGTCGAGTCGAATAATGTCGTGTTGAGTCGTCGTGGTTTTTATATTATTAATATATATATATATATATATATATATATATATACGTAAAACCAAAGTTAGGAACAATCAAGAGGAAAAATGAACCGGTCTCTGATTACGGGGGAAACGACAAAAAGGATTACACTTGTCCTTGTAAAATTTACTAATTTATCTCGGTTACTGAGTTAGTTACTATTATTTTGCTCCAAGGGATTGCTTAATTACTAATTAATAATTCATTGGTTAAATATAATATAAATACCAGAAAAGATTATAATTATAATTGGATAAGGATATAAGGTAAATTGATATGACGAGTCTGTATAACTTATATAAGGTTTTTCTATTTAAACAACTTAACATATGTCTTTTTAATTTAATCTGTTTTATAATCGAAAAAGTTGGTTTCTTTAAACGTATAGCAGAATAAGTAGATCAAATGTATGTAAAATTGATATTCCACTAATGAGAGTGACCGTTTTCGGATATAGCAATATTTTCTTACTCGACTATTTTAAAAATTTTTTAATTTTAAGTTGGTGGTTGAAATTTAACAAGTTTTTTAAAATAATCTTTAAAATTTTATGTTTGGTGGCTCGGAAGAAGCTCACCGTAAAAGAAAAATAACCACTTTTGAAATGTAACAATAAACGAAAAACCTGTTGTCCAACGCTGTGAGTTTTAGAGGTGGGCGGTATTGGTTGGCGTCGCCGTGGTGTTTCCAGATGTGATGATTGGCGATGTTATAGCTGGTAGTAGAGTTGTGGTGGTGCTTTTGGTGCCCTTTTACAATGTCTTTTAATTTATTTTCACTTCTGGTTTTATAAAATTTTTATTTTTGATATTTTTGTTGCAAAATTTTGTTTAATTTTTGAACGTTTGATTTTAGAATTTTTTGTTGGCGATTTATTTTAATTTAAATTAATTTTGTAATTTTTGTTTTGGAAAAGGTGCCTTTT
The DNA here is from genome assembly GCA_963931805.1 of Microdon myrmicae. Classification (NCBI taxonomy): domain Eukaryota; kingdom Metazoa; phylum Arthropoda; class Insecta; order Diptera; family Syrphidae; genus Microdon; species Microdon myrmicae. The sequence continues at coordinate 145,544,405 of OZ007497.1, forward strand.
GATTTCTATTAATTTTGTAGTTTTGTTTAATTTAGTTTAATAGATTTTGAATGTTTGTTGAAATTTTTTAATTTTTTATTCTGAAGACTTGTCTTTAAACTTTTCACTTTAATTTTGGAACTGGTTTTGGATTTTTGTTGAATTATTTTTGTTGAATTATTTTTGTTGAATTATTTTTGTTGAATTATTTTTGTTGAAGGTTGCGTGGTTCTTTGTCCGGTCACCACTGTGGGGGTTAAGGTTGGTTGCCGACGTACGGCAAGTATTCACTTTCTTCCCCAACTGCACTCATCAATTGTTCCGTCGTAAATTGTTCAAGGTGAAAGATGGAATAAATAAGCACTGATGTGGTTTCGTCGTTTAAATGTTTCTTTATTGTATGGTTTTTTTTTTCTTTACACTTAACTCAGAACTTATGATTATTAATATTACTAGATTGATTTTTTATAAATATTATCCAGGAATGAACACGTCTTTCCCGACACCGTGACCGCAGTCATATAAATTTAAACTGGACTTATTATTAAATTGAATAGAGACTCACTCGACGTTGCGACTGTTTGAAGACTGAATATCGAATGGCGCGAAATAAAATTTTCTCCACGATCAGCGGTATGGTCAACTGCGGTAAAGTACGACTAGCGACTGTCGGAATTAGGGTGGAAATCGTAATTTATGCTTTTTACACATTGATCTGCCAATGGTAATCATGCTCTCTTGTGTGTTCCCCAACTCACCACACTCATCCAGGTCGAAACGTACTTGTGTATTCGTTCGACGTCGATAGAATGGAGAAATCAAAAGGGAAAGCACAATAACCCAGGGTTGATCTGGCTAGGTGTGTGTGCGTCCATGCCGTGTATACGGCTGGTCTACTGACCTAGTGATAATCTCTTAGGTCAACGCACTAGAGCAAGACAGAAATACGAGAGAGAGGAAAACCTAGCTAAGGTTATTCACCAGCAAAAAGAGATCATTGATCCCAAGCGAATGGGTGATCTGGGAAAAGTCAATAGGACGCCGCGTCGGCTGCGGATATAATACCATTCTGTGGAATGTTCGATAAATACCCAAGCCTATGGACTATGACCAAACCGCGTCGCTTGGTTTGACTTGGTTGTTGCTAACCAATACGAATGGAATTTCCAGTGGAAATCCCATGGTTAGCGCAATAGTGTTACCGTATGTCGTTGATTGTAGCTAAACTCAATTATGCATTATCTGCATAGAATAATGAATTTAGCTATGCGTCCCTTTGACATGTTTTACAGGTAAATAACTTATCAAGGAAATGGGTAGGTATTGTGGTTAGAATTGTGGGCTGTTTCTCCTATAGGATAGAGAAACCCCTACAGTACTCCCCCGCCAGTGACATAGTCACGAAATTAAAAAAATTAAAATTCGTGTGTTCGGACAAGAAAATAGCGAGTAAGTTAATATATGACAAATATATGTAAATAGGGCCTAACATTTAGTCTTAAGTAAAATCTGTACATTTTTTTGTATAATAAATGCGTATTGTAAACTTAAACTAAAAAACAAACAGTAGTTTAAACACAAGTTGCACATCTCGAAGTAGTAAACAAATCTCGAGGTAGTAAACAAATGGCGGTGTTCAATCAGGAATCGCGTTCATTCTAAATCTTAGGTAAATAAACAACATACAGACATTAAAGGATGTTTAAATAACCTGAGTGTAGTGAGCCATCCCCAAAGGTAAAAAGAAATTTAAAACTGGTCATCGGCACGCACCATCGAAGATAAAAATGCTTTGCTTTTTGACGACCGACACAGTCATATATAAACAATATTCCATGTTTAATAACCGACCAAGATAATCATTTTGAAATAAAATAGAGAGCGGAGTTCAAAAAGCGGTTCAGTTGTATAATTGTGGGTTATTAAAACTATTCCACCCGATTGTGCTTGTTCGCATTATATTCATCATCTTCATCGGCACTACAACCGGGAGCCGGTCTTGGCCTTATTTAGCAAGTCCTGAGGCTTGTTAAATTTTCCATAATGATTTATTTTTTCTGGGCAAGGTCATTAGTCTTGCGCCAGTCGCATTATATTACTTACATGAAAACAACGAAATTGTGGAAATTTGAATTTATGTGTGCGAAAGTATTTCACAGATACTACTTTCGTTTATGTTATAATTTTGTTGATTGAATGAATATATATAAAATTTATATTAAATGATGGTTGTGCTAAAAAAATCAAAACATGAATATGATAAGTAAAATACTTATCGAACAAAAATATATGTAAAATACAAAATGTCCATTTTCAAACTGGAGGATGTGAACCATATTCTACGAAGACGTGTGTGGTGTTTTGGGCGGCGTCGCCATGTGGTGTAAGCGGGACAGGATCGCAATGTAATGTTATAAAGGGACTAAGGCCATTAAGTTGCTTATTGCATTCGCCATGCAATATGTATGTCGTAATATTCAGTCTAACAAAATAACTGACTAAACTCTATTTCCCTAATTGTGGTGTTTAAGCGCAGCTCGATAAAAGTTCATGTCGTAGGCGCCGCAGTGTTCGAATCAAATAACAGTTTAGGTATTTGATTGATTTATTATTGAAATTGCTAGGGTATTTATACCCCCAATCAATCACTCAATTATTCACAAATTTCTTAATCTACTCATACAAATTTTGCTTCATAAGCCATTTCACACTTAATTCGTAATTCACTCAAATACAAATTGCTTGTTATGCTATTCTATTCTCTCTCACCAGCTTGGTGCATAGTGTAAGAACAATGACACGATTTGACCCAATTAATTTGTGAATCATTTGCCAGCGGCAAGCTCGCAAACGATTGTCATTTGATTCTTTCAAATCGTAACCGGAGGAATTCCTTTCTTTTACTCAATGAAAAGAATCGACCTTGAATTATGGTCGGCGACGAATGCTGGTTACGTGAAACTTGCTAATTGTGACAAGGGCAAATTGATTTACTTGATATGATTCTTCATGGTCATTTCGTGGGTATGTTGTTACACTACACGTGTGCCCTAAATAGAAAAGAGCTACTTGGTACTTTTTCCACGGATCCTAATTGGTTAATAAATTTTTTTTATGTTATTGAAACATATCCGTTGTTTAATAAAAAAAAATTGTAACTATCGAAATACATCTTATAAGAAAAGAGCACAAAAACATTATTTTAACCACTTGCTTTTATATCTTTAAATTTTGAGTCACCCAAGCTACATTTGACTGTAAATAAAATGTATATTCCTTCTTAAATTGTCTGGCTTAACGTTCGCACACAAAACTATCGAAAATTAGAAATTCGTAATTTTGAAATTTTTCAATTCAAAAAAAACCAAATTAATCCATATACTAAAAATTGCTTGTACTTCCTGTGTTTTCTATTGTTCTTCACTGTCATTAACTTCCAAGTCGATTCTGTGAGATACAAAATGAGTAAAGAGAGTACAGCCAGCAACGTAAGTAACGAAGACAGCAACCTTTGGCGGATACTTAAGGACTTCAAACAGCAAATTACTGATGCCCAAGTCGAAGCCAATAATTTCAAATTCACTTGTAAAACCTACATGAGGGACATAGAGCGAGAATTCGATCGCTGTATTGTTTTAGGAAACGAAATCAATCTACTCAACCAACAGTATGATTTGTTAGATAAAGAATACGTAATGGTACAGAAGAACATGATCAAGGCAAAGCGAAACTTGGAACAGGTGTTAAACGTCTACAGCGGGTACTGCCGAAACTGGGATTTCCATTGTAAGGAAAATGAAAAGATCGATTCCAAACGGGTTAACGATCTTCAAAGCCAAATGGAGAAGATCGATCTGACGTTTGAGGAAGTCGATAAGAATCGTGAAGTGTTAGAGAATCGCCTGAAGGCGTTCGCAATTAATCTAGACCGAATAGATAAGAAATTCATACAGAATAGGATCCAATTGGATAGGATGGAACTTGAAGTGCTTGCGAAAGCAGAAGAACTGAAAGCACTTCAATTCACGGAGAAGACGAGTAAAAGCTTGAAGAAGAAGTTAAACAAACAAATTCAGAAGACATGTAGAGGTTTCAATGATATCAAGTTGAGGTCTGGAATAGCACTACGCAGCTCCTTGTACTTTCAACAAAAACTCGAAAATCTTGTGACAAAACTGGCTAGGAAACGGCCGAACAGAGAAAAGTTTTTTTAGATGGATACCATACACAAAACAGAAGAATACCGTGAGTCTGTATATAATCGATTCTTCCATGGATAATTCGAATGTCGAAAGTTTTGTTTTGCATCCGTTCGAGCGGTAAATATGTTTGAATATTTAGTAAACAACAGCAATTTAGTTGGCGAACGATTAAATGATCAACTACATTATGTTGTAATGGTTTTTAATTGAACATCAACTAAATTGTGAATTGTTTACTAATAATGATTTGGGGTTACAAAAAACTCGTGGAAAATAAACTTAAAACAGTGTTTTTAATAATAGAATTACGATTGTTTTTATTGCCACTTGCATTCAACGAAACATATTATTCTCAGAAAAATTGCGGGCAGGGTTTTATAGGATGTGTGAACCCCTTTACAGACAACATTGCCCCCTTTGGTCGGAGTGCCACACTTCCAGAACTGGACTTTTTCTGAACGAAGGGCGTTATTGTCTTTCCCAGTATGGATGGACTTCCAGGGTCAAAATCTATGATTGCACACGAAAATATATACTAATTAGATTGAGGGTGCTCACAGTTGTGCCCCGTGGCTTGGTCCGTTTGCGGTGGGGGGGGGGGGGGGGGGGGGGGGGTGTATCCTCTGTTGCGATGATCCTATAAATGGATTCCTTTGGCACATAACAAACAATTAAACGCACGCCAATTTGTTGTTTTTGTCTTTATACCACTATATATACAAATCTAGAAGACTTATTTTGCTGGTGGTTGCTTTTAAGTTAATTCAAATTGTTTAATGTTATTTCATTTCTTAATATAAAGTAAGTTTCTATTCAAATTCGCTCATTTCTCAACATCGGCATTCTTGCACCAATTCTTGTTTCTTAAATACCGCCCACCACGAATTGGCTTTGCCAGACTACTTCTGGTTCCTTTGCCCATTCGCGCCCTTTTATACCGATCAAACACTCAACCTTATTCTCCCATTTCCCCGTCCACTAAATGCGAATAAAATCACCCGAATTCGCTCAGTAGTCAATGAACCCAGAGAGAATGGGAAAATTACAAAGGACAGCAGCTTGTATTCGGGGGTTGATTTGGTTTCGCTTGCAACGAAAAGCGAAACCAAAGGATAGGCCGCTTGACCTAGTTTAGAAGCAGAGGGTAATTTCTTTACATTGGAATGTGAGAGGAATCACGATGTACATTTCGGAACATTGGATTCGGAAAAACAGTTTCGCCATCTGGAAACGGCGTCGTCTGCCAACGTTTTTTTCGTTGCGGTTTAAAGTTATATGCCAGACACGGACACACTGCTCACTCAATTCCCCAGCGCTTATCTCAGCGCGGATTGTTCACTTTTCTTTCGAGTGGGCACAGGACGAAAACCGAAACACCTAAACTGTTGAAGGTCCAGAAATAAAACGCTCAGCGATTACTTTATTTTTATCGGCTTATTAGTTTTCTTTTATAAATTGTGATATAATTTTTATTTAGAATTACGGAAGATAAAGTCAATAACACATTCTATACTGTCACTAGTAGACAGTTTGCAAATACGGATTACAATATACATTATTATTCAAAACTACTGAAGGTAATGTCATTAACACATTCAATATTACCGCTAGTAGACTGTTTTCACATATGGATTGCAATATAATTTATTGTTTAAAATTGAAGATAAAGTCAATAACACATTCTATATTACCACTAGTAGACAGCCTTCACATATGGATTGGAATATAATTTATTGTTTAAAATTGAAGATAAAGTCAATAACACATTCGAAATTACCACTAGTAGACAGTTTTCACATATGGATTGCAATATAATTTATTGTTTAACATTACCGAAGGTAGTGTCATTAACACATCCTATATTACCGCTAGCAGACTGTTTTCAAATATGACTTGCAATATACCTTTTATTTTAGAATTACTGTACACCACTTCAATGAAATTTTTCTGATTATATCGCACAATAACTTCAAAATTAATTTAGGACTCGACCTCACTCCGACGTGTGTATCCAACGGGGGATAAAATTTGACTCCCCGGTAAGCTGCGCGACGTTGACCCAGCCTCCGTGAGGGGGTGGGTTTCCACTCATGTCATGGCAGGGGAAAACCATCTTTCCTTCGCCCCAAACGACCAATGAGAAACCGATTCGCGTCCCATTGGAAGGTTCCCGTAAACATCATGCAGCTAAGTTGAACGCCTTTTTCTTGGAAAGAAAAACAAACGAAACATGCGTTAGGTGAAGGAAGAGAAAACCATCCTGCAGCTGTTCAAATAGACGAATGTGGCTGTATTGGGATCGTAAACGATAGAGGATAGATTTTTCTGTTGGCGTTAAGTCAGTAAGTTGGGACCTGATCATTGGCACGATTTTTTGAATAACAATCATGGTCGTGTCCAATACGGTGATCGGTTGTCGGTTAGGCGGGCGATCATAGGAAATTTGATTTGCTGATGTGCAAGCGTACAACTTACCCAGGGTGGCTATGGACCTATGGTGATAGGGAAAAATAAACATAGTGAGATTACTGTGTGTCTGATCATTCGCATGATTGTGCGCATGATTGTTTGAATAACAATCAAGGTCGTGTCCGACTCGATGATCGGCTATCGGTTTAGGCCATCGATCATCGGAAATTTGGCTTGCAGATGTGCAAACAAGCAAGTTGCCCGACTTGTCTTTTTGGACCAACGGATTGTTGGAACAAGAAGACGCAGGAGGTTGGACTATGTTTGATGGACATGTTGCCGCCCGGAGGAACCGATCAGGTTCCTAAATAGTTCATGTAAGATGAACCGAAATGGTTTGGTCGATATGCATTGATTGATGCCATGGCAAGATAATGATCTTGCCGTGGGCTTATTTTTCAGGTAAGAAGCGTATGATAGGTCATGTAATGCAGGTTAGGAAAGGAGAGTTTGGTTAGAACGATAGGTGGTTCTTCGCGTGAGCCTTAAAGAACCCCCACAGTTTCATGTAGGGAAACTGGTATGTGGAATTCAAGAAATCGGTTTTTAAGAACATGAATCATCTCAATAATTCGGGGGGTTTTAATTATATAACAATTCAAGTTCATTGCATCAAAGCTGAAAGGAAGTTTTTGATTGTATTTCAAATACAGGAGATTTTTGCACTATTAGTAACGTACACAAGCTCAGTTTTTAACAAAGCCCTCACTTTTTTTTCAAAATTGTTAGTTTTATGTTCCAATATACGAGGGCAGTTTGATAAGTCAGTGACTTTTTGAATTTCCTACGGAGTAACTTTAAATGCTCTCGTCAACTACCTTCTTTTTTTTTTGTTGGTTTCGATAGGAAGGTGGAAATCTTCAAAAGAAGCATTGGCAGATAATAGCCATGGAAACCCGACCAAACTACGCAGAGTTGCAGCACAATCTAAAATGTGCCAACAAAATATGAATAAAGAAATGGTGGCGTACTCACTGTTCTCCCTATTTCGACTCGCTCAAATTTCCTTCAGACCCTGGAAAGTTGTTTATGTTGGGTGTCTAAATTCTCAGCCAGCAAATATGTTTGTGAGCGTTCAATGTCTGCTTCCTGTATCTTCATGTATTCCTTTGTCGGCGGTTTAATACTCTCTGCTAATTTAGTGGGTATTTGTACAGCGTCATTCAACTGAATAATCTTCTGACTATTACTCTCATTAATTTGAAACACTCGGCACTTTGTGTTTTGTCTCTTTATTTCACTACATCAATTTATGATTAAGTAATTAATTTCGACTCTATTCTTCGATATGTATTATTTATTTGTCTATTTGTTTCACAATAACAATTTATGATTAGGTATTTAATTTCGACTCTATTCTTCGATGTTTCTGTTTTTTCGGTAGGAAGGTGGAAATCTTCAAAAGATACCGCTGGTCCAATCCAGAGGCATGCCGGACTTTTACCGACTAAAACCACCTCCCGCCAGGCACATATGCCCGTTGATCTCTGCAGAACTTTCTTTTAGATATTCCATCGCGGGGGGAGGGGGGAGTTTACCTGTTACTCCGCCCATCGCGTCGCAACTGCTGCTTTATGTCACATAGAATACCATTTGTTACGTCCTATGCCTGTTTTGAACTAAGCATGTATTCTATTACTCCTGCCGGAGTAACTGTCCGTCTCATATGTCTCTCCAAAATCGTTCGTGCGGTCTCGAATCCCACACACTCTGTGAGTACGTGTTCCGCATTTTCTATTTTGCCTTCGCAATACAAACAGTATGGATGATTCACATGCTTATACTCGTACTTGTGCAAGTACTGCCGAAAGCATCCATGTCTCAATGTTAGCTGAGTCAGGTGGTAATTCAGCCCGCCATGTTTTTTTCACCCATGTTTCTATATCAGGTATCATGGTGTGGGTCCATCTTCCTTTGGTGGAAGAATCCCACCTTCGTTGCCATTCTCTTAGGCTTGAGAGCTCTAATTGTGACCGCATTCTCCGCCGATTCTTGTCTTTTTTTCTTTTTTTTTCAATTCAATTCAATTTTTATTATGTAGATAATTACATTTATGGTATATTTTACAACCTCTTAAATAGCAATTCCTTTACAACTATATCTTGGGAGACCTCATCCAATGCAGCGTTTCCTTTAGCTGCAATGTGAGTTGGGGCCGGGGTCCACCAACATTGGGTAGCAGTCTCGCCAAAACTTTGCACACTCTTGCCGTTTTTTCACTCGCTTTCCTCAGGTGTTCCTTGAAGCTCAACCTGTTGTCGAGTATAACACCAAGGTATTTAATATAGGGACTGGATCTGATTATTTGTCCTTCTATTTCCAAATCAATGTGTTCAACTTTCTTGCGGCTGCTTATTAAAACTGCCTCCGTCTTATGTCCAGCTAATTTCAGTCCGGCCATATCTAGCCAGCATTTAATGCTCTGGATTGCTTGTGAGCAAATATTCTCCAGGTCATCTAGATGTTTAGCTACGGCCACTATTGCCAAATCATCTGCGTACCCAATGATTCTAATACCTTCTGGTACATTGACCCTGAGCACACCATCATATATTATATTCCATAACAGCGGAGCTGATACAGACCCCTGGGATACACTGCTGATGGTTTATATTCACGTGGTCCCTCATCTGTATCATAGAGCAGTCTTCTATCCGAGAGATAGTTTGCTGGTATACGCACCAAGTAGGGTGAGACTTGTAGATCGCCCAATGCTTCTAGAATCTGATTCCAGTTCGCAGAGTTAAATGCATTTTTAACGTCTAGTGTCACCACCGCGCAATATTTGTTCGTACCACCTAGCCATCGTGTTCCACCTATCGCATTGCCAGCGATATCGCACACCACAGATAGTGTCTCTCCAGTTGATCCACTTTTCCGGAACACATACTGCCATTCAGAGAGCCCCGATGCGCCTCAGTGGATTTTTCCAGGCAAGTGGCAATTACTCCCTCAAGCAGTTTTCCTGTTGTGTCTAGCATGCACAACGGGCGATAAGACGACGGCACTTCTGGGTTGTTGAGTCCTTTGGGTATAAGCATAAGCCGCTGTTTTTTCCATCGTTTAGGAAATTGTCCTGTTTGAAGGTGGGTTGTGAAGATACTGCTGAAGACTTCCGGCTTTTTTGTTAAAGCAGTCTTTACTACAGCGTCAGGGATACCACCCAGTCCTGGGCTCTTGTTTTTTTTTTTTTCACAACCCTTGCAGCCAAGAGCACCTTTTCGGTGGTCGCGAGAGGTATCTCTCCTTCAGTGTTACTCCACACCTCTTGTGCTCTCACAACCCATCAACAAGAGAACAGCAACGATTCTTGCCATGTCAGTTTTACTTTTTTGAATTCGACCACTGTTGTTGTGTAGCATTTTCATGACTATCCTGTAGGCGCTGCTTCATGGGTTGTTATTTAATTCATCCCTTAGAGAGCAGAACATTCCTCGACTCCTTCCGTTTGTTGACAAATTCCGCATGTAAATGTGGGTATGTGGTACGATTTCTAGCTCTTGGTGGCAAGCGCCTTAAGCTGTTGCACTCCGATCGCACATGGGCGATTTCTGGGTTTCCCAATACACTGGTTTGATAGCCGCTGCTGGTTGTCTTTGTCGTGGCATAGAAGCATCACATGCAGTAGTTAGCCACTTCATGACTTTTCCAGCATGCCTGTCCGCATCAGCCTCTGCGTCAAACTGTACGATTTGGTATATAATCGATCAGTTGCGCATCGAGGTCCTTCTTCTTGTAGCATATACAGCCACACAAAATTTGATTAATGAAATATAAAATTGGTTACCTGGGTTTTTCCGCCGTTTTGTACTAATTTGCCGGGGAGAGTTGGAGGTCGGTACAGCAGCTGTCATCCGACTCAGTCCTGGTTCTTCTTCCTTTGGGCCAACAATTTAGCATATTCAGCCGCAGCTTCCTTGGATGCCACTTGACATTTCTTCCTCAATGCAAGACGTCTTCGTTTCCTTTGAAGGACAATTGGGGTTACCAATCGTTGGATTTTTGGAGCCTTCGATATGGCTGCGACTGGCCAGTCCGATCTTTAAACACTTGCGTTTTTACTTTTATATTAAATAACAAAAACTTTACTTTCACGAACACTTTTTAGTGTTTTATAATTTTTATTTCGATTCCAACATTTTATCTTTTTTACAATTATTATTATTATTAATTTTACGTCTCCAAAAAAAAAGAACAAAGAACGAAAAAAACGGGAACACTTTTTTCCTTCTTGCTTTTCCTCCACTTGTGCAAAATTGAACTTGATCTAACAGCACTCAAAAACAGTACCGAGCAGGCAAAAACAAAATAAACGGAATTGCAAGAACTTGCCACTTCTCTCTCTCTCTCTCCATCATCCACCCCGATAATCGAACTCGAACTTGTACACGATCCACACTCGAATCGGGGCGTGTTCGAACACTCACATGTGGATCGTGCAATTCTTCCACCACCTTACCATCAAACCATATTAAAACAAAATTATATTAAAACAATTAAATGATGGGGGCGGTGGAAGCCGCACGTAATATACCCCCCCCCCCCCCCCTGGGAATGCGCCTGCAGCATTAGGGCTGGCCTTAAAGACTTTTCGTCAGACTCTCAAGTTGGTATCCCTCGACGAATGTCCTTTACAAGGACGAAGATCCCGGGGGGAAACCAGAGTCTGGCCAGCTGGGATCAGGGGTTCCAAGTTACAGGAAGGCTTATCCTTTCCTTATTTGTTCTTTTATTTAAAAAAAAAAAGTCTTTTGTAATTATGTTACTGTCAACGTCCGCTGTTTGGGGTTCATCCGGATGACCACGTGGGTAGCACGTGGTTGAACATCTTTTCGCAGACCTCGCCTGTATGGGCATGGTCTCCGGGCGAGTACCTGCCGCAGTATCGACCTTAACAGGTCCCTTTGGCGCGTCTCCCCGTTCGGCTGCCACATGTTCAACCCTTCCCGCCCCATAGTTGACAAATCGAATGGAGAATGGCACGGGATTTGCGGTCGTTCGGGGAAAAACCAAACGTCCACCCGGCCCGTCTACCTTACAATTCCGAGACAGGACGTCGTACCCCAACAATACGTCTTCCTCCAAACCCGGCAAGGAGTCTACTATTTGAAAACTGCAGGGGATCTCATGGTGCAACTTGAAATTCCCAGTGCAGCGCCCCCTCGACTTGCCTTTGACAAACAGCGCTTGGGGCGTTGTAGATCTATGCACATCCATGCCATATCTAGGATGGAGTGCCTTCAGCTTCAACAGGCTGGTCTCAACGCCGGTGTCCGCGATTACGCGCGTAGAGTTCCTACGGCCAATGTCTAAAGGAAGAGTGAGAATCGGGACCCGAGTCAGCGAAAACTGAGAACAGCTGGAGCTGGGTTGCGTTTCTAGTGCGGTCGGGTTGGAACTTGCCGACCCGACCTTTGGGAGTTTCCCGAACTCTCCCATTTTGCCTTATGCCGACACTCTGCCGCCTTGTGGGTGTGTCGACCGCAAAACTGGGACAATGATCTGCTCCTCCGTTCAGGGTGGTCCCGCTCGGGAGTCCCACTGGACTCCGAACTAGCGGAACTGGAGCTATTTGTACGGCCTATTTTGGGCCCAATGCGCCGGGGTCGCCATTCCCGGTTCCCCGCTCTGCTTGATGCGGCGTCATGCATCGCATCCGTTTTCGGGGACTTCGATTCCATGGAGTCGGGTCGCTTACCCCCACCACTCGACACGGAGGATCGTCGCCTATTATCCTCACTCACCTCCCGGGAGTCCAAAGCGCGACTACTACCGGCTCCTCGATTGCGCCGACGCTGTCTCCCACGCTTACCGCGCCTATTTCCCACGCTTCCCCCAGTCTCCACACGGGTGTCCTGCTCTCGGCCCGCAACAGGTTCTGTTCCGGCGTGCCGCTTATGGGGAGAACCCTGGGAACCCTGTTGTTGTTCCCACCTTTGTCTGTATGCGCACCCGCGCAAGCTATGACCTTGTCGGCCACAAAACTCGCAACAGCACCGGGCGCTGAATACTCTGAGGCCTGATGTCGCCGGCCCGCCACCCGCAGGCGGGGGCTGCGGCTCCGGCAGGGCTCTCCTTTGAAACTGCGGTAGCTGATGAGGCGGTCCATGCCGCGCGAATCCGCTCTGCTGGCCTCTACCCCTGTACGGAGCTTTGGGGTTCGCGCATCCGCATCGGACGATCCGGGCAGTCCACTATGTCGTGGCCATACAGCCAACACTCACGAAAGAAAGGAGTATTTCGTCTTTGCAGACACTCGTCGTATACGTAGCCTCTCAGATGGCAAAAATTGCATATGGTCTGGGATTCCAGGGGGTGCGCCGATCGACCAACCGGATCCCTGAACGGATTGTCCCGACCCGATTGATCCTGGGGCACATACGCCCCCTGAACCAAGCTCTGCGACTTTCCACTCCGGCTCAAGGAAGGTACGGTGTTTGACCATGCTCCCTCGCCAGAGGAGGCCGGAGCATAGGCATCAGCATCCCTTCGATAACCGAGAGGTCCGTACGACCGCTCCCGAACGAAACCGTCCTCCTCCCGTCGACGACTATATGACTCTTCGGCCGGCAACACGAATGATACCGCCCGGGGGCCAAGACTCGACAAAACCAGCGCCGGCGCCGCAGGGTAATCCCTAAAAGTGGAGGATGGGTTCTCTAAAAAGGTTGAGGACCTTCCTGGTCCTACATCTAACGATTCTGACGCTCGGTCGGCGATTCCGGGCCGCGCATCCACAAACAAGTCGTCCTGCCTCAACACTTCCCTTCGAGCTCGCTCAAATGCGGTTAGGTGGTCCACCAGGCTTCGAAATGGGACATTACCCAACGTGAGGAGGAAGTGCCTTAGTCCTTCCTCCCTCAGACCCCTCACCAACACCGGCTTGGCCATACCCTCAAGCTGGCTTGCGAAGACGGGCCTACCCTGGCGACCATAAAAGCGCTCAGCGGTCTCCTCGCACCGTACCACGGCCCGCTTCACTCGGGAAACGAAACTCGTGGCATTCTCGGAAAGAGGTTGTCGCATTTTGGAGAGTTGCGCACACAACTCCTCATACGACACCCGGGTTCATAGGCTTCTCTAAGACGCTGTTCCACTTCGCGGAAGGTCGTGGGTGGCCTCTCCTCGAACATTCGATATGCCTCGCCGCTCAGCCTAGAGGGCAGCCACCGAAAGAAGGTATGTTCCTCTTCCACCACCAGAACATCCAAGGTCCTTCTGCAGCCCTTGAGAAACAACGAGAGTTTCTCGCCCGTATCCGGACCCTCCTGTCCCGAAAACATGGGGACCGCCTTCGGCACAAGGTCGAAAACCCTATCGGTGCCCAACATGGTCCGTACAGGACATGGCTGCGGGTCCAGTTTAAAATATGAGGGCATCGGCGTGTCCTCCATGCTTCCAACAGCTTTCTGGCTAACGGTGGTAGGGGGGCGCGTTGGCGATCGCTCGTCCACAAATTCGTCCCGCGAATCGTGGAATGCCTCCAGATCCACCTCGTCAAACGGCGGCTCGGGAAATGCCTCGGGCTGCACCCGGGCACGGGTGCCCTCTCGGCCATCTCTTTGCCGCTGCCTCGTTTGCATTTATAAACTTCAAAATTTCTCGATGCTAAGACGAAACCCGGAACCCCGAAACAAAACAACACCCGGGATCCCCAGAAGAGAGAGCAACTCCGCCGTCGACAGAACTAACCAACAGCAAGGATGCGAAACACAACAATAAACACGCTCCCTCACCACGAACGAACGAAAGACGGCACAACACAAGCGACCACTACACCGCCCGAGAATGGAGAGAAAGAGAAAGGGGGAAGGAAAGAAAAAGAGAAGGAAAAAAAAAAAGAAATCTCAAACGCGCCCCTCGTCGCGCATAAAAACAATATACACCTTAGGTAATTCTGCAATGCAGCAAAAACAACAAACAAAATCCACCGCGCAACGGGTTAGGGAAGAAAAGCAGAAGGAGAGAGTACCTGTACAAAAGTGTGGCTAATAATTTAAAATCTTGGAGTTCCAAATTAACATATAAATGAAATAAATGATCAAAAACTTCAACCCGATTCACAATCAGTGGGATATACAAATTTCGAAACAAAAACAAGAATATTACATCGAGTACATTTAGCTTAACAAAACGGAGTATTCAAGTAAACTCAGAAATTCAAAATATAAAGTTTTTCCATAATACAAAATAAATAAAATTTTAAATTCAAGTCTTTGAAATTGACATCTAACATATAAATAATTCCAGTTTTGCGTAAATTTTTTATCTAATTAATACCTGCTCTGCAGCCACTGTATCACAATTCACAGCTGCAAACGATGAAAAGCACCAACAAAAAAAAATCATCCACAGCGCCCGTGCAAAGTTATTCCGCTATTCGACCACCGCTCCTGTGGTTGTTAGCAACAACGTGCATAGTTTTGAAATGTTCCAAAGTTTAGTAGGGCAGATTCTGATGTGTCCCAGGTTCCTTCAGGATTCGGGCTTTTCGAGCACTTACGGGTTTTCAACCTCGGGCTTCCTCGAATCCTGGGTTGTCCGCAGCGCCAGTTGTAGCATATACAGCCACACAAAATTTGATTAATGAAATATAAAATTGGTTACCTGGGTTTTTCCGCCGTTTTCTACTACTTTGCCGGGGAGAGTTGGAGGTCGGTGCGGCAGCTTTCATCCGACTCAGTCCTGGTTCTTCTTCCTTGGGGCCAACAATTTAGCACATTCAGCCGCAGCTTCCTTGGATGCCAATTGACGTTTCTTCCTCAATGCAAGCCGTCTTCGTTTCCTTTGAAGGACAATTGGGGTTATCAATCGTTGGATTTTTGGAGCCTTCGATATGGCTGCGACTGGCCAGTCCGATCTTTAAACACTTGCGTTTTTACTTTTATATTAAATAACAAAAACTTTACTTTCACGAACACTTTTTAGTGTTTTATAATTTTTATTTCGATTCCAACATTTTATCTTTTTTACAATTATTATTATTATTAATTTTACGTCTCCAAAAAAAAGAACAAAGAACGAAAAAAACGGGAACACTTTTTTCCTTCTTGCTTTTCCTCCACTTGTGCAAAATTGAACTTGATCTAACAGCACTCAAAAACAGTACCGAGCAGGCAAAAACAAAATAAACGGAATTGCAAGAACTTGCCACTTCTCTCTCTCTCTCTCCATCATCTACCCCGATAATCGAACTCGAACTTGTACACGATCCACACTCGAATCGGGGCGTGTTCGAACACTCACATGTGGATCGTGCAATTCTTCCACCACCTTACCATCAAACCATATTAAAACAAAATTATATTAAAACAATTAAATGATGGGGGCGGTGGAAGCCGCACGTAATATACCCCCCCCCCCCCCCCCCCTGGGAATGCGCCTGCAGCATTAGGGCTGGCCTTAAAGACTTTTCGTCAGACTCTCAAGTTGGTATCCCTCGACGAATGTCCTTTACAAGGACGAAGATCCCGGGGGGAAACCAGAGTCTGGCCAGCTGGGATCAGGGGTTCCAAGTTACAGGAAGGCTTATCCTTTCCTTATTTGTTCTTTTATTTAAAAAAAAAAGTCTTTTGTAATTATGTTACTGTCAACGTCCGCTGTTTGGGGTTCATCCGGATGACCACGTGGGTAGCACGTGGTTGAACATCTTTTCGCAGACCTCGCCTGTATGGGCAGGGTCTCCGGGCGAGTACCTGCCGCAGTATCGACCTTAACAGGTCCCTTTGGCGCGTCTCCCCGTTCGGCTGCCACATGTTCAACCCTTCCCACCCCATAGTTGACAAATCGAATGGAGAATGGCACGGGATTTACGGTCGTTCGGGGAAAAACCAAACGTCCACCCGGCCCGTCTACCTTACAATTCCGAGACAGGACGTCGTACCCCAACAATACGTCTTCCTCCAAACCCGGCAAGGAGTCTACTATTTGAAAACTGCAGGGGATCTCATGGTGCAACTTGAAATTCCCAGTGCAGCGCCCCCTCGACTTGCCTTTGACAAACAGCGCTTGGGGCGTTGTAGATCTATGCACATCCATGCCATATCTAGGATGGAGTGCCTTCAGCTTCAACAGGCTGGTCTCAACGCCGGTGTCCGCGATTACGCGCGTAGAGTTCCTACGGCCAATGTCTAAAGGAAGAGTGAGAATCGGGACCCGAGTCAGCGAAAACTGAGAACAGCTGGAGCTGGGTTGCGTTTCTAGTGCGGTCGGGTTGGATCTTGCCGACCCGACCTTTGGGAGTTTCCCGAACTCTCCCATTTTGCCTTATGCCGACACTCTGCCGCCTTGTGAGTGTGTCGACCGCAAAACTGGGACAATGATCCGCTCCTCCGTTCAGGGTGGTCCCGCTCGGGAGTCCCACTGGACTCCGAACTAGCGGAACTGGAGCTATTTGTATGGCCTATTTTGGGCCCAATGCGCCGGGGTCGCCATTCCCGGTTCCCCGCTCTGCTTGATGCGGCGTCATGCATCGCATCCGTTTTCGGGGACTTCGATTCCATGGAGTCGGGTCGCTTACCCCCACCACTCGACACGGAGGATCGTCGCCTATTATCCTCACTCACCTCCCGGGAGTCCAAAGCGCGACTACTACCGGCTCCTCGATTGCGCCGACGCTGTCTCCCACGCTTACCGCGCCTATTTCCCACGCTTCCCCCAGTCTCCACACGGGTGTCCTGCTCTCGGCCCGCAACAGGTTCTGTTCCGGCGTGCCGCTTATGGGGAGAACCCTGGGAACCCTGTTGTTGTTCCCACCTTTGTCTGTATGCGCACCCGCGCAAGCTATGACCTTGTCGGCCACAAAACTCGCAACAGCACCGGGCGCTGAATACTCTGAGGCCTGATGTCGCCGGCCCGCCACCCGCAGGCGGGGGCTGCGGCTCCGGCAGGGCTCTCCTTTGAAACTGCGGTAGCTGATGAGGCGGTCCATGCCGCGCGAATCCGCTCTGCTGGCCTCTACCCCTGTACGGAGCTTTGGGGTTCGCGCATCCGCGTCGGACGATCCGGGCAGTCCACTATGTCGTGGCCATACAGCCAACACTCACGAAAGAAAGGAGTATTTCGTCTTTGCAGACACTCGTCGTATACGTAGCCTCTCAGATGGCAAAAATTGCATATGGTCTGGGATTCCAGGGGGTGCGCCGATCGACCAACCGGATCCCTGAACGGATTGTCCCGACCCGATTGATCCTGGGGCACATACGCCCCCTGAACCAAGCTCTGCGACTTTCCACTCCGGCTCAAGGAAGGTACGGTGTTTGACCATGCTCCCTCGCCAGAGGAGGCCGGAGCATAGGCATCAGCATCCCTTCGATAACCGAGAGGTCCGTACGACCGCTCCCGAACGAAACCGTCCTCCTCCCGTCGACGACTATATGACTCTTCGGCCGGCAACACGAATGATACCGCCCGGGGGCCAAGACTCGACAAAACCAGCGCCGGCGCCGCAGGGTAATCCCTAAAAGTGGAGGATGGGTTCTCTAAAAAGGTTGAGGACCTTCCTGGTCCTACATCTAACGATTCTGACGCTCGGTCGGCGATTCCGGGCCGCGCATCCACAAACAAGTCGTCCTGCCTCAACACTTCCCTTCGAGCTCGCTCAAATGCGGTTAGGTGGTCCACCAGGCTTCGAAATGGGACATTACCCAACGTGAGGAGGAAGTGCCTTAGTCCTTCCTCCCTCAGACCCCTCACCAACACCGGCTTGGCCATACCCTCAAGCTGGCTTGCGAAGACGGGCCTACCCTGGCGACCATAAAAGCGCTCAGCGGTCTCCTCGCACCGTACCACGGCCCGCTTCACTCGGGAAACGAAACTCGTGGCATTCTCGGAAAGAGGTTGTCGCATTTTGGAGAGTTGCGCACACAACTCCTCATACGACACCCGGGTTCATAGGCTTCTCTAAGACGCTGTTCCACTTCGCGGAAGGTCGTGGGTGGCCTCTCCTCGAACATTCGATATGCCTCGCCGCTCAGCCTAGAGGGCAGCCACCGAAAGAAGGTATGTTCCTCTTCCACCACCAGAACATCCAAGGTCCTTCTGCAGCCCTTGAGAAACAACGAGAGTTTCTCGCCCGTATCCGGACCCTCCTGTCCCGAAAACATGGGGACCGCCTTCGGCACAAGGTCGAAAACCCTATCGGTGCCCAACATGGTCCGTACAGGACATGGCTGCGGGTCCAGTTTAAAATATGAGGGCATCGGCGTGTCCTCCATGCTTCCAACAGCTTTCTGGCTAACGGTGGTAGGGGGGCGCGTTGGCGATCGCTCGTCCACAAATTCGTCCCGCGAATCGTGGAATGCCTCCAGATCCACCTCGTCAAACGGCGGCTCGGGAAATGCCTCGGGCCGCGCCCGGGGACGGGTGCCCTCTCGGCCATCTCTTTGCCGCTGCCTCGTTTGCATTTATAAACTTCAAAATTTCTCGATGCTAAGACGAAACCCGGAACCCCGAAACAAAACAACACCCGGGATCCCCAGAAGAGAGAGCAACTCCGCCGTCGACAGAACTAACCAACAGCAAGGATGCGAAACACAACAATAAACACGCTCCCTCACCACGAACGAACGAAAGACGGCACAACACAAGCGACCACTACACCGCCCGAGAATGGAGAGAAAGAGAAAGGGGGAAGGAAAGAAAAAGAGAAGGAAAAAAAAAAAGAAATCTCAAACGCGCCCCTCGTCGCGCATAAAAACAATATACACCTTAGGTAATTCTGCAACGCAGCAAAAACAACAAACAAAATCCACCGCGCAACGGGTTAGGGAAGAAAAGCAGAAGGAGAGAGTACCTGTACAAAAGTGTGGCTAATAATTTAAAATCTTGGAGTTCCAAATTAACATATAAATGAAATAAATGATCAAAAACTTCAACCCGATTCACAATCAGTGGGATATACAAATTTCGAAACAAAAACAAGAATATTACATCGAGTACATTTAGCTTAACAAAACGGAGTATTCAAGTAAACTCAGAAATTCAAAATATAAAGTTTTTCCATAATACAAAATAAATAAAATTTTAAATTCAAGTCTTTGAAATTGACATCTAACATATAAATAATTCCAGTTTTGCGTAAATTTTTTATCTAATTAATACCTGCTCTGCAGCCACTGTATCACAATTCACAGCTGCAAACGATGAAAAGCACCAACAAAAAAAAATCATCCACAGCGCCCGTGCAAAGTTATTCCGCTATTCGACCACCGCTCCTGTGGTTGTTAGCAACAACGTGCATAGTTTTGAAATGTTCCAAAGTTTAGTAGGGCAGATTCTGATGTGTCCCAGGTTCCTTCAGGATTCGGGCTTTTCGAGCACTTACGGGTTTTCAACCTCGGGCTTCCTCGAATCCTGGGTTGTCCGCAGCGCCAGTTGTAGCATATACAGCCACACAAAATTTGATTAATGAAATATAAAATTGGTTACCTGGGTTTTTCCGCCGTTTTCTACTACTTTGCCGGGGAGAGTTGGAGGTCGGTGCGGCAGCTTTCATCCGACTCAGTCCTGGTTCTTCTTCCTTGGGGCCAACAATTTAGCACATTCAGCCGCAGCTTCCTTGGATGCCACTTGACGTTTCTTCCTCAATGCAAGCCGTCTTCGTTTCCTTTGAAGGACAATTGGGGTTACCAATCGTTGGATTTTTGGAGCCTTCGATATGGCTGCGACTGGCCAGTCCGATCTTTAAACACTTGCGTTTTTACTTTTATATTAAATAACAAAAACTTTACTTTCACGAACACTTTTTAGTGTTTTATAATTTTTATTTCGATTCCAACATTTTATCTTTTTTACAATTATTATTATTATTAATTTTACGTCTCCAAAAAAAAGAACAAAGAACGAAAAAAACGGGAACACTTTTTTCCTTCTTGCTTTTCCTCCACTTGTGCAAAATTGAACTTGATCTAACAGCACTCAAAAACAGTACCGAGCAGGCAAAAACAAAATAAACGGAATTGCAAGAACTTGCCACTTCTCTCTCTCTCTCTCCATCATCCACCCCGATAATCGAACTCGAACTTGTACACGATCCACACTCGAATCGGGGCGTGTTCGAACACTCACATGTGGATCGTGCAATTCTTCCACCACCTTACCATCAAACCATATTAAAACAAAATTATATTAAAACAATTAAATGATGGGGGCGGTGGAAGCCGCACGTAATATACCCCCCCCCCCCCCCCCCCCCCCCTGGGAATGCGCCTGCAGCATTAGGGCTGGCCTTAAAGACTTTTCGTCAGACTCTCAAGTTGGTATCCCTCGACGAATGTCCTTTACAAGGACGAAGATCCCGGGGGGAAACCAGAGTCTGGCCAGCTGGGATCAGGGGTTCCAAGTTACAGGAAGGCTTATCCTTTCCTTATTTGTTCTTTTATTTAAAAAAAAAAGTCTTTTGTAATTATGTTACTGTCAACGTCCGCTGTTTGGGGTTCATCCGGATGACCACGTGGGTAGCACGTGGTTGAACATCTTTTCGCAGACCTCGCCTGTATGGGCAGGGTCTCCGGGCGAGTACCTGCCGCAGTATCGACCTTAACAGGTCCCTTTGGCGCGTCTCCCCGTTCGGCTGCCACATGTTCAACCCTTCCCGCCCCATAGTTGACAAATCGAATGGAGAATGGCACGGGATTTGCGGTCGTTCGGGGAAAAACCAAACGTCCACCCGGCCCGTCTACCTTACAATTCCGAGACAGGACGTCGTACCCCAACAATACGTCTTCCTCCAAACCCGGCAAGGAGTCTACTATTTGAAAACTGCAGGGGATCTCATGGTGCAACTTGAAATTCCCAGTGCAGCGCCCCCTCGACTTGCCTTTGACAAACAGCGCTTGGGGCGTTGTAGATCTATGCACATCCATGCCATATCTAGGATGGAGTGCCTTCAGCTTCAACAGGCTGGTCTCAACGCCGGTGTCCGCGATTACGCGCGTAGAGTTCCTACGGCCAATGTCTAAAGGAAGAGTGAGAATCGGGACCCGAGTCAGCGAAAACTGAGAACAGCTGGAGCTGGGTTGCGTTTCTAGTGCGGTCGGGTTGGAACTTGCCGACCCGACCTTTGGGAGTTTCCCGAACTCTCCCATTTTGCCTTATGCCGACACTCTGCCGCCTTGTGGGTGTGTCGACCGCAAAACTGGGACAATGATCTGCTCCTCCGTTCAGGGTGGTCCCGCTCGGGAGTCCCACTGGACTCCGAACTAGCGGAACTGGAGCTATTTGTATGGCCTATTTTGGGCCCAATGCGCCGGGGTCGCCATTCCCGGTTCCCCGCTCTGCTTGATGCGGCGTCATGCATCGCATCCGTTTTCGGGGACTTCGATTCCATGGAGTCGGGTCGCTTACCCCCACCACTCGACACGGAGGATCGTCGCCTATTATCCTCACTCACCTCCCGGGAGTCCAAAGCGCGACTACTACCGGCTCCTCGATTGCGCCGACGCTGTCTCCCACGCTTACCGCGCCTATTTCCCACGCTTCCCCCAGTCTCCACACGGGTGTCCTGCTCTCGGCCCGCAACAGGTTCTGTTCCGGCGTGCCGCTTATGGGGAGAACCCTGGGAACCCTGTTGTTGTTCCCACCTTTGTCTGTATGCGCACCCGCGCAAGCTATGACCTTGTCGGCCACAAAACTCGCAACAGCACCGGGCGCTGAATACTCTGAGGCCTGATGTCGCCGGCCCGCCACCCGCAGGCGGGGGCTGCGGCTCCGGCAGGGCTCTCCTTTGAAACTGCGGTAGCTGATGAGGCGGTCCATGCCGCGCGAATCCGCTCTGCTGGCCTCTACCCCTGTACGGAGCTTTGGGGTTCGCGCATCCGCGTCGGACGATCCGGGCAGTCCACTATGTCGTGGCCATACAGCCAACACTCACGAAAGAAAGGAGTATTTCGTCTTTGCAGACACTCGTCGTATACGTAGCCTCTCAGATGGCAAAAATTGCATATGGTCTGGGATTCCAGGGGGTGCGCCGATCGACCAACCGGATCCCTGAACGGATTGTCCCGACCCGATTGATCCTGGGGCACATACGCCCCCTGAACCAAGCTCTGCGACTTTCCACTCCGGCTCAAGGAAGGTACGGTGTTTGACCATGCTCCCTCGCCAGAGGAGGCCGGAGCATAGGCATCAGCATCCCTTCGATAACCGAGAGGTCCGTACGACCGCTCCCGAACGAAACCGTCCTCCTCCCGTCGACGACTATATGACTCTTCGGCCGGCAACACGAATGATACCGCCCGGGGGCCAAGACTCGACAAAACCAGCGCCGGCGCCGCAGGGTAATCCCTAAAAGTGGAGGATGGGTTCTCTAAAAAGGTTGAGGACCTTCCTGGTCCTACATCTAACGATTCTGACGCTCGGTCGGCGATTCCGGGCCGCGCATCCACAAACAAGTCGTCCTGCCTCAACACTTCCCTTCGAGCTCGCTCAAATGCGGTTAGGTGGTCCACCAGGCTTCGAAATGGGACATTACCCAACGTGAGGAGGAAGTGCCTTAGTCCTTCCTCCCTCAGACCCCTCACCAACACCGGCTTGGCCATACCCTCAAGCTGGCTTGCGAAGACGGGCCTACCCTGGCGACCATAAAAGCGCTCAGCGGTCTCCTCGCACCGTACCACGGCCCGCTTCACTCGGGAAACGAAACTCGTGGCATTCTCGGAAAGAGGTTGTCGCATTTTGGAGAGTTGCGCACACAACTCCTCATACGACACCCGGGTTCATAGGCTTCTCTAAGACGCTGTTCCACTTCGCGGAAGGTCGTGGGTGGCCTCTCCTCGAACATTCGATATGCCTCGCCGCTCAGCCTAGAGGGCAGCCACCGAAAGAAGGTATGTTCCTCTTCCACCACCAGAACATCCAAGGTCCTTCTGCAGCCCTTGAGAAACAACGAGAGTTTCTCGCCCGTATCCGGACCCTCCTGTCCCGAAAACATGGGGACCGCCTTCGGCACAAGGTCGAAAACCCTATCGGTGCCCAACATGGTCCGTACAGGACATGGCTGCGGGTCCAGTTTAAAATATGAGGGCATCGGCGTGTCCTCCATGCTTCCAACAGCTTTCTGGCTAACGGTGGTAGGGGGGCGCGTTGGCGATCGCTCGTCCACAAATTCGTCCCGCGAATCGTGGAATGCCTCCAGATCCACCTCGTCAAACGGCGGCTCGGGAAATGCCTCGGGCCGCGCCCGGGCACGGGTGCCCTCTCGGCCATCTCTTTGCCGCTGCCTCGTTTGCATTTATAAACTTCAAAATTTCTCGATGCTAAGACGAAACCCGGAACCCCGAAACAAAACAACACCCGGGATCCCCAGAAGAGAGAGCAACTCCGCCGTCGACAGAACTAACCAACAGCAAGGATGCGAAACACAACAATAAACACGCTCCCTCACCACGAACGAACGAAAGACGGCACAACACAAGCGACCACTACACCGCCCGAGAATGGAGAGAAAGAGAAAGGGGGAAGGAAAGAAAAAGAGAAGGAAAAAAAAAAAGAAATCTCAAACGCGCCCCTCGTCGCGCATAAAAACAATATACACCTTAGGTAATTCTGCAACGCAGCAAAAACAACAAACAAAATCCACCGCGCAACGGGTTAGGGAAGAAAAGCAGAAGGAGAGAGTACCTGTACAAAAGTGTGGCTAATAATTTAAAATCTTGGAGTTCCAAATTAACATATAAATGAAATAAATGATCAAAAACTTCAACCCGATTCACAATCAGTGGGATATACAAATTTCGAAACAAAAACAAGAATATTACATCGAGTACATTTAGCTTAACAAAACGGAGTATTCAAGTAAACTCAGAAATTCAAAATATAAAGTTTTTCCATAATACAAAATAAATAAAATTTTAAATTCAAGTCTTTGAAATTGACATCTAACATATAAATAATTCCAGTTTTGCGTAAATTTTTTATCTAATTAATACCTGCTCTGCAGCCACTGTATCACAATTCACAGCTGCAAACGATGAAAAGCACCAACAAAAAAAAATCATCCACAGCGCCCGTGCAAAGTTATTCCGCTATTCGACCACCGCTCCTGTGGTTGTTAGCAACAACGTGCATAGTTTTGAAATGTTCCAAAGTTTAGTAGGGCAGATTCTGATGTGTCCCAGGTTCCTTCAGGATTCGGGCTTTTCGAGCACTTACGGGTTTTCAACCTCGGGCTTCCTCGAATCCTGGGTTGTCCGCAGCGCCAGTTGTAGCATATACAGCCACACAAAATTTGATTAATGAAATATAAAATTGGTTACCTGGGTTTTTCCGCCGTTTTCTACTACTTTGCCGGGGAGAGTTGGAGGTCGGTGCGGCAGCTTTCATCCGACTCAGTCCTGGTTCTTCTTCCTTGGGGCCAACAATTTAGCACATTCAGCCGCAGCTTCCTTGGATGCCACTTGACGTTTCTTCCTCAATGCAAGCCGTCTTCGTTTCCTTTGAAGGACAATTGGGGTTACCAATCGTTGGATTTTTGGAGCCTTCGATATGGCTGCGACTGGCCAGTCCGATCTTTAAACACTTGCGTTTTTACTTTTATATTAAATAACAAAAACTTTACTTTCACGAACACTTTTTAGTGTTTTATAATTTTTATTTCGATTCCAACATTTTATCTTTTTTACAATTATTATTATTATTAATTTTACGTCTCCAAAAAAAAGAACAAAGAACGAAAAAAACGGGAACACTTTTTTCCTTCTTGCTTTTCCTCCACTTGTGCAAAATTGAACTTGATCTAACAGCACTCAAAAACAGTACCGAGCAGGCAAAAACAAAACAAACGGAATTGCAAGAACTTGCCGCTTCTCTCTCTCTCTCTCCATCATCCACCCCGAAAATCGAACTCGAACTTGTACACGATCCACACTCGAATCGGGGCGTGGTCGAACACTCACATGTGGATCGTGCAATTCTTCCACCACCTTACCATCAAACCATACTAAAACAAAATTATATTAAAACAATTAAATGATGGGGGCGGTGGAAGCCGCACGTAACATCCTTCCACCCATTTTTCGGTGCATTCTTCGCCAATTTGCCAGTGATGAATCCCCTGTGTGGTAATATTTCGCACATCACGGCTTGGTGGTAACTATGGGTGTAGGTGTCCAAAACTCGTCACTCCATACTTCTTGCCAACATGGAGATGGCAAATATGATGTCGATTTTAACCGGCCTCTCATCTGTGAAGGTGTGATCGCCACCATCATTAAGTAACACCACATCTAAGACTGCGAGGGCTTCGAGTATTGCCTGGCCTCTACTGTTGCTCCTTGTGCCTCCCCATTCTACCGCCCAAGCGTTAAAATCTCCAGCAACTATAAAGGCGCTCTTAGCTCTAGCTTCTTGTGTTACCCTGTCCAAAAAGCATTTGAATTATTCTATTTCCCACTTTGGCGGAGCGTATCAATAGTAGAAATGAATTCCTCTGATCTTAGCATAGGCAATTCATTCCAGTCGCTGGACACTTCTGCATCCCATGGGGAATTTCCAGTTGTCCAGGTGGCCGCTGTGCTACTGCTGTCTTCCTCCCATGTAATAGTACCAGTGCCAAGCATCCTGTACCGTTTGGGAAAGGAGATGTTGTTCGGCTCCTCAGTAGTTTAAGTTAATTTGAATGCACTTCCTATTCAGGAGATTGGACATCGCGTTTTTAAATGCTCGGCATTTGTAGCTCCCTGTTGTGTGGTGGTTACCGCCTTCGCATCCTGATTCGCAAAACGTGCATTTGGGTTGTGCTTTACAGCCCATTATTTTGGGGGCTTTTTGCCTTTTCTCTTGGTAAGCAGATCATGGCAGCCTGTGTGCCATCTGGTCTCCTTTTTAAACTGTTTACCGCTTGTTTTGGGATCGCGTTCAGTGCAGGGAACTCTATAGCGATCCCTGTCAGGATTTCCTCCACAGTGGTAACCTCATCAAAATCACGACAGTCGACTGTGATTTCCTGTGACACTGTTTTCGCATTAGCATCTTCCTTTAATACTTGTTGTACCTTTGCTTTCGGTGTCTCGGTGGTGGCCTCTGGACGGTGTTTCAGTTCCAGCAGCAATTCCCCTTTGCTGTTTCCATTTTTAAAACATTCCCCTTTGCTGTCTTTCGAACTTTATTCACGCTATTTCCGAGTTCACTTTACTCGGGCTTGGCCTTCATGAACTTCAATATATCCGCATATGTGTTTTCCCCGGTTTTAGATATTATCTTAGCGTCAGGACGTGGTCGTTTTCTTTTCATAATGTTGGCCTTCCCAGTATCGCCCTTTGGTCCCTCTTCACCCTCCAACCTCAAATCCCTCTTCCTCCCCCTCTGGCCAATTGTAAGCCAATTGTAATTGGGTGACTCATCATTGATCTGCCCCGAGACCCTGCTTACGCCTCTGTGCGAGTTTTGTTTTGGTTGCATTTGCAAGTTTCCACCGTTTGCTTCAGCCGGCGCAGTTGGCTTCTTTAGGCGATTTTTCACCTCTTTACGATAAAAGCAACCAATGATCTCGATCAGCTCTCGCATGGCATTAGTAATATGCCTTTGTGGGGTACGAGAAGTATTGTGCCAGACATGGGCACTCGGTTCACTTCTCAACTCCATCACAAATACCGCTGAATACAAAAGACACGAGCACCAATGGAACAACAATGAAGAAAACACACCGGAATTTATTTATTCAGTTTTATTCTCTAAATATATATTCCTTAAGGGAATTTGTGACGTTTAGTTAATTTTTACTTATTTTATTTCAATACGCACACGGTACGATCTTGATTTTAATTAATTTTAAACTACCACACATTGCCCTTGCAATGTGGCCACGAATAATTTTTATAATGAAGTTGTCTATCCTAGTTAGTCCTGATTTATAATACAGGGTTTTATTAGGGTAAAATTTCTGGTATCGTGACTCTGGTGTTCTATTAAGTCCGAGGCAGGAACGCAAACACTGTCTCTCGAACACGCGAATCTTTTCCATGTAGAATGGGGATATATTGTACCATATTGGACAGCCATAGACCAACACTGGTCGGATGAATGCCGAATATGAAATTATTTTAACTTTTGGATTGAGAATGCTGCTTCGGAATAAACTTTTTGTGGCAGCAAATGCGTTTCTTGCTGCAGAGAGAGTGACTGCTATATGCTTGTCAAAGTATAAATACTGATCAAGCCATATACCGAGATATCTGACTACAGTTTTCACTTGTAGTGGGAGATTATTATTCCCTACGATAGAGAAGTTTTTCCAATTGTGCTTTGTGTCCTGAGAGGCCCTGGAGAGGGGTGTTCTGAAAAGGATAGTCTCGGTTTTGTGGAAATTAATTTTAGTTTCCAGTCATTACAAAAACGTTTTATTTTATTGAAGTCGTCCTGGAGAAGTCTATTGATGACATCTATTTTCTCTCCTGTTCTGTATACCACAATGTCGTCTGCGTATGCAATGGCATTGTTAAGCGTACCCACTAGATCACTGGTGTAAATATTAAACAGAATGGGAGAACTCACCGCCCCTTGTTGTAAACCGTTTGTAATTTTGAAGGTCTTGCTTGAGAATATATCTCCGCATTTTACCACAAACTGCTTGTCCGTTATCATTTCGTAAATGTTGTACAATAGATAATGAGGCATTCTCAGGTTTTCTAACTTATGAAGAAGTCCTTCTAACCACACCGTGTCGAAAGCCTTTTCAAAGTCAACTAAACGGGCACCTGTGCATTGGCGCTTTGTCTTGTTCCATTGTATGTCGGAAACAAGCTTTGACGCGGCATGCACCGTACTATGTCCCGCTTTAAAGCCAAACTAGTAGTTGGGGATGATTTCATTTTCATCACACCAGTTCATCAGTGCTTTGTTTATGATCTTCTCGAAAACCTTGCTGATATTTGGCTGCAATCTAATCGCGCGAAGGTTGGTTGGATTGGTCCTGTCTTTGCCCTTTTTAGGGATGGGGTGGACTATTGCAGTTTTCCAGTGGGTTGGATAGTATGCCTTATTTAAGGCGTTGTTGAATAGCGTAGTGTAGATTTTTACTGCTTCAGGAGGCAAATGTTTTAAAACTACATTTGGGATGCTATCTATCCCAGAAGGCTTTTTGCTTTTGATTGTCTTAAGGATGTTCGTAAGTTCATCCTTACTCACAAACATATTCATATTCTGATTACTCCTGGGGGAGTCCGCTCTGTTATTTTCACAGAATGTGGTAAAACTACGGTTTTGGTTCCTCCAGGTACAAAGTTGATTTCTCAGTGTGTAGGTCTGGAATGCGTTGTTTTCGAGGATCGTATTGGAGTGAGTGGATTCGTTCACTCTGTATACTGCTTCGAAACATGCACCAATTAAGTTCACTTTGTCTTGCTGGTCTTCGACTAACATCTTCGTTGGAGTTGATATGCTCCAGGTTGAGTCCTGAGTTCAGCATTGTTTGACAATTCTCAGGAGTCCGTGGGACTCGCAAATATGGAATTTCATTGTGATCTTTCTTTCGAAAAGTTTTATTGATTTGTGAGAACATATTCGATCCGCTAGCTTGAATGGCTTGAATTTTGTACTTCCACTCTTCATTTACAAGGGTTGCCTCTTATGTTTCGGGATTTGGCAACCCTAGTGTTGCAATCCGGCAATTGACAGCTCTGTCGTAAAGTTGGACATTTTTGAGGTTATACACACTCAGAACGTTTTGACATACGAGCGCTATTTGTGTTGTTTACAGTAACTTAAAAGATTCATCTCGGCCCAAAAATGGGATTATCTCGTCAACATTTTCGTGCGATTATTTTTTACAAGTTTCGACGTGGATTAACTCAGCAACAGTGCATGGATGAACTTAATTCAATTTTTGGCGATGAAGCTCCATCAAGGACCAGTGTTTATCGATGGTATGGTGAATTCAATCGTGGTCGTAGTTCACTCCAAGATGAATTTCGTGAAGGTCGTCCAAAATCAGTTGTTGTTCCGAAAGCCATTGATGCTGTGCGCGAACTGATATTGGAAGATCGTCATGTGACCTATCGTGAGATTGAGACAACCTTAGGCGTTAGTGGGACCAGCATACATTCAATATTGCATAAACATTTGACCGTCAAAAAAGTTTGTTCGCGTTGGATCCCACACAATTTGTCAATCGTCCAAAAAAAGGCTCGTGTCAATTGGTCGAAAGAAATGCTCAAAAAATACGGTCGCGGTGCTTCGAAACACGTCTATGGCATCGTGACAGGTGATGAATCGTGGATTTACGCGTATGAGCCCGAAAGTAAACAGCAGTCGACTGTCTGGGTGTTTCAAGGTGAGCCAAATCCAACAAAAGTTGTTCGCGTACGAAGCACTTCCAAGCAAATTGTCGCCTGTTTTTTCGGAAAAACTGGACATGTCGCAACCGTACCACTAGAACAACGCAGAACAGTCAATTCCGAGCTGTACACAACCATTTGTTTGCCAGTTGTCTTCCAAGAAATGAGGAAAACCAACCGCCGAAGACGGATCACTCTTCATCATGACAATGCGAGCTCTCACACATCGGCTGCGACAACTGCATTTTTGAGCACCCAAAACATCGATTTGATGGGTCATCCGCCGTATAGTCCTGACTTGGCACCGAATGACTTCTTTTTATTCCCGTACGTAAAAGACAAACTGAGAGGTCAACGTTTTTCGACACCTGAAGAAGCGGTTGCTGCATTCAGAATGCATGTGTTGGAGATACCTCAATCAGAGTGGCAAAAGTGCTTCGACAATTGGCTCAAACGCATGCAAAAGTGTATAGATCTTCATGGGGAATATTTTGAAAAACAATAAAGTGATTTTCGATGATCAATATTTGTTTTTGTTCTCTAATCCCGAAATATAAAAGGCAACCCTCGTATACTTGAACGGTAATTATCACGGATCAATTTTTGGTGATTTTTGATCAGGGACTTAAGTGTTCTTATTTCCTGACTATTTGGGTCGCTGAACTGTCTATAAAGTCTTTTCAGCTTTGAGAGCATAATACTCTTTTGCTTATACAAAGCGTCAATTGCTGATGTCCTGTACTTATTAGTATAACCGTCGGTATGGGGAACTTTAGGTATAGAACGATTCATTGCATTGGTAATAATATCGTCCAATGTTGTTAAGTAATGATCGATTTCGTCGTTATGGAGGTTTCTAATAGTCGGTGGGTCTATGGCGCTGTTACGAAGTTCTTTTTTTATTAATCGATCAAAGCGTGACCAGTGAGCTTTTCGAAAATTGAAAGAGTGGATCTGGTCGAACTGCTCTAGTGAATATTTTTCATTTGGGACTTCAATTATGGCTCCAAATCCGTAGTGATCCCTATCGTAATCGATTGTGCGAAGACAGTTTCGCGTAGTTAGATCTGTGCCTGGCAAGTTTATTTGATCGTCTATCATAAGTAAATCCAGAAATAAATTTCCTTTAGGATAAGACGGTGTACTTGTGGCGTACAATTCTAATCTGCGCTCGATAGCATTCATTTGCCACCAATCATATAAAGCATTGCCCCTTGTGTTCGTGGTTAAGTTACCCCAAGCACTATGCTTGGCGTTGAAATCACCCGCTATTAGAAAATAGTTGTTTTCCGAATCTAATTTCAGGTGTCGAAATAGCATATCAATTTCATTGATAAATTGCTTACACTGGGTCGCTCGAGGGGCATAAATGGAGACCACATACAGGTGTTTTTGACTTCTCAACGGAATATCTATTATGCAGGCTTCCAGCACCTGAAATTTGTGTACTTCTGTACTATAAATTACCTTATGATAAAGACCTTTTTAAATTAAAACTGCAACCCCACCCCCTTGAGTAGAATGTGGCCTGTCACGTCTGATTATCTTATAGTTTTTATAGACAATTTTGTGCCTTTGATTTAGCTTAGTTTCACTAGCCAAAAGTACATCAGGGGATTCGACTTCAAGCATGTTGCCTAGATTATCTCTTCTGTCTATGTGTATTAGTGAATTTACGTCCACCGAAATAATTTTTAGTTTTAGTTCAGTTAGAGGGTTGAAGATTTTGATGGAAGGAGTTATTTGAAAACACAGCCGAACAGAGCATATCTATTCGGGCCATTTGTTCCGTCAGTATTTTTTGAAAATTAGCAAATTGTGTTTGCATGACCGATATCATATTTAATATCTCAGGTTGCGCATCTACTGCCGGTATTCGCCCATTGGTATGTGAGGATTCCACGGGGACTCGTTGCATAGAATTGCCCATGATTTGTGCATATGTTACACGCGGGGCAACGAAATTATTATAAGAACGAGTTTTAATTTTTTTCTCTTCTGCCACTTGCTTTTGTTTTGATTCCCATTTTAACTTCATATGTTGAAATTTGGGACAACCCCTAAAATTTGCCGTGTGTCCTGTATTTTTACATAGTACCCATGACAGTGTTTCCCTATCCGGAATCTGTGCGTTTCCCAGCGGACATTCGCCCATGTTATGGTCAGCGAGGCATTTTACGCATCTGAATTTCATATTGCAGTTTGATGCAACGTGTCCAAGTCGTTGACATCGCATACATTGCAGTACGCGCTCAGATTTTCTAATTTTTTCCCAACTTATAATTTGGTGGCTTAGACATTTTATATGTCTAAGCGCATCAACTTTACTATTAGAACTTAGAGATACAATGTAGAAAGGCAATTTGCGGTTGCACTTTCTAGAATTCGCAGTTGAAAACGGTTTTACACCTGTAAATTTTAAACTAGCTGTTTCAACCGTTTTTAATTCCTCGAGTATCTCCTCTGGGGAGAACGAAGGATCAACTCCTTTTAAGAGTATGGAAATTGATTTTTCTGATTTTGGGGTGTATGTGTAGTACTCGGTTTTTGCCCTTCCCAAAGCAGACTTTACTTTATTGTAACCTTCTAGGTCTTCGCACAAAATTCTAGTTTTTTCAGCACTAATTCTTTTTGTTTTAAAATCTTTACAGTAGTACCTGGCTGACTTTCAAACAGACAACTTGTCTCACAGTTTTGCTCGTGCTAGTTATCTTAATCAACCGTTATTTTCACAATAATTTTCACAATTTAATTATCATTATCTTGTTTTCTTTGCCTCGTTTTCCGCATACAAAAATTTGAACAAGTGTTATAACCGTTAAGTTATGGCCCCTGGGCCACGTGTATTAAATAAAATCAAGCGCAAACGGTTGCGTTACGACCCCGTTATTGGAGGCCAAACACCTCCCGATAAACTTTCAAAAGTGAACAATAAAGTTCTAGAAAAATCTAAAATGTGTTCAAACACTAACTTTTTTCAACCACTTCAAAGTCTGATGGAAGACTCTCCTGAAATGGATCCGACCAATGACGAACAGTGCGCAGAACTTCCTAAAGAAACCGTTCCGCCAATTGTGGTATTAAAAACAACTAGTGCTCAAGTGCGTGATATTTTGAGCAACATTAAGATAGACAAATACTTAATCAAAAACATTTCGCTTGGGCAAAAAATATGTGCCCCAACAATGGACATTTATAATAAAATCAGAACCGAACTCTTACGGTTAAAATGTGAGTTTTTCACCCACTCACGTAAGGAAAATCGTCCATTAAAGGTAGCGTTATCCGGGCTAGACTTAATAAGCAACGATATAGTGAAAAATGAGTTAATTGCACTCGGGATTAAGTGCCTAGATGTTAAAACCATCACATTAAATCCGTCAACAAAAGCCCTGTACAAACACTACTTGTACATCGTCTACATTCAACGCGGTACAGATAAATTAAACGAACTAAAACGGAACTACTCCACCTTGTTCAAAACCATCGTTCGCTGGGACTTTAAAAAACATAATCCAGGTAAGGTCACACAATGTCACAATTGCCAGCTTTATGGTCACGGCTCGATGCATTGTCATATAAATAGCTTCTGTGCAATATGTTCGGGAAACCATAAAACATCCGACTGCAAAACAAATGAGGTCATCAAGTGTGCAAATTGTAGTGGGCCACATAAATCCACCGATCCAGAATGCATAAGCCGAAAGCAGTACATAGACATTCGCCGCAAATTATCCCCACGCGGACGTGGTACAGGAAATACAACCTTCCTACAGCCTCCGAGTGACAAACAGCAGACAGTGCCCGACCGATTATCCATTGATAATTTTCCTCCACTACCCCGATCTGTGCGTCAACCTTCACTTCCTTCATCCACCTGGGCTTCTGGCCTCCATCAAACCCAGCAACCTTCCAATAGTGATACGACACACACGAAGAAAAATCCGCCAGAAACATTAACTAATGATAACCTGTTCTCATTTAGCGAGATAAACTCTCTTCTTAATGAAGTTGTAACCAAGCTTAGTGCTTGTCAAACCAAAGCTGACCAATTTAACGTCATTACTTCATTAGCTATTAAGTACATATACTCGGAAAAAACATGTTAAGAAACTCTCTTAACATCATAACTTGGAATGCGAGAAGCATCAAAAACAAAAAGCATGAATTTTTTAGTTTCTTGATAAATTTTAATATTGACATTGCACTTGTTTCAGAAACCTGGCTCAAACAAGACATTTCTTTCTCACATCAAAATTACATATGTTATCGCCTAGACAGGGTACATGCTAGTGGTGGAGGTGTCGCCATTGTTGTGAAAAAATGTATAGAACATTCCTTGCGTCCTTCATTGCGCCTTAAGTTAATTGAGGAAATTAGTATAGAGGTAACATTAAGTGACAATT
Source organism: Microdon myrmicae (assembly GCA_963931805.1). Taxonomy (NCBI): domain Eukaryota; kingdom Metazoa; phylum Arthropoda; class Insecta; order Diptera; family Syrphidae; genus Microdon; species Microdon myrmicae. The sequence continues at coordinate 145,578,731 of OZ007497.1, forward strand.
CCAAGGTGAGTCTTTTTTCGGTCTATTTCCCTGGAGGAAATAGAAACCTAGAGAAATCTACTTACTTTAAGCGGGATCTGCAAAAATTGTGTAGAGTCAACACTCGAAACAAGGTAATTATTGGTGGTGATCTAAACTGCAGACATCAGTCGTGGAATTGTCTTAGGGCAAACAGCTGGGGTAACATTTTACTAGATGTTGCTGAATCCAGCCCAAGTTTTTCCATACTTTATCCACTTCTTCCCACCTATATCCCAGCGAGTGCTAACAAGAACCCCTCAACTCTTGATCTATATATCACTAATATTCCAAATTACTGCATAGTACCATTAACTCTAAATGCGTTAAGTTCAGACCACCTTCCGATCAGCCTCACAGTGAATCATACAGTAGTTGTAAATCGTACCAGTTTATACCACAACTATTCCGTCGCCAACTGGAATTGTTATAAATCATATATAAACACGAACTTGGTTCTAGGTGATACCAGCCTAAATTCTATAACCTGCAGCGAGCACATTGATATCCTATGCAACAATTTTGTTTCTATTATCAATAGAGCGGCCGATCTTGCGATACCTAAATGTTCCACTGCTCCAGTTGATAAGGCACCGCTTCCTGAAAATATCTTACATCTGATTAGGCTACGAAACTCTGAAAGAAGAAAATGGCTGCGTTATAGAATCGATTGTTTTCTAGTTAATGTTAAAGTCTTAAATAATATCATTAAAAACGAAATCTCAACATATAGGAACAAGTGTTGGAATAAACACCTTTCCTCTCTTGACAAAGCAAGCAAACCGTTCTGGAAAATATCAAAAATTATGAAAAAGAGAGGGTGCAGTATTCCTCCGTTTAAAGTTCACGACAAGTTGTTTATTTCTTCAGTGGAGAAATCGAACCTACTTGCTAACACGTTTAGTAAGAACCACTCCATATCTATGCATCTAAGCGACGCGTATACTGAAGCTGAAGTTGCTAACACTATCTATGTACTTTCTCAAACACCAGCTGAAAGTACTTACGCAACTAATATCAGCAAAGTTAAAGAATTGATAAAAAAATCGAAATCAAAAAAGGCCGCGGGTCTCGATAATATTAACAACAAATTAATCAAAGCACTTCCACCTGCTGCAAGTAACTATTTAACATTCATTTTCAACGCTTGTCTTAAGAATTGTTACTTTCCGGACTGTTGGAAAACAGCAAAAGTAATACCTATCCCGAAACCCGGCAAACCGAAGAACAGCCCCGAAAGCTACAGACCTATTAGTCTACTTAGCTGTCTAAGTAAGCTCTTAGAAAAAATCATTAAGGAAAGGATTGATCGTTTTGTGGAAGACAATAACATCTTACCAAACTTCCAGTTCGGATTCCGTAGTGGTCACAGCACAATCCACCAAGTCTTGCGCATTAAAAGCCACATAGCTGGTAAATTCATCGACAAGGAGTCAACGGGACGGGTTCTTATAGACATCGAAAAAGCTTTTGATACGGTATGGCACGATGCCTTGATTTATAAGCTACTAAAACTTAAGCTGCCAATACCGCTTATCAAAATTATCCAGAGCTTTCTTCGTTCGAGAAAATATGTTGTGAGTTTAGGAACCGACATATCCTCTACTCACCAAATCCACCATGGTGTACCCCAAGGCTCGGTCCTTGGTCCCATATTATTTACATTGTTTGTCGCAGATTTACCATGTCTAGGTGAAAACATTCAGGTAGCTATGTTTGCCGATGATACGGCCATTTTCTCTTCGGGTGCCTTATTCACTAATGTCTACAACTCTTTGCAAGCAGCTCTTGACAAGCTAGCAGTATATTACAGGAAATGGAAAATAAAAATAAATGGTAATAAAACACAAGCTGTCTGGTTTTCGAGATGTAGGAAACACTGTTACCTACCAAATGGCACTAAACTCAGTATGTGTGCAGTTGATATTGATTGGTCCGAAGAGTGTAGATATCTAGGTATTATTCTAGATAAAAAACTCATCTTTCAAAAACACATCACTACCACAATTGACAAAATAAACAAAGTCGTAAGAGTTATGTATCCATTAGTGTGTAGAAAATCAAAGCTTAGCATCGAAAATAAAATTATAATATTTAAAACCATTTTTCAAGCTATACTCCTGTACAGGCGCCCCTGTATGGTGTAATTGTGCTCGCACACACAAAATAATATTGCAAAGGTGTCAAAATAAAATATTGAAAATGTTGCTGAATTTGCCATGGCATTATTCGACACATGAAGTACATGAAAACGCCAACGTTAAACCGGTAGAGTTCCTCATTGACAAAATCAATCGAAACTTCTTCGTCAAATGTTCTTTTTCTGACAATGTTCTCGTTTCCCGTCTTGCGTTATCCTAAGTCACTATATATGTACTCTGTCTATGAAAATTATATCGAGGTCATTACTACATAAAATAACCGGAAGCTCGTGCAATATTAGTCTTAAGATTCAAATAAGGGTTTTTTATTGTAGTTTTCCCTTAATTTATTATTTGTTATTCATTAAAATTGTGCTATTGTCGTTATATAGATTTCAGATTATAGTTGTAAAGGAATTGCTATCCTAAATCTCTTAAGTACTAGTTGTAAAATATACCATAAATGTAATTATCTACTAAATAAAAATTGAATTGAAATTGAAATTAAAATCTTTACAAGTCAACTCACCCAACTTCATTAAATCTTTCGCTTCTATGTAACTGATGACAATAGGAGGTATTTTTTCCTTTTTTGGTTGCTGTTGTTGCTCGTCCTTGGCTGTCTTTGTCTGCTGCAGTTGTTTCTGAAGCTGTTGTTGATCGTCCATTGTTTCGCTTATTTGTAGCGAATGTTGATGCTGCCGCTGGTGATTTGTTTTTTGTTCTCTTTTTGCTTCGGTTTCATTCCGTCTTTTGTTTCGCTCTTCCAGGGCTGCTCGTACTTATTTGCACAGTTCTTCGCGTTTTTTGATGAGATCAGCAATTAATCTGTTTAGGTCATCGTCTTCTTCGGGAATGTTTGACTCCAGTATCTCCAATTCCTTAAATTTGTTCCCTGCTCCTGAGTAACAAGTATCCTTGGCAGGTATATTTTCTTCTGTGACGGTTTTTTTCGTCACATTTGATTTTTGTCGTTCCATTGACAGGTTTGAGCGGACTTTATTTGTCACTGGGCTGTCATCTATAATTGACACTTCGTTCTTCCTTTTGGTAATTTTTTTGATTGTTTTTGAATTAACGACATGAGTGTGCCATTTTTAATTCGACGCTCTTCGTCTTGCCCATTTTGGGTTCGAAACACACACACTCGTTTTTTTTTTCTTTTTTCGCCGTGCAACGCCGGCCGAACTGCGAAAAACACAGTTTATTCACGAATTCACGCACACACGCACTCGATATTCTTTATTTTAGAACTGCTCACTGTCTTACGATGTTTGTCGCTTGACGAACGACAAGCGAATGTTCGGTATTAAAACAATCATTAAGGGGGCAATTCAAAACAGGTTCGCGCAAGGGTATGGGATCCACTTTGCCTTCTGACTATTGTATTTTTTTTTTTTTTTTTTTGTTCACTGATCCACTTTGCACTACTCACTTTTTTTTCACTGATTGTCACTTTGAAATTTTTTAATTCTATGATTAAATCTAAGATCCAAAATGTGTCGCCCTTTTATACTCTGATTATACAGAGATTCGTCAAACATTTTAGGATTTTATCCTTTTGGATTTTATCCCTTTTTATTTATGTTTTTTTTTGACTCCTTTTTTTAATTATGTTTTCTTTATGGGCCTTTAATAAGCTTCTAATTTGCTTCTCTTTTTTTCTCACTTTGCCCAACAAGACTGTATACCGCACTGCATCACACTTGCGTATCAATTATTCTCGCGTCATCACGAAATTAAATAAAATACCCGGCGCGTGTGCGAAGATCCGTTCTAATCTTGTGCGTACATACCTACCATCTATACATAGAGTACTGTCACAGTTTGAGCAAGTTGCGCCATTTAGTTTGTGTTTTGACAGCCACTGAAAGCAGACAAACTCGAGAATTTTAACGAAAATGGAAAAAAGTGAATTTCGTGTGCTGTGTAATAATAATCAAGCAAAACTCAGAAATTGCGCTACGAACTGCTACTCCATCCAATATATTCTCCAGACTTAGCCTCCTGTGGCTATTTCCTGTTTTCAAACTTGAAGAAAGGGCTGAGTGGTAAGAAATTTGGATCGGATGAAGACGTCATCGCAGAAACTAACGTCTATTTCGAGGGTCTTGAGGAAATTTATTATTTGGAAGTATCCGCGAATGTGGCTTTGCTTGCCTGTCCATACGAACGCGTCGCCGACCTGCTTCAAACCAGAAACAAGACCTATGATATTTACTGTAGGAAGTTGTCGCATTCTGAAGAGCTGTGAACACATCTTTTCATACGTCTCCTGTGGCAGGTAGGCGCTCCGAAAAGGCTGTTCTAATTCCTGGAAAGTTTCCGGAACTGCTTCACTTATCAACCTGTAAGCATCACCACTTAACCATGTGCGCAGCCACCTATGGAAACTCTATTCGCCCTTTCTATACAAACAGCTTAGGATCCCTTTACAACTATCGACGAACATTTGTAAGTCAATTGTTGCATTGGGACTCTTTTGCCCAGAGAGCACTGGTACGTCTTAAATATCAGGGCTAATCTAAGAGACCAAGTGCAGGTAAAAATGTGTAACAAACGAAAAGAAAAAGAAAAAAAGCTAAAAAAATATATTGGGTCCCAAGATTAACCCCAAGAGAAAAAAAAATCGGCACGCACCTCCACACAAATGGTTAAAAAAAAAAGGAAACAGCCGAAAGAACATGTTGCAAGTCTAACTAAAAAAGATACAGGGAAGCGAAAAGAAGAAGGGAGAAAAAGAGAAAAGAAAAACAAATATATGTGTAGACTTTGAGAAAAAAGAAAGGAGAGAAAATATAAAAAGAGCTTTTCTATTTTTTTTAAAACTCTGTTGCGAAACCCCTAGTTGAAGCGCTGGTGTGTGGTGCCTGTGGCGGTTCCGCCAAACCCCACGGCCCGCTTACCTGAAAAACCCCCATAACTACATCCCAATTGGCATTAGTTTTCGCTAATGCAAGCGCATTAGCACCTTAAGTGCTTTACGCATCTAGGTTATCAAATTTATAATCTCAAAGTCCCTGTAAAAGAAAACTTACCTTTCCTGCATCCCTTCACATACAATTCCCTGTAAGATTTCTTTTCTACCTTTTCAGGAATCCCAAAACCGTACCTTCGGTTGCCAGGCAAATTCCAACCTTCCCACACCTCCACCGCAATCACCCCGCAGCAAAAACATTTCCTTCCCAAGGATAATTAATGCTTTCAATGCATTACCTGGAAATGCCTGCAAAGAATTTTTCCTACAAAGGCATTCATACATTTATCATATATCTTTGCATAAACGACCAAAAACCGGATTTCGAATTAGTGTAGATTTTCACACTAGAGTTCGACACTTGCGTCGCCATAGATACCATGTACCATTGACACAGATGGTATATACAAACCGTCATTGTATAACCATCTAATCTGCCTTGCAATCACTTGCAACTATCGATACAGCTGCAAGCACTTTACCCAGAATAGCTCCTTTGTTTGAATCTCCAAACAAGAATCCACTTCGCGCATAGCCGCCGGATTGAAGTCAAAGCATAAACAATGCAAATATTGAATCCGTTTCCCACAAACGAATTTCCCTGCATATACAAATGCAAGCAAGGGATTCGTTTAGTCCGCCAACCTATTAACACCATTTCTTCGATGCGTCGCGTCTATTTATTTAGCCGCAACGCACATCTCAAACAAAGATCCAATTAGCATCCGACGAGTTTCGGTTTTATTTGCTTTACCGGACTCGCATCTCATGAATGCGCTTATGCCCTTTCTTTGTTTCAGATTCGTTATCATGGCTTCGACCCATGAAAAGAACCGACGTACACATATGTACCATGACGATCTCCTCTATGAGATCCGGTTATCACCACCCTAAAAGTGAATTCACCCACATTTCCTTTGGACAACGAATGAATATCGTTCAGTCCATTTCCATATCACACGCCTTTCCCATATGGCCCGCCATACCTTCGGCCCAAATGGAAAGACTTCGAGTTTTCGAAAGAAAATTCCTCAGAATATGCATCAACCACTTTAGAAGCCCTGACGGTCGCCATTACCCGAACTCTCACCTATACGAAGGTGCCTCCATTACCCCTATCGACGAGTACTTGCTACAATTGGCATACAAGTACCTCGAAAACGTTCAGAACAATGAGAACGCACTTGTATGAGAGACATACGTTCTTGGCTCTTCTCACTCTCTCGATCTCTTCGGATCAGACTACCACAATTTCTTCTTCAGTACAAAAATGATGAAAGCACCCTTCCCAACAGCATTCCCCTCTATAATAGAGGATTCCTGGACCTATCCCATAGGGTATACTGCTAACATACCACACGCGCGCACAGTACAAGACAGCACAAACCTACACACACACCGACCAAAGCGCAGATCGTCAGCCGCCAAAGACGTGATCTGCGTTGACTACCGCACTCAAGACCTGTGTCGTAAGTTTTCGTCACGGCGCCGGCAAGGGCGTAGGATTCACTAAACTTCCACTTAAGATTGAGACACCACGATTGACTGTAACCCTTGCGATTGAAGTTGGCTTAGTTCGTCGTAACTGTGGAATGTCAATGGATCTGTATGCACCAAGGAGAACGGGAACAATTAAAACGCTTGATGATTGCTGGTGATCACTGTTTTATTGTTTAGGATTTCTTTTTGTTTTATTTTACACGAGTTTCCTGCGAATAGGTTTAGTTCGACAATTTAGATTTATTAATTTAGTGTTCACTAAAACTATATAAACGTAAGCACAATTTGCGAATAGTGTAGTGATCCTTCTGAGGGGACCCGTTGCGGTTGCCGCCGTGCTTCCTCAAACCTTGAGGGAACAGCAGCTACCGATCGTTAAATATGGGTCCTGGGAATCTGCCAGGCCCAATAAAAATACTTTTTATTTTGTTATATTATTATTTTATTTTTAACTAAATTTATTGACGTCCTACCACTTCGGACGCCAATCGAGACTGATCCTCGAATACAAAATCCATCGCCCTTATAAAGAGAAACAAATCGAAATTTGTATCTCGAAAATACACAATTTCATACAAAAATCCCGATTTTGGTATCCTGAGTGAGATGCTCAGTGTTTATTTAAGATAAGAATTCAATTTCTTGAATTCTTACGAAACTATTTCGCAGATGTCGATATGTATCTGGTTTTGGTTTTCTATTTGCTTAACTCAATGGAATTTTTCAGATAGAGATAACGATCTCTGAATTTTGAATTTTCATGATCCCGTAGAGCAAATGTAGAACAATAAACGAATATTAGATTCGTTTATTGTGAATTTTAATTTTAATTCGGATTTTGGATTAAATTTTGGGGGCAAATGTTAAGTGATAAACGAATGTTTGAATTGTTTATTGCGAATTTTGGATCATGTTTGGGTTGATTCGGGTTTTGATAGGTTTTTGGATGTAGGAAAGGGGGAAAGGGTGGTAGGGCTTTTTAGAGCACAATTCGATAATTTCAGATTTATTAATTTAGCGTTCACTCAAAGTGTATAGACATATGCACAATGGGCTCTTCGTTAAATCTGTTTTCTCGTACTCGAGACAAACTTAATTAATCGGATTTTTAAATCTTGGCTAAAGGCAATCGAACTCCTCTCGAAAACTTGGTACTCGAACTCCTTTCGACAACTCGCACGATGAAAAACGTGTGTACGCTAACGAAGTTTAACTCTGACTCTCTTCATCTTAGCGACATTGACCCAGCCTCCGGTGATTGCGATGGGTTTCAACGCACACCATCGCAGAAGAAACAATCCTTCCTTTGCCCCCTATGACCAATGAAAAACGATATTCATTCCACTGGATGAGGTTCGCATGAATCTCATCCAAAACAATCGGATGTCTTTGGCGAAGGAAC